>CM050527.1:27890000-28490000 GCA_027563665.1 Antrozous pallidus | reverse complement strand
CATGTCTCATTCGTAACTGCTTTTAAAACAGACCTTTCCATCTTGGAATAGAGTAACAGGAGAGGTGCAAAGACCATTTGAAATGGCCCTTGAAACAGTTCTGTTTTTAGTTCACTTTGCTTACAATGTTTTTAGCTGAGCCTCCTGGCTAAAGTAGCGTTTTCTGCCCCAGCATGAAACGGAAATCCAGACCTACCGGGAGAAGCTGACGTCTAAGGAAGCGAGTCTCAGTTCCCAAAAGGTGGAGATGGACCTCTTGAAGTCCAGTAAAGAGGACCTCAGTAACTCTCTGAAAGCTGCCACCGAGCTTTTAGAGGAATTGAAGAGAACCAAGGTAAGTTTACTCTTTTTAAAAATATATATTTATTGATTACAGAGAGGAAGGGAGAAGGAGAGAGACACAGCTGAGAGGGAATCGTGGATTGGCTGCGTCTCCTGCACACCCCACACTGTGGATTGAGCCCACAACCCAGGCAAACCATTACCCCCTGGTCCCCAGGTTTCCGCTCAACCACTGAGCCACCCCAGCAGGGCACTGTGTTCACTTCTCATTGCTTCATGACCTTGAGTGGCTTATGCAGAGTCACTGGTTTTAACAGTACTGAATTGCAAGGTTTCATTTTAATTTTTGTGAAAAAGGTTTTTGCACTTATAAATAATATCACTCATCAATTTTCTGCTGAGTTATTTTTAAGAGTCAGTGGATGGCCTACAGTCTCATTGGCATATATAAACTTCATCCACTGCTCAGCGAATCCTCTCAAACTATTTCAAGACCTCTCAAGATGGAGGTGAAAGTTGTACCACTGACAGATTAGGGTGGGCCCCTAAGTAATAATTTGGTGGTAATTCCAAATTCTTGCTTGATGGGTCTCCAAGTTTATTGCTGTCACCAAACCCATTTTGGCAAAGGTGAGGCAGAGCATTTGGTCAGGCACAGGTAAGTGTGCATTCTCCTCTTCCTCTCCAGGCAGGGATTCTAAATTGTGTTCTTTTAGATTAAAAGGAGGTGAACCCTAATCCCAGGGGTTCTTAGACTGGAGCTGGTGCTTCAGGAATTCTACTTGTAAAGGACTGTTTTGATTTCTACAGATAGTTTTCACAAAATGAATACCATCCAGAATGTATAGTAATGAACCTGGATAATAAATATTGTCCCATAAAAGTCTTCATTAAAAGATGATTTAAATTTTGAAGATTATGATACTAATTGTATATTGAATATATTCAAACAGAAAACTAGGTATTAGCTTCTTAGGTTTATTGCTCATATACACTTATCAAGGTGAAGGAAATATACCAATAAAATACACACCAACCTGGCTGGTTGGTTCAGTGGTTGACATCGGTTAGGGGCAATCAGGGAGGCAGGCAGGTGAGCAGTTTGGAGCCAGCAGTCCTGGATTGTGAGAAGGATGTCCGATTGCCTGTTTAGGCCCGATCCTAGACGGGCAGTCGGACATACCTCAAGGGGTCCCAGATTGTAGAGGGTGCAGGCTGGGCTAAGGGACATACCCCGACCCCCCTTCTTCTGCCCCCCGCACAAATTTCGGGCCTCTAGTATTATACAATCTCCTAGCAGGCTCTCAGGTAGTAATCATACCAATTCCTATTTCTGTAGCCAAGTGTGTGATTGTTCTCACAAGGTAGGATAAAAACTAGAAATACTTTGGTATCCAATCAAGTTTTGTCTCTAAATCATTTTCAGAGTTTTTTTAGGATGTTGCAATTGTGGTGAAGGAGCTTGAACATGCATTGCTGAGAAATGCATGATCCCATAATTCTCCCACCATTCTATTCACTTTATAGTTGATTTAAATTTGTATTGTGAGCCATAATGTTATTTAGCCTTCACTTGGTGTCACTACAACAAATGCTATTTTAGGTATTGAAATTTTGCACCAGCAGATTACAAACGCGAACATAATTCTCTGAGAATTTTTGCTCCACCAAGAATATGTCCGTGGACTCTTATCCCTGCCTCATGTTGGATAAACACAGGCAGCGTGAGCCACGTAAGAGAACATTATCTTAGCACGATGCTCTATGCTTGCTGATGCTAAGACGGGAAGTGGCAAAACCATTGTCTATTGGGGACACCTGGAAAACTGAGTAGAAAGGATGAAGTGTTTCATTCATCTTTAGATATTTCAGTTTGAACATAATCTTAGATTTACAATATATGATTCTTAGTTATATCTCATGATTATTTTTCTATGTGTTCCCTAAAAGAAGTTGAACGTTTTAAATTCAAGGTTTTGCTTTGTAGACAGACAATCTAAAATATACCAGCCAGCTGAAGAAGGAAAAGGAGCGTGCCCAGGGGAAAATCAAGTTGTTGATCAAATCCTGCAAGCAGCTGGAAGAGGAAAAGGAGCTGCTGCAGAAAGAGCTGTCTCGCCTGGAAGATGCTGCGCGGGAGAAACAAAACTCAGGTGGGGGTCACTGGGCATGGCCAGGCCGGCTCGCTGGTGTGTGTGCCAGGCACGGTTTTAGCACTCTGTTCCTGCTCGCTGATTCTCAGCAGTTGTCCATTTCCAGTTTTCGAATTTTGTGCTCAGCTTGGGGTCATTCCTAGAATTCAGAATGAACCCTGCACTTTGAAGTAGAACTGTCACATCTTCTGTTCTGTGAAGCGTAAAAGCCTGGCAGCACGTTGCTCGTGAGCCATTGCAGGGTGAGTTTGCATGTGATGATGTCCCTCTCAGTAGCTCCTACGACACAGGCGGATTGGCCTCTGACTGGTGCTGGCGCCTTACCAACAGCTGGTTCTGGTCTTCCTGGGCCTGTCCTCATGGCTCAGCCACATGGGAGGGAGGGCGGCTGATTTTGGGGTGTGGTGATAAAACAGAAAAGAAAATGTTATAATGCGCGAGGGGAATGCTGCTTGCCGCGTGGGAAGGTGATGGCGAGCATTGTATGCATGGCTCTCCTGGACCACGCTGGGCAGCGTGTGTCAGTGGTCTTTCCCGCTGAGGGGAGTCCTCAGTATGTGGGGCTCCAAGGAGGTTTGTAATGGACTTAATGGCGGCTACGAGTTGCCAAGACTCCCACTTCATAGCCTCTCCCAAGCTTTTGTCCATCAGACTCTCCATTGCTTACAAATGGTTTTCAGGGCCTTTTGGACCTGCCTCGTCACAGGTCCCCTTCTGCCTCCCAGAGCCGTCGCAACCGGGACTTCATATTCTTTACCAGCTTACGTTGTTCATTGACGTATGGTGGGAAGAATGGACTGGGATCATAAGGGATGTGCTAACTTAATCCATTTGATCTCATGAACAACTACAAGAAAGTCTAATAGGCTGGAGGAAATACATGCTTGAGATTTGGATATATAAGCTGTCCTATTAAGAATATTACCTTGATGTGATCCCTCCCAAATGAGGGTTTAAACTCTAAAAACATGTATAGATATATCTCCCCAACTTGTAAAAAATAAAAAAAGCACACACAAGCCTAAGGTTTTCTGCTTTATGATGTCCAGTGTCAACTAGAGGAATGTGAAGTGACGCGGTGTGGTTTCTGACAGGTGCTGTTGTGGATGGTAATGTGGATGAATTAATGACCGAGGTGAAAGAACTGAAAGAAACCCTGGAAGAGAAAAGCAAGGAGGCAGACGAGTATCTGGATAAATACTGTTCGCTGCTTATAAGCTATGAGAAGTTGGAGAGAGCCAAAGAGATGCTAGAAACACAACAATCTCAACCTAATGTCCAGAGTTCTTCGCCGAAGTCAGTCGTCCTGGGATCGCCTCCCGTCCCTTCTGTTGCTGAAGAGCGGAAGTCAGCCGGCCAGAGTAAAGGCTCAGGCAAAAGGCAGAGGAACAGCGGGGTTGGTGAGGATGGGGCAGGGACACCGCCCACCCCGGCCACGTTTCCGAAGAGGAGCCGGAAGGCGGCCCGCAGCGGCGCTCACCCTGCAGAGGACTCGGGAGGCCTCGAGTTTGAGCCTGAGGGGCTTCCCGAAGTGGTGAAGAAAGGTACGGCGCGCTTGTCCGACAAGATTATCTGTGTTCTTTTGAGAGTCCACATGGCTCATCCCCTGCAAAAGGGAAGCATTGAGTTTTAGGTTACTGTGCCACTGTGCAAACTAAAGTTCAGAAGTGGTCGCCTACTTTTAAGGCACGTATCTTCCTTTCTGTCATGAGACCAAACAGGACCTAACTGCGCATGTCCCACTACAGAAACGGCTGATCCGTTTACAGAGTGACTGAAACCTGTGTGGAAGTTGATATTCTTGTGCTGGAAAGTCCCCAACTATAGGACACCCTCCTAGCTTTCCTGTCTGCGGTCAAGGCTGGAGGATGGACCCGGAGATGCTGGCCCCCTGGCTGGAGCCATGTGCCACTTTTTTACTTTTATTTTTATTTTTGTTAATCCCTACCCAAGGGTATTTTTCCCCCATTGATTTCTTTTCCTTACTTTTTTTTTTTTTTTTTAAAGAGAGAGAGTGGAAGGGAAGGGAAGAGAGAGAGAGAGAAACATTCATGTGAGAGACACATCGATCGTTTGCCTCCCACACACACCGACTGGGGCTGGGGATCAAGCCTGCAACTGCGGTACAAGCCCCTTGACTCTTTAGTCTTCAGGCCGATGCTCCATCTACTGAGCCAAACCAGCTAGGGCAAAGCTTTTTTTTTTTTTTTTTTAAGTTGTCCTCCAAGTGTGGGCCAGGAATGGGGAACTGTTACTGGTTTATGACACACACACACCCCCCCCCCCCAAAAAAAAAGGAACACACCAATGTACAAAAATCAGGAATAAGAGTTTCAAAATTTTCATAGCAGTTTGACATTGTCACAACATCCAAGCACATTATCATTTCTCTCTAGATTCATTCTTACTGTATTATACAACAGTGTCATTCCAAAGCAGATTTAGAAATTACGGGCCCCAATCCCCCAAATAATCAAAACTGATTCTTTGCCACAGATTGGTTGAGAAGCACTGTTCTAAGTAAACTCTAGTTTAGGAAGTCTAACTCTCAAAAAAGTGCGGTATCTCTTTCTCCTTACTGGTTTTTATTTGTAGTTAAAGGGTTAAAAACAAAGCAAACCAAATGTTGCTTTAGTTCAGTCAGTGCCACTCCATAGTGTGTGCTAATCCTGTCCATCAGTGTCCTTGGGTTGACTTTCTCTTGTCATCACAAGTCACGTGGGGTCCTGTGGAAGGAAGGGGTGGGTGCAGAGTGAGATTGAAATCCCCATTAGCAAGGTCAGATCTCTCCTCCCAGTCTTCACCCGTGGGGAGTCACCCACCTGAAGCAGCTGTAGCATTTTACGCTTTCCTCCAGAAACAATGGTCTTTTCATTTTTCTTTTTCTTTCCATTTTACCCTCTTCCTCCCCACCCCCTGTAACCCAAATTTTACAGGGCCTACCTGGTGTGTTCTTTTGATCTTAGAAAAACACAAGTATAGAGATCCTTAAAGAAGAAGCAGGAAAAGTTTTTCTGTTTCCCCTTTTCCCATTATGGTTTTTTATGTTTCTGATCAGGGAAAACCTATTCGTTCGTTAGTTATTCAGTGTGGCGACTCCCAGGGTAGCTGGAAAGGTAGTCTCTGTTCTGTGGGGCTAGGAGAAAGCGTTTTGGAGTCCCACTTACCTGCTGAAACATGACCCAGTGCATATCTTTTCCATTATGAGTAGAATTGGACCCGGCAGTGTTGACAGGCAGGTTTGGTTTTTTTTGTCCGCAGGGTTTGCTGATATCCCGACGGGAAAGACAAGTCCCTATGTCCTGCGGAGAACAACCATGGCAACTAGGACCAGCCCCCGCCTTGCTGCCCAGAAGTTAACTCCATCCCCATCCAGTATCCACAAAGAGAACCAGGCCGAGGCCTCCAAACCGACAGTTGGTGGCAGCAGATCACAAAAGGTAAACGCCTGTGAACAAGTGTCTGCCATTTGAAATCTAGCAAATGACAGTGCTCCCTGGGCGAGGGTTTGACAGTGCGCCCTTTGACTTGGGAGCTCTTAAAATTCAGGGGTGAGGAGGAAAGGCCTGAAAGTTTCTGTCACTCATTCACGTCTGCATTAGAAACATTCTGTCATTTTGTGCAAGGATTTCTCCCCCCCTTCAGCTTTCCCCTTTCCTTTCTCGCCCTCTCACGTTGAGACTTAACTTTTGGGTACTGGTAACAAAATACTGCGGAAAGCGTGCTGCGGTTGGCCCTGGCTCTCCAGTGACCATACGACAGCTCTTCCGTACAGCAACCAGTGCTCTAGAGTGAAGCTTCCGAGCGCGACCAAAGCTGTTACCTGTAAGATGAGCTCTGACCTCCAGTCCAGGAGTCAGGCTTAGGTCCTGACGGGGCCAGGTGGCTGGCAGCTGCTCCTTCCTCGATGCACATGAATACCCATCCTGCTGGTCCCACACTTAGGGATCAAGTGAAGTATTTGGCTCTTAAAGCAGAAATTCATGACGAGGTAGTAAGTACCCCATACTCCCATTGTGTTATGCCAGTCCATTTTATTGTAATTGCCTGTTTGAAAGTCTGGCTTCTGAATTGCAGAGTGAGTTCTGGAAGCTTTTTTTAAAAATTCATTTTTATTGATTTCAGAGAGGAAGGGAGAAGGATAAAGAGATAGAAATATCAATAATGAGAGAGAATTATGGAGGAAAGGGGCTGCCTTCTGCATGCCCCCTACTGGGGATTGAGCCTGCAACCCGGGCATGTGCCCTTGATCAGAATCGAACTCAGGACCCTTCAGTCTCCAGCCGAAGCTCTACCCACTGAGCAAAACCAGCTAGGGCTGTGAGGTTATTGATTGTGTTTATGCTTTCCC
Source organism: Antrozous pallidus (assembly GCA_027563665.1). Lineage (NCBI taxonomy): Eukaryota > Metazoa > Chordata > Mammalia > Chiroptera > Vespertilionidae > Antrozous > Antrozous pallidus. The sequence goes on along the minus strand of CM050527.1, from coordinate 28,483,214 downwards.
AGTGTCCCAGGTCTAATGCAGCACCTCACATTCCACAGACAGATGTTTGTAGAGTTGGTGGAACTGTTGTTGTTGTCCTGAAGTGCCTGCAATAATAAATAGAGGTTTTAAAGGTGTGCTAGGAAATTATCTCATGAAATCACCACATGGGTCACTTTTCCCTCTTCTGATGAGGAAGAAAGTGATGGTGCAGCAGTTTGCAGGAGTTAAGACTTATCTTTAGAAAACAGGCTTTGCACACTAGGGGGCCTGCTTTCCACATTGCTGTTGAATCTGTTGAGTGCAAAGTCGTAACCATGGTTTCCTGCAGATCTGCGACCCCTGTATTAGCTACAGGCGGCAGGAGGCACCAGCAGTTATGAATTGCTAAGCAGTTTTGTGCACGTGTGCAAATGAATGGGGGGCAGTCCCTCTTGAGAAGAGGTTATAGGAGATTTCGTGATTAGATGCAAACTTCAAAACCCAGCCTGCTGAATTTTAATTTAATTCAGCATTTTTCGAGTCGCCTTATAAAATGCTTGCCTCATCTGTTAAGCATATTTTATTATTCAGTTTGAAAAATACAGAGCAAGGCATCGCTTTCCTGCTGCTGCTCGGAAATCCAGAACTATGAGCCTTCGCCTGAAGCCACTGGCTTGAGTTTTGAGTGAGATGATTCCCTAGGTCAGTGGTCGGCAAACTCATTATTCAGCAGAGCCAAATATCAACAGTACAACGATTGAAATTTCTTTTGAGAGCCAAATTTTTTAAACCTCTTCTGACGCCACTTCTTCAAAATAGACTCGCCCAGACCCCATGGTATTTTATGGAAGAGCCACACTCAAGAGGCCAAAGAGCCGCATGTGGCTCGCAAGCTGCAGTTTGCCGACCACAGCCCTATGTCATTTAGCAGGACCCTCAGTGACATCTGACAAGTTCCGAGGGAAGGTGGGTGAAGTGCAGATTAGGTGAGGGTCAGTCTCTGTTAGGACTCTGGATGAATAAACCCAGGTGCTCCTAAATTGCTGGAGACCCGGGAGCCTGACGCGTGCGGACTTGATCTGAACCTGGGGTTGGTCGGTGCCGGTGGATGGGCCACTGAGTTGGGAGGATGGTGAAGCGTCACCACAGCATCAGTCACTCACCACTTTAGTGGGACTTTGAGTTTTTACCTTCTAATGAGTCCGTTTCACAAGCTGTCCGCATCCTCGCCCCCTCCCCCTGGCTGCAGACGTAGTTTGTAAGACAGCCAGGGTTTCTGAGCCCTCAGGAGTTTAAGTCCTTGGTGCATTTCACCTCATCTCCTTGTTCACAGTCCGAGGCTAACTGACCCACGTGAGGATCAAATCCGTGGTTTAAACGATCACAGACTCTCGTTTCCTCAGCCCAGTATCAGAGAAAGTGAACCTAGAGGCGAGGGAAGTCTGGGATGGACCTTGGCTATTGAACTGGGGGGAAGGGAGAGTTTTATTAGCTCAGAAAAGACAATCAATGTGAGGTCTCTCTCTGTCCTCTCTCTCTGTGTCTTCCATGGTGGACCTAGAAATTTGATTCTCCTGCATCTGATGAGTTCAAGGGAAATGCCTGCCTTTTATATCACTTTCTGCTTTTAAAAAAAGTGCCATAAAACTGTTTTTTCCCTTCAGCTTTCCATGACGGTGATTTTCCACTGAGTTCTGGTCCTGGCCCTTCGGGGCTGCTGCTCCTTTTACGTGTCCTGCTCATAATCTGAGGTCGGGGCGAGCTTTCCAGGGATTTGATCTGTTGGCCAGATTTGCTATGTTTTCTGTAATGAAAAGTATTTAGCTGCCTTTTAAAGCCACATACTTCCTATGGAAAGAATATAAATGGAGACATAATTTCCATTCTTTCTTCTTCCTGCTGCAGAGGGAGGTCCCTGGCGGCCACCACGCAGGAAGTGCTGTCGCTGAGCTGCTTCGTGGCCGGTGCTGGGCCCGCGTGGCCCTTGTCAGGCCGTCCTCTCGGTTTTTAAAGACCTTCCGACCTGGCTCCTCCACTCCTGCCTTACCTTTGGATAGTGGCGTTTTTTGTGTGCCGGTCAGCTGTCTTGGTCCTCTTTCTCTCCAACCCCCTGTCTTCTTTCGCGATTGCGTAACCCTCAACAAAGTCTTCACTCTCTCTGGCTTCTAAGTCTCATATTTTCTGAGATCCTCTGGCTTTTAAAGGACCGTCATCAGAGCGGAGATTGACTATCCTCAGACGTGATTACTAGACGGCTGCCCTTCGGCTCTAATCCAAATCCAATGTGGAAGCTGACAGTGATGCAGGGAGTGAGCAGGAGGAAAGCGCCGTTACATGAGGAATAGGTGGTGGGTCATTGAAATGTTGTAGATCAAGCTTATTCCCTGTGGAGGTGGTATTTCTCATTTGGGTTGTTCTCATTTGAATGACAGAAGTGGTTCAGTTAGGGTAATCGGAAGCTGGTTTGGGTTCTCTGAGGTGAATATTGAAGGTTTGCCGGGTAGTCAAGCATGTTGTGGGCACAAGAGCTAAGGAGGACATAGTCTGTACCCTCGGAGAGCTGCCCTCTGGTCTGCGGGTGTCACACTGGCCTTGGGAGCACGTCTCTGCCCCTCAGAGGCATCGAGGTCAGTTTGACATCATCCTGCCTGTTAGATCGGGGCTGTTCTTAGGTAAGAAGAAATGGTGAAACTATGTACCAATCCTAGGGAAGAAGAATAGCCTACATTTTGATGACAAAGGATTCTTCATGCTGTACAAACGTGAATGTGATGAAACTCTAACAAAGGTGCTTGTGTTGCAGGTCAAGGTTGCTCAGCAAAGCCCTGCGGATTCAGGAAGCATCTTGCGAGAACCCCCCGCGAGACCTCTGTCGGTCAGTAACCTTCCTGAGAGACGTTTGGCTGGCAGCCCCAGGGAGGGCCTGAGGTCCAAGCGGGGCCAGCTCGCCCCCAGCCCAGAAGCCGGCGCCAAGCCCAGCGAGAACTGTCGGGTCCAGTAGAAGAGACTGTGTTGGGACCCTGGCAGGTGGCCCATGGGCCTGTCTGTGGTCAGGGACTCGTTGCCAGTGGGAAGAAAACAGTTCCTGTTCATCTGACTACATTGTGCTCTCGGGCCCCCCGTTAGAAGGGTTAGAAATGTTTAGAAGCTCTGACCACCTTCCTCGTTAGACTCTTCAGAGCTGGAAATTGTAGTGTAGAAGGAAGGCTCTTTGTAATGTTGCACTGAGTGGCAAAGCACTGTGTCATATAATTTGTGTTTGTGTGTGGATTTTATACTAAAAAACGTGAAACATTTTATACTTCCAATGACCAGCTAGCTCCCAGGGAAGCGCACACTTGCCTGTGCTGTTTCCTCTGTTTAGTGTTAGGCATGAGATAGTTTCAGATGGAGAATTTCTTTGAGCTGAGTAAAGGGAAGGGAGGGCATGCTACATGTTCCTGAGGAACACATGCTCACATACACATGTATGGCTGTGTCCACCCTTCTCTTCCAATGTGTTTTCTAAACCTCTGCTTGACAACATGTACATATTTGTGTGTGGTGGTGGGAGCTGTATGTTTATTTCCAAGTGGCCTAGTTGCAGGCTCCTCAGAGATGTAATATATCAAATTTTCTGTCATTTTGATGTTTTTTTGGTGTTTTAAGACCGGTTTGATGTACATTCTCACAAGCAGTGGTGTTATATTAAAATAAACTTTTTTTTCCCTTTCTAATAAAAAAAATCACCTTTGTTTCTGTAAAAATGGTTTCTAAATATAAATGCTTTATGAATATTGTGACCACTTCTTGCCAACTTCTCACACCTCTTACAAAAGTGAAACCAGTCTAGCAAGTGATACTAGTGTATGTAGCGGGTAAACATACCCAGAATATAGGCCATGAAGATTATATGCGAATGTACTGTGTCCAGCCAGTTTCTACCATATGGTGTGTCCCCATTAAATCATATCAGCAAGGATATAAGTATGTGGTATTTTCCAGCTCATTTTGATGACAGGCTTATTTTAAAAATATATTTTTATTGATTTCAGAGAGGAAAGGAGAGGGAGAGAGAGAGAGAGACATCAGTGATGAGAGAATTATTGATCAGCTGCCTCCTGCACAACCCGCACTGGGGACCAAGCCCTGACCGTGAATTGAACTATGATCTGGTTCATAGGTCAGCGCTCAACCACTGCGCCACGCCAGCTGGGCTGATGACAGGGCTTTGAAAATATGCAGGCGGCATGAGCCATCCCAAATCTAAACACTGGACCGGGACCCCGTGTCCTTGAGTCAGGGTAAAAAATTTTCCAGGACACGAGTTAGTAAAAGATTATTTGCTCTTGGCTTTCTGTTCAGAGGGACATATAAACCTTGACCCGTGTTCATTTGTATTTTAACCTCGTCCTTTGCAAGGTGGCGTGGCCTCTGTTGGATAATGCTGCTGGGACACTAACCTGCTTGGTATTCATGTACTGAAAGCCGATACCCTGACTTTCCTCCTGTTTCTGCAGTTGCTCGAGGCTGTGGTCTGGTGCAGGGTCCTTATCACAAATCATCCCGAGGCTGCCATGTGCTCAAGGGCATGGCCCTGCCTAGACCACGCTGGGGCCAGCTGGTCAGCTTTGTTGGCTGTCCTCAGTGACTGGAAGATTCCACTCGGAAGGGCTGGATGAGTCGTCCTGTGGGTCCTTGAAAGCCTCTGCCCCTTTTCCTGGGTGGGCCGGAGCTGCGGCTCCTTCCTCGTTACCGGGCTGCCATTTTCGTGTTCATAACCCTGTGAAGGCACAGTCAGGACGTTGTTCTTTCCTGTGGCCTAACGGTGCCTGGACTCGGAGCTGAGCTGCATGTCAGATGAGAAGTAAGGCCTGGCCAGTGGCTAAGGGGTTGAGCTTTGACCTATGCACCAGGAGGTCAGGGTTTGATTTCTGGTCAGGGGACATGCCCGGCATGCGGGCTCAGTCCCCAGTGTGAGGTGTGCAGGAGGCATCTGATCCGTGATTCTCTCCGATCATTGATGTTTCTCCCTCCCTCTATGAAATTGATTTTTAAAAGTTAGAAAAAAAAAGTATGTTACAATCTCAGCTCTGAAATACCTCATGAATAGACGAGTCACAAATAAGATCCCAGCTGACAAATCTATGAGGAAATTTGACTAAGCCCAGAAGTCTAGGAATTGAATTCTCATCTGCACTATATGGGGTTGGCTGAGATGATTCTTTCCTCTTGAATATTCTGTAGGCACTGAGATGGCTGTGTTTTGGGGAATTATCAAGAGTCCAAAGGGACTGCATCTTCAAGGGAGATGCGAGAAGGGAGTAAAACCTCACATTTGAAGAGTCTGGTTTCTAAGAGTCACCCCTGCACACACAAGAACCTTTGAGACTTCTTTGTGGTTTTTCTCATTTGATGCCGATCTATTTTGTTGGGGCCACAGTGTCATTTTCACACATTTGTTTGGATCTGGAAGGAAGTCAGGGCACGTCTTACCAGGGCCCCCTCACTCTAGGAGGGGAGATGTATTCCACTTCCCAACAGTTTGAATCCACAAAGATGCCTAACTGCTCTTAGCACGACTCAGACCACTGATCTCCGGTTCTTCCAGAGTCACTCGGCCTGTGTCTGTACATCTTGAAAGTAATTCAAATGAGAAACTATGGTCAATTATTTTTTAAATATGTTTGTATGGATTTCAAAGAGTGGGGGCTGTGTAGGAGGCAGCTGATCAATAATTCTCATCACTGATGTTTCTCTTTTTCTCTCTCTCTCTCTGTCTCTCTCTCCCCCTCTCTATCAATGATGATAGAGAATCATTGACCGGCTGCTTCCTGCACAGCCCCTAGTAGGAATTGAGCCCACAACCCAGGCATGTGCTCTGACCAGACACTGAACAAGGACTTCCTGATAGGTTGCCACTCAACCACTGAGCCATGCCAGTCAGGCCTATGGTAAACTATTTTAAGTCAGAAGTTGTACTAATCATTGGTTGGCCTCATATTTCTCTTCTGTGGCTGAGAAAGGGGGTAAATGATTTCTTGGAGGACACTAAGTATGGAGTTGGTAATTGAGGATCATTGAGCTCAGCTCTTCCCCTACTTCTATTCCCGTCATCGAATAGAGGAAGGGGCGCTGCTGGGTCCAGTGATGAGAGAGAGCAGAACTTGGAGTACCTCAGGACACCTAGGCTGTTCTAGAAAAGTCCGAGGGCCTCAAGCTAGCCGTCCACCTCCTGGAAGAGCCGGTATCTAATGCCACCACTCACCGGAGCTATGGCTCCCTTAAAAGCACTGTGCAGAGTTAAAGACATTTCCTAAAGTGGTTTCACATGTTGCTCAAACCGTACACCTTTGGATCTAATGGAGACTTTAGGCTCTCCATGTTATAGGTTGGGATGAAGTAAGAGACACAGCACTGACTCCTATGTCTGGGGACACCGTGTTAATAATTATAATAACATATCTCACGACAATATTGCAAAACGGAAATTATCTTCATTGGATAAAAGCTGGAATAGAGTCAGAGTTACAGTGCAGCTATTCAGGTGACAGAAGAATTTCTGCTTTTCTCTGTGCAATGCAGGCCTCAAGTCTAGAGCGATGGCATCTGACTATGTTACCTTTTACTACAATTTTAAACATGAAATTATAACTGCTAATTTAATGCATAAGCATTATTTACTTTAAATAAATCCTTTTAGAGAGTGTTTTAGGAAATTTTGCAAAATGGAAAAGATTTGTAAGGCTTTGAATATGAAAGTTTAGTATAAAAGTAGACATTTAAATATATATATATGTATATGTATATATTGGTTTCAGAAAGAAAGGGAAAGGGAGAGAGAATAGAAACATCCACGATGAGAGAGAATCATTGATCGGCTGCCTCCGGAATGCCCCTTCCTGGGCACAGCCTGCAGCCAGCACTGCCCTGACCAGGAATCAAACTGACCTCCTGCTTCATAGGTCTGTGTTCACCCATTGAACCACACCAGCTGGGCTGATACTGAATAACCTTGTGAAATGGGTCCTATTTTAGCACTCAAAAAGAGACCCAAAGAGGTTATGAAGTCTGTGGCTCTAGTCTTTATCCCCAGTCCACAGCTCCCCAACTGTTACCACTAATCCCCCAGGGGAGAGAAAAGGGGTCCAGGCCCAGGAAGCCAGACAGCAGTTTGACAAGGTCTTTTAGAATCCCATTCTAAACCCAATGGGAAAACCTTTCTTTTAGGGCATGGACAACTCCACACATAAGGAAAATGTGCTTTATTTAACTTCATTTAACCATTTGTTATTTAACTTTAACCCCCAATGTAATGGTTTGGGTTTCCAGCCAAAGTTCCTCTGTTATAACAATAGGAGGTTTCCCTTCTCTTGCTCTTCCCCAGTGTTTGGAAAATAGCAGCCTTCCATAGTTACACATTTTAGCAAAAAACACTGGGATATTCCTGAGTTTTAAATGTGAACAGATCTGCTCGCCATTGAAATTGCACCTGTGTTACCTAACAGCATTTGCTGGCTGGGAGCCCACCCCTTCCTGCTGGACCTTGGGCAGTCCCTAGGAGGGTGTTACTTGTCCGGGAGGTCGCCTGCCGGTTGACTGAACTGTCATCTCATTGGACAGCCTGCAGCGGGTCCTGAGGTGCCCTGGGTTAACCCGCAGTGTCGGTCTCCTCTGTGCTGTTTAGGGCAGCCCATCTCGCATACCTGCCTGGTGGGCTGTGGGCACTTCCCTTCGACGCACAGACACGTGGGGAAGGAAAGAAATGTCCTGCTGTGATTTGCACTCAGGTGTTTCCTTCTGAAACAGCCACATTCCGAGCAGATACGTGAGCTGCCTTAGTACATTCAGAAGTGGGCGTTCACCTAGGACAGTGGTTGGCTCGAGAGTCACATGCAACTCTTTGGACCCTTGAGTGTGGCCCTTCCACAAAATACCACGTGTGGGTGCGAATGTAGTGCGATTAAAACTTTGTGGCCCATGTGCACAAATCAGTTTTCGGCTCTCAAAAGAAATTTCAGTTGTTGTACTGTTGATATTTGGCTCTGTTGACTAATGAGTTTGCTGACTACTGACCTGGGAGATAATCGGCTCCCTCTAGGTGGGTAGACCAGATGATTCCAGACTTGCTTTTAACATATTTTAATGAAAGAACTAATCCTTGGAGGAGACCCATCATTCCTAGATCTTGAAACAAGTTCTTATTGAGAAGATTTACTTCACACTCCACTTACCAATCTGTTGTTTTGAAAACCAGAAGCTCATTCAAGGAGAGAATATGTTGCTTTGTAAGAGTCACACTGATTTCCCAAATGTGATATAGACTGTAGTCAATAAAGACTTAACTTTTTAACCAAATTCATTCAATTTTTTTTTGTTTTGTTAATCCTTACTGGAGGATATTTTTTTCCATTGATTTGTAGAGAGTGTAAGGGAGGGATGGGGAGAGAGAGAAACATTGATGTAAGAGAGACACATTGGTTGCCTCCTGCATGTTCTGAGGATGGAACCTGCACTGCAATCCACATGCATGTCCTTGACCGGGAATTGAACCTCCGCCCCTTCGGTATGTAGGTCAATGCTCTAACTGCTGAGCAACACTGCCTGGGTCCAAATTCACTCAGATTTTTAAAAATTATTATCCAAAGACATAAAATGTTGGTTGCTGTGATAGTGATGATTGATTGCCTACCCAACTATCACTCCTACTTTCTTTCCTGCCATTAACACCTAGTTTTGTCCAGGCAGCATTTGCTCAGGAAACATGGCCCTCTCACCAGGGAAGGCATTACTTAGCATAAGCCAGTTGTGGTCGCACCATTCTCTAGTTATGATGACCACCTACAGTAACCAATGCTGGGAACAGAGAGAGAGCATTTCCAAAACACAAGGTGTCCAATCAGAAAGATGGGTGTTCGTTAAGCCTCTGGAGCAACCGTGGACTTCTTGTCTTATCAGAAAATAGACCACTATTTTTTAAAGCAACTTTCATTTGGAAATTCGGTTACTTCACCCACAACCTTCTCGATTCAATTGCAGAGTCTGTTCTCTGCTTTTTTTTGTTGTTGTTAGTTGACAACTACACTCTACACTTCCTTTGAGTTTGACCTGCTCCCTGAGCAAGAGAGCCCTTTGAAACCCATTTGCTTAATAATCTTCCTTTCTCTGTCGTGGAAAGCCATTCTGCTTAAATGGGTACAGGGCACCTTCTGAAACCCAAGTTACATGAAAGAAATACGTAATTTTCTAATGACTCCTGATGCACTCCTTGAGGTCAGTCATTATTCTGCCGATTGTGATTTCCTAAACATTGGGTAATTTAAATTAAAATAGCCACAAGTCCAAAACCAAATGGCCTTTAGAGCATCCACCTTTTCTATGGTAAAAATACGGTTTGATGACCCAGGTTTCCTTTATCACCCTGAGAATGAAGAAGTTGAGGTCCTGAATAAAAAATCATTTTCTCTGGGTCCCCCACGATGCCCTAAAACCTAGTCACCACACATCGATTTACATTTCCATCGCTTCTCTTTTTCAAGTCTGCTCTCCCCAGATAGCACTTAGCCTAAAACTCTTTGTAAGCTTGGGAGGCCCTTACACAGTGCCCTGTGTGGAGAAAGCTTCGGTACATAGTTATCAATCTACAGCTGAATGATGGAAAAAGCAGAATATAATTGCTCATAGATTTCTTTTTCCAGTTGGGAAAATCAAGAATGTAATTGTGGTCTTAGATTGTTATAAAAAAGAAGAAAACTCCAGAGTTAAATAAGTGTTATTTCTAAGGCTGCTATGGCGATGATTTACCTTAGACTAAACATTGAGTCTGTCCAGATTAAGGGGTCTATGGTGCCTTAACCCACCATTCCTACTCCTGCTCCCAAACTATTTCTCACCGTTCCCGGTCCTGACCCCCTAGTTCTGTTGAATCCTCCGGGGCCCAGGTAAGCCTACTTTTCTGTGCAGTCTTCCTGACCATGCTCCCTGGCCTCACCTTCACCTCCTCCTGGGAATGACAGCCTCTCTGGTTGGCACTCAAGCACAGCAATGGAACATATGCTATGCTCTTATGTATATTCCTGTTTCCTCATCTGGATTTGAGGATTCCCTGGGGACAGTAGAGTGTTCCTATGCCTTTATCTTTCATCTTTATTGTTGAAAGCATTACTTACAAAGTCCCCCACACTGGCTTGCCCTATGTCTTTTTATTCTCTAGGCCCTTACAGGCCACGCCTATAAGGACTTACTGATGATTGGCACCTGGGTGGCAGTTGCCCTCCCTTCTATCAGGGCATAGAGGGGTGAGGACTGGACAGGTACACTGACTTCTCAGCCTTAGCCCTGGCTGGTACTAAGAGCCATCCTCTTGGGCTTTTGACAAAACAAGACCAAATGGTTCTTAATAAGCAATCAAATCTTTGCCCATAGCTGTTTCAACTGATGGACTGGATGAGTCTCTTCTGTGGGAACTTTCCATGTGATTCATCTCTGCCACGGAGTCTACAGAGCTAGTCCTGTTATCCAAGAGAATGGGGCACTTTTCTCTCATTAGTTGGCTCACCGTTGACTCCTGGTCCAGCTAATTTTCCATCTTCCTCTGAGATAAATAAAGAAGGCCTATAGTCCCATCGCAGAAAGGTCAAGAGACGGTAGCCCTGGAGGTCTGTATGCACTTCATCTTTTCCCTTTTAATAAGGTGATCTTATCGGACTCCCCAAGTACAGTACAGCCTAACGTATCCATTCCTCCTGCCTTGGAATTGGTGAAAATGCCCTCTGTACTTCAGATCTCCGCCTGTGCCTCATCAGGGAGGAACAGGTTCCCAGAGGAATGATAAAAGGTGTGTCCGATCTCAGGAGGCAGGTTTCACCTATTTAACTCTTGAACTTATTTTTACCATCCCTTTTTTGACTTACATGAACTTTCCTCCTGTTCCTCAATCGTGATTTTCTCTCAGCCTCAACCCTTCCTTGCTTTGTGATGCCGCCACAGGCTACGCTTTGCCATCTGATTCCCCGATGGCTTTTGGGTCCGGTAGTGGGTGCTAGAGGGACTTGGCGAGTTGGAGGTGGGAAGGACTAGGTCCTGCTGCCCTCCTCTCAGCATCACCCTTCGGCTCCCTCTTCGCTCTGGTCCTAGCACTTTATTTCAGTAGCAGCATCAGGGGTCAGTTCAGCATTTTCCTAACACCCACCAGCCTCATCACACTCCATCAGAAACCCAACCCCAGCCGGGCCTCCCCTCCCAGGTTCTCTCATTCTAGTAATTTCCACGCCTCCCCTCTGTTCCTTTGGCCTTAAGCAGAGTAGTTGCTTATAGCAGTCACAGCCTCTCTGAATCCTCGGGTTATTTTTTTTCTTTTTCAGTTCTAGGGCACTTAACAATACTTGATTAAATTCACTCTGTTTAAATAACTGGTGTCATTTCTGTCCCTTGATTGAACCCTGCCTGACACAGATGATGGAGGTAGTTTTATGTGTCTGGTGATAATACAACTAATTTTGAATAAATTCTTTAACCCATATTTTTCATCATTTAAGCAATTTCCACCAAATGTGTTGGAATGCATGACATGTTCTAGAAACCATTGTTCTCTCCACCAAAACTTACTGACGGGGCTTTCTGTTAATACATCAAGGTTTTAAAAACAACAACAACACCACTACAAATATCCTTTTCCAGCAAGTGAGAATTGATACTGTTCTGGGTTGCCCTTGTCCCCCCAGATCCCAGAAAGAGGGGCGTATCCAAGTCAGCCCCACTCTTGTGACACCTTGCAAATCCCAGGAGGGACTAACACAGGCAGCTCCAAGACTTGTCACCCCCAGGAGGCTGTAGGTCATGGGCTGTTCCTGCTCCTGGCAGGGGGAGGAGAGGCCCCAGGGGGAGCGGCGGAATTGATTTAAATATTCCTCCCACCTTGCTCAGCAGGCCTCACGGGCTTTCGGGCAGGTGTGGCTTGCTTGGAGTGGCTACTATGAGGTCAAGGAATTGTCTCCCTGGAGGAAACTCGCTCAGAGGTGCTGTTGCCATTGCTCATTCGGTAGCTACTTCTGTTTATCTTTTTTTTTTTTTGTCATTGGGGAATGGAATCTTTGGCAGAGCTGAAGTTTTTAATTTTAATGAGGTCTAATTTGACAATTTTTTCTTCTGTGGATCATGCTTTTGGTGTTGTATCTAAAAACTTGTCACCAAGCCCAAAGGCACTTTCTCTGACGCTTTCTTCTAGAAGTTTACAATACTGTGTTTTATCTTTAGGTCTATGACCCATTTTGAGCTGTTTTGTGTGTGTGTGTGTGTGTGTGTGTGTGTGTGTGTGAAAGATGTAAAACATCTGGATTTTTTTTACATTTTTTTTTTTTTTTTGCATATGAACATCTAATTCTTTCAGCAGCATTTGTGAAAAGGATATCCTTTATTGAATCACCTTTACTTCCTTTCCAAAGGTCAGTTGACTATATTTGTTGGGTTGATTTCTGGTATCTCTGTTCTGTTGCAGGTTCATTCATTTTCTAATTGTGTTCATTAAGCACCTACAACCAGAAGGGAGGGCCATTCATTTAGGCACGAAGATGAAAGACAAAGTGGCTGCACTTAGGTGGCTCTTGACCTCATACTCAAAGCAAGAGCACACAGTAGAGCTTGGTAAGGGCTACCTGGATGAGAGAGAAACATCAATCAGCTGCCTCTTGCACACCCCCACTGGGGATGTGCCCACAACCAAGGTACATGCCCTTGACTGGAATCGAATCTGGGACCTCTCAGTCCACAGGACAATGCTCTATCCACTGAGCCAGACCGGTTTCGGCCCAATTCTCTATCTTGCTGGGATGTCAGAATGCAGGAGTGTGCACCAGAGGGTCCTGATGCAACCTTGACAAGTAGTCAGGTGACCTTTGCTTACCAGCTAACAGAGGCCATGGAAGGAAGGATCTCACATCCCAGCCAGGCCGTCTTTCATTTGCACCACAAGGCAAATGCTGGGGGATTAGGAACACCTGCGGCAGCTGAGAGACCAACACAAATTTCTCGCTCCTGGGCTTGTCCCTGGGCGCTCGGGAGCTGACCTCCGGAGAAAGCCACCTTTCTCTGAGTCCTTCCCAGAGCATCTCTCCGGGGCCCCAGCTGGAGACCCCCACTCCAGCACAGACCTTGAAGGACAAGGTGGGGAAGAGGTGAGTACAGGTGACTGCTCTCAGCGTTGTCCAGTATAGAGGTCTGCACCAGGGGTGGGAATGCCTGCATCCACGCCTCCGAGTTCAGTTCAAAAGCAAGTGGCCATTGAACTGCTGTAGTGACATCAGTTCTCCTTGGTGCTTGTGTGGGTAATTGGTGTGGTCTTGGGAGATCTCCATCAGTGGTGTTTACAGTTCTTCTTGGTTTCTATGACCTGTTTTACTGAAAACTTACACCACTGGAGAAAAAGTAATACTGCCTTGTATTTCCAGATTTTTGTAACTGATTCCATATGGCTTTGATAATCCTATCATATCTTTAGACAGTTACAAAAGATATTTTTTTCTCATGGAGGGTCAGGATGATAACTTGAAAAGTTGAGGGCTGTCTTATGAGGAATGTAGAAGATTAGAAAGTCAAACAACTAACTTCAAAAAAAATTTTTTTTTAACATTGATTTTGGAAGAAAGGAGGACAGAGATTTCTTTTGTAAATGCCATGGAGTAAAAAATGCTGCTTTCTTGTTCAAGGCTGCTGTAAGTTTGTTTCTTAGTCGATTGTCTATCAGAAAATCATAATGTGTTTTAAACATGTTCAGCGTTTTCTCTTCAAATTTGCCATGCTTGCCATGATTCAGTGGACTGGACTGAAAGTTTGCTTCTGGAAATTTAGAAGCTTGCACTGGATTCCTCATTCAATAAAGTGCAACCAAGAAAGAATGGGAACTTTTTTTCCCCATAGTACACAGTTTCCAGTTCTGCTTTCTTTTATTATTGTTATTTTTGGACATTCAATATTATTTTGTATTAGTTTCAGATGTACAGCAGAGGGTTTAGGCAAACATATACTTTTCATAGATAATTCAAGTGCCCACCTGACACTCTCAAGAATGGAACATTTTGAAAATTGATGCATTGCCTTGTAATTTCATACTTTTATATCCAATATAAGAGAAAAAAAGTTTCTCTTTAATGAACGCATGATACCAAATCTCCTCATCCACTATTTCTGTTCTTAGGACCACGTCAGTAAGTCAGCTGCTCTGTGAAATCAGGGTTAGCCCGGCTGAAGGGGCTCGGTTTGTTGAGTGTCATCCTATGCACCAAAAAGTTGCTGGTTCGATTCCCAGTCAGTGCACACACCTGGATTGTGGGTTTCACCCCTGGAAGGCAACCAACCTATCGATCGATGTTTCTTCCTCTCCCTCTCTCCCTTCCTCTCTCTAAGCATGTCCTCCGGTGAGGATTAAAAATAAAAATAAAAATAAAGTCCGTTTCAGGGATAGAAAGAGCGACTTCATTTTCACTGTTCAGGGTCTGACTGACAGCATTGAATTTTTTCTTTGCATATGGCCACACATTTTCTGGTGCTCACAAAGAGAAAAAAAAAGTGTGGAACTCTTTTTTTATTCCCTCTGAGGGTTCTTCTCTTTCTCCTCCTCCTCCACTCGGCTGAAAGGAGCAAAGATAAATGGGCATGGTTATTAAAGGATCACTTGTTACAAATAACTGATTAGGAGTTGGACTGTGTCAACAGTTGTTGCTCGCCAGCCTCTTGGCAGAGCTCTGATCACGTTAGGTTTTGAGTAATCAATTTATTCTAATATGAACCATATTGGATGATTGAGATTTTATGCCTTCTTATTTCCTTTAAACAGCCTTGTGAACCAAGTGCTCATTATTTTGAAATACAGCCAAATCCTGGCCACCACAGGAGTCCAGGATTAAGATGGAGAGCTTAGTCCTCTAGATATTTTCTTTAAAAAAATATTTTTTTATTGTTGACAGTATTATAGATGTCTCCCATTCCCCTCTCCTTTACCCTCTCTACCCTGCCCCCCCCCCCCCCCCGCCATTACCTGCATCCACCCTCTCCCCTCCAACCCCTAGGTCTTCTAGATATTTTCTTATGCAGAAAATTCCATTTCTGATTTTATTTTGTATCTGCTGATTATTCAAGTTTTATTAGGAAAGTGACAGCAACCCTATAAACTATGGAACTTTTTCCTTAATAAAGCCTTGCTCCTCTTTATTTTGTCTGTTTTAGGTAAATAGTAACCCACAATTTAGAGTTCAAATTCAGTAATAAACAGCAATCTTGGGGGTGGGGTGGGTGGAGGCTCAGAGAAGAGAGGATTTTTTTGGGGGAAAGGTTTTTTTTTTGTCATGCAAATTGACAACCAGTAATGCAGAGAGTTAAATAAGCTGATAGGTTGTGTATAGAAGTTGTTTGGACCCTCCATGGGCATGGAACTATAAGAGTCATGTTCTAAAGGTTACATAAGCCAAATATTTTGAGATATATGGTGGCGCAGAAGAAAGAGAGGAACTTCCTTTGAGCACCTAGGGATGAGGTGGGAGGCAGCTAAGATTTGAGCAGAGGTGGCCAGCTCAAATGCCTGCAGGGAGGCAATTAATAACATGAAACAACTGATAGGGTACCAGCACTTGCCAATCAGAGCGGACACTGGCCATCCTTTATTTCCTGGATCTTGGGGAGATTTGGAGGATCCTCAGGGAAGGGTCTGGGACATCTGGAGAGGCAGGGATACAATTGGAAGGTGCAGGATAGTGCCAACTTATCAAACAATGTAAAGTACTACAATAGTCTAACAACTTGTTGGAATAAACTGTACTGGTAGATTATCAGCCCCTTCCACAGGGGTAAAGTGGACTCTGAAGAGACAGTAGAGAGTGGTGTGGACTGTGGTAAGCTTGAGTCTCTCTTAGTTGCAATCCAATTGGTTATATGTTCATTGTACATGTCCTTTATAAAAACAATTCTTTAACTCTGTGAAGGTAAAACAGCACATCCACAGGGTGATCATGGGCATTCCTCATCATATGAGACTTTCTACAGAGGTTCTGTCTTAATAGCTGATATACTATAATACCAATGTTTCAGGTAAGAAGCCTCAGTTCTTTTTAACCCCTTTATTAATTTCTCCCATTTCTGCACTTATTTACTCAACACTACTGGGACATTATGTTTGTTCTTCACGCTTTGCCATTTATTACTAATATCTTGACTATTCATCTTCATCTCCCAACAAATTTCTTGAAATAGTATCTGAGCCCCAACTTTCTTGAACCTTGACATCCTACAGTAATTCATTTACTTTTTTGTTTATCTATTTAACATTTATTGGACAACATCCATGCAATAGGCACTACATGAGGTACTGATATAGAAAGACTTATAAGGCAGTCTTTTCTCATTGCTCTCAGGAATTCACTGTCTAACACAACTCAACTATCCATTCACAAAGTATTATTGAGATTCTGGTTGACATGATCTTCCTCAGTCTTCTGAGATGTTGATTGAATGGCCTTCTTTCCTTCTTTGTGTCCCACTCCCTTCTCTTCATGCTACCATAGTGGTTTCCTTGGCATCTCATCTCACCTGAGGACCTCATTCTTGTTCTATGTTTTAACGTTTTTCTCGAGCTACTTTGCTTTGCAAACCTCACCTCTCCAGGCCCTTCACCCCCTTCTCCATTTCCTTTGTGGCTTTCAGACTTGCTTGTTCAATGCCAAGCCCTCCTAGCTGTCTAGGTCTTCACCAGGAAAACTTGCAGCCGCCCAGTTCCTCAATGCCAATGGCTTTCTTTGAGCTGCTACTGAGCTCACATTTCAGCATGGGGGAAACTGTGCCCTTGCTGTTTGCTGGTACATAATGCCACAAGTTTCCCAAGGTCTGGCTGAAGGTGGAATACCATATCCAGCAGTGGAAGGATGCTGCTTGGCAAAAAGAACCGGTAGACACTGAGACTGACTTAGCAGAAGGAAATGGGGGAAAGACAAAAAGAGAGAAGGGCAAGTGCACTTTTTTTTTAAATAAAGGAAATGCTTCCTTCATCTAAACTTCATCTAAATGAGGGACTGTGAATAGCGTGGGTTTTGAAAGCAGTGCTGTGCAGGCCAGACCATAGAGGCTGATCTGGTTCCATTCAAAGTTGCTTGCTCCTCACTTTACTGCCATACCTGTGACAACCCAAAGCAGAGAAGATACTAGAAAAGGTTACTCATGGTGGACGAGGATTCTCCCTCTCTGCTGCTTAGAGTTGTTTGGTCAGTGCTGCTTCCATAGACCTCTGACCTGGTCCTGCTGCCTTTTAAGAATTAGAATAGAAGAATAGCTATGTCAGCTTCCAGAGATCTGTCTACTACTATACAAGGAAATGACTGCTACATGGAATGCTATGTGTTGAACTGGGTCCCTCCAAAAAAGATATGTTGAAGTCCTAACCCTTGGTATCTCTGAATGCGACTCTACTTAGCAATCAGTCTTTACTGATGTGGTCAAATTAAGATGAGGTTATTAGGGTTGGGCTAATCCATATCACTAGTGTCCTTCTAAAAAGGGGGAATTTGGACATACAGACAAACACAGAGGAAAACCATGTAAAGACACAGAGGGAAAAGACAGCTATAAAACTTGAGTGACGCATCCATATGCCAAGGAATTCCAAAGATCGCTGGCAAACACCAGCTGCTAGAGGAGGCCAGACAGAATTCTCCTGCAGAGTGTCAGAGAGAGCGTGGCCCTGCCAATATCTTGACTTTGAACTTCTAGTCTCCCAACCTATGAGACAATATATTTCCATTGTTTTGGCATGGCAGCCCTAGGAAACTCATACTCTTTATTTTGTCAAAATTCCCACAGCAGGCCAGCATATGATCCACCACAAGCCATATAAGAAAATCAGTGGTCCAGTGCACGGATTCATGCACATTGAAAGAAAAGTAATTAATTAGATAGCCAGTGAGCATTATATGTATTGGTCAGCTGGTCATGTCTGATTAATACCAGCAAGAGCTTTATATGTATTGTGTATGCACGAGTCAACATTTATTTTTATTTATTTATTTTAAAAAATATATTTTATTGTTTTTTTTACAGAGAGGAAAGGAGAGGGATAGCGAGTTAGAGACATCGATGAGAGAGAAACATTGATCAGCTGCCTCTTGCACACCCCCTACTGGGAATGTGCCCGCAACCAAGGTATATGCCCTTGACTGGAATTGATCTTGGGACCTTTCAGTCCGCAGGCCGGCGCTCTATCCACTGAGCCAAACCGGTTTCAGCCAACGTTTATTTTTAAATTACCAGTGCATGTCATATGTACCGGCTGGTCAGTCACTCAGATAGTTGGATGGATGCATGGTCAGTCACTTAGCCATTATATATGTATAGCTTGCAGAATGGTTAGAACCACTGTGTTCTGTAGACACATTTGCACACAGGTCAATATTTATAGGCTAATAATATATGGTATTGTCTCAGTTACTCTAGTGTAGTATTGTCCATAATACAGCAGCCACTGTCACATGTGGCTCCTTTTTAAATATATATATTTTTATTAATTTCAGAGAGGAAGGAAGAGGGGAGAGATAGAAACATCAATGATGAGAGAGAACCATTGATCAGTTGCCTCCTGCACACCCCCCACAGGGGATCGAGCCCACAACCTGGGCATGTGCTCTTGACCGAAATCTAACCCAGGATCCTTCAGTCCGTAGGCCAACTCTACCCTACCCATTGAGCCAAACCTGCTAGGGCCACATGTGGCTCTTTGATTTCACTTATATGTGGAATCTAGAGAACAAAATAAATAAGCAGAATAGGAACAGAATCATAGATACAGAGAACATTCTGATGGTTACCAGATGAAAGAGGATTTGGGGGAATGGGTGAAAAAGATGAAGGGATTAAGAGTTACAAAATGGTAGTTACAGAATATCATGGGGATGTAAAGTACAGCATATTAAGTGCTCAATAGTCACATGTAGCTAGTAGCTAGTGTGTTGGAAATGCAGTTACGGAACCTGCCCATCAATGCAGAGCGTTCTTCCTACTGGAGAGCACTGCTGGAGAAGGGCCCTCTAGTCAGTTGAACGTTCTGGTCAACAGAGACACTGCATGTGCCTAAGAAAATAAGTATATAAAACAAGAAAGAAAGGAAAAGGAAAAAGAAGCCAATACAGTGAACACTGAAACTGTACTTTGATAATTATGAAAGAATGCGGTAATTTTGGAGGGTTTTAGAGACAGGAGTGTAAATTTCGCCACGCACGGTACTGACAGGGCCATGGTGCTGGTGAGTTGAGAGTTGAGTTGATTGAATGCTAAATAAACCAGCGTTTGCTGTCGAAACTATGGCCCAAATATAAAACCTAGGCAAGCCTGGGGAATAATTTAGGAACATTTAAAGTCATTAGATTCATTAGCTCTGACTTGAGCGAGACAAAATAAACAACCCTCCCAGCCTGACTTGGAACCAATTCTTCCACTGCCTTCACAGTCAAAGTTGAACCCTCTGAGTTTAAAGATATTACAAATGTTGTTCTTTGTTTGGCTATGTTAAACCTCGTTTCTACATTGTTGTTTTTTTCCCCAGTGTTTGTTCCATTGTTTTCTGTACCCTAATTACTCACTGTCTCAGAGCAATAGGACTGCTAAGGAGGAAGAGTCTAGCTTGTCTTTTGCTTCCAGTCTGCGTGTCAGCTCTACAGACTGTCTCTCCCTCCTGTGTTCTGGGCCCCACCTTCATGGGAGTAGTATCAGCCCAGGAGTGGACCCAGCAGCTTGTCCCCTGGCTTCTTTCATAATGGAATTTTTACATTCTTTCCAAACCTTTGGGTCAGAGTGACATTCAGTTTGCCCCTCTGACCTCTCGCTGCAATTTTCTTTGTCTGGTCTATGGGGAGGGAGACTAAATTTCTCTTTTTATTGTGGTTAGAGGGTTCACCAAGGAACAATGGCAGGAATGCAACTCGGAATTCTTGAATTGTGGATAACTAGATAACACTTCTCAGAAAGAAAGGACTCCACGAAGACATCTATTCTTAAGTGACTGGTTGGCTTAAAGAAATTAGCACTCTTCTCTAAAAGAATCATTTTATCTGGATTCAAGAGCTACATGGTGCTGAAATTTGAAATACATTCCTGGAGAAGGACTTCACCCCAACTCCTAAGGGAGAAAAGTCACTATATTCAGCTTCACTGATAACAGTGATTTGGACTCTTATTTCTTTTTTCTCTACCAGAAAAAATGTTGTGTTAGTTACGTTGCCAAGAGCTACAGAGCTGAGTGGGCTCTAATGAAGGCTTATTAGAGTGGGATGACGGAGAGGCTGCTGGTGAAACAGGCTAATTGTCTGCTGGTGCCCTGTGTGCTCCTTGGGAAGACTTGGCCGATGGGCTGCTTACCTTCCCAAGGCCAGGCATCTGATTATGTAATTGACAGGTTATGATGTCAGCCAAGAGGAAGGCTGAGTAGATGAAGCAAGAGAGAGATGTTTAATGGGAGAACATTTTTTATGTTGAGGGTAGAGAGGACCTACCACATTTTCAAGTCATCCCTTAACCCCAGGCTTTCTATTCTCCCACTGAATATAGAAGATACATCCTAAGAAATTCAATAACAACAACAAAAATCCAACAAAAAGATCCAGAACATTTTTTGAAAAATATCTATTATTAAAAAAAAACTGTTAAAATTACCAAAGAATAAATACATATGCAGGATTTCTTTGAATAATGAGATTTGACAGAAATCTCTGTCCTGGTTTTAATGCAAATTCATTAATTTTTTCTCTACTTGGCTTCTGGCCACTTCAGGGTTCATTCATATTAGCTTATAATGAGATACCTTTTCTCTTCTCTCAGAGCTATTCTAGATAGACAGTTCTTGGTTTCTGCTCCCACATCTGTAGCTGCAGCCCAAACCTCCTTCTTGAACTCCAGATCTTATATTCCATCATTGCTTTGGCAGCTTTTCCATTTGATCTCAAGGACATCTCAGAATTAAGTGTTCAAAGCTGTCCTTCAACCTCACATATATTTTTATTGATTTCAGAGAGAAAGGGAGAGGGAGAAAGAGAGAATCATTGATCAGCTACCTCCTGCATGCCCCACACTAGAGATTGAGCCTGCAACCCAGGTATGTGCATTGACTGGGAATGGAACCTCCTGGTTCATAGGTTGATGCTCAGTCTCTGAACCACGCCAGCTGGGCCCATATAAATTTTTAGTAATTCCCAAAATTCACCAGCTTAGGCCAAACACCTTTGATTCAACCTTCATTTTATTCTCACATCCCACATCTACCAGATAGAAAATTCTCTTTGAAAATATCTCCAGAATTTGACCACTTCCCACCTTCCCCATTGCTACCATCTGCCACCACAATCTCCCATTTCAGTGCTTTAAATGACCCCATTTGATATTCTACTAAAATTCACACCTTCAGTCAGATTTAAAGTGCTTCCTGTCCCCACTTGTTGAATCCTGCACTGGGGAGGGAGAATGGATGCTTCTGTCCATACCCCTACCTTGTGCTACTTTTCCAACCCCTGCTCACTATCCCAGGCTTTTGACTCCCGAATTGGGAAGAATAAGTGAAGAAAATGAACATTATTCAGAGATTGGTATTTTTATGCTCTGCCCTTGATGCTCATGAAGCTAGATATAGGTCTTCCCATTGGGATGCATTTTGTGGTTTCTAGGAAACTCCCCCGCTGGGAACCCCCAGTGACCAGTCCTGTGATGTGGGATGTGGCTGGCCACTCAGCAGCACAAGCTCTCAGCCCCTGACGTGGGGCCTTACCCCACAACTCTCTGGTAAACCTCTGAAGCACGGGCTCTTTGAAGATGGCTCCAGCCTGGCTCCCACGAGTCCCATGTGTGGTGGGTGGGACCCTCTCCTACATCCTTGTTGTGTGAAAGCACAGTTCACTTCCAACGCTGCTCACTTTCTTCCTCTGAGTGCCGCTCCTCAGCACAGCTGAGCCCTGGCCTCTCCTCTTGAGATATTTCAGCTGAGTCAGACACCAGTCCACAGAGACATCCCCATGGAGCCCCCACACTAGATCTCAGCATGAGGAGGTGGTAAGACACCCCTCTTCTTCCTTTTGTGGAGGGGACAGGGCAAGGGAGTGGAGACAGAGCCTAGTGAGGGCTTCTTCAGAGAAATTCTTGCTCTCAGGCTCTTTCAACTCCCAGCCTGTTATACCTTCAAGATGGGTGGTAGGTTAGAGATTGACACATGGGGGTCTTTCAAGGCCTGCGGGGCATGTGAGAGCTATTATTTTGTTGTCAGTCTACAGGGCAGACAAACAGATAGGACGAGCCCCAGTTTAGCATGCTCCACAACTTTAAAACAACAAGAAATGAGTTGGGGTTGTCAGGATGTCCCCTGATTCTCCCTTGCTCCCACCTGCTTTCTCCTTCTGGGCTTGGAGCCTTCAGGTGGCCACATTCTCCTCCATGTCAGGTTTCTGCTTAGACAGAGCTTCCCACAGAGACCTGCCTTGTCCACCCTGTCTAAACCAGCTCCTCTCACACTCTCTCAGCTCCCTCTTCATTTCCTCCATGTATTATGACCATGTGTAATCATCTGTTTATCCATGTGATTGACTTATGTCTCCCACACCAGACTGTTGGCTCCAGGACAGAGGTTCAGTGACCTTGGTTCACAGCAGCATCCTTGGGGCCCAGGACAGAATCCAGCACACAGCTCCTGCTCAGAAATGTTGGGGACCTACCGCACAGTTTAATGTCACGTTGCCTTGTGTGACTATTGGCTCTTCTGCTTACTAGTCACGGCTCTCAGGGAAGTTCTTTTCTTCAGCTGTAAAGTTGGGGCAACAGTGATATTAGTTCTTTAGTGATGTTATCTGGGTTAATACAAATAAGTGTTTAGAAGTGGGCCTTGCCGAAACCAGTTTGGCTCAGTGGATAGAGCATCGGCCTGTGGACTGAAAGGTCCCAGGTTTGATTCCGGTCAAGGGCATATACCTTGGTTGCGGGCATATCCCCAGTAGGGAGTGTGCAAGAGGCAGCTGATCAATGTTTCTGACTTTCTATTCTTCTCCCTTCTTCTCTGTAAAAAGTCAATAACATACATTTTTTTAAAAATATATACTTTGAAAGTGATGAGGCCTAGCTGGCATGGCTCAGTGAGTGGTATTTTATGGTGTGGAACTGGACAGCCTGTTTTCCCACTCACTCCTTGGAGGGCATCTGGGTTATATAAACAAAACATAAGACAATTAAAATAGAGATATGGCTAGCTAAAACTAGTGTATGACATTGGATATCAAGTTCAATTTGAAGCAAAATGATGACATTATAGAAGTGCTACCGATTTGATGATGAAAAGAGTTAGTAAAATACCAGTTATTTTGTGGTGTCCTGTAGATGTAAGAAACTTTACATCACTTTGGAAAAATGTTCATCCGACTATGATGTCTCTAGTTGTTAAAAAAAAAGAAAATGTTTATAAACCCAATGATAGTTATTTGCATGACTCTCATAGAGCTATGGGAGATTCCTTTAAAACTAGAGATGTAGAGAATGTTCTATTTTTTCTTATTTTTGTGAAATTCACAAAAGACACATAAAATTAAAGCACTGGAAGTACTTCGATAAAAATTCCTTTCAAAGGTATAGAATTCTTGATAATTTAGGTAAGATAAATTGTCTCAGTGAGAATTAAATGATCCTTTTGGGGTATAACAGAATCATGCTATAATTTACTAAATGCATCAAATTACTGGGCCCCTACATAAAGAAAGAAATATCGTCTAAATATAAGTTTCCTTTTAGGGTAGTGGCTTACTTTTCCTGTTTCTCAAGATGCCTGCAGCTCTTATTTGCTTTTTATATGTAGCATTAATTTCACAACACAATGCTCTTGAGAATTCACAGCGTATCTTGTTTCCTCAGAAAAGTATTTTGGAGGATTACATTGCTTGGTTTTGTGTTACTGGCCCCACATAATCTCATATGCTCTATGTGACTGGGTGAAAATTAATTTGGAAGGTTTTGGAAATTTTATGGATGATAATGTAGATACCTATTTCATCATCATATCTGCAATTGGCATTCGGTTTTCTCCAAGGCCGGGGACATAGGCACTGGCTAATCTCTAAACCTCTTGATCATGATAAAAAGTTACCCAGCTCTAAACTGTCAGAAAAACTACTTTGGTTGATACTTGTTTCCTGAGATTTCCTGAGACAGTTGCTAATGCAATATGAGGTGGGAATAATAACAAAGTGACTAGATGAGCCACAGTTGGCTGGGAAAATTCTCTTCTCAAATAATGGGATCTAAAATACCAATCAAATGTCTTCATGTCCTGATGTAAGCATAAAATGAAAGTAATGACACATGATTAATCAGTGAATTGTGTGAAAAGCAATCTTTGACAGGAATATTTCTTAAGGAATAGTCTATTTCACTGTACTGGAAGATGGTATTTGAATAGAGCTTTTAGATTGGCGCTATAAGGAATTGCCATTTTTGTTGGTCAAAAACTGACCATTGTATGTGGTCCGGTTTATACAGACCACACATTGGACAAGACATTTCTAAACAGCAAAATCGCAGCCTGCTGTCATGGTGGCGAGTGCGCAGGGATGAGACGGGGAGAGGTGTAGCAACTGGACCACCTGACACAGGAGACACGGAAGTCAAGTCTTTTATGCAGCAAGCTAGTGATTTTAAAATGTCGAGCAACTGTCAATCCCTCAGCCTTTGGAAAAGGCAAAAAAAAAAAAAATCAAGGAAAGATATGGAACTACAGTGAAAGGAGCAGTGTGTCGTATCTATTTCTATCCTGGTGTGTGACATGTTTATTTGTTGCTCTATAAAATAGCTCCTGTCTCTACCCCCCCACCCCCGACAGATCTGTGGGCTGTACTTGTGCCACCTGAGAACTGCTTTGGATTTCGGAACTAGCACACTCCAGCGAGGAACAAAGCCACCGCTTCTCTATTTGAAACGTAGCTGCGTTTCCCGAATGAGTTGTTCTAGTTGTTGGCCCAAGGAGCCCATGTCAGTTTTAAAAACCATACGGCGTCCTGGATCTGAATTTCTGGTAGCCGTTCTTTGCCCAATCTTCTGTCTTTGGTGTGTCATCAGGCGTACAGGGGAGGCTAGAAGAGGCTTCTGCATACGGCGCACTGGCTGCCCACAATAGGAGATAAAAGGAAAGCAGTCGTTCTGTTTGATTGGGAGGGCTCAGAAATGGTCTATGTTCTCTCTAGTTGAAGAGGGAAAACAAGGACACGAGGCCAGACAGAGTTTTGGAGTTATTCTCCAGGCACTTTTTTTTTTTTTGGTTCCCTAGGGAGCACAGATGGAGAACAACCGCTGCACAGAGCAGGTGAAATAAAAATCTAACGCAGTTATAAATCCTGTAGAAAGGGGTCGTGTTTATATCCTTGTCTGGCTCTGAGTGACTGTGGGGTGTTGCCTGGCGCTGGCTTTTAAGAGAAGGCCCAGGCAGCAACCAGTGGAAAGTCAACACGCCTGGAAGAGAAGCTGTCACAGAGGAGAACAACACTGAAGTGAGGCGAGGCGCGGGGAGGGGAAAGCTTGGATCATCGTAGGCACCCCTTGCTTTCCACACAGTTCCTTTCTGTCTAAAAGATGAACTGAACTCGCAAAGATTTCAACTTATTTTTCCTTAAGAGACTATTTACAGCCTAGTATAGGTCACTCTAGTTACAATGTAAACAGTCACGGGAAACGTCAATTCTATATGAATCGAGACCTCGTGAAGAATCCGAGTGATTTTTGCACTTTCAGCATGTGTAGATTGTAATTCAACGTTCATGCCCTGTGCCCATTTCACTCCCACGCATCTATCATGCGCAAGAATGTAACGCCAGGCATCAGGCTGCCGATATTGTCTGTGTATACAAAGATAATGCAAGAAGAAAAAAGTTATGGCAAATCTGCAAGAAAGTAGAGTTAACCTGATTCTTCCTTGGTTTGAATCACTTTAAAACCATATCACATTCTTCTTGGAGATATCCTATGCTTCTGATTTGGTTAGCAGGAAGTAGTTAAACTTGCATGAGTATTATTATTATTTTTTAAAATATGTATTTTGATTGATTTCAGAGAAGAAGGGATAGGGAGAGAGAGATAGAAACAGCAATGACGATAGAGAATCATTCATCGGCTGCCTCCTACACACCTGGGATTGAGTCCACAACCTGGGCATGTGCCTTGACTGGGATCTCCTGGTTCATAAATGGATGTTCAGCCACTGAGACATACAGGCCAGGTTCAAATTAATATTATTCGGAAATTCTGAGGAAGCCAACATTTACTAAGATTGGAATGTATCATTATAATTTTAGATAACATGAAATGGGCTGCAAACAAGTTTTTTGGAGGACAGATTTCTGGTTTATTTCTGAGGCTTCACATCCCCGTGGTCAAAATAAGTGCAAATATTTATCATCCCACTGTATTTTACCAACCATTGCTCTCCCTTCGCCATGCAAACCCAGTCGAGATAATGAAGCCTGCTTCCTTCCACATGGCCTGCCAGACCTGCCAAGAAGCAGGCACACAAAGGGCAGTGTCTGAAAGGCTGCAGACTGAACAAATAAAGTGGTTGTTTGAAAAATCAGATTAACCAATTGCAACATATTAACCATGTGGTTGGATTTCATCCTTCCTCTTAATGTTTTTCTATATATAATATTTATTTAAAAATCTCAGGGGTGAGGAAATATTGTTGAAAGTAACATTTCAAAACCTTTCTTCTGCTTTTTAAATGTTTTCAACCATCTCTCGACCAATAAATAACCTTACAGACGAGGCCGAGCTCTGTATCACTTGCATGCTTTCATTTCCCCCCCTGTCACCTCTAAAATCTCTATGTATAGACACTAGATCCATTGACTGCTATTGTGGTAAGAGAAATGGGCAGAGGACTTAGACACAGGAATATAGAAGAGAAAACCATGTGAACACAGAGGCAGAGATTAGAGTTGACCTGTCATAAAACGAGCAAACCTACTAGTAAAGCTACCGGAAGTTGAATGAGGCAAGCAAGGATTCCCCCAGAGATTCAGAGGAAAGGTGGCCCTGCCAGCACCTCGATTTTGGACCGCTAGCCTCTATTGTGGTTAGAGAATAAATTCCTGTTGTTTTAAACTACCAAGTTTGTGATAGTCTGGTATGGCAGCCCTAAGGAATGAATACGGTTTGATTAAGGTTGTATTTGTCAAAGTTACTAATTTTCCCTCTCCATTATCACTGTATGAAAGCAAGTCACTAAGTCCAGCCCACACTTGCAGAGCGAGGAGGTTATACTCCATATTTTGAAGTGGGGAGTATTTAGCATTCCTTATAAGAAAGCTTTGTCTTTTTCTCCCTTTTATCTATTCAATTATTTATTTATACCATTATGGCCTTATGTATGCTTCTCTTAAATTTTGGTCAATAGGAGTTCTTCCAGTGGGCTGTTGTGTCCCTTTGACACGTCCCCATCTTTTTTTTTTATTTTTTTAAAATTTTTTTATCTTTATTGTTCAGTTTATTAATTACATTGTTTCCCCTTTTTATCCCCCTATAGCTCCCCTCCACCCTGTACCTATCCCACCCTCCACCCTCACCTCCCCCTCCCCACTGTCCTCTCCCATTGTTGCAAGATTTTTGTCCAGTCTCTTGCTGCACTTCTCACAACCCTTTTCTCCCCAAGAATTATCAGTCCATTCCCTCTCTATGTCCATGTCTCTGTTATATTCACCAGTTTATCCTGTTCATCAGCCTATCAATTCACTTGATTTTTATGTTCATTTGTTGATAGATGTGTATTTGTTGTTCATAATTTATATTTTTACCTTTTTCTTCTTCCTCTTCTTAAAGAATATCCTTCAGCATTTCCTCCATATAATGTTGATTTGGTGGTGATGAACTCCTTCAGCTTTTTCTTATCTGCGAAGCACTTCATCTGACCTTCAATTCTGAATGATAGCTTTGCTGGATAGAGTAATCTTGATTGTAGATTCTTGCTGTTCATCACTTTGAATATTTCTTGCCACTCCCATCTGGCCTGCATCGTTTCTGTTGAGAAATCCGCTGACAATCGTATGGGTGCTCCCTTATAGGTAACCAACTGTTTCTCTCTTGCTGCTTTTATTATTCTCTCTTTGTCTTTTGCTCTTGGCATTTTAATTATGATGTGCCTTGGTGTGGTCCTCTTAGGGTTCCTATATATTGGGGTTCGGTGCACTTCTTGGACTCCTAAGTCAATTTCTTTCACCAGGTGTGGGAAGTTTTCGGTCACTATTTCTTCAAATAGGTTTTCATTGCCGGGGAATTCAGACTCTCCCAAAATGAGTCTGCGTGCGCAATGCCTCCCCCAGGGTCGTAAAACAAAGCAGTGTGATGGTTTTCCGAATGAGAGACAAGTCGCAGAGCGCTCTCTGCACCGTCACGCAGCCGAGCTGTTCATGCAAGCTGCCTTCTCCACAAGCCGGCAGACCCGGCAGCACCCGAGCTTCGGCGTGCCCTCCCACCGTCCAGTCTTCACCCCGTATGATAGTGGGTTCTCTGGACTTCGCCCAGAGCTGGAGAATCAGTCCAGTGGGACGTCTTTGTCTCCCCATTCTAGAAAACTGGCCGGTTTTCAGCCTCCCGCCCTCTCCGCGGCACGCGCTCCAAACCTCTCTCAGCACGAATCTTTCAACGCTGTTCGCCGCCGCTCCTCCGAGTCACAGTGTCCTATCTTCACTTTTATTTGTGGAATCCTCACTCGGCGAGCTTTCTGGTGATTCTGGAAGGTGTTTGTTCCTTCGTTAGGCTGTAGTATTAAAATTGCTGAGTATGACGGCAAGATAGGTGTTCCACCTATGCCGCCATCTTGGTTCTCTCCTTTTTTTTATTTTTAATTTTTTTTGAGTACTCCTTTACTTACTGGTATCTCCATAGGTTTTTGATGCCACTAACCACATACCAAGTTCCCAAGCACTTTTTATTCTCTCCATCCTGATGCATTTGTGTGTGTGTGTGTGTGTGTGTGTGTTTCCTCAGAATTTCCTAATAATATTAACTTGAGCCTGGCCTTATTATTGTTGCTTATCTTAAAGAGAATTCAAGTAAAGTTTCTCTTTACCATGATACTTCCTGAGGTTTTGCTAAATAGCCTTTCTAAAGTCAAGGGAATTCTATTTCTAATTTCCAATAATTAGAAATTAATTTATCAGATTGTCTTAGGACCTTCTTTATGGACTGATCGTGGCAATGATGTGATTTTTCTTTCAGGGTTAATTTGCTCTGGGACCCGTTTGTTCATCTTTCTAATGGCCTAGAGTATCCACAAAGCTCTCCTCCAACACCATATTCATTTCAAATGAATCAAATCTTTTTTTTTCTCTATCAGACTTCTTCACTGTCCAACATTCACATCCATACATAGTAATTGGGAATCTAGGTGTGAACAATCTTCGCCTCGGTCTCTATTGATACATCTTTGCTCTTGATCTTTCCTGAACTCTCCTTTGTTGCCCTGTGAGCCTCAGCTTTCTGTGGATTTCTTGGCTGTCATCTCAACGTCTTCATTGTCTATTACTTCTCTATTCAAGATTTTTTACTTCTTGATGTTGAAATGGAGTTCTGCTTGGGCACTTTCTTCTTTCACCTCCCTCCAAAGCTATTTCAAATCACTGTTACTTTCTGCACGCAGCAATTTCCCTTGTCATTTCTTCTTTAGCCCAGGTGTTATTTCTTGGAATATGCTTCTGTCTCCAAGTATGCCAGCTGTCATACCTTTTTATTATCACCTCTGGACCGGTCTGGTCGGTAAGTTCACTGAGACTGGCTTTCCTTATAATACCTGCCACAGATATTTTATACTGCTATAAGGACTTAATGCACTTTTATGATAGAACTGGTAGTTCTCAGTAGAAAATTACAAAATTGATGTTTACACAGCATCGTTGTCATTGCAGGCTATGGTGATTGATTTTTTTTTGTGCTAGACTGTAAAGAATTATCCTCTCAAGAAAGCCATATCCTATAAATCTCCCAGCTGAAGAGGCCCATTGAACAAACAAAAAGCTTAAGAAGTGCAAGTAGATGATTATATTCTTACTTTTGATGTGGCTCATATATCGGCCTAGCGATTGAGCAACTCTCCCTCCTTTCATTATGAGGGAAGCATGCCACAAAGTTGTAAAAGCCTGGAAAAATAATGACACAGCACTGTTTTCAGCTCTGTATCTATTTGTTTGCCCAACGGTCTAGTCATTGGCAAACTCATTAGTCAACAGAGCCAGAAAATCAACAGTACAACGATTGAAATTTCTTTTGAGAGCCAATTTTTAAATATATATTTTATTGATTTTTTTACAAAAAGACAGGGAGAGAGATAGAGAGTTAGAAACATCGATGAGAGCAAAACATCCAACAGCTGCCTCCTGCACACCCCCTACTGGGGATGTGCCCGTAACCAAGGTACATCCCCCTGACCAGAACTGAACCCAGGACCCTCCAGTCTGCAGGCCAACGCTCTATCCACTGAGCCAAACCAGTTTCAGCTGAGAGCCAAATTTTTAAAACTTAAACTATATAGGTAGGTACATTGTTATTAACTTAATTAGGGTACTCCTAAGCTGGCCTTTGCTAAAAACTCAAGGGGCCAAAGAGCCGCAGTTTGCCGACCACTGGCCCAACCCAATGAAGCCAAATGACTGATATAGAACTATAGATGCCATTTCTTGTTGTAATATCCCTTCACACATGTGGCTATTTCACTGTTTGCTGAAGATATTTGAAATCCCTCTCCACCTCAAATAAATTGTTGTGCAAGGTTTATCACTTTGCTAGAAATGAGAAGAGTCATTATACGTTGGTCCGTGAAATACATAAAAGTGTATAAATTTCCATTTAAAATTTCTCAGTTAATTTTAAAACACGGAGACTAAGATATGAATTACGGACACATCTTAAATCACTTACTGGCACAAGGCATTCATAAATAGTTCGATCAAACAGTCCTTCCATTGCTAGTTCTATGCTATTTATTATCCTGACCCTATTATTTATGGATGACAGCCTAAAGACAGTGACCCCGGGTGAAGGACTGTTCTGTGGCATCTATTGGTCACAGTGTAGAAGTCACTATGGAAACCGTGATCTCTTTCCACCTCCCCTTTCCCACCCTCTTCCCATTTACTGCTCATGAGCTTTTGGATACATTAATGCACACTGCACGGGCAATGAGAACTGTGGAGTAGATGACCTTAATTTTGAATGCAGAGCAAGTTCCTTGGAGGAAAGAAGGATGTCTCTGATGTAGGGAGATGAACTGGGAAAAAAACACATCCTTGGCCAAATAGAGTCTCTTTGAAAGAGCCCCACCTAGTCCAAATCAGTTAGAGCAGTGATCGGCAAACTCATTAGTCAACAGAGCCAAATATCAACCGCACAATGATTAAAATTTCTTTTGAGAGCCAAATTTTTTAAACTTAAACTTCTTCTAATGCCACTTCTTCAAAATAGACTCGCCCAGGCCGTGGTATTTTGTGGAAGAGCCACACTCAAGGGGCCAAAGAGCCGCCTGTGACTCGCAAGCCGCAGTTTGCCGACTTCGGAGTTAGAGCACCTCCCACCTCCCCACCCTCAGCAAAAGGCACGTTTACCTGTAGTACTTAGTTGTTTGTAAGGCACATCTGTTTCTGCTATCAATTCTTTGGGTATGAAATGTGTTTCTAGATATGAAGACTCAGTTTGTAATACTGTGCCTATAGGGAATGATGGTTCAGCTTAAAACTTCGTGACTTGTAGTTGTCCAAGGAACCAATCAATAGGTTGTAGGAAGGAGGTCGTAGGAATCTGAATGTTTCTGTGTTTATTTCTCTTTGGACAGGGGCATGTCTCATCACAAACAATATGCTCTTTATCTCGTGAGCATGTTCAGTTCATTCACTCGTTCAGCAGAGGATGCCCATGTTCTTCCCTCATACTTTTAGCCACCCCTTTCCCACTGGCGGGGGCCTCGTGAATACTTCAGTGTCTTTCCCTTTGGATTACCCAACTTTACTGGTCAGTGCCATGGCCTGACCATGGAAAATTTCTCTCTTTGGAAATGCTTGCGGGCCGTGTTCATGCAAAACAGGCCCACGTGACTATTCTCCACATCATAGCTTCCCCGAAGGGGCTTCTTAATGGACTAGGGATAGAGAAGGGGAAGTCTGACATTGGTCTGAGGTTCTAGCTGCATTATCGGTCTTGGTCCTTCCTTCCTTCCTTCCTTCCTTCCTTCCTTCCTCCCTCCCTCCCTCCCTCCCTCCCTCCCTCCCTCCCTCCCTCCCTTCCTTCCTTCCTTCCTTCCTTCCTTCCTTCCTTCCTTCCTTCCTTCCTTCCTTCCTTCCTTCCCAAGAACCAAAATATACTTACTACCTTTTGGACTCCTAAGAGACCTATCTGAATGGGAAGTACTTTTACTTGGTCTTCATATTTTGTTGACAATTAGCTCAGCCTCAGTTCAACTCCTTAAAACTGTGGGATCAGTTTCCCCAAGCCTCTCAGTTGTGTCCCACTCTGGAGTAGGTTACCAGACTTGCCTCCTGGATCCAGAGATAGGACTCTTTTGTGGGCACCAGAGTCATCTAAGTTAAGGTTTGCCCACTCTTCTCGCATGTGAATCCTTGGTTAGGTTTTGTGAAATGCAGATTCTGATGCGGAACCTCTGGTGATGCCCATCTGCTGGTCTGCAGACCACACTCTGAGGAACAAAGGTGTAGGTAATTTCTGAAGGTTTCTTCCAGACCTAGGTTTTAAGGATCTGTGAGTAGTACATTTCATGTTTTCTTCCTTAGAACACTTTTCTATCTTTTTCTCTGTACCCTCTCTGGTTTATTAGCGAGTCAATCATTTATTTAGCAAACATTTTTTCAGCACCTACAATAGGACTGACATTACTGTTCACAATTAGTGAACAAAACCGATGAACACCCCTGCCTTTAAGGGAATACCATAGTTTAAGTATGACTTCTAAGTAAGAAACAAATGGCGTATGCCTGTTATATACCTTTTTTCCGTTCCCAGTTTCATGAAATAACGGTTTAAATTATTTTTACAGAACAATGACACATGGCCCTACTCTTTCTTACCTGTGCTTCTTTGTGGTGGTCTCTGTTTAATGCCATTTTAAGCTTTATTAGGAGCTTTAAGAATACTCAAACTGTTTGCAACATTATCTCTTTTAGGATGATCAACTTGCATCTTCTGGTTGAGCGTTATTAATAGGAGAAACCATGAAGGAAAAGAATGCTAAAACTTTTGCAAAATAAGCATTTTTTTCAATAAAAGAAAATTTGAGTTCTAGAGCTCTACAAGTTTTCTTTCAGACTGACTTTCCCTCACTTATTATTTTGCTTTCCTTTTTCACACAGGAGGGAATCCTCAATAAACGTTAAAATTCAGGGTGTCTTGGTGCGCGTTTCTTTCCACAATACATTTCAAGGCAAAGCGTTTGAAGTGGAGGAAACTTTAAAGTTGAACCCCAACCTTTTTTTTTTTTTTTTAAATATTATTGATTTTCCACAGAGCAGAAGGGATAGGGATAGAAAGTCAGAAACATCGATGAGAGAGAAACATCAATCAGCTGCCTCTTGCACGCCCCCTTCTGGGGATGTGCCTGCAGCCAAGGTACATGCCCTTGACCGGATTGAATCCGGGACCCTTCAGTCTGCAGTCCGATGCTCTATCCACTGAGACATCCCTGGTAGGGGGTGGGGGGTGCAAGAGGCAGCTGATGTTTCTCTATCATCGATGTTTCTGACTTTCTATCCCTCTCCCTTCCTCTCTGTGAAAAATCAATAAAATATATTTATAAAAAAATGTCCAATGGCCCTAGCTGGTGTGGCTCAGTTGGTCGGAGCATCACCCATGCACCAAAGGGTCATAGGTTCAATTCCAGTTTGGGGCACATACAGGATGCAGCCAATCAAGATTTCTCTCTTTCCCTTCCTCTCTCTTTAAAAATCAATAGAAATATATCCTCAGGTGAGGATTAAAAAGAAAAAAAGAAAAGGTGACTAGAAAAAAGGAAGTCCATTCATTTTCTCTGTTTTTTTTTAATCTCTACATTATTAACTGCTAAAGATTATTTCTTCACTCATTTGTCAGCACATATTTCTTTAGTGCCTAGTATTTTGCTTATGAGGAGATTAAAATATTTAAGGGAGTTAGAACATTTAAGATGCTTCTCACTAATTCTTATCTCTGGGAAAGTAAAAAGAAAACTTGCACTTCACACTTCTCTTGTTTGAATCAAACCACAAAATCTCAAGGTAGCACCTGTCTCAGCTTTCATATTTATTTTTAATTTTTATTTCAGGCCTGCAATAAGTTGGATCAAATTGCAGTCAGCTGAGGCATGACTTAGTCAATTTTGTTGGCAAATTGCCTCCTTGACTCAGGAAAAGTCAAGGCCTGAACGTGGCTGTGGCCGAAATGATCTCTTTGTATCCGGGAGGACGTGGCCTTGCCTACTTTAAAGTAGGAGCAAACTCAAGTCAAAGCAGGACTTAGTGGGGAAGACTTCCTTTATGCTGTGGCAGAATGAAGTTGATGTGGGAGCAACAAGCGTGTTATCATAAAGAGTGAAAAGTACTTGGGATGGGGGACAGTATGATTTGTCAGTCTTTTCCAATTTCTTTGATTTTTAAAGTTTTATTTGTAAACTAAGACTTGTGATGGCAGGTAGGCTTAAGGCCTGTGTGACCTTCACATCCCCATGTCTTTACAGCTGTGGTCCGATGTGAGGGGTGGTGGTTGGGAGGGGGGTATGGGCTGGGGGAGAAAGTTTATTGTTAAAGTTTTATTAATGTTCAATGAACTGAAGGACAGCTACACAACTGAAATGGCATTTTGGAAAAATACATAGAAAATGCTCATGAAATAATGAAAACTAAAAAATGAGAGGACTGCAGATTGAGACCACAGTCATAGTAGAAAAGATTAGAGGGAAAAACATGAAGTATTAGCTGTTATCTCTGGGTGGGGGTATTTATTATGCTCTTACTGTTTTTCTAGTACTTTCCTGTGTTTCTAAACTCCCTGTGGTGACCATGTATTATCACTTCAGTAGTCAGAGAAAAGCTTCAGCCGGAGAGAAATCCTTCCTTCCTGGTTTTGGGGGCTCAGACACCTAGATTGCCTTTATGTTTAGATCTGGTTAAAATTTGACTCATAGATCTTGTTTCCCTCTCTGACTTTCTGTTTATTTTTTATAAAATATGTTTTTATTGATTTTAGAGAGGAAGGGAGAGGGAGAGAGAGAGAAATATCAATGATGAGAGAGTATCATTGATTGGCTGCCTCCTGCACACCCTCTACTAGGAATCGAGCCCTAAATTCCAGCAAATGCCCCTGACCGGGAATCAAACCATGCCCTCCTACTTCATGGGTCTACGTGCCACCACTGAGTGACACTGGTGGGGCATGGTTTTCTGTTTCTTTATCCCATTAAAGAATGCTGTGTAGTCATATAGTACCATTCAAGAAGAGATGGAAAACAGATGAGACACTTTAAATAACATCCCCTAAGAGAGAAAGCAACAAAGAAATGGAACATCATAGAAAAATCAGAGGAATAACCAGGCCCAAGATTCAGACATCTTGTATTACGTCTCAGAAAAGTCAACTAGTGATTCTCTTGATACCCTTCTTGATATTTCCTCACGTGCTTTTTTCCTTTTTATCTTTCCTTCCTTCCTTCCTTCCTTCCTTCCTTCCTTCCTTCCTTCCTTCCTTCCTTCCTTCCTTCCTTCCTTCCTTCCTTCCTTCCTTCTTCCTTCTTTCTTTCTTTCTTTCTTTCTTTCTTTCTTTCTTTCTTTTCCTTCCTCCCTCCCTCCATTCCTCCCTCCGTCCCTCCCTCCCTCCCTCCCTCCCTCCCTCCCTCCCTTCCTTCCTTCCTCATATTTCCCCCTTCTCTTTCAAACCTCTGAGTTTTTTATTTGTTTGTTTGTTTTGATAATGATACTAATTAGAACTACTTACTATGTACACTGCAATGCAACTTCATAAAGGGCTGAACCAGAATCCCAAACCATCCTTGCTCCTCCTTATTGAAATCCAAGGGAAAGAACTAGGGTTTGATTTTTTTTTTTCTTAGCAGCACAATTTACAATAGCTAAGACCTGGAAACAGCCCAAGTGCCCGTCAGCTGATGAGTGGATAAACACACACACACACACACACACACACACACACACACACACACACTGTGGTATGAGCCTAGCTGGTTTGGCTCAGTGGATAGAGTGTCGGCCTTTGGACCGAAGAATCCTGGGCTCCATTCCAGACAAGGGCACATATGTAATACTTTCAACAATAAAGATTAAAACATAAAATAAAATTCCCCCAAAATGCTTGTGTTGTTTCCAGGTCCTTCTGATTTTCATTCAAACAAAAAAGAAAACTACCCTGAAAGCAATCATATCTTCCAACTTCTCCAATATCTAAGGGCAATGCAATATGTGCAACAGATTCAGATGCCATCTTCAAAATCAGAATGCAAATACAAACTACAGCAGCCAAGTGCATAAGCTGCTGAAAACAAAGGCCTGGACCACAAGCCACGGACATTTATATTCATGTTTCTAAATAGCTCTCATTCATTATTCACTTAGATATAATTCTCATCTTCAGCCGAGATGAAAGTAGGAGAAATTTCCACTTGTTATGGGTGCAGTGTTGAATCAAAAAGCAATTTTTTTTTGGTTAAAAGATAAAGATGCTGCAATGCTTCCTTGTGCAAATGTGGCCTGAGATTCAGCATCAACAAATCCTCCCCCTTCATCTTCTTGATAATGTTTGTTTCTTCAGTAAATTGCAAACAAATTTGCGACGTTGCTTGTTATGTTGATGACAATGATGTTTTAGCAAGGATGGCTGCCTTTTGGGGTGGATGTAATCTTGTGGAAGTCTTTCTGTCAGGATCTTTGAAGAAAATAAATGGTGTTTGTTACTACCAAGCTTAATTACCATGCAACTAATAGGCAATTCACATTTAAAGCTTAATTACATATGGCATCTATGTTCGTTTTTTGTTTAACATGTGTTTAAAAATAGCGTAAAAAAGTGAAATTCACAATGTATAAAAAGAATCCTTTTAAAGTGAACAATTCAGTGGCATCTAGTACATTCACCAAGTTGTGCAACCATCTCTATGTAGTTCCAACGCATGTCTGTCACTCCTAAGGAGACCCCTATCCATTAAGCAGTTTCTCTACATTCCTTCCTCTCTCCAGCCCCTGGCAACCATCTCTACATTTGTCTTTTCTGGATCATTCTTAAAAATGGAATCATATGACGTGACCTTTTGTATCTGGCTGATTTCACTCAGCATAATGTATTTGAGGTTCTTCCACATTGTAGCAGGTATCAGCACTTCATTTCTCCTCCACCCACTCCAGCTTTACCTAGGTATAACTGAGAAATAAAGTTATAGTTAGAGTATACAGTGTGATTTCATATCCATCTACACTGTGAAAGGATTTTCATGATCTAGTTAACACATCAATTACCTCCATCACCTAATCTATACTAATTAGACTGTGAGAGCTTCCAGGAGACCTTCTGGACAAAGCTATGGTGGCAGAGCCATTGTAGAGGCAGTTAGAGGCCAAGAGGGAATGGCAGCTGTGGTGATCAGGTCGGTGGGGGGGGGAATTGGGAGTGAGCAGGCCATTAGTGGGGGTCAGTTGTAGGTGAGCAGGCTGGCAGGCAGAGTGGTTAGGGGCAATCAAGCGGGCAGGTGAGCAGTTAGGAGCCAGCAGTCATGGATTTCGAGAGGGATGTCCACTGCTGCTTTAGGCCTGATCCTTATGGGGTCCCAGATTAGAGATGGTGCAGGCTGGGCTGAGGAACACACACCCAGTGCATAAATTTTGTGTACCTGGTCACTAGTTTATATAATAAAAGTCTAAGTGACTGTTAGGGGCTGAACAACTAGAACGACCAATAGCTATAATGCCCACTGACCCAGGGGGCAGATGATTAATGCAGGAGCTGCCCCCTGGCGGTCAGGGAGCTCACACAGGGGGAGTGCAGCTCAGCCAGAAGCCGGGCTCATAGCTGGACAGCATAACAGTGGTCACAGGAGCCTCTCCCGCTTCCCCAGCAGTACTAAGGTGCAGCAAGCCGAGTAGTGAGGAGCAGCAAGCAGATGGGCAGTAAGGAGTGAGAAGTCCTGGACTGCGAGAGGACACAGGCTGGGCTGAGGGATCCTCAACCCCAGCGCATGAACTTAGTGCACCAGGCCTCTAGGATATGTGTATATATTTATCTTTTTTTATGTGTGTGTGAAAACACAGTACTTATTGTCTTAGCAAATTTCAAGTATTTAATACAGTTTACCAACTGTAGTCACCATGCTATCCATTGGTCTTGGAGAACTTATTTATCCTCTTTTCCTCGTCTCCAGCCTGTGGCAACCACCATTCTACTGTGTTTTTGTGAGTTCAATTAAAAAAATTGTTTTACATTTTACATGCAAGTGTATCGTGCAGTTTTTGTCTTTCTGGCTTATTTCCCTTAGCATAATTTATTTTTTTAAAATATATTTTTATTGATTTCAGTGAGGAAGGGGAGAGAGATGATAGAAACATCAATGATGAGAGAGAATCATTGATTGGCTGCCTCCCACACACCTCCTACTGGAGATTGAGCCTGAAACCCAGGCATGTGCCCTTGACTGGAATTGAACCCTGGACCCCTGCAGTCCACAGGCCGATGCTGTGTCCACTGAGCCAAACCAATTAGGTCAACTTAGCATAATTTCTTCCTGGTTCATCTTGTTGTTGCAAATGACAGGATTTCCTTGCTTTTCAAGACTGGGTACTAATCCTTTGTATTTTCATGTCACGTTTCTATGTTTACTTACTTATTTTTCTTGCATTCTCTCTTTCTTTCAACACCTCTTCTGCTGCCCAAGCCCTAATACTCTGGGAGTCACCTAATCAATAATTAGGTGCTGGGACCAGGTTAATTCCAGGTGTAGCCTTTGTAGTTACAGGCATCAGGTGCCTTGAGTGCACTCTCCTAGAGTGCTCTGTGGGGGTGATGAAGAGGAATGCTCTTGTATATCACACTCTTTCTGGAACTCCTGATGTGACAAATTATCATCTGGGGACAAAATGGAGAATTCATGGGCCCCTAAGAGTATGTTAAATGTCATTCTTAAATGGTAGAGTTTTAAGGAAACACCTGTTAGTATGATAACCCCCCTTTTAAATCATCTCACCCCCTCCATGTGTACATGCAAGAATCATTACAAGATCAAATAGAAAGGCACTTCACAAATCACTTAGCAAGAATGGCAATAATTAACAGTTTTCCTAAAGAAATACTTTAAACTTGAACTATCCAACTATCGAATCAATCCATTGCTAACTGAGTAACCTTGAGACTATTTCACTGTAAGGAATGTTACAAGCTGTTAGACACCGCTTTGCATATCAATTCGTAGCTGCTCAACTCTTAGCTGACCTTTGACTAGTTCTGGTCCCTGAATTAAACATAAAGATAAACTTGTGACTCATCTGGATTTTAAATTTTGGATGCTGCTAGGAGAAAACGTTAAAGTAAATAATGCATTTTAATATGCTTATTTTTCCGAAGAGGGTGAATTGAGCATTTCCGATTTTCAAGCCCATAACTCACTTCTCTTTGTTTTTTCAAACGGAAAAATGAGCAGAGGAAAAAACCCATCTTTATTACTTTAGCTCTTTGTATTATCTGACTTTGTGTTCAGTGAGATCATTTCCAAAAGGTTAAGCGACTTGGAAATTTACAAGATGTTTTTAGTTCCATGTCCTATTCAGTTCGTCTCCCAGGAGAGGATGTGCAAGACACTGCCCAGGTTAGTCATCAGTATTTCTGACCTGCGGAACCATTTAAGTAAAGCTGTACTCAGAGACAAGGGACATAAAGATAATATGTATCTAGAGCTATAGCAGACAGAATAAAATATCATGTGATTCCTGTACATGTGCTTTTAGTAAGATACTGTATTTCAGAGTGACATAAAAATTATAGAACAAAGAAGATGGTATATAATTAAGAGTTCAATCATGTGGTATAAATTGTAAATGCTAAAAAGATTCAAAGAAAGGGGACATGAGTGTGGGTTCGGAGGATGTGAGACAGACAGCAGAACGATCTGGGACTTGGTTATTGAAGGGGAGGTAGAAGTTCAGAAGCCAGGAGGAAGGAGTACAGGCTCTCCAGAGGGAGAGATGAGGAGGTGGCGGCCCTGGCCACTGCAGCTCAGTTGGTTGAACGTTGTCCCATGCACCAAAAGGTCACTGGTTCAATTCCCGGTCAGGGCACATGCCTGAGTTTTGGGCTTTATCCCCAATAGGTGGTGTGCAGGAGGCAGCCAACCCCCCTTCCCCTGTCTCTCTCTCATCAATGAAAACATATTTTAAAAAAAGATGAGGTACAAAGGAGTGTTTTTGCCCAGTGGGAACCTGCTGGAGGAAGTTCTGATTGGAGAAGAGCCATCTCATGAGAATCCAGTTGAAGAAGATGCTTTCTCATGATGATAGAACCACTAGGCCACCCAAGCAGCTGTTGGTTCTGGAAATAATTTTTTTCCTACCATGTCAATTTGGGAAGATATATCTAAAAAGAGGGTTGTGAACCAATAATGCAACCGTTTTGGTGGACTGCATCCTAGCCCGGGCTCTCCCTCGCTGTGTGATCTTGGGAAGGTTTCTTCATTTATTGAGTCCCCTCACCTCTCTTCTGTCTACTTGTTTTGCTTCACTTTCTCCTGTTTTTCAACACATACCTTTCACACATATCCAGCTGGTTTCTGCCTTGGCCTACACTTCTATCTTCTTATCTTTACACTGAGGTCAAACTTTTTAATGAAAAAAGTTCTCCTGTGGCTTGAGGCCTTTGCAGGTTATGTGGTCCTCTTTGATGTGCCTGTCCTCTAGACTCATGACATTTGGAATCTGTAGCATCCTCCATTCAGTCCTTCTTCACAAACTCTCATATTATTTTTGGGGGTGTGTTTGCGTGTTTTACACTTGGTTACGATTTCTTTATGGCAGTGACCATGACACATATTAAATCCACAGGTATTGCTCATTATGCACACGTCAGTGAAGTCACTAGGTTGATACATTTCAATTTTTGGTGTATTTTTCGGTTATTTACACGGACATTCTTAAGGATTGTGTACTAAGGTATGCTTTTAGAAGTTGGAGTCAAGGGAAGATATTGTCATTTACCCCAGTGTTTTTATTTCCATTTTTTGAGATCTTTCACAGAAAAACTGAAATAGGAAATAAAAGAATAAAATCCTGGAAAAAAGTCTAGTGAAACATTTCATTAAAATCTATTTATACTGTGTTTTTTAATTTTTATTTATTTTTTATATTGTTTTTTTAATAAATATTTCCCATTTGATATTGCCATAATTTTAGGTGAATAGTCGCACAGCTGTGTTTTTCTCCCTAAGAAATTTTATATTTTCATTAGATCTTCCAAACATTACCTTAACAGATTTTATTATATTTTAATGCTTATTCTTGATATAGTGAGCTTCGAAGATTATCACATATTAAAAGCAATTGCCATCTCATTTCCGTAGGTATTTATAGAAAAAATAAAAAAAAATTCCACTAAAGTGATCATCATGAAGATGATTACGATCAACTCATAAAATTGTTCACATCTTAATGGCCAAAACAGATTTACAGGAATTTTTTTTTTGTTAATGAATATGGAGGTATCACACTCCGGTATATATGGAACATCTTAATTGGTAGTTGGGTAGAATAATACATATTTTTCTTTTAATGTGTATTTTCTAAAGACCTGTAAATTTTTTTTAAGTACCAGAATTAAAATAATTTTGCTCTTTTATATGATTTACTAAATTCTTCTTGAGAATCTTATTAGAACAATTGTCGCAAAATTATACTCAGATCACCAGTGTGGCTTTAACAACAGAGCAAATGGATTTATTTCCCTGCATCTAGCTTTTCTTCTTCAAAATCTGCTTATAATGATGATGTTATTTTCCACCCTCCAGCTGGCAAAAACAAACTTCTCTTTTTGTGGCTGTTATTAAAAAATGTGTAATACTTGAATTTTAGGGAAAAATCCTACAAGCCTTTCACATGGTTCTTCAAACTGTACATGTTATCAAGCTGACATGGCACAGCAAACTTTATTTTTTGAGTGTGGGGACTATGTGTGTTACCTTTAAAAATTAAGTTTTTAAATAATTAATGCATATATTTGGTACATAAATTCAAGAGTTTCAAAAAGAGATACAAGTAAAAACTTTTCTACTTTTGTCTGCCAGCAACTCAATTTGCTGAGTTAACTGCAATCAGTTTATTATACGTCCTTCCAAAGAGCCTGTGCCACTCAAATAGTGGATAGCACAATTCTCCATCTTTTTCACTGAACAGTGTTTAGTGGGGAATGTTTAGTTTCAGAACCTAGAGTTGTACTTTTTAGTGGCTGTTAATTAATCCGTTATATGTGTGTACCAAGATGTACCAGTCTCCTACCAATGGCTTAACTTCAGTCTCTTTCTTGATCTTTTGCTCATGCTCAACAAATAGCTTTGCATCTACAATGTGAATTTATTTTAGAATATTTGCAAGGACAAATTCGTAGATGTAAGGTTGTTGGCACAAAGGGACGGTGCCTTGTAAAATTTGGTGGACATTGACAAGCTACCAACATAAAAGTCGAGCTAGTTTTATAACAGTGTGAAGGATAAGGGCCTGTTTGTCTCTGTTCTCACCCAAAAAGTGTCAAATGTTTTGCTTTTTGGAGATTTAGTAAGTTCATAAAAAAGGTAATAAATGATTTCATAGCTTTACGTAGAATTTCTTTTACTATGAGTGGAGTTCAATATCTTTTAAATGCTTGAGCCATTTCTATTATATTACAATTTATCTGTTTATATCCTCTGTCCATTTTTTTTTCTATCAGTATGTTGGCCTTAGTAGGAATGCCTAAGGTTGGCCATTTCCTAAGGCTTAAAGCTGTATCTCTTCATAATGTTTAAAATATGTCTTCACATAGAGTTTTTACATTTGGATTAAGTTTATTTCTAATTTGTCTTTTTTATGCTCTTTTAGTGTGTGTATGTCTTCCTCTTTAGAGTGTCTCCTTTTTTTGGATTAATTTTGAACTCAGTTATCTTTATGAATTCTCATTTTTTTTTTGCAGTGTAGTAGTTTTGAAGTGGGTTATCTTGGATTTTCCAGGTTTATAAGCATGTAATTTTCAAGGATGGAAATGTTACCTCCTTCTTCCTACTGTTCATACCTAGTATTTCTTTTTTTTTAAATTTAATTGCATTGGTTAGTAGGTTGAGAACAATAAATACTAAGCAGCTGTGGTGATAGTTAACAGCCTAGTCTTGTCCTTGACTTAATGGATATTAATGCTTTTAGACTTTTAGAAAGCAAGTCATCTCATCTATGTTTCCATATTTATTTGGACATAATTGAGAAGTCTGTTTTGATTTGTGGTCTCCCCCCCTCGATTTGTGTTTACTTTCTCTTATCTTTATTAACTTACTGTTTCTTTGCAAAAGGCCACCTACTAAAACTGAAAGTTCATGTTTACCAACGACAGGCAGCTGCTGGGTTTGGCCTCATATCGATGATTTTACTTTACTTTTCACATCTGGAGATTTGTCTTCTTTTCTTACAACCTCAGCAGTGCATTCACACGTGTTCAAACTATTTTATATAGCATTTGCAGGTGTTTTATGGCCAGTGGCTTTTAGTCTATATGCTGTTAATGGAAATCCTATATATTTTTATAATAAGTTACCAATATTTGTGTTTTAGGAAGTACTTTTCTTTAGCTACTCTCACCCCTTTCTCTGTTACTGTATTTCTCTCTTCCATTCTTCTTCCCCCTTATTATGTATTTTTATCTTATAAATCTTGGCTTTTGTTTGGTTAAGTCCTGAATTTCTTGGATTTGAAACATAGTTAGAGAAGCACAGAAACCACAAGGCTTCACTGGCTGCACCATGTGGATGAACTGCAGTTGTATTTTGAAGGAATCCAGAAGAAACTGTAAGTGACAACACCAGGCTCTCTGATGCCCCTCAGCCAAGGAATGTGGATGCAGAATTTTAGCTCATGGGAACGAAACTCTTTCTAGCGGTCAGAACTTTCGCCAACTCTGAGAAATGTGTCACCTCCCCCATGGCATTTGTCTGCGAGATTGCATGCTTGCTCTACAGTCTGTTCCAAATGTAACAGTGTCTGACATGTAGTATTGGCTTCTCTCAGCTATGGAACCTTGTCTTCGAGGTTGAACTAAATATGCCCCAGGTCCCTCTCTCTCCCTTCTTTGTTCAATGTTCTCCTAAAGTTTTTATTAATATCTGGAGGCTCTGATCCTATAGTCAATTTTGATTCTGACAGGCCTGTATCCCCTTCTTGACTAACTGTATTTTTAATTTCTATTAATATTTGTTACTATGTGTTATTATTTAATTTCTCATTTCAAAAAATTACTCACCTAAATGGTAAAATCTTTGAGGGCATGCATAGTCTCTGTACTTCCTTGAATCACTAGCACAGTGCCTTGCTCATTCATATTCATGATTATTTGACTAATGTTGGTCTCATCCTTGGCCTCCATGTTCCATGATGTCAAGACTCTTGTTCTTTTTTTGCTGGACATTGAATCCGGCTGAACACCGGAATTAAACCAAATAACAAGTTCTCAAAATATTA
Organism: Antrozous pallidus; assembly: GCA_027563665.1. Classification (NCBI taxonomy): domain Eukaryota; kingdom Metazoa; phylum Chordata; class Mammalia; order Chiroptera; family Vespertilionidae; genus Antrozous; species Antrozous pallidus. The sequence goes on along the minus strand of CM050527.1, from coordinate 28,438,539 downwards.
ATATTAATGTCAATACTCACTCTGCATTCTAAGATATTAGAAAGCACACTGACTTCTGAAACAGACAGACTTTAGCTCTGCTCCTTAATAGCAATGGGAACTTGTACAAGTTAATTAATCTTTTTGAAACCAGTTTGCTCATTTGTAAATGAAATAATGATAGTGCTAGCCACTCATGACTGTTGTAGTAATTTAGCACTTAGAATGAGCTTAATAAATGGTTTGCTTGAAATAGATATGGAATACAAATGAACTGTTGTATGAACTGTTGTAGAGAATCACTTAATGATCCAGAAAGTTCACTACAGAGTATCATAAATGTGTGTTCCTTCCTGAAAGTTCTAGAACACCATAAATTAGAGGGTCCTGGGTCACATCCTAGGAGGACTCTGAAATATCATCCAATCCGTCTAACCGCTCTTCACTCCAGCATTGCCCACGGGCCGGACCGAGCGATTGATGTTTAGAATGTTTATAGATGTTCTGTGTCAAAAGGGTTTTGTACTAAAGAAAAATTTACCAGATCTAAATTAAAAAGTTGTGTTCTTTAAGGAGTACTTCTACTTTTTAATATGCCTTGAATGTGCTATAACTTGTGTCATTTTCCATTCTTATTTGCCCACCAATCCTTTTTTTTCTTTACTGGCATCCTGTAGGATTAATTAGTGAGTGTTTCTCAGACTATCCTTGGAAAAAATCTAGGACGGCTATTTTCTAGTCTTGTGCCAAAATGCTATGAAAGTAGCCCATTCCAGTGATCAAGATGTCCTTCTTGACCCTACAGAAGGGGATAAAATAGACTTATGGATAAGTGTAACGGATATTCCTAAAATTCATGCTTTGTGAGAACAACCACAGTGATGCTTAAATAATAAGGCAAGTTAAAAAAAAGTTGCCTTAATCTCCCGATAACCTTTAAGAGGCTCAGATCCTCACCTCCCATTAAATGTGGAAGATTTAATTGGCATGCTGGCGAGACACCGAAAGCTTGTTTTTATTCTAAATGCGTGCCTCTGAGCAGAGAAATTTAAGCATAACAGGAGTAGAACCCTACAGGTGGAACTAGATAGAAATAATTGAGAATATAACATCCTGCATGGAGATTTTATTTTTGACTCTTTATAGGGGTCAGAAAATGACAAACTTCCATTCATTGGAGATTATATGTTGCAAGTTGAAGTCTGCCATTTTCAAAGTTTTGAGATTCTTTTATGAAGCTGAGAAATTACTTTTTTCCCCCCACATGTCATGGCTGTGCATCTTTTGGAAGCATTACACAACACTGTGGATATTGTCCCAAATCAACATCTTTTATTATTGCAGTTTACTTTTTAATGATTTCCAAGAGCTGATGTTAAAAAGTTGAGCTCTCTTCCAGAATGTTTTGCTTGGATTCGCCAGTGATAATCTGAGATATTGGGAACAGTAATCCCAATAACATTTCCCCCCTTTTAATATTTTCTTTCATTTTTAAGCAAATATTTTCAACTTTGCAGGCTTTTCCTTCCAGAGGCAGAAACCATTAAAATTTCTATGAATAAGAAGTTAAAAGGAAGAGTATAGGGGAAGTCGGGGGTGGGGAGGAGGTCAAGGTAGGGGAAGGAAACATATGTACTACTATTTGTAATACTTTAAACAATACATAAAAAGAAGTTAAAAGGAAAAAATGGCTGGTGTGGCTCAGTGGTTGAGCATTGACATATGAACCAAGAAGTCACGAGTTTGATTTCTAGTCAGGGCATATGCCCAGGTTGTGGGTGTGATCCCCAGTAGGGGGTGTGCAGGAGGCAGCCGAACAATGATTCTCTCTCATGATTGATGTTTCTCTCTCCCCCTCTCCTTTCTTCTCTGCAATCAATAAAATAAAAATAAAATGCAATAGGCCTGGGGAAGCAAGAACCAAGGATCTTCTGTGACTGTTTACACATCTTAAAATTATGTATGCATCTTAGAAAGGCAATCTTCTATAAGGTTAGGAGGTCTATAGCTATCTTTTAATTTTCACATTTGCTTATAACAGGCAAAACAAAGAAAACATTCTTTTTCATAACCTAATTTTTCTATCATGAAAAACGTTATTGAGAGTTTACCATATGTCAGACTTCAAAATGATGATCGAATCACCACAACAGCAAAGCCTGGATGTCTCCCTGGTCCTCAGAGCCTGGTTCTTATCATCTCCTTCTAATGCCTGGCCAGCTGCTGCCACAGAAATCTTCACGAATTACTGGGGAACAGAGCTACACTTTCCACTCCATTCCCCCTCCCACCACATTCTCTCCTCCAGCCTTGCCTGTAAAATAAAAGTACCCTGTTACCAATGCAAATAAATTGGTAACCTTGAGTAGGGGTAAGCTGTATAATTGAGGATGGGGCAGAGAGAGAATGCCTGTTTATTCACCATGTTTTCAGTTTTGAATAAGAGCTAGTTATTCAAATAACTCTTGGTTAACTAAATTGGACCTAGGTGAATAGTTATGAATAATTTGCATTTTCTAATTAAGTGCTTCTCCCTAGTTAAAATATGGTTATGCCACTGACTTTCTCCATTTTAAATTCTGTGGCAGAGATGAATTTATTTTCAAACATTGTTATGTAGTCGTCATGAAAAAAAAAGTCAATCTGGACCTTCAATCCTCAACAAATACTAGTTTCTTCTATCAGGTTGGTCTCCTATCTGTTTCTTAGCCCCCCTGTGCTCTGCCCACCTTGAGGCTTTATAAAAATGTATTTACATAAACTGAAAGGCCTTCCCTAGTCCTCTTTTGCCAACATCCAGTGAGGCCTTGTTCGGGATATCTACACACTGATAATTTCCTTCTTCAAATTCTTCCAAGTTTGTTGACACAATGCAAATGAGTCTTAATATATATTGTGTTGTTCTCTATGCATCTCTACCATGTACTTTAACACAAGTGTTAATGGATATCGGTTTTGTTCATGATTTATTTCATCGTATATGTATATTATTTCTTTAATTTACTCTAAGCCTTTAGAGAGCAAGCTCTGTGTCTCAGTTTAATTGTGTTGTATTCCCTCACACCTGGAGGAGGGTTAGTGTCTGTAAGAGGTGGTTTAATCACCCCTCAGGCACTGGTTTGGTTGCCATTTGATATTTTCTGAGAATAGCTTTTAATTAATTAACCTGTGGGCAGGTTAATTCATAGACTAATTTAGGTAATTTAATAAGCTTACCAAGTTAAAAGTGTCATTAGCAAGATATTGCTCTGTTAACTACAAAATACTATATTTTGAAAGAGTTTTATTTCAATATTGTTATTCAGTCACTGAGTTCTTACTGAGTGTAAGGCATTTTTTGAATGTGTCCAGGCTGAGAGAGAGTATGCAGTGGTAGTTGTTTTTTTAAATTATGTTTTAGCCCTGGCTGGGTGGCTCACTTGGTTGGGTCATCATCCCATACACCAAACGGTGGTGGATTTGATTCCCCGTCAGGGTGCATACCAGGTGGCTGGTTAGGTCCCTGGTCAGGGTACATGGGAGAGGCAACCAATCAATGTCTCTCTTACATCAATGTCTCTTTCTATCTCTCCCTAAAACAATAATAATAATATTAATAAAAGAATTTTTAAAGTTAGGTTTTAAATTCAGCCTAAGGGGTTAGTTAAGATATAACATGTACTGTTGTTATATACTTTGAAATTCTATAAATATTTTTATGATATGTTTTTTAAATGATAAAGTAACACATACTTGGAGTAGAAAACTCGGAAAACCAGAACAAAACAAAACAAGAATTTCACATAATCTCTCTGGTTTCCTCGCCACTAATGTTATGGTGTGTTTTGATACTTATAGGACGTTTTCTATGTCAGGAATGAATCTAGAATTTTCTGAGGCCCAAATTTTTACATTTTAGAGGACTTTATTTAAAAAATTACAAAATTAGAAATACAAAATTGAGTTCAAAAGAGAAGATAGATAGATAGATATAAAGGAACTCACAAAAATCACAAATTTTATCAAGTTAAAAACTACCACAAATGTCACTCAATCCAGAAAAACAACTATTATGTTTAGTATCTTGCTATGTGATATTCCTCTCGCCTGCATTTTGGGTTGAATACTCAAGAATTGCTTCTTTGTAAGATGATTTTATAATACTGTTTTCTATAGAGAAACTACTTCAGTATTTCCTCTCACATAGTTGATCAAAATTCATGTGTAATTATTGGTTATTTAGAAGTCTAGTTTTTAGCTTCACACTCATTGATCTGGCCTCCTTTATAACTTTTTCTGTTACACATTAGGGGAGGGATTGGCGTTTCTGTCTGGAGCAAGCCCTGCTCCCACAAAGGCTGTCTAATCTGGAGGGGATGGAGTATCCATGAGACCGGGGTCGAGGTGGCCCTCTGAACTGGAAACTGGGCAGTCGCTCATTCACATCCTTCTCCTTGGGGTGAAGATAGGATCTTGCTGGGCTTGGGCAAGTGAAGGTAGGTCTGGCAGTCTGCAGACTCTGGAATCCTCAGATGACTCCAGGGTAGAGAGGGTGACCTCTATTCTGGGGCAGTGGCTGAAACTTCTCCTTTTTTTCTTGGAAGCAGTCATGTCTGATCTTGAAGGGGCTGGTGCAAAGGGGCACCTGGAGCTGAGTGGCAATGGCTTGCTAACCTATTCCGCTTCTTGATATATATGTAAACAAAATAGTACTTGAGTGCCCTGATTTTTTTCACTTAGTAGTATATTGTAACTTTTCCCCATGCTAACAAATATTGGTCTGGAACATGATATTTTATAGATGCTCAGTAACCATAGTATAACAAAATATACCATCATTTTTTTTTAGCCAGTCTCTTATTGCTACACATTTAGGTTCATTCTAATTTTTTAAGATTGTGAACAATATTGCATTCAAATGATTATGCACATGTCTGACACCATCTTTCAGAGCAACTTTTTTCTTAGGATAAAATTTTGGAAGTTGCAAAGAGTGGTAAAAGAGTGTACAGAATTTTTTAAGGCACCATTTCCTCCCACCCCCCGCATTGGGGTAGATCCAGATCCTGTCAGTCCCACCCTTGTTAAGCCCCGAAGGGCAGAGGGTGTCCCCGGGTCTCCTGGCCCAGCACCAGGATGAGGGGCATGGCCTGAGGTCCCCCATCAAGTCCCACCAGGTGGGAGACACGACTTGAGATCCTCTGTCAAGCCCTGCTGGGTAGGGGGCATGGCTTGAGGTCCCCTGTCAAGCCACCCCAGGCAGAGGAGCACAGCCTCAGGTCTCCCGGCCCAGCACCGGGAGGGAGATGCAGCCTCAGGTCCCTTGTAGATCCTCACTGGCACAGGGGGCTCAGGCTCAGGTCCCCTGTGAAGCCCTGCTGGGTGGGGGGCACAGCCTGAGGTCCCCTGTAAAGCCCCGCTGGGTGGGGGGCACAGCCTGAGGTCCCCTGTCAAGCCCAACCAGGCAGGAGGGGCACAGCCTCAGGTCCCCTGGCCTGGTGCTGGGGTGGAGGGTATGGTCTGAGGTCCCCCAGCCTGGTGCCGGGGTGGGAGTGCGGCTTGAGGTCCCTTGTCAAGCCTTGCCAGGTGGGGGCACAGCCTGAGGTCCCCTGTCAAGCCCAATCAGGTAGGAGGGGCACAGGCTCAGGTCCCCTAACCCAGTACCAGGATGGGAAGTGCACCTTGAGGTCCCCTGTCAAGCCCTGCTGGGTTGGGAGTGTGGCCTGCAGTCCCCTGTCAAGCCGTACCAGGTGGGAGGCACAGCTTGAGGTCCCCCAGCCTGGAGCTGGGGCGGGGGGAGCAGCCTGAGGTACCCTAGCCCAGCACCAGGGCAGAAAGCACACCTTGAGGTTTCCTGTCAAGCCCTACCCGGTTGGGGGCATGGCCTGTGGTCCTCTGTCAAGCCCTGCTGGGCAGGGGGAGCAGCCTGAGGTCCCCTAGTCCAGCACCAGGACGGGAAGTACACTTTGAGGTCCCCCGTCAAGCCCCACTGGGTGGAGAACATGGCCTCAGGTCCCCTGGCCTGGTGCCGGGGCAGGGGTCGAGGCCTGAGGTCCCCTGTCAAGCCACTCTGGATTGGGGGAGGGTGTAGGCCTCTGGTCCTGCGCACTGCAGCCACACCCCCCGCCGGCCTCCTGTCATGCTGCCACTACCACCTTAGGCTCTCTGTGAGCAGGTATGCTTAGGGAGGGCTGGGCCAGGATAATTGGGAAGGGTTGATGGGGGGCCAGCATCCTGGGTGAACTGGACCTCACAGCCTCTCTGCTTCAGCTCCCAGCACCCCGCACCTAAGGAGTAGTGCTTTCACAGGGGCCTGACAGGCACTGGATATGGCGATGCCTTAAAAACAGAAGCAGCCCTCTTTAACTCTGGCTGGAAGTGCATTGGGAACTTATGGCCGGGGGAAGCAGCCCAACATCAGGGCTGAACTGAGACCTTGGGTAGCCTCCGGAGGGGGCAAACCAACTGTAACAGGCATCTTTGAAACAAAGACATTTGAACGTACAGTGGAAATTAGGTGATATTAAGGAATTACCTTAACTTATCAAGGTGTGACAATGGCTGAATATTTACTTCTTTTTTGAAGATACTCAGCAGAGGATATTTAAGTGGGAAACAACTTGCTTTGAAAGTATGGTGTTGTCCTGGCCCAGTCCTTCCTGCACCACAGACACCTCAAGGACCGAGCCTCTCCCGCTTGCTAGGCCCTCGAAAGTGCTGTGCGCAGAGGAGTGGTCCCTGCTCTGTTCCCCGCCCCCCCAGCATGAAATGCTTCCTTTCCAGCAGCGCTGGGGTGAACTGAAGCTTTCCTGAAGGGAAGCATTCCCTGCCTGCGTCCATGGCCACGTCCCCAATCATGCCCCCCGCTCCTGATTGGCTGGTAGCATAGCGAAGGTATGGTAATTTGCATGTTTCTCTTTTATTAGATAGGATATATTTATACTAAAGCTTGACCTATTATCTAGCTGTTCTATACAAATATTATAACAGTGTTATTTTTAGAAAGGAAATGACAGCTGATGAGAGGAAAGGACTTTGCATTTCTTGAATGAAAAGCACTACCAATTCAGACTGTTCATGTCTGAGAGCTGTTAGGAACTGCGGACCGTTCTGAGAGCCATACAGAGGCATGCCTGCCTGACGTGTTCGTCAGAATAAGGCTGCATGGACACAGCCTGCGTGGGCAAGTCTCCCAAAGCTATTTACTGACATCAGAAGCCTGTGAGCTGTCACTATGTCTTGCTACTTAGGCCGTATTCATGATGTATGATCTGATACTGAAAGACATGTAAGATGGAATCTTGAAGGTTTGGGTGTCTTTCAGGAAGCTGCGAGAATTTAGTGTGATAGGGGTTCAAGCCTCCTTCATATTCAGGGTCTGCAATGCAGTATTAATGTCCTTTTTTAAAAATATATTTTATTGTTTTTTTACAGAGAGGAAGGGAGAGGGATAGAGAGTTAGAAACAATGATGAGAGAAACATCAATCGGCTGCCTCCTGCACACCTCCTACTGGGGATGTGCCCGCAATCAAGGTACATGCCCTTGACCAAAATCAAACCTAGGATCTTTCAGTCCACAGGCCGACGGTCTATCCACTGAGCCAAACTGGTTAGGGCATGTACTTTGGTTCTGACGAGTGGAAACAGCCAGGCATGAGTGCATTGCCATGGTTTTATACTGGCAAGTATGATGGTGTGATTGTTTCCTATCCTATCATATTTACTATGAACTATGAAGAAGCAAGGCAGACAGCATAATAAAAACTACAGAATGATTTTAGTGAAAGATAAAGTTAGGAAAAGTAAAGATTAGAAAAAATAAAGAACACATTTAGCTGCTAAGCAATTAAACCAATTAGTCTTTAATAATACTAGAATTTCTACATGATACACAGAAAAGATTTAATTTATAACAAATTTTATGGTTGTGGATATCTAACATCTCTTATACGAAGCTCATAATTTAAAATTCATTCAAGATCAGTGCCTAGGCGAGATACTTTAGTATGATATGTTAAAAATATGTCAAAGAAATGGAATAAAAATTTCATTTCAGATTCCTTGAAAACAAGAAATGATTTCTTTCAGGAATGGGCTCACATGTCTATTCCAGGAAATGCAGAGTGAAAAACTGCCAACATAAGTACCAGCCTCAGGTAGATGGTATGACATTGAACTGAAAGAAAGAAAAGGAGCATTGCCAGTAAAATTTGTACATAGCAGGACAAAGAGAGAAGAAAAGAGAGGAAAGGATTTGTGCACCTGGCTGAGAGGCTGTCGTTAGAATTAATGACTTGACTTTTCCACAACCCTTTTGATAATCCATTGTCTCAAGTGTTCAGGGATCAGAATAAACCTTATCTTGCCTTTAAAAATAAATTCTGTATTCAAAGTGCCTATTCCAGTGCCTGGCACAGAGTAGGTTTATTAATTACCATTTCTCCAGGATGTGACTGTATCAGGGCGTGTTCCACAGATGATGTTCTGGTTCCAGCCATAGTCTTGTCCTGTCCCACCAGATAATTTCTGCCTGTTTATTAGTTTTTGCTAAGCGGAAATAATCACTAGTACCCTCACATTCTTTCTCTCATTTTTACCCCCTTTCAGGAGCAGCCTGAAATTGCCGGCTTCCCATTCATGGAACCCTTTGTTATTTCCCACAAACTTGCTTCTATTTCAGGGCATTTACTGCATCTTTGCAAAGTTGAGTCCGTTAGGGCACCATAACAAAGTCTCTCATAGGCTCATTATATAATGTCTGCTACACGTAGATGTTGTGGAGTATGATAAAATTGTATTGCTTCTTTTACTATAATGTGTGCTTAATATTCAGAAGAAATGTTTGACAAATTCTTACCATGAGGATTGTTCAGGCAGTTCTCAAGGGTAGTTGTTCTATAATTTAGTTATAGTTTTGATGTGGCTGTGGGAGCTTGGCGTTTACCTACCCCACCATCTTGACCAGAAGTTACCGTGAGGATTAAAAGAGTAGGCAGAGCAGCAGGTGTAAGGGGTGAGGTGCAGGGGGGGGGGGGCGGTCAGCAACCTGTTCAGGATTCCTTGTGTCTCCCACACTTGCTGGGGCCCAGTTCCCTGTATATTTTTGGCACTTGAAGCTGGAAAAGAGAATTTATGCCACCCGGGCATATGTACAACTTAGATCTTGTAGACACCTATGTCCTATGTAAGTCATTCACTCTGAACCTGGGCTTAATAGCAAGCCATGAGCTTCTAAAGAAGGGCCTCCCCTCTGGTCTCCCTGAGAAGTGTGTTTCAGTCTCCATACAGCGTCCTGAACTGTCTGTGGCCCTTCAAGTTCCCCAACATTGTTGGGTCCTAAGGTTGATGGCAGAACTCCTGGCTCTCCTGTCTATCCAGCCAGAGAACATTATCTTGCCCTTGGCCTCACTTAAGGCCAGTGGCCGTCAGGTCCCTTGGTAAATGTATAAGAGCATCTCCCCAAATGTGACTTATTTTGCCTTCCGTATAGAAGAGGCATGCAGTATACTGTTCCCCTTTTCTTATTGGTGGGGTGAGAAACTTGTCTTTTCCTTAGAGGGGATACCCAACACCCCTAACACCAATGAACCCTGACTTATCTTCTTCACTGAGTTATCGGGCGTCCTTAATCCTGTAGGATCTATTCCCTGCTCTTTAGCACCTGTATCTCTTTCTAAGGCATTGAAAGCACCTGCTATTTTCTGCTCCCCAGGTCCTGTGAGCATGAGATGATGTCATCAAAGTAGTGCCCCAGCATAACGGTTAGGTGGCTAATGTTCTGTAGACTAAGTTATGGCCCAGATCAGAAGGTTGGGTTAAGCTTGGGGCAAGACTGGTAAGGTGCACTGCTCTCTTGCCAAGTGACAGACGTTGACTTCTGGCATCACGGCTATACTGGGATATAACGGAAGCACTTGCCAGATTAAGAGCTGCCTTCCAGGGGCCAGACCTCTATTGCTGTGCTTCTATAAGGAGACAACCTTCAAACAGGTCCTTTTTATCATCATGTGATTCAGCTCCTCATAACCCACTTCTGTTTCTAAGACCTGTTCTGCACTGGCCAGACTGTAAGAACTAAATGGGTGTATTGGGTCACCAATCCGGCATCTTTTTAATCTTCGATGATGACATTTTCTCTATAATATCCCCCAGGGAAGCAGTTAACTCTTGGCTCTTTAGGTTTTGAATTTACTGTTTTGGTGAGGAGGAGGAGGAGGAGGAGGAGGAGGAGGAGGAGGAGGAGGAGGAGGAGGAGGAGGAGGGGGAGGAGGAGAAGGAGGAGGGGGGGCGAGGAGGAGGAGGAGGAGAAGGTACTGACTTCTATTTCTCTTTTTTCCATCTTATCCCTTATTTTTATAGGCTAGTGAGGCAGTACGGGAGGGCTTCCAATTCCTGAAGATACCCATTTCAGTTCTTGGCTCAGAAACTGGGGCGAGAAACCCTTAAAATGTGTTGGAAAATTCACTGATATTACCATGCCTGGGCTCCATTTATTGTTGGTCACATCAGGACTCTATTTATTAGGTTTGGAACATTTTCCATTACAAACAACAACCATTACTATCTCAGTGAGCTATCCGTATAATCTGTTTTGTGGGCGCCCTGGTCACTGCCGAAGAACTGGATCATCTGATTGCTGGGCCTTAATACCTATTAGGAAAGGTCCCCTACTTGGCTGCTGGAGTTGAAGGCATTTGGTACTCCAGGATCCTTCAAATCCAGTGAAAATCAGAAGGCCCGTTTCAGGATGGTATCTTGCCATGGAATCCCTAACTTATGCACATCAGTGACTGGAAGAGCTTTTCATGGATACTGGCACTGTCTTCAAAGGACTCAGTGAAGGGCGTGTCTTCTGGATCACAGTGGAGCACATAGTCTGGGGGTGAGTGGGCCTGGGTCCTGTGGTAGAAACACTTTGGCATTGCTGTCGTCCAAAGTCTTCTGGGCCCATTCACCACGTCACACTGAGGAATTCCGGACACTTCAGCTGTACTCTGTGCGGCTCGATACGGAGGCGAGGGTTCTGTGAGCTGGCTGAGCACACCATTAGAACCACTCCCAGCTACAGGCAAGGACATCAGACCCCGGATTTCTGCTCACTGTGTTCGTGTTGATAAATTCAGCCCCACTATACAGCTACATTCTTTTCTTCCTCAGCCAAAGACTTCAAAATACATCCTAGTGCATATTTCCTAGAGTTTGGCCAACCTAATAAGCAAGCAATGTTTCTAACTGTTTTTTGCTGTGTTTAAAATTTTTATTTGGGGGCTTGATATTTTGTTGGTCCCTTGGGACATGTTTGCATCTGGCTGCAATCATAGGATTGGTGATAACAAGCTGTGTGTGTGCATGCATACATGTGTTTGTGTGTGCTTTGTGTGTGTGTGTGTGTGTGTGTGTGTGTCTGTCTGTCTGTCTGTCTGTCTTGTATCTACATTCATGCTGGAGTGGAGCCTGAGGAGAATTGACTTCATCTTTACAGGTAGTTCTCTGAGCAAGAAAGATACCTTAAAATTTTTTTTGCACATATGAGTATCGCATTTGAGTTTGCAGCTAGATATGTAAACTATAGTGACATAAAGACCACCCAGAAACCTGTGCCAAATGGTTGAAACTTAATTTCCCAAAGGATTTCTTATCAGATCATCTTTTTCCCAGACTAAGGTGGATTTCCCTGGGTCAGTGGGGTTAGATTGGCTGGGATAGAACTGGTCTCTTACTTTCTAAATCAAAATTAAGACCCAAATTATTCCACTGAGACCTTGCCTCAAATCTGATAGTCCTTGGAATCCAAAATCCCCTTCTGGTCTCTGTAACCTTGGTGATTTTTCCCTTTCTTTTCTTTCTCTTGCATTGAAGCATTCGGTCTTCCCTGAGAAAAGGAGATGAACTTGTTTACCATACATATTAATATATTAGACTCAAACATGAACTTGACTTTTATATACTCTCTTGGGCATACAAGCATATAACTGCACATTTGAATCAATAAGGAATTCAATGAACATGCTTAAAAGTAGAAACAGAAACTCTTATACATCACTTAATCAGTGCTTATTTTTATACAAAAATAATCAACTGAACCATAAGAGAATATAATAAATCAGATATATTTTTTTCAGTAACAAATATAGTAAGCAATTTAAAAATTCAGACATGAACCCATCCTTTGCAAATTTTACCAAATAGGCGTTCTTTTCCCCAAGTAGCGTTTGTGCTCACTTGCCTGGGGATCCGTGGAAACTGGCAGCAGAGACAAGTTCTTTTGATTCCTGCTGAGATTCTCATGATGCCAAGTCGCTGCTCGCGTCCCTGACCTTGGGCTGATGCCGCTCGGGAGAATGTTATTTACCTAAAAAAGTACAAAGCAGCCACCAGAGTTTTACATTTTAATATATTATTTTTTATTTTTATGAAGACATGATTAAAACCACCATAAAACAATGTGAAAGGAAATAACTCTGATTTCACCTCTAATCTGAAGTTCCTGCCAGAACAGCTGTTTGCGTTCTCTTGAGGTCCCTTCATTTCTGGCTCAGTCAGGACACACTTAGGCTGCTCGCAGGCTGCTCACCTTCCATGGGCACTTAGTAAGCTTTACGTCTACTTGATTCTAATCAATTTCATGTGTCAATAACCATACCAACACTTCTTTCTAGATGTCCATACTTTTAAAAATATATATTTTTAATATTTTATTAATTTTTTACAGAGAAGAAGGGAGAAGGATAGTCAGAAACATTGATGAGAGAGAAACATTGATCAGCTACCTCCTTGCACACCCCGCTCTGGGGATGTGCCTGCAACCAAGGTACATGCCCTTGACCAGAATCGAACCTGGGACCTTTCAGTCCGCAGGCTGACACTCTCTCAACTGAGCCAAACTGGTCAGGATTAGACTTCCATACTTTTATTTCTCCTTCTCTCTTGGTTTCTCTCTGCTCCCCATGCCCCATTAAAATGCTTTCCTGGACACCACACCATTACTCCCTGGTACTCCAATCCACTCAGAGATTTAAACAATGGGTATAATCCTTTTGACTTGATCCTTGCTTCAAGGCTGGCTTTTAACTAGCTTTGTTACTCCAACCATTTCTAAATTTTGCCCTCTCCTGTGAGGGTCTCTCTGACTTCGTGGACTCTGTTACCTTTCTTTCTTGCTTTCAAACTGGGACAATTCGCTTCTGAGATCTTGCTCATGCAAACCTGGCCAAATGCAACAACTGCATGAGGATACACTATTCACATCCTTTCCTCACTGCTTCTCCAGAGCTACAGTTCAGTAGGGGTGTGATCTGCTCCCCAAGTTACCACCCATGGCATTTTTTGCAAGTTTTTGCCACCGAATAACACTGATTACCGACTTTCCAATATCTAGTAAAATCTGTTCACAGATGAAGCCAACAGTGCTCTGGCTGTCTGCCAACAGACCACACTCGGTTAAGGTTTTTATTTTGGTAGTGCTCTGCTGATAGGTGCAAGTTTTTACATCCATCTGAATAACTCGGTTCTGGTGCAGCAACAAACATCTTTAAAATCTTGATGACTTAATACAAGGAGAATTTACTTCTTTTCTTCCTGATGTTCTAAGAGGGTTGACTCTCACAGTGACTCAGGCCATCAGGCTGTTAGAGAGTCGCCTGAGCATGTCCTTGGGTGGCTACTGAGACAGGAAAAGGGGATGTGCAGGGTCATGGGATGAAATGACACATGTTCGTGCTGCTCACATGTCACTGGTTGTGATAAATCACATGGTCAGGCCTAACTTCGATGTGCAGTCCCACTGTAATGGGTTAAATTGCAGCCCCCCAAAATATGTCATAGAAGACCTAATCCCCAGACCTGGGGATGGGACCTTATTTTGAAATAGGGTCTTTACAAAGAGAATCAAATTAAAATGAAATCATCAGGGTGGGCCCTCAACCGCTATGTCTGGTGTCCTTATAAAAAGGGGGAATTTAGACAGAGACAAACACATATAGAGGGAAGATGATGTGAAAATACAGGGAGATCTATAAGCCAAGGAGTGCCTGACGTAGCAGAAGCTAGGAGAGAGGGCCTCAGAAGAAACCAACCCTGCTGACCACTTGACTTTGGACTTCCAGTCTCCAGAACTGTGGGAAAATACATTTCTGTTTCTTAAGCCACTCAGACTGTAGTATAGTAGCCCTCACAAACTAATAACTGGTTGTGTCTAGAGGAGGAGGAAGCTGGGATAGTTGTGGACAGCATAAAAGACCATCACAATGTCTTTATTTACATAAAATATACATAATTTTACTAGTTTTTAATTCAAGTTTATAAAAAAATTCCTTCACTTAACATCATGTAACATGTCTGTGTGTTTCTTTATGCTGACATTTCATTGTTAAATTGCTGCATTATATAGACTAAAGTCTTTAAGTGACAATTTTTGTGCTGTGAATAAGTAGTATTCATTGCAAAATCAAACATTTAAAAAGACTATAAAGTTTTCAGTTGACATCAATTCCAAACAAATCAGTAACTATGAGGTACCTAAAGGGGATACACATTATACAGTATTGCCAGGAATATACCTGGTGCTGAGTCTTAGAAAGTCAGAGAATTATTGCCAGAATATGACTGAGTTTATTTGCATAGATAACATGTACCAATCTGTTCTGTTACTAGGCTGTCTCAGAGCTGATAAAAAATTAGAGATAAAAAATTCCATCTCTAAATATTTCCAGCAGAATTTCATTTTTATCCCTCAATTCAGAGATAAATAAAGCAAGCTCTGGTTTTCTAGGGAATAGTCCGTGAAAAAAGTCCAAATTAAATTTGTTCTTATTCTCAATACCTGGTGTTGCTCAAGAAGAAGACACTTTGATCTTGAACTCTACCCAGATACATGTGTCCTTGAAAGAGAAGTTGTATTACATGCTGGAACACTTTCTTCTTTCCCGCTCCAGTGTTAAATTATGTATGACTCCCTGGTGTATATAAATATTTCCTTCTCGTTGGAATCTCACTTGCAGATAGCAGAATGTCATAAATATAAGTAAAAAAAATAGTAACAGGCTCAGCATACTCAAGGTATATTAATGTGACACATGTATGAAAAATTCATGAGATTCTTTCTTAGAGTGATGATGATGCCATTTTTATTTCTTATCTATATCTCACCCCAAGACAAGTGAACCACATGACAGAACAAAATGAAATATTTTCTTTAGGCTACATTTCATGGTTTCAGGGTCGAATTAAATAAATTCTTATTAAGTGCCCTGAAAAATGGGTAGTATGCTGAGACAATTTTTATACCAAGCCTAATTTAATAAACTTAAAAAAATTTCAGCACAGTATGTAAGAAATAAGGTTCTGAACTCTTGTTCTTGTAAAGTGTATGTAATTTTTCCTGTATAATAATAAAAGCATAATATGTTAATTAGACCTGATGTCCTTCCAGATGTCCTTCTGGATGACCTTCTGGATGAAGCCAGGGCTTTGGGGGCTGAGGCAGAGGCAGCTTCCATGGCAGGTGGGGGTCGAGGGCAGTGGGGGCCAAGGCAGAGGTGGGCCCTGCCATGGTTGGGACCAAGTCCCTTGCATGAATTTTTGTGCATTGGGCCTCTAGTATTTTTTTTAACTCCAGGTATGGGAAGTCAGAGTTCTGATTATCTGAGAGTGTTAAGGAAGTGCATGCACTCTAAAATAAGCTTCATAATTTTTTCATTAGCATCAACCAACACCTTTGTCTTCACTACCGTCACGACTCAATTGTTTACTGAGCAATTACTACATGCTGGGCACTGTACCAAGTGCTTTACATGCATCAACGCATATAGTCTGCACAGGAGTTGGATCAAGTAGTGATTGTAATCCCATTTTATAGATAAAGAAAGTACATTTCAGAAAGATTTTATCCAAGGGTACCTAGAGCTAGTGAGTACCTGAATGCAGATTTGAACCACCTTGTTGTCTCAAACTCTTACCATTATTCCAGTAATTTCCAAAATTTATTCATGTAATAGCACCCATAGAAAGTGATATTTCTATGAAGACCAGGAAAACTGAAGGGGATTTGAGAAGATTTATATTGGGGCTTGGGAAAAACAAGTTATTATATATAAAACTATTATAAAAAATAAAAAACAAAAACTGAGGATAATATTAAACTTTAATTTTATAAAACTTATAAATAAAATCTTGTCACAGTTTAAATAAGAGACATAAACTCACTTCCACCCAAAACCATATCAGGCTTTAGACTTGAACCAATGAAACAATTTCTGACCAGATTTTTAAATTACAATTACATTTTTTTTAACGTTTAACTTCTCTCTCTCTCTCTCTCTCTCTCTCTCTCTCTCTCTCTCTCTCTCTCAAATCTTTTTTGTTCAGATTATTACATATGTTCCCCTCCCCCCCCCATAGCTCCCCTCCACCCGGTTCCCATCCCACTACAGGACAATTACATCTTTAATGACAATCTTGATAGGTATTATCACGTAGGAATATTTTACAAACAGGTGAAAAATATTTAAATTCATTTGAATAGTCATTTATAATGTTGAATTATATTTAAATCTGAGGAATCTTTTTATAATGTTGAAAGAGTCAGTGGTAAATTTCATGTGAAAACAGATTGGTTCTGAATCCAATCTTTTTCAGCTCGGGGTTTTCGGTGTAGTGATCAGCGTTGCTTTCTCCTGGAGCTGTTCCTACGGAACTCCCACCCCCACATGCCCATTCACATTAACAGTGCACCTGGAGGCTTTCGGCAGAACACCTTACCCTAAAGGGGTCACGGAGTGTTGTGCTGAAAACATGCTGTATAGAGGCAAAAGTGGAAGGAAGGAGACGGGATATAGTTTTCCAATAAGATTTAAGAAAAGGGATTTTGGCTTAGAGACCTGAAGTCACTTGTGCAAGTTCAGAGACAAGAAACTTGGATTTGAACCCAAGACCCGCACTCATATTCACCTATCAGATAACATTGTGTGCTCTGCGCTCCTATCAAGGTCCTTCCCTATTGACCGATGTTTAACATGAAAAAAATAAGCAATTTCTAAATGTGGTCCAAGTCTTGGTTCATCTCTTAAACCACAAGGTTTACTTCTTTGCCTCATTTCTTTGCTTATATGTCTCTAGATAGGAATAGGGTAAAGGGACCATCCTGCCTATACCTACCAACAGGGCATTCCCAGCTAATAGATGGCAGCTATTGCCCAGAACAGTATTGAGTGAGTATGTATTCATGATTATTGACTATCCAGTACGTGCCAAGCATTGTGCTAAATGGTGGGATAGTGTACTGCCAATTGAGTGGGGGGTAAAGAGAGGCGGGGGAGAAAGCCCTGTAAGTAGAAAATGGGTTGTTGCATATGGTATCGTTCCAGAGGATGAGGCCATGAACTCTAATCGAGGGCACAGTGAAAAGCTTCCCAAAAAAGCTGATATTCAAGCTGGGTTTTGAAGTGTGACGAGGAGTTTGACAGACAAAATACATATGTGCATGTGCATCAAGATCATCTGAATTTTAGCCAGTTGGTGAGGTGATTTCATGATATTGCATAATACAGTGGTTCTCAACCTTTCTAATACAACGACCCTTTAATACAGTTCCTCATGTGTGGTGACCCCCAACCATAAAATTATTTTTGTTACTACTTCATAACTGTAATTTTGCTACTGTTATGAATCGTAATCTAAATATCTGTGTTTTCCCGATGGTCTTGTGCTCTATAGCAGCGGTTCTCTAGCAGGGTCGCCTAAGATAATCGGAAAACACTGATATTTACATTACGATTCATAACAGTAGCAAATTATAGTTATGAAGTAGCAACGAAAATAATTTTATGGTTGGGGTCACCACAACATGAGGAGCTGTATTAGAGGGTTGCAGCATTAGGTTGGAACCACTGGTTTAATGGAAAGAACGCTGGGCAGGAAATCAAGAAATACACAGAGTGATTTGTGCACTCTGATTTCTGGATAAGTCATTCAACCTCTCCGTCCTGCAGACTGTTTTGTGAAAGTATTTTGAAAAAGAAAAAATACCCGACAAACCTAAGGAGATTATTCTCTCCCAGGACTGGCATTTCTACCCTCACTCTTTCATAACAAGAGTTCAGATGATCCCTATTTGAAATTCACTTTCCCTCCCTTCCCCTCTCTGTTCCCCAAAGTCATCTCCCCCCCCTTTTCATGAAGCATTTCAAAGTTTATTCTCACTCAACACCACATGCTCATTGAGGGATGAAATTTAAAATTCTGATTCATATTTGAGCTCCCAATATAGGTGCAACATTGGGCTTTGTAATGCGAGTCCTGCCCATTGCTTTGGGAATTCCTAACCCAGAAGAAGAAAGAGACTGTTAGATGCAACGATAACACGGCCACAGGCAGACAGGGACAAAGGCGGCAACCTGTGATGGAGTAGGCGAGGGACAGATGCCCTGCACATGGGCAAAACTCCCATAGAAATCTAAGGTTAAATGAAAAGTCGTGATAGGGGCCCCCAAAGGGCAGCGTGAACGTAATGCCCACAGAGCATTATTCTATTTACACCCCACTTTCCTTTACATGGTTTCGTTCGATCCTCACAACAAACGTGGGATGTAGGAAGGCATTTTAGTTTCTGGGTAAGAAATCCAAACGCGGGGAAGATAACTCACCTCCTGAGTTTACAGTAGTGGGTGGAGCCACTGGGACTGATGTCTCAATTCAGTGACTTTTTCTTGACACCAGCCAGCAGGGCACAGATTTTAGAGGCTGGAGGTGGGATAGAAGTGGACCGATTGCCAAGTTCTTGATCTGGCTGCTCCTGTTGAAGAATTGTTGGTGGTTTGATTTTTGGTGTGGGGATGCGGGAGTGTGGGGATGAAATGAACCACCCACGTCGCCAGTTTCATGGATTAACCAACAGGTGGCACCAGGTCCCAACGCAAACCTTTCTCCCTGAAGCTTGAGCACACAGACCAGTGACCTTCCCAGAGGCCTTATCCCTTAAATCAGGCCGAGGAAAGCAGGGCTCAGAGCTTCCTGAGGTTGTCAGGCCTGCTTACTTGCACACTTCACGTCAATAAGCAAGGCCTGGAAGGCAGGCAGGAGGAAGGGGAAGGCATGGGAGCTTTGGGACATGCTGACTTTAGGACATCCACTCTGCCAATGAGAGCTGAATGCTCAACTCCAGCTCCTCACCTCTCAAGGGAAGTGGCCAGTGCCTACCTTTCACAATGGTTTTTGTGAAGGTCAATCATAATGTACATACAGTGGCTGGCCCATGCTAGCATTCTGAAAATGGTAATGATATTTATCCATATCTATAAAAGAGATAATCAGAAGTGGGGAACCTTTTTTTCTGCCAAGGGCTATTTGGATATTTATAACATCATTTGTGGGCCATATAAAATTATCAACTTAAAAATTAGCCTGCTGTATTTGATCGAACATTTAATTAACTCACCCTGAATGCCTTGGGAGGGCCAGACTAAATGATTTCTTGGGCCTTAATATGGCCCATGGGCTGGATATTCCCCACCCCTGAATAAGGAAACCATGAATATACCCTTCATAGAACTCCCCGCCCATTTGTTCTCAGAAAGATACGTCCAAACAGTTAGTCTGATGTCTACTATTGGAGGGGTATTATTCTTGCAACAGGACTATTTGGAAGAGGATTCTTTCATGAAGAGTCAGCAAAGGGAAGAGTATTAGGTGCTAGGAAGGCAGAAAATAGAGTCTTTATGCTATGCAGGCTTTGGTCATCTTTCTCAGAAACAATATTATTTTGTCAAAAGTCCCAAAAGGTAATAGACCAATGCATACTTATTTATTCTACCTTATTGAAATATAAGATATAGACTAGTCCTTCTCAAAATTTATAGTTTAATAAGGGAGAAAGGACTAATATATGAAATGACTGAGAATATCAGATTAAGATTATATATATAGTTAATTGCTTAGTGAGATGTTTGTATAAGATCAAGGGTAGCCCTGACCAATTTGGCTCAGTGGATAGAGCCTCGGTCTGTGGACTGAAGGGTCCCAGGTTCGGTTCCGGTCAAGGGTATGTACTTTGGTGGAGGGCACGTCCCCAGCAGGGTTTGTGCAGGAGGGAGCTGATCGATGTATCTCTCTCATTGATGTTTCTAACTCTCTATCCCTCTCCCTTCCTCTCTGTAAAAAATCAATAAAATATATATTTTAAAAGATTAAGGTTTGTTTTTATTTCCTGCTCATCTAACCTGACTCTGTTCATTTCTGTGATGTTTAAAATTGTTGCTTATCAGAGGAATTTCTGGGGAATCATAGCCAATTTCAATAAGTAATCTGAGGGCAATAATAAATGACATCCACAGAGGAGGTCTCTGTGCTCTGAATCATATAACCCCATACCTTGGACAGAATTAAATGAAGTAGGAAGGTCACCTTTTTTAAGTCAACCAAAACAGTCCATCAGAAACTTACTAGGTAACCCAGGAGCATGATCTACCCCATGGCAAATGCACAACACAATCAAATCCTCCATTCAACATCAAAAGTCATCACAAAGATGGTGCTAGATAGGAAGGAGGAAAGAGACACAGAGAAGATAGATAGATAGATAGATAGATAGATAGATAGATAGATAGATAGAAACATGGATTAGAGAGAGACATTGATTTGTCACTTCCTGTACGTACTGGACTGAGATTCAGCCTGCAACAGAGTTATGTGCCCTTGACTAGGAATTGAATCTAGGACCCTTCGGTTTACAGGCTGATGCTCTATTCCCTGAGACAAGCTGGCCAGGTCAAGGAAACATTTTTGTCTTTTGTTTTTAAATACAGGGGTTAAACTATGTCTTCCATGTGTAGGTCAACTTTTGTTTTTATAGCTCCTGTTGCTATGTTATTTTGGTGCCTCTTTATCTGCAGAATTCTCTTTTGAATCCTGTTTCTCGTGTAGATGGATGTGGTAGGAGATGCTCTAAGTACCTCACCAGCAATTAATCTATCTCTTTAGTCTCTTTCAGCTTGTGAGAGTTCCACATTATTTCTGTATCTTTCATGACCTTAACACTTTTGATGAGTACTGGTAAGTTATTTTGCAGAATATCTCTCAATTTGGGTTTGTCTGAAATTCTGTCATAATCAGACAAGGCTATGCATTTTTTGAAAAGAGTACCACAGGTGATGTTGTGTGTTAGCGCATCATATCAGGAACTAGATATGTCTTACTGGTGATGTTAATTTTGATCACTTGGTGAAAGTGGTGACTGTTGGGTTTCCACCATAAACTTATTATTATTTAAATATGTTTTTATTAATTTTAGAGAGAGAAAAAGTGTTTGTTTTAACCTATTGATTAATTAAGTCAGTGCTCCTTTGCAAATTACATTTCTGAGACAGATTTCTTAGACCAATTTGAACATCTCTGAGCCTTGATATTGCTGTCACTAAATCAGTTAATATATAAGTAGCATAATCAATATTTTCAAGCAATGTCCTCAGAGATGCTGGAAATGTTGACTTTTCTTTTTTAATCATTTGACCCGATCTCTACTAAGCCTCATTTATTCCTGGTAGTAGAAAATTTACCTGGATAATTCCAATATTGATTAAGTGTTTCGGATCAGGTACATGTTAGGGCTTTTTCTGCCTAAATGACTTCTCAGAGATTGGTTGGGAAAGATTGGTAATCAATCACTTTTTTTGCAGTAGACCAGACTGATAATGCATCGTCTCATCTCCTTCCCTGCCTCTCTCTCCTCAGCCTTCACTCCCTAGAAAATAGTGGCAAATAGACCTTCTTAAATCTCTCTCTCTCTCTCTCTCTCTCTCTCTCTCTCTCTCTCTCTCTCTCACACACACACACACACACACACACACACACACACACACAAAGACTTTCCTTATTTTTTTGGACCTCCTTGGAAACGAGCCCAGTCCTCCTTTGCTTTCTGAATGCTAAAATTATCGGGAGAGGAGCATTTTCTTCTATCTTTTCTCTTACTCTAAGAACTGAGCTTGGATGAGATGTAGGGCTTGAAGTCCCTTCTTTAAAGATGCAGATCCCCCCACCGCACCCCCAGGTCATCATGTATGGAACTTCCTCATTCTTCCAATGTTACATTTCTGCTCTGTGTGTTTAGTCCATTATTTATTTAACAGGTAACCTGTTGATAGATATTCTTTGCTATTGCAAACAATATAGGGTGAATATCTTTGTACATTTGATGGACACTTCCAGTCTGATCTCTACATTGTCTGGACGGTCTCCATTGTCTCTACACTCTTCTCAGAAATGTGTGAGATTACTGTTTCTCTACAATTTTACCAACACTGAGGCCTATCAAACTCTTGATATTTGGCAATCTGATAGATAAAAAAGTGTGCCTCATTTTAGTTTAACTTTTTCTTTTATTTTTCTGGACTGAAATTTGGCATCTTTTCATGTATTTAAGAGGCATTTATAGCTTTAGACTTGTATATTTCTGTCTTTCCCTCATTTTTCCATTCTAGCTTGTATATTCCTGTCTTTTTTTCCATTCTTCTATTTCCTGAGGTCAATGTAAGGGAAAGTATCCTTTTATCTATGGCATGAGGTTCAAATATGTTTTCCCTTGATTTTTCATCTGTATTTTGACTTTGCTTATGGTGAGTTTGGCATGGCAGAATTTTAAATTTTGATATTATTGACTTTATCAATTGTTTTCTTTGACATATTAAACATCTGTGAATATTTAAAGCTAGAAAAATAATAAAAGAAATTGCTTTTTCTTTTCCTCTCTGCCAGAACTGAAAGCAGGGGGCAGGATTACTGTTTCTCTGAAACTTTATCCTAAATAGCTCCTCTGGAGGACAACATCAGAGTGGAATTGAAGTGTTGCATGCCCAGTTTTCACACACACACACACACACACACACACACACAAATAAAACACGTTTCTAGTTTGTCCCAATTTATAGACCTAATAATGTTTTGTATATTTCTGCAAAACTGTGGACAAGTTTGTTTTGTTGTTGTTTTTCTTTTTATTTATTTATTTTCTCTGCAAAAAGTTTTGTTGTTTCCATTTGGTCCCATATGGCCAGTAGTTTCGGGGAGAGGCTCAGACACCAGGGGATGCAAAGGGGCCCCCTCAAAGGCCTCTGGGCTCCACAGGCTCCTGTTCGTGCTTGCGGGGGAGCCTTCCCTAGAGACACTGGCCCAGCCTGGGGACCGGCAGCCTGCGGAGGGGAGCCAGGTGTGGCCCATCTCCCTGATGAGTCTCACCTCCTCACCCGGAAGTGGTTCTCCTGGAAGTCAAAGCTGAGCGTCAGTGGATAGAATGAGGGCTCACAGGTCCACAAGGGCTGGGGTCAGGTTCCTCCCCAAGGCCAGGGCGGCCTCCCTGGCGCCCTGAGTTCTGTCCATTCATCCTGGGGGGCCTCAGCACGTCCTGGGGGAGAGGACGGCCACCGCGCATCTTTAAGAGACTCTCGGAGCCCTAGAGCTTCTCTGCCAACTCGAGGAAGAAGCAGCCCCCAGAGCCACATCTCCCAGAGAGAGGTAAGTGTGGGAGGCCTGCAGGGGGAGGGGGTAGTCGGCAGGGGAGCAGGGGGTTTACCACAGCCTCCACCTCAGTGGGTAATTCTGACGAATTTGGGAGCTCATGGTTGTTGGGCGATAAGGAATTAAGGTTCTGTAGGCTGATCTCCGGGACGTCCTGAAGATGGTGACCCTCCGCCATTTTTAACCTCTGTTGTTTTTTAGTAAAGAGTCTTCTAGAAGACTCTGCACTGCATGGCCGGTGTTGCTCAGTGGTTGAGCAGTGACCTATGAACCAGGAGGTCACAGTTCGATTCCATGTCAGGGCTCATGCCCGGGTTGTGGGCTTGATCCCCAGTAGGGGGCGTGCAGGAGGCAGCTGATCAGATTCTCATTATTGGTGTTTCCATCTCTCACTCCCTCTCTAAAAATCTTAAAAAAAAAAAAAAAAAAAAAGACCAGGCATCCGCCTTGACTATATTGGAAAACACTATCCTTCAAAACTCAGCTCAAATCTCACATATCTAGATCCTTAATAAATCTTGCTGGACAAGATTTTCTGGAAGGAAAAAAAAAAGAATGAAAGAACCAAAACCGAACTAATGGTATAGAGCAGTCAGCTGACTCAGTGCCAAGCATGAGAACACAGGTAGGCTGGGTACCCCTATTCCACTATGGATAACCGCTACCCTCTACCTCACTGCCCAAGTTCATGGACAAGAGTAATACAGAGAAGAAGAGCATGGAGTGCTTTTTGCTTTCATTTCTCGATGGACTTCAGTGAAATAGAAAAGAATAGTCTAGAATATGTTTTAGCATTTATAACACTTTTTCAAAACTTATAGTCTGATAATGCTACTGGGTTAAGGAGGGTACGAAATGTCTTCTTATAAAAGAAATTTCACTTCTAACTGCTGCAAATGGGAGATTGTCATGTCCTCTTTTCTTTCTGGCATAATTTTAGATAATCTGGCAAGACTATTCAAGTAATTGGATGTGTGCCCTCTTGTAACCTCTTCCATGTCGACAGCATGGTTTATTGTTAGGAACAAAGTATGGCCTTAAAAATAAGTGAGCCTGTGGGCTCATTATTGTCAGTAAGATTGACTTAACATGAGCTAATGAAAGCTGAAATTATAGCCTTGGTTAGAAATTTCTCCCAATGTAAATGCAAGGCACCCTTGCAGCCACCTCTCCACGGAATGTAGCGCAATGACAGGAAGAAAACCACTTGGCAATGCAACTCATTAATAAAGAGATTGTAACACATTGTCTTTTAAAATCTTTAAAGCCACACATTGACCTATATTTGCTATTTGTTAGAAACCCTCAAACTCTTCTGAACATCACTGAACATGGCTTTCTTTCTTTTTGTTTTGTTAATCCTCACAAGGATATTTTTTCTATTGATTTTTAGAGAGAGTGGAAGAGAGGGAAAGAGACAGAGAAACATCGATGTGAGAGGGACATATTGATTGGTTGCCTCCAGCACCTGCCCTAACCAGGGCCGGGGATTGAGCCTGCAACTGAGGTATGTGCCCTTGAATGGAATAGAACCCAGGGCCCTTCAGGCTGCAGGCCGATGCTCTTTCCGCTGAACCAAACTGGTTAGGGCCCACATGGCTTTCTTAATGGAGGGGCAGGGGCTGCCTGACTTAGGGATCAGAAGGGGTTTAATCAGAACTGCCAATTTATTTTTGTTTCCTTTAAAATTATTTAGCTCCCAGATAGGATTTTGTTTTATGTTCCTTAAGAGTATTTGGAAAATTACTGTTAAATGACATAGACCTATGAAGCTGTGACTAAGTGTCTAGGTGCTTAAGCTATTTAAATGCTTTGAAAATTTTGGCCCTGGTCAGGTAGTTCAGTTTGTTAGAGTATTGTCCTAATACCCCAAGTTTGTGGGTTTGATCCCTGGTCAGGGCACACACAAGAATCAACTAATGAATATACACTGAGTGGCCAGATTATTATGATCTTTGAATGCATAATAATCTGGCCACTCAGTGTATATCCTATATAATAAAAGACTAATATGCAAATTGTCCCCTCGACCAGGAGTTCGACCCTTCCCCCTGGCAAGGCTGGCTGGACTCCGCCCATGCATAAATTCATGCACCGGGCCTCATACACACACACACACACACACACACACACACACACACACACACATATATTTAAACACACACACACACACACACATACTGAGTGGCCAGATTATTATGCATTGAGAGATAATAATAATCTGGCCACTCAGTATAAAAATAAGTGGATAACAAATTGATGTTTCTCTCTATCTCTTTCCTTTCATCTCTCTAATATTAATAAACAAAAATATCTTTGTCATCTCTCTCAGCATTTCTTGTACAACAGAAGGAAACACATAGGAACCTAACTTAAAAATGTTATAAAAATTTTCAAAATTTTAAATTCAGGTATAATTTACATGTAATAAAATGCATCAATTTTAAGAGTTTAGTTTCATGAGTCTTGATAACTGTGTACATCCATGTAACCACCACCCACAAAAACCATACAAATCATTTTAATTTCCTCTAGAAAGTTCCCCTGTGTCCCTTTATAGTCATCCCACTCCCCCTTCAACAAGAGGCAACCTGTTGATGGACAGTGTGTTGTTTTTGGTTACTTGCTGTAATGAATAAGTTTGCTGTGAACATTGCTATACTTATCTTTTTGTGGATATATGTTTTCAGTTCTCTTGGATAAATTGTAGAAATGTAATTGCTGGCCAGGGGGCAGATATGTGTTTCTAGAAACTGCCAGACAGTTCTCCAAAGTGATGCACCAAGTTCCATCTTCACCAGTGAAGGAGAGTTCTAGTTGCTCCACATCATCACCAGCATGTAGTATACCAGTTTTTGATGTTATCTCTTCTAATGAGTATGAAATAATATCTCATTCTGATTTTACTTAGAATTTCTCTTTGAGTAATAATGAGCTTTTAAAAATATTCTATTGGTCACTTGTAATATCTTTGTGAAGTGTTTGTTCCAATATTTTTCCATTAAAATATTAGGTTGTTATTTATTTTTTTAATATTTGATTTATAGGAGTTCTATATATATTCTGGATAACAGATTTTTAAAAACAGAAGGTTAGCAAATATATTACCCCTAGTCTCTGCCTATTAATTTTATAAGTGATTGTTTTCAATGAGTGGAAATATTTAATTTTGAGGTATTTAATTTATCAATTTTTCCCTTCTATGGTCAGTGCTTTTGTGACCTGAGAAGTCTTCATCTCCCCAGAGCCTTATTGCTATAGTTTTCAAGTTTAGGTGTATGGTTCACTTTAAATTAATTTTTGTGTATGGAATGAGATGACAGTTGAGGTTTATGTATTTATTTTTGTCTGTATAGATTCCAATTTTCTATTGCCTTTGTACAAAATATTTCTTTTTTTGCCCCATTGAATTTCTTTGGTATATTGAGGGAAAACCAACTGACCATGTATGTACAGTTCTATTTCTGGAATCTCCATTTTTGTTATATTGATGTTTTATTTTTGCAGCAATAGCACACTGTTTTGATTAACTTTTTAAAATATATTTTTATTGATCTCAGAGAGGAAGAGAGAGGGAGAGACAGAAACATCAATGAGATGAGAGAGAATCATTGACTGACTGCTTCCTGCATGCCCCACACTGGGGATCAAGCCAGCAACCTGAGCATGTGCCCTTGAGTAGAATCGAACCCAGGACCCTTTACTCTGCAAACTGACGGCTCTCTCTATTGAGCCAAACTGGCCAGGGCTTGGTAGTTTTGTTAGTGCTATGTCATTCTTCATTTCTGACTGGTCTTTTTTTATGGTTGGTATATCTTTTCTCATGCTGTTGAGCATCCTTACCAATTATTATGAACTCTGTATCTGATAAATTTCTCATTTCCATTTTATTTAGCTCTTCTTCTGGAGAATCCCCTTGTTCTTTTGTCTGGGGCTTGTTGTTCTCTCTCCCCATTTTGGCTGCCTGTTTGAGTTTGTGTCTGTGTATTAGGTATATCTGGTATGAATCCCAGTCACTAGTGCAGGACAATGTCAGATGTGTCTGTGATTGGCCCTGAGTACCCTGGTTGGAGCTATTAAAAATCCTCAGCTTGTGGCTCTCTTTGCTGGGTCTGGATGCCTTTGGAAAGGACGAAGATGTGTACTAAAGTCTGCTTTTCCTAGCCCCAGGCCCAGAATTAGATCAGGCAAAGACTCAAAGCTTCCAGACCTGCCTTTGCCTGAAATCTGGTTGCTTTTCAGTGTTGATTAGCTTCAGGCTGTAGACCACAGGGTAGAAGGAGAGGTTTTCCAACACGGTAGGGCAATTGCTCCCCCTGCCTTCCTCTGCACCCCCCCCCCCCCCCCCCGCGCCCCAGGCAAAGGCTACTTGGATGATAGAAGTCTCCAGGAGAAAGATTTCATCTGCTGCATAAGGGACTGACTCTGTACAAAAAAGTGGAGTATTTGCCTTCAGAACTCTAACCTCAGAACCCTCAATCCTGGCTTCTGTTCACACGACTCCAGTTCACTCTGCCCTACCTCTGCCAGAGCCCCAGGTGAGTGTCTACAAGGGAAATTTTGTGCATTGGCCCTTTAAGAGAGTTCCTGCATATCTCTCTGTCTCTCCCTGGCAGACAGCAACCCCGCTGATTTTCCCAGCTAGATGTTGTGTGGGCACTTTCTCAGTTCTGGGCTGTGAGACCCCAAAGTTCTCAGTGGCAACCCTCCCTCTCCCCCAAGCTGAGATATCTCTCCAGAACTTCAGCTGCTGACTATGGGAGCCCTGCCAGCCCTTTGGCTCCTCCCCACTTCCTACTCTTTGTGATCTCCACTTTCTGTCCTTTGTTATCAGGATTCTCTCCAGCTAGTCTTCAGGTGATTATTCAGAACTAGAGGCCTGGTGCACAAAATTTGTGCACTCGGTGGGGTGACGGGTCCCCCAGCCTGGCCTGTACCCTGTCACAATGCAGGAACCCCACCCATTCCTCTGGGACTCATTGATGAATTGCCTCAAAAAGGTAGGCTGGAGCCGAGGATCATGCTCTGCACCACATGGATCTGGGAGGCAGGACACCTAGGACCCCCAAGTGAGCCTCTCCATGTGGAGCCGAGGGACCCCCCCCAGGCAGGCCTTGCCATGTGGAACTGAGGGACCCCTACACAGGCCTTGCCATGTAGAGCCAGGAGACTCCCAGGCAGGCCATGCTGGACACCCAGGCAAGCCTTGCTTGTAGAGCCAGGGAACCCCCAGGCAGGCCTCACTGGATCCCCAAGCAGGCCTCACTCTCAGAGCTGGGGGACCCACCTCCTCTCGGCTCCACATAGCCAAGAGGAGGTGGGACTACCAGGCAGGCTCCCTGTTATACACACAGCATCAAGCCACGCCCTGCCACCTGCATGTGCCTGCTGTGTGCGCAGCCATCTTGTGAGGGTGTGAGGGCATCACAGCATGGCCACCACTCAGGCTTTTATTAGTAAGGATACATGTTCATAGGGACTTTATTCATAATAGCCAGAAAGTAGAAAAAGAGCAAGAGTCTATACACATTTGAAGAAACATTCTCATATATAAAAATTGCGACCCCCGCAGCCCCGAGTGCTGCCATGGCCGGGCTTGGAACCAGATTTTTGGCTGTGATCAGGACCACCCCCAGACCCCACTGCCACCGTGTCCTGTCTTGGGGCCAGGTTTGTGGCTGTGATTGCGGCCCCCAGTGCTGCCATTGCCGGGCTTGGGGCCTGGTTTGTGGCTGTGATTGCGGCCCCCAGTGCTGCCATTGCCAGGCTTGGGGCGGGGTTTGTGGCTGCGATCCTGGCCCTCAGCACTGCCATTGCCCAGGGGATGTCCAACTGGTGGCTCACCTCCAGCCTGCGAGGCTTTAGGCCTTGGGCACCCAGCCATTGCCCTGCTCAGCTCAACCCCGGCTGCCTCTGACCACCAGGCCCTGGCTGGGTGCTGGCCGCTTGCCGCCACCACCATTTCATCTCCACCCCCAGGCCTAGTGCATGCTCTTGCCACTTGGTCCAGCCCCTGCTCCTGATTGGCTGGTAGCATAGCCAATCAGGAGCCAAGGTACGGTCACATTTGCATGTTACTCTTATTAGATAGGATTAGTGGCCTGATGCACGAAATTTGGGGGGGGGGGCGGTGGGTGGTCCCTCAGCCCAACCTGCCCCCTCTCACATACTGGGAGCCCTTAGGGGATGTCCAACTGATGGCTCACCCCCAGTCTGAGGCACTCAACAATCTCCCTGCTAGCTCAGCTCTAGCTGCCTGTGACCACCCGGCCCCAGGGGCTGGGTGCTCACCTCTGCTCCTGCACCCCAGCCACTTGCCCCGCTACTGCTTCATTTCCACTTTTGGGACGCAGCCCTTGTGCCACTTGGCCCTGCCTCTTGGCCCCACCCTTTGGCCCCACCCCCTGCTCCTGATTGATCAGGAGCCAAGCAAGTTACAATCACATTTGCAAGTTACTCTTTTATTAGATAGGATGGTTGATCTCCTCCCAGCCCTGCCTGCCTTATTCTTTTTCAAAGAAGAAAACTACTTCAGATTCTTTACATTTCCATAAACATTTTAGAATTATCCTATCAATTTCTTCAAAAGAGCCTACTAGGATTTTAGGATTTTAAAGAGATCAAGTTGAGTAAAACAGACATCTTAATGGTATTGAGTTCTTCAGAATATGTACAGAGTATATCTTCTTATTTATTTAGGTCTTCTTTAATTTCTCTCAGAAACTTTTGTAGTTCTTAGTATAGAGATCTTGCACATCTTTTGCTAGAATTATTCCTAGGTATATGATGTTTTGTATTATTATTGTAAGTAGTATTATGTTAAGTTGTACTTTATAATTATTTTTGTTAGTATATAGAAATATAATTGATTTTTGAATATTGCATTATTATCCTCCAACCTTTCCAAATT
Source organism: Antrozous pallidus (assembly GCA_027563665.1). Classification (NCBI taxonomy): domain Eukaryota; kingdom Metazoa; phylum Chordata; class Mammalia; order Chiroptera; family Vespertilionidae; genus Antrozous; species Antrozous pallidus. Next base: position 28,408,165 of record CM050527.1, on the reverse strand, counting down.
CACTTGGCAATTTTAATGGGATTTGTTTTAGAAGATTCCATGAGTATTCTGGGTGTGTTAATCATATTATCTTATCTGTACATAAGGATAGTTTTACATCATCCTATCAAAACTGCATGCCTTGTTTTTCTTTTTCTTGCCTTATTATCCTGTTGCTGTTAGTACAACATTACTAGTGTACTAGAAGAGTACAATGAATATAAATTGTGACAGTAAATGTCCTGACCTTGTTCTCAATCTTAGGACGAAGGCTTTCAATGCTTCACATTAAGTATTATATTAGCTGTTAGTCTTTTTTATTTTCCCTTTATTAGATTGAGGTTTTTTTTTTCTCTATTATTTGCTGTGTTCTATTCTTAAATCTTGATGTAATGGTGAATTTTGTTAAATGCTTTTTTGGTCATCTCCTAGTTATTACATCTTCTTAATAGATAGTTTAATAAATACTAGGAATCAAAACAAATTTGTGGTTGGATCTCACTGATCAGTACAAACCTTACATTCCCTGATTTAAAATAATACATGATTTTTTTCTTCCTTGAAAAACTGAGATGATAAAAATATTTTTAAAAATTTCCCATGGGGGCTATGCTTTCTTGCTCCCACAAAGTGTGATGATCACAAAGAGAACTTGAAACCCTGGCCCATTCCACTGACTGAAGGGTTGCAGGTATGATTGGTTGCAGGTTTGAGTCAAAGGCACATACCTCGGTTGCAGGCTTGATCCCCGGCCCCAGGTGGAAGTGTGCGAGAGGCACCAATAATGTGTCTCTCTCACATTAATGTTTCTCCCCTTCCCTTCCACTCTCTTAAAACCAATGGGAAAATATCCTCAGGTGAGGATTAACAACAACAACAACAACAAAGTTAAGGTGCCAGGCTTAACTTTTCTAGTTGCCATTTTCACTTTTTAAATGGTGTTTTTCCCATTTGATGTCTTCTGACATTGCGAACCAACATTTTTTTTTACTAGAAGGGTCATAAAGTAAATATATAACAATATAAAACATTAAAGAGATGGTTGTAAGTAATTTTTAAAAAATACATTTTATTGATTTTTTTACAGTGCAGAAGGGAGAGGGATAGAAAGTCAGAAACATTGATGAGAGAGAGACATCGATCAGCTGCCTCTTGCATGCCCCCTACTGGGGATGTGCCCGCAGCCAAGGTACATGCCCTTGCCCCAATCGAACCCGGGACCCTTCAGTCCGCAGTTCGACGCTCTATCCACTGAGTCAAACCGGTCTCGGCTGTAAGTAAGTTTTATAGTTCTTCCTATAAGAAGGGTGTAGAACTGTCATAAGTCAGAGGCAGGGTTACCCTTCCCCTTCCTGAATTGGCAAATTATGTATTATTTCTGCAGGGAAACAAAGTATTGTGGAGAAATGTAATGAATACATAGACATGTGATTCTATGTTCCAACAACTTGAAATTTGTATCTATTGCCAGACTTCTTTTTAAATCCATCTTGTATACCCAACTGCTATTAATGTTCTCATATATATCTCAATGGCATCTCAAGGTTAACATATTCTAAACTGATTCTTGATCTTCCCCAACATATCTTACTTTCCCATGACCTTCTATCAATGAATGGCAAGTCCTTGGAGCCATTTTTAATTCTTCTCTTTCACTCATGTCTCACATTTGATTCACACCCACCTTATATGCAAATTAGACCCCAAAACTGATCCTGTGCAATCAGTATTACTGCTACCACCATGGTCTAAGTCATGGTCATTTCCTACCTAGATTATTGCAATAGTTTTCTAACTTCCCTCCTCTCCCCCCTCCCCCTTCAGAATAATGTCAATAACTCGAAGATCTTATTAAAAACAGGCCAGATCCTGTCACTCCTTTGCTTAATTCTCCTGTTCCAAACACCACAAAAGCTTTGTTCTGTCTGATTCAGAGTAAGAGCCAGAGACTTGACAACAGCCTCTCCGGCATTTACATGGCCTGCCTGCCCATCACCTCCCTCAGCTCATTTTCTTCTACTTTTCTCATCTCATTCCACTCCAGTCTACTCACTGTTCCCTAAATATGCAGGCATTTCCCAGGACCTTTGCACTTGCTCCTCCTCCTGCCTGGGACACCTTTTCCAGGTGTAATCATGTGTTACTTCCTTATCTCCTTCTGTCTTGAACCAATGTTACTTTTACATTGAGGGTTTTCCTGGCCAGTGTAACATTGCCGCCTCTCCCAAGGACTCTCTATCCCATTTCACTGCTTTATTTTTTCCCCTTAGCCCTTATCATTACTAACAAATTGTGTGAGTTTCCTTGGGCTGCTGTAACAAAAAACTTAGTTATCTCATTGTTCTGGAGGCTGGAAGTCCAAGATCAAGGTTTTGGCAGGGTTGGTTCCCTTTGTAGGCTCTGTGGGAGAATCTGATCATGTCTCTCTCTTAACTTTTGGTGGTTACTGGCAATCCTTCTCTCCTTCCTCTCCTTCCTTCCTCTCTTCCTTCCTTCTCTCCTTCCTCTCCTCCCTCCCTCCTCCCTCCCTCCTCCCTCCCTCCTCTCTCTCTCTCTCTCTCTCTCTCTCTCTTCTTTCTTTCTTTCTTTCTTTCTTTCTTTCTTTCTTCCTTCCTTTCTTTCTTTCTTTCTTTCTTTCTTTCTTTCTTTCTTTCTTTCTTTCTTTCTTTCTTTCTTTCTAAACCACATCATCCCAATCCTCGCTTCTGTAGTCACATGTTATTCTCCTTGTATTTCTCTATGTCCAAATCTTCTTCTTAGAAGGTCATTGGTCATATTTGGATCTAGGACCTACTCTACTAATCCAGTAAAATCTCCTTTTACATTTAATACATCTATAAAGACTCTTTCTCTATATATTTAAATTTATTTTTAGTGTTGACACTATTACAGATGCTCCTATTTCCCCCCTCTTTGCTCACCTCCTCCCAGCAACCCCCACTCACCTGGCCTTCACCACACTTTTGTTTGTGACCACGGGCTACAAATACATAGTGTCGTCTTCTTTTATCCAGTTCCTCCCATCCTCTCCACTCTGGCAAGATTATATTTTTATTTTTGTATTATTATTTTTAAAAAGAGTTTTTAATTGATTTTAGAGAGAGGAAGGGAGAGGGATAGAAAGATAGAACATTGATGAGAGAGGAATATCCATCAGCTGCCTCCTGCACATTCTTTGATGGGGATCGAGCTCACAATTGGGCATTGAACCGTGATCTACTGGTTCATGGGCTGATGCACAACCACTAAGCCACACTGGCTGGGCAAGACTATATTTTTAAATAAGGTCATATTCACAGGTTCCTGATAGACATGAATTTTAGGGGGAGGGGACACCATTCAACTCAGTATGCTAATGTATTTATCTTGTTTATTGTCTGTTTTCCTCACTAAAATGTAAATTCATGAGAACTTTGCTCATCACAATATTCCTCATGCATAGAATAGTCTGAGAAACATAGTAGAACTTAATAATGTTTGTTAAATAAGTAATACCTTTGATTGGTCAAGCTAGATTTCATTTAGGTGGCAGATGCCCAGGTATAGGGTAGCTGGTGATGACTGTGTTATAAAGGGAGTTCGTTTTTCTCTGAAACAGAGCTTAGGAGCTAGGAATTGAACCATAATTCTTTATTCTTTGAGTTTTCTCCCCCTGGACTAGACTCCAGTAACCTCTGAAGTATAAATAATTAAAATAGAAAATAATACCTCTTGTAAGAAATTGTGAGATTTTTGAATAAAATTACCACATGCACTCAAGGACCATTCTTTTAAGACTGTTCTTATATCACTCGATGACAAAGGGCACTAACGGAACTTTTGATGTACTTCTGCCTGCCCTAAATTCCCTGGGTAAATAATAGAAAATCAAGTAAGACAGTCCAAGAAAAATATTTCCAAACAAAGCAAATAAAAGCCCCCGACATACTTTTGACTTCAAAGCAAAGCTCTACTCACATTTAATCCTAGTGTGTAAACTCTTGGGTTCAGATGAGTCAACAGCAGCTAAAGTAACAGATAAAACATGAATCCTTATATCTCAATATGAGCCTTCATATCCCATTCAAAAACTCAACGTTGAGGCATGCATTTCTTTCTCAACTAGTGGAAATGACACTTGATTAGCAAAAGTTGGCACAGAGGACATACCATGTGAAGATAAAGGCAGAGATTGGGGCGATGCTTCTGCAAACCGAGAAATGCTAAAGATTGCCAGCAAACTAGCAGAAGCTAGAAGAGATCTGTGAAACAGATATTTTCTCATAGTGTTCAGGAGGAACCAATCCTGCTGCTGTCTTTTTGTTGTTGTTGTCCAAGTTTTTTTTAAAATATGTTTTTTATTGATTTTTAGAGAGAGAGAGTAAGAGAGAGGGATGGGGGAGAGAAGCATGGATGTGAGAGAGAAACATGGATCGGCTGCCTCCCACACACACCCTGCCTGGGAATTAAGCCCTGTCTGTGTACGGGACAAGCTCAGTGGACTGAGTCACACTGACCAGGGCTCTGCTGACATCTTGACTTAGAGCTTCCACCCTCCAGAACTGTGAGACAATAAATTTGTTTAGCTGAAGCCACCAGACTGTAGTACTTTGTTGTGGCAGCCTGAGCAGACTAATGTAGAGACCTTGCCAGCTACATCAGATGAAGATAGAGATAAAAGTATCATCTTGGAATTGCTGAATATGGCCTCCTTTTGTAGGTGCTTATAGGATAAGTAAACCTGGGATTTTTCCAGAACAAGGGTGCACAAGACCTTTTGTACCTTAAAGTTACGAAAAACAACCTTCCCCATTCCTAGGGTGTTGGTGCTGGAAGGAAGAGTTCTTTGGGTTTTTGTGGTGTTGGATGCTGGAATCAGGCCTGCACATGTGCTTTGGGGCCTGGTGTGTCCATGAGGAGTAATTAGGGAAAGTCGGAGAGTGAATCATAGAGAATGGGAAGGCCTCAGACACAAGGCCACCAGAGAACAAAGGCCTTGTGTGTGGCTATTGGGAAATTATCTTTCCTGGCAGAATCGTTGTGAAAAGATTGGGAAGTGAAGGACTTATTTCTAATTACTGAGTACTGTACTTGATTTTTGAGGACAATTTTGATGGTGCAGGCAATGCTTCTCCTCCCAGAAAGCCATGGTTTCTTCAAGAGAGTCTGATTTGATACTTTTCCAAAGCAGGCTTGTGTCTCCCGCTGGTGAAACCCCATTGTCTTCACATTTCTGACCTGCCTTACTCCCTGGCCTCCCTGGTCCACAGCAGGCCCAATTCAGAAATCAAGCTTTCATCTTTCATCCAATTCACCCTTTTCTCCTTTCCCTAGAATGGGTGTGACTCACAGCTTTGCATCCCACAGGCAAAGAGGCCAGTGGTTTGTGCTTTCACTCTCCTCCCTCCACCTTCTTTCTCACCCTCCAGGGTCAGGGTTTGAGCACACAGAAGAGAAAATAGAGAAGAGAATAGGTCTCTTGTTTATTATAGTTCTCTTGGCTGATAATGTCAGGTGTCCAACTGAAAATTCTTCTCCTGAGGTTCCTCTTATGGGTTCTTTGGGGCTTCCCTGTGGGAACCTCTGTACTGTTCCATTTCCTGGCTCAGCTAAGTTCTTTCCTGCAGGCCTCAATATGCTCCCAGAGCCTGTGTTCTGGAAGGATGTTCTATCTGCCTGGAGTCTGTAAACCTGGGCTGGGAATGGGCTGATTGTACTGTCCCAAAATTCATATGAAGTTCTACCCCCAACACATCAGAAAGTGATTGTATTTGGAGGCTTTGAAGAGCTAATTAAAGTGAGATCATTAGGTTGGGCCCCAATTCGATATGACTGGTGTCCTTATTGGAAGAGGAAATTGGGATACAGAAACATACAGAAGGAAGATGATGTAAAGACACAGGGAGAAGATGACCAAGGAGAGAGGCCTCAGAAGAAACCAGCCCCACCCACATCTTGGTCTTGAACATGCAACCCCCAAGTAATAAGAAAAAAAGTTTTTTTTTAAATATACATTTTATTGATTTTTTTACAGAGTGGAAGGGAGAGGGATAGAAAGTCAGAAACATCGATGAGAGAGAGACATCGATCAGCTGCCTCTTGCACGCCCCCTACTGGAGATGTGCCCGCAGCCAAGATACATGCCCTTGCCGGAATCGAACCTGGGACCCTTCAGTCCGTAGTCCAACGCTCCATCCACTGAGCCAAACCGGTCTCGGCAGAAAAAAAGTTTTTTATTGGTCAAGCCATCTAGCCTGTGGCACTTATATAAACACTAGAGGCCCGGTGCACGAATGTGTGCATGAGTGTGTTGTCTAGGCCTGGCTGGCAATCAGGGCTCAGGGCTGATCAGGGCTAATCAGGGCCATATCTCCCACCCCTACTGGGGCCAGGCTGATTGGTGCCTGATAGCCAGGGGAAGGGACCAAGGGTGGTTTGCAGGCTGCCTGGGGGGAGGTTGGTCAGCTGGGGGAAGGGCCTATAGGAGGTTGGCTGGCTACAGGAGGACTGGGTGAGGTTGGCTGGCTTTGGGAGATTGGATGTGGGAGCACACTGACCACCAAGGGGCAGCTCCTGCGTTGAGTGTCTTCCCCCTGATGGTCAGTGTTTGTCATACTGACTGGTCGACCAGTTGTTCAGTCGTTCAGTTGTAATGGTCACTTAGGCTTTTATGTGTGTAGATTATGGTAGCCTTAGCAAACTAATACACCTTGGAAGGCATTTGGGTGAAACTTTAGAATATGACCCCAGCATGGTGGCCTTCATGGTATCTACTAGGCAAACAAGGAGATTCATGCCCCCCCTTTTTTTTCTGAACCCTCACTCTCTCCTATTTCTATCCCCCGCCATATCACTCCCCTTCTCAGGATCCTCAATTTCAGCAAACAGGGCTGTGATGTCAGTCTCTCCTTTGTAAAACCCCAAGCTCTCCTGAGGTCCTTTTCACCTATTGGGGAAGTAGAGACAAAAGAAGCTACAGTAAGGGAAGAGGAAATACCACAGTGCTCTCTCTTTTCTTTCTGCAACTCCATTCACTCATTGGCATTTATTCACTCTCCTCTCTCCATCCTTTCCATTGGCAAATATTTGTTGAGTACCAGCCCCCAATCCAGACACAGGAGTGAACAAAAAATGTTCCCTGTTTCCTTGTAATCTAAAGGTGAGGACAGAAACTATTAACAAATAAACAAGGTCTGTATTATGTCAGATGATGTTAGCAGCAAAGAACAAGAAAACAATAGAATATGGTAAGGGTTGGTAATTCTATTGTATCTAAGATACTTTTATATAAGATGAAAGGCCTGTAGGATATAGGAACATTGTGTATGCACTTGTGGGAAATGAGACTAAAGCAGTCAGGCTATTTGAAGGAAGAACTGTCTATGTTGAAGGAGTATTATGTACAAAGACCCAGAAGTGAAGTGTGCTTAGTTTATTCACAGAAGGGAAAGAACAGCATTTTGAATGCAGCAGGGTAATCAGGGGAAATTGGGTAGGAGAAGAGTTTGAATGTGGGGTGGTTGCAGATCAGGAAAGGACTTATCAACAATTGAAGGGACTTTTGATTTTACTCTGAGGGAGATGGGAATCACTGAGTTATTTTGAGCATAGGAGTGACATGATCTGAATTTTAATGAATTTTAATGAGAATCACTCTGGCTGCAGGTGAAAAATAGACTGTTTGGAGGCATTATACAGAAGGAGAGAGATCGATGTGAGAAGAGTCTGTTGCCAACTCAAGGTCCATTGTTTTCTTTCTTACTTAGAAATTCCTAATTTTTCTGAGGTAGTAATACATTCAGATAAAAAACAAACAGAAACAAAACAACAGAAATAAGGATAAAAATAAAAAACCAACTACATTTTTCAATCTTCCTTGCACATAGGGAAGGCCTTGTGGTTAGTTCTGGCCAATGGCATGCAATCAGAAGTTGCTGGGTGGGGCTTCCAGGAATGCCAATTAAAAAGGGTGCTGCCTCTGCTAGCATATGATTTCTGCCTGATGCCTTTCCCTTCTTCCTGCCTAAAATTTGGGTATGGGTATTTTTCAAGAGCCATTATTAGGAAAATACAATTTAAAGGGACAATCAGATACTTCCTCATACCTATTAGAATGGCTAAAATATAAGAAAAATGATAGTACTAATTCCTGGTGAGGATGTGGAGCAACTGAAACTCATATATTGCAGATGAGAAATATAAAACACACAACTCCACTGAAAATTTTAAAAGCCTTTTTAGAACTGTTAACACATCCTTACTATATGACCTAGCTATCTCCTTTCTAGGTATTTACCCAAGAGAAATAAAGTCTTAAGTTCATATACAAATCTGTACATAAATGTTTATAGAAGCTTTATGTGTAATCTCCTTAAAGTGAAATCAACCTAAATGTCCTTCAGTGAGTGACTGGATAAACAAGTTGTGGTATCTCCATACAATCTAATACTATTCAAAAACCACAGGAAAACGAAATGTTGATACATTCAACACCTTGCATGAATTTCAGATGCATTTAGCTATGTGAAAAAGCCAGACCCAAAGGCTGTATGTTATATTATTTCATTTATATGACATTTTACAAAATAGTAGGAATGGAAGAGAGAAAAAGGGAGATAAAGATAGAAAATTGGTTGTTTACCAAGGGAGAGCATGAGAAAACTTTAAGGTGCAATGGAACTGTAATGGGGCATGATTGTGGTAGAGACACTGCTCTGTTCATTTGTCAGAACTGGCAGAACTGTACATAACAGAGTAAATGTTATAGTATGCAAAATAAAAAATAAATTTATTAATGGAAAAAGTCTGGAAAATTATCCATATAAATCTGTCCCTTCTATTAGGAAAACAACCAATTGTGAGAAAATAAATCATCGTGAGTTCTGAAATTCAGATAACGGATAACTTAGTTTCCCTTCATGGAGCAGTCTGATTCTCATTTTTAAAAGAAATACTTGTGATAGGAAGACAACACATAAAATAGAATAGTCTGAGAAGTTGAGTTTTGTTATGTTTTTCCCATCTTAATGTCTACTGCTAAAACATTTGGAGAGTCAGAGCTGACAGAAAGATAAACTATATCTTAACTTCTTTTCTCTCTGGTACATAAAAGTTAATATGCCGAGTGGATTTCATTGTAACAGTTGTGGAGATAACATAGAGATATAAGTTTTTATTGTTCAGAAATATATCTCAACTGAGAAACATAATGTGAAAAGTTTTTATATGTAAGTGATTTAGAAATACTGGGCTATTTTTGTTATTAGAAATGAAAATGATTTGGAAGAACTCTTTAGTGCTGAGGAACAACCTGCTGAGACAGCTGAAATCCTGCAAAAGGGTGATGAGAAGCAGCATCTGAACAAATGAAAGCCACAGTCTGCTCAGATCACCAGATGGAAGCTGCTGCAGGTCTCTTTCCCCGTCTCCAATTGCTCCCCATCCGTCTTCTTTCCGAGGATATGCTAGCAAAGTTCCAAAGATATGCCAGGGATATTCTACCTGTGAATACACACATTGAAAAGCCTCAACTAATTTCATTCCTTGCCCTAAGCTGCTCTGGTCTGCCTCTAGGAGAGAGGTGAGACTAGTTCTGGTTTAACTAGCAGGAACATTGAAAGCATGAATGACACTCAGCAGACATTGTGACCTCATGTGGTGCAAATTTTATAGGGAATAAAAGTAGATATATATGGGGAGGGAGATGAAGTTGGGCTCAATTACTGTGGTTTTATTGCAAGAGCTTTCCTAGAGGCTGTGTTTTATCCACATAGATGAGCCTATAAAATTTCTGATGATGGCCTCATATGGAAATGACTTCACGGTATTCAAAGTTACTCTTCTGAAGGCAATGATGAATCAGCTGTCTTTACTGGTGTAAACCAAGCTGGAGATTAAGGAGGTACTGGGGAGTACATGTCAAGAAGGGCACCCAAACCCTCTTGACTATTCTCAAGCCAGTTGGAGCTCCCACCCTAATGTCATCTGGATTTCTTCTAGACTGTTAAATGGTTCAGTGTTCTATTTTGAAAGCCATTCCTTAGTCCTCTAAGCAGTAGTGGCATCCTGGCCCCAGCAGTCATCTTTTCCATTTGTGTAAGTGCAGTGCTTTCCAGAGGGTGGAGCTAAGGGAAGAAGAAGGTAAGGTGGACCAAGCAATGAGAAACCTACCCATCACTGGCTACAGAAACTCTCCTCTGTGACCTAAAATATACCAGACACATAGCCAAGGCATGAACTTAAGTAGAATTAAATCCAATGATAATTTGCTACATTGCGATTCCACACAGGAATATTCCACAAACCATCAGTAGAGATGAAATCAGAAGTGTTTATAGAAGAGAAAAGAGAGAGTATTTGCCTTGCATAGAGTAGAAATTCTTCCATGTCCCCAATCTCTACCCCATGCACCAATCTTCTTCAGAGCATGTTGTGTCATGGCCTTATTTTCCCTTTCTCATCCAAACTCTCACACTAACCTCTTGACTGCAATGTCTTGCTTTTATATAGTTGGTTTCTAGAGTGCATCCAGAGTGATCTTCTTGTAACTAATACACCAGATTTTTTCACTCACTGTTTAAGACATCCAGAAATTTCCTTTTCTCTTAGAATAAAACCCAATGTTCTTATCATAGCTTATGAGGCTTTGAACTCACAGGATTTATGCTTATACCTCCATCTTCAATCTAGAACATTTGTCGACTTTCTCATGACATTCCAGGGCTACTCTTTTGTTCTTCAACAAGCAAAAAACCCTTCTTCATTCCCAGCCTTTGCCCTTGCTGTTTTGTCTGGAACATTGTTTCTTCAGCTCTCTGCATGGCTGGCCCCAAGTCTTCCCTGACTACTCCATCTCAACTGCCATCCTCAGGTAGTCCCTGCACATCCCCCCATTTATTTTCTTTATAGCACTTCCCAGAATAGGTACTTATTTGTTTCACTGTCTTCCATACAAGAATGTACACACTGTTAGGGCAGGTGACTACACAGCTAGCATGTGGAAAGGAACTTTTATTTTTATTTATTTATTTATTTATTTATTTATTTAGTATTTATTGTTAAAAGTATTATAGATGTCCTATTTTTCCCCCATTGACCCTCTCCATCCCACTCACCACCCCCAGGCTTTCACAACCCTATTATCTGTGCCCATGGATATGTATATATGTATACAAGTTCTTTAGTTGATCTTTTCCTTCCCACCAACCCATCTCACCTTCTCTCTGAAATTCAGCAGGTTAGGAACTAGCCTTTAGCTTTTACTCCTTTCAATTCCCTACTCCCTCTCTTTTTGAATTCACATAAATTCTAAGATGGTGGTCTTTCAGTTAATCAGACCAGGACTCTTTTTCCTTGGGACCTTGAGATGTCCCTCAGCTTGGGATATTCTTTGTTTCTCTTTTCACCAGGCTGGCTTCTTATTCAGACTTTGTGTTGACCAAAGTATTATTGCCTCCAAGAAGTCTTCCCTGTTCTTCCAGCCTAGATTAGGTGCTCTTGCTAGATCCTCATAAGACAGATACTACTTTCTGGATCACAACTCTCTTCTCTACTGGACGTAAGGTCCCTTGGGCAAGCGGCACTTTCTAGTTAGTTCACCATTCCTTTCAGCTGGCACAGTGCCTACGTGAATGAGTCAATAAATATTTACTGGAGTGATTTAATAAGTATTAGTGGAATAAACAAATGAATGAATATATTAATTAATAGAGGAACTGCTGGTTTCCTGACCTTTTGTTTATCATCTTAGAAAATTTTTGATGATGGCTTAGCTAAAGGGTAATGGGTGCTTAATAAAAGTGTGAGTCAAATGAATATCCTTGGGTTCTCCTCCCATACATTCAGTGGTGGCTGTTGGGAGACCCTGTTTCTCTGTGCTGTTCCATCTTGATCTCACTCTTGGCCTCCCCTCTGTCTGACTGTACTCTTTCTGTTGCGAAGACACCTTGGGTAGTCCCACACTGCCACCCATCCGGTGCACCACGATTCTGGCTCCTCTGGTGTCTGCCCTCCTCAATAGCCAGGTTCAGTTTCAGGTCAGCTCTTGTGGCATGTCCCATCCCACTCGTCCTTTCTCAGTTGTTTCATTTGACGTAGCAGCCATTGGAGAGAAAACAGGCCTTTTTAATACCCATCAGTGAATATAAGGAAGCCGGAGCACAATGAGGAAGTACTTGCCTCTCGGTGGCCATTCTGGTCATGAAGAGGTCTTAGGCTGTTGGTAGTTCATGTGTCAGGGCCTTTTCCAAACTCCCAATTTCCAAAAGCTGTAACTCCACAACAAGCTAAATGGCAGACAATTGCATTATTGGGGGGTAAAGTGTGATATTCAGGGACTTGGTAGATTGCCACTATGTCTTGCCCATGTTTGAAAAATGCGTCTCAAATGATCAAGCGCCCCATTAGCCTTCCTATTAGTTTTCTCTGGAGGCCTCGATTTTAGGTGCAAGGTCCGCCTTCCTTGCAGGCTCCAGTGAAACTCCTGCAGCTCCTCTATCAGCTCAGATCTCAGAGGTCTGATTTCATTATGAGAATCCCCTGCTCACCCCTCCCCCATCAGACATCTTTTCTGTAGCTTGCAGTTTGACACTTACCCATGAAACATAAAAAAAGTCACTAAAATTGGATTTTCCCCAAAGTGTCAAAAATAATAAGACTCAGAGAGGAAGGAGATGGTAGTAATAATCCTGACCCCTTTCCTACCTCCGGTGGCCATTCTTTGGCTCTCCCTTCTCAACATTGCCATAGAAACCGCAGACTCCTTTCTTGTTAGGGTGATTATACCTTTTCAGGTTTTTAAAACTGGAAGACACCAGTGAAAGAAGCCTGGAATCTCTAATTCCAACTCCCCCTCCCACATTGGCGCTGCTTATGCAAATGAGAGAAAATGGGCTTTGTTAAGTTTTATTTTGTATTCTGCTAAAAAAAAAAAAAATACAATGCATCTGTTATGTGCCTGTGTGAGAGAAGAATACTGGTTACCCAGACATATGGGGAGGCATCCAATGTTCTTCCTTTTTATAGTATTACTTTAACTATCTGCTTGACAGATACAGTCATCATTACAGATTGGAAATACCTTTGTCAGACAGCAGTTTCCTGTGATGGGCAGCCTTACAATCCCACGTGATATATTGGTTTGACAGCTTTCAGGGAGATCCAAGGGGGAAAAGCGGGGGGGCTGTGAAAGGGAAAAGTTTATTTTAGCCAACAGACATGGAAATTTCACAGACATTATAGGATTCTTTTCCAGCTACACATGATTTCTCCTCATCAGCTGTTAATTAAGGACATTAATTTATCTATTTGTTTGATACTGGAAACATAAGGCTTAGTTCCGTACGAGTTATAATTTATCATGACTTTAGCGTCTTTTGAGTAATTCAAAATTATGCTTTGCAGTAAATGATTTATGAGGAGTTTATAAGTATTCTTATTAAATCAGCATTTTTAATGTATTATTCTCTGGCATTACGTACCTCTGGAGACTATTAAAGTTTATTACTCAGTGTTCATTTTAATAAGAACCTCCTGATGTTCCCCAGGGCCTGAGAAAAACTAGTCCTGGGTTTCTGCCCAACACTGAATGTGGCTCTGGTGGTCAAGCAGTCCTCTTGATCAACACTTTTCCAGGAGAGAGAAATCAGTGGATGATCCCCATTTCTGCTTTTATGTAGTGATTTATGCTGGAGCTTCCTAGGCAATTTTTGCTTCATGACTCACTTGTAAACTTCCAAGTTTGCAGCACTGGCACGCAGTGAATGGGTGCACATCTGGAAAGACAGCTGTGCAGATAGCTGCCGGGAAGGCTTACACTGGATGCCACACGTCTCGTGTACCTGAAATGTCTGGGTGCTGAGTTCTGACTCTGATGGCCGGAGAAAAGGGACATGGACATGCGAGGACATTGAAGAAGGGTGCTAGATTTCACCTGCCCTGCTCCAGAAGCATTTTAATTGAAAAAATCGTCTGAGCTTCAGACAAAAAGCCAAACTTGCTTCCCAGGCAGACACAGAGAGCAAGATACACAAGGCAGACCCTCCGCCTCACACCCTCCCCCACCACACGCACAGGGAACCATTGTATGTACCAGGAAGGATGTGTGGGACTGAACATTTGAGAACAGGACTGTAGACACTCCTTCCCTTCTGTTTGGCACTTTAATTCTTTTTTTCGCACACCATACTATATAATACACCCAAACTGTCTTTCTTACGCTGAATTTGGCGTGATGTCTATTGGCTATTGCTACTGCTTGCCAGCCAGTAGCTTAGTGTTGGCGGTATAGTAGTGTTTATTTCTGTAATTATGTGAATAAATATTTTATGACATTTTATCCTTAATATTTAAACATGAGTGGAAATGAGGAAAACCAAAGTGTTGACACCAGTGTTGAAACTATTGAGACGGGGATTTGCCCCCACTTCCCCACCCCTGGAGTGTTTAATTGTTTAGTTTTAGTTGGAACTCATTAGAATAAAAGCTGATTGCAGTGTTCAATTTTATGTATGTATTTATTTATTTATTTTTGAGAGAGGGTGGGAGGGTGAGGGAGGGAGAGAGATAGGGAGATAGAAATAGAGATGAGATCACCCATCAGCTGCCTCCTGCACACCCGCTACTGGGGACTGAGTCCAAACCCAGGCATGTGCCCTGACTGCGAATCGAACCATGGGTTAATTCCCGGTTCATGGGTCACTCAAACACTGGGCCACATTGGCATGGCACAGTGTTAGATTTTTAAAGGAACAGAAAAAAAAATAAAGAATTAGCTGGCAATATGTTGTTGAACATGGTTTAAAAGGCAAGGTGTAATGAAAGATTTTCCTTTATTTCTCAGCTTTTTTAGACTAGATCTTATTTTTGTAATATGTAAGGTTATTGGTCAACTTTTCTGTACTTGTCTTTAGTGACTTCTTAGAAATTCATTACGTGTAAAAATTGAAAATTGTCTTCCTGCCTTTCCACAAATGGACATAGTCTTTGTTCCTTAATATACTAATACTAGAGGCCTGGTGCATGAAATTTGTGTACAGGGGTGTGTGTCCCTCAGCCCAGCCTGCACCCTCTACAATCTGGGACCCTTTGAGGGGACCCCCATTGGGATCGGACATAAACCGGCAGTCAGACATCCCTCTCACAATCCAGGACTGCTGGCTCCCAACTGCTCACCTGCCTGCCTTCCTGATTGCCCCTAACTGCTTCTGCCTGCCAGCTTGATTACCCCCTAACTATTCCCCTGTGAGCCTGATTGATGTCTAACTGCTCCCCTGCCAGCCTGTTTGCCCCCAACTGCCCTCCCCTGCAGGCTTGATTGCCTCCAACTGCCCTCCATTGCAGGCCTGGTCCCTCCCACCTGCCCTCTCCTGCAGGCCTGGGTCCTCCCCAATTGCCCTTCCCTGCAGGCCCAGTCACCTCCAACTTCCCTCCTCTGCCAGCATGGTCACCCCTAATTGCCCTCCCTGGCAGGCTTGATCACCCCCAACTACCCTCCCTTGCAGGCCTGGTCCCTCACAACTCTCTCCCCTGCTGGTCTGAATGCCCACAACTGCCCTCCCTTGCAAGCCTTGTCCCTCCCAACTGCCCTTCCCTGCTGGCCATCTTGTGGTGGCCATCTTGTGTTCACATGGGGGCAAGATCTTTGACCACATGGGGGCAGCCATCTTGTGTGTTGGACTGATGGTCAATCTGCATATTATTCTTTTATTAGATAGGATAGAGGCCTGGTGCATGGGTGGGGGCCAGCTGGTTTGCCCTGAGGGTATCCTGGATCAGGATGGGGGTTCACTTGGAATGTGGGGTTGCCTGGGGAAGGGGCCTTTGGTGGTTTGCAGGCTGCCCATGTCTCCTGGTGACCCAAGTGGAAGCTCTGCTATCTGGGATTTATTTATCTTTTACTACAATTGAAACTTTGTAGCCTAGAGTGGAGCTAAGCCTCCTGCTTGCTCCGTGGTTCCAGCCATTTCTGTTGGAATTTATGTATTTTCTATAATTGAAACTTTGTAGTCTTGAGTGGAGGCCTAGATTGGCAAGGGCAGGTGGAAAGCTTGGCTTCCTCCATTGTCGGGGAAACCCAAGCCTGTCTCCTGCTCTGTGACTGCAGCCATCTTGGTTGGGGGTTTATTTGCATATTTGCTCCTGATTGGCTTGTGGGTATGGCTTATTGGTGTAGTGGAGGTGTGGTCAATTTGCATATTACTTTTTTATTAGATAGGACATTTACTTATCATTATATGTGTTAAATCCCATGCATCCATCTTGTCAATTTTCAAAACTATAAAAATTCATTTTTAGCACTTTGTTTACCACAAATATTACTTTTATTTATTTTTTTATTGTGTGTTTACCTTTAAATAGAGGAATTCTTCTCATGGAGACAATCTATTAGACTGATCAAAACTCAACTATAAACTATCCTGATACTTTAAAACAAAATGAGATAAAACAATAAACCCAGTAGACATTATCAATATTAATTTAAAACATTTTCTAAAATGTTTACTTCAATGACTTTGAAAGGCACAGGCAGGAAGTGAAAATAGGTGGGTATGGGTTGATTATTTCTATAGAACTAAGTCTTCAGAAGTAAATTTAAATTAAATAGTTATTTGCTTCTTTGTTTTTTATTTTTAAAGGGATAACATTCTGCATTTTACTGGAAATTCAGATAAATAGGGTCCAGGTATATATTAGCCACTGTCAAAGTGTGCACTTAAAGAGATCATATAATGTTGGGGTTTCAAAACTCCTTCCCCCCTTTTTAAAGGGACATCTGTAATACTTTCAACAATAAAGATAAATTAGAATGAAACACTTTATTTGATGGCTTCCAGTAGACTCTTGCAAATGTAAGAGAGCATGGTTTAGCACAGGTTAGGGAAGCAGGTAGACATGGGTTTGAATTGAGGCTGATTCCTTGCTTCATGACCATGGACCCTCTGGGTATTATTCTCCTCCTTTTTAACATGGGAACATGACTTCTCTCAAAGTGTTAGTGCTAGTCTTACATTGGGCAATATTTATGAAGTTACATGGTAAAGTCTAAGTGATTACTGTTTGTAGCAACTATTTATTGTACTTGGGTTATAGAAGCCTGACTATAGTAGCCTGAAAATGGCACCCCAAAGATATCCACATCTGAATTCCTGGGAACTGGAAATATGTTCTGTTATATGGCAAAAGGGTTACATGGCAGATGTGTTTAAGTTAAGGATCTAGTGGTAAAGAGATTACGTTGGATTATTTGTGTGGGCCCAGTGTATTCACAAGAGTCCCTATAAAAGAAATATAGGAGGCTTAGATTCAGGCAAGTCTATGTGGCAATGGAAGATGCCACACTACTAGCTTTGATGATGGAAAGTTGGGGCCATTAGCCGAGGAAAAGGTCAGATTCTTTCCTAAAGGGTATATAACCCTGACTTCTTGATTTCAGCCCAGTGAAACCCATTTGGGACTTCTGACTTCCAAACTGTAAGGTAATAAATTTGTATTGTTTTAAGGCATTCAACTTGTACTAATTTGTTATAGTAGCAATAGGAAATGAATACACTGAATATCACTTTAGTAGCACATTAAAATGGAAGATGACCCCACCACCACAGCCCTGTGAAATGTAATCTATTGGCCTTTGCTGCTCGTGGTTTAGCAGTGGACATGTGACCCACTTCCATTCAGTGACTCACAAAGGGAAGACTGCTGAGTGGGGAGACTTTTTGGGAAGGATTTTACTCCCTAATGAAAGGAGCTGTGAGATGAGAAATCTTGCCCCTTCCGGCCTGCCTTGAACAAAGTTAAGGGAAGACTTAATGTTTGGAGTTGCATCATGATTCATGATGGTGAAGGTCGGAAGGACTGACTAGATAACAACTAATGACTGATTGAGATGAAGAGAAACTTGATATTATTTTCATCACTGAAGCATCAAAGAAAAGCATGGTGTTTGCTGTACCAATTATTTTTCTGCAGGTTTTGTGGTTGATTCAGGAACATCAGATTATGACCTCAAGATGTTCAATCAGAAAATGAGCATTAAACAATACACTGGTATGATTTTTCCCATGCAGGGCTGGAAACTCCCCCAGAGCATTATAGAATATATCTATTTCTTCCACTGAGCTTTTCATAAGTGAACAAAGAGCTCAAGTCATGTTACACTGCAATGTCTCCTTATCCCCTATGTCTCCTTCTCTAATCCAAGTCTTAAGGCCAGGCAAATGACCTCCCTCCCTCCCTCCCTCCCTCCCTCCCTCCCTCCCTCCCTCCCTCCCTCCTTCCCTCCCTCCTTCCCTTCTTTCCTTCCTTCCTTTCTCCCTCTCTCTCTTCCTTTCTTTTTTACATAATAATGTCTCTTTTTCTTTTTTAAAATATATTTTTATTGAATTCAGAGAGAAAGCGGGCGGGGAGAGAGAGAGAGAGAAACATCAATGATGAAAGAGAATCATTGATTAGCTGCCCCCTGCATGCCCACACTGAGGATCAAGCCCGCAACCTCAGCATGTGCCCTGGGAATTGAGCCATGACCTCCTTAGCATCACTACTGATAAATTCTTCTAAGGTGTGGCTCTCAATTGAGTCTCTGGCTATAACTTTCCTTTCTAGCATCTTGAAGTCTAGTCAGTCAGAATGAGCTTCAGATCCCTGATGGGTCCAGGCTGTGTCATGCCTCTCTGTCTTTCATGAGGCTGTTCCCCAAAAATGTCCCCACTCTGCACACTCAGGCCAAGCATCAGTCCGCTCTAATACCATCACATTGGGCATCAGGATTTCAACATAGTCTTCTAGGAGCATACACACATTCAGACTGTAGCAGCGTGATTCAAGCTAAAATACAAAACATTAACCACAACAGGAGTTATAATAATACATTGAGAGAATACAAACAAACGTCAGCTCCCCAGTTATCCTTGTTTAAGGAACAAATATAGTCAAGGTAATGAGTTTCTTTCTTATTTTTTTTTAAAAACTATTTGAAGAGTCCATTACCTATAGCTTATTGTGTTCATTCTGATTTTTTAAAATTATCTTTATTGTTGAAAGTATTACAGATGTTGCTATCTCTCCTTCTCCCTTCCTCTCTGAAATCACTAAAAGTATATTAAAAGGAAAGTATTACCGACGTCTCCCTTTTTCTCCCCCAACAATCCCCTGCACCCTGTTCCTGCTCCTGCTCCACCCACCCCCTGGCCAAGGTAATGAATGAGTTTCTATGCATTAGCACTCTTGGGTTATTGATTTATTTTCCTGGGCAAGGACTTTGTGTGGTCCTATGGTGTGAATAATACTTTGGTATTTTTAACAAATAAGCACTTAACAATCATGCAAATAGTATTCACTTTCTTTTAAAATCTCACTTCCATTCCCATTCTCCTCCCACAGCCTCTCTCTTTTGGCCAGAGTTCTAATTGTTTCCTTTCTCATATCTGTTTCCTCTGTGTATTTGCCTCAGTTTTTTAAAAAAAATATGGCACCATCAGAGTTTTTGCCATTACAAGCACTATTGTCCTCCACTATCATTTGCCATGCCTTGACATACTCTAATCTTGAGAATAGAATGAAAAAAATCTGAGTTTAATATTCAATATATATTAATATCATAAATATTTGGCCAGTTTTCATAACACTTTTTCAAACTTGCCCAGTGGGGATATTTTTTTAATAAAGGGGCAACTAGAAAAGGCATTATTTAAAGGATTAACATAATATAAAAAGATTCTTCTAAGGATAACCTTGGTGTGAGAATCAGGATAGCATAAGAAGCAATTTATCCTAATTAAATCTTTCTCATCATTCTGTAACAGTATATATTACATTAATCTCTAATAAGTAATTGAAAGTATAAAATATATGTTTACTATTATTTGGGGGGGAGTATACCCTTCTATTAACTAGTCAAAAAGTCCATTCCAGAGGATGGTTGTAGATTCAAGGTTGCCATAGTGAATTCCCAGTGGGTATGTTTCTTGAGAGAGTCCCTCATTTGGTAAAGGTGACTTGGACGGCTCTTTAGTCATCATCGGGGTAAGAATTTCATTTATGTCCCACAGTCCCTGCTCCCTTTTTCATCTGTCTCTCACAGGAGCAGAGATGATCATGGACCAACTATGGTTATTTTTACTTCTGTCCCCAACTTTCACTGCCTTGCCCCGCCTTCTGTGAACTGTAGCAGAATGCCACAATTGCTTCAGCAATAGCTTCTTTTAAATTCTGCTTCTGAGAGAATTTGGAGTGGCAAAATCTGTCTAAATCAGAAAAGGTTTTCTAGAAGGTGCAATATTCTTTCAAAGTTAAGTTATTTTTAACAACGGTTAAAAAGAAATTCTAGACAATTCATGGATGATCTCACTTATATCTGGAATCTCAGAAAACAAAATAAAACAAAAACCAAATTTGCAAAGAGATCTGATTTTGGTTACCAGGCACCGTGGGTGTGGGGAGGGGGAGTTGGATGAAGGTGATCAAAAGCGACAAACTTCCAGCGATAAGATTTATTGCGTACTGGAGATGTAATGTACGACATGATGACTAGAGATAATACTGTGAAAGTTGCTAAGAGAGTAGATCTTAAGAGTTCTCATCACAAAGCGTTTTATGTTATTCTATGTGAGATAATGGACGTTAACTAACTTATTGTTGTAATCATTTCATGATATATGTACAGTTCAGTATGCCGTACACCTAAAAACTTACACAGTGCTGCATCTCAGTTATGTCTCAATGAAACTAGAAAAGAAAAGACACTCTATCATGAAACCACAAAGTAGGTTCTCTCCGAGCCTGAAAATCAGTTTCAAGGTAGAAGGAACTCATGGAAATTGATCATTCTACATTGTTGATTGAGAGGCCGCTAATTGCCTTTAAGCACTGGTGAGAATTGGTAAGATGGTTGCCTTTTGTGGGCCCTCAAACAAGTCTCTGCTCCATGGCTCCCTTGACTATAAAGTGAGATAATATCCTGTTGACAGTGTAAAATGTGACATTTGAAAAACTATTTAGGATTGTACAGTATTATAGAAGTATTAGCATATATTTAAATCCATATTTGTATATATGTGTGTTTGATACTGTATTATGTCAACTATATGTTTGTCTATATACATAAAAGCCTAAACTACCATTACGACTGGTTGACTGAATGACCAGTTGACCAGTCACTATGTTGCACACTGACCACCAGGGGCCAGATGCACAATGCAGGAGCTGCCCTCTGGTGGTCAGGGCACTCCCATAACCAACCTCACATGTCTGGTCAACCTCCTGTGGTCCCTCTTCCCAGACAGCCCCAATTATCCCCAATCACCAGCCAGTGGGAGGGACCCCACCCGTGCACGAATTTGTACACAGGCTTCTAGTTTGTATAAAAATATATAACGGATTTTGCAATTGGATGAGGGTCTCCATAAGTTCTTATTGTTTTTCAGGGCTGGATCAGCTCAAGGAGGGGCTAAGAACAATTTCATACTTGGTACAAGAATCCCTGCCTCTGTTTGCAAGCCTACATTATATGTATTTCTCCATAACTATATAAGCAGTTAGGTTCAAAGTGCTAGAAATACTGAACAAGTTGCAGAAATCCAGAAGATAAGTGTAGTATAAAAAATAAACTCAAGTCATTCAGTGCTTCCTGTGTGCTGGGAATTGAAGTGCTGCGTATGCAGTGATTCATTCACTGTTCACAACAATACTGAGGTTGTTACTATTACTATCCCCATTTTACAGAGTAGAAAGGTGAGGCCTATAGGAGTTACATAGCCTATCCTGCCCAAGACCACAGAGTGTGTAAGTGGCAGAGCTGGGATTTTAACCCAAGTTTTCCAGCTTTGATGACCACTTACTTAACCAAGATGTAGATTTGCTTAGGTTTCATGTGACAAGGAATATACTATTTCATTTTCATATGTTCACACAAAACAGATTATTGCAAATAACTCATGAAATGGTCATTAGTAAGTCAATGGTATGAAAAAGAGAGAAACTGTCATGACCATATTGAGATAATGAATAAAATTACAGTACAGACTGGGTATTAGATGAAATCAAAGGATTATATTTAGTTTTTAAAAAAGATTTTTTGTTGATTTCTGGAGAGAGAAGGTGGGGGGAGAGAGAGAGAGAGAGAGAGAGAGAGAGAGGAAGAGAGAGAGAGAGAGAGAGAGAGAGAGAGAGAGAGAGAGAGAGAAGAGAGACATTGATGTGAGAGGTAAAGATTATCAGCTGCTTTCTACGTGCTCTTGACCAGGGATTGAGCCTGCAACCTGGTTATGTGCTCTCACTGGGAATGGAATTGGAAACTTTTAGGTACATGGGAGGATACCCAACCAACTGAGCCACACCAACCCCGGCAGGATTGCAGTTAGTTTTGTTAAATGTTTTAATGTATTGGTATGGAAGAAAAATTCCTCATTTTTTAGAAATTCACATTGAAGCATTGTCAAGTGAGAGGGAGAAATATGGGGGGTAGGGGTGGGGAGGGGGAGAGAGAGAAGATAAATAAAGCAAGTATGCTAAAATGCTGACAAACACTGAATCTGGGTAATGCATATATGATGGTTTATTGTACGATTCTCTTTACAAGGAGTAGATTTAAACAGTCTCATAATAAAATTTAAAAAAAGAATCAGTTCACTTAAGTTCACAGAAGCCCAGAGGTAATGCCAACATCAATATGTGACAAATGAATGTGGTACACACAGAGGAACAGCCTAATAGCACCAAGCAATTTGCATGGAAGTGTCATTTTTAGCCACAAAATTGCACTGTTTACTTTTCATGTGTTAGTGCTTTTTGGAAAGAAAATGTAGAAAGGCAATAGTATCTAAGTCTGTTTACTAGGAATAACGCCTGTATAATTGTTTTAATGTGTTGTAGCTCCACATTTATTTTTAGCATTTTTTGTTTTATTGGTTAATTCAAAACATAAACACTTCCTGGCTTGAGCAGAATCAGCATGTCACTTTCACACCAGAGGAAGATCAGAATCACTTGTTGGGTCTCATCTGAACTTTGAGAAAAGACACATTTTCACGTTTCAAAAGTTCACAATTAAAACATTTGTAAAGTTGTCTCAGGTAATTGCAGTCCAAATTATCAGAACATTAAAAAAAAAAACTTTTGTTTTTACATTCACAGGTTAAGTTTTATGAGAAAAAGATTAATGAAACAAAATTTGAGAAAAGTTATTTATTTATGAAAGAGAGAGAGAGAGAGAGAGAGAGAGAGAGAGAGAGAGAGAGAGAGTTGTTCCAGTTTTTTTATGCATTCATTGACTGACTCTTGTATATGCCCTGACCTGCCTTGACCGGGCATTGAACCTGCAACTCTTGGTATATCAGGACATATCCTTTAACCAACTGAGCTACCAGGCCAGGGCTAAAAGTACTTGTTTTTCCTCCTCCTTCTCTCCATCCTCTTCTTCTTTTTCTTTTAAATATATCTACTTAGATTACAAAGGTCAATATAGATTTTGTCCAGTCCTTTTTATTCTCTTTATAAATAAATATTTTTCTTCCCAAGTTTGATCCAGTGACTTCTGAAATATTTAAAAATGATTAACATTTGTGTTAACAGTTCCACATTCTTTTTCCTTGCAGCCTGGTGGGTTTTTTTGAATTTGGAATATTTCAGATTGTAGGAAAGTAATACTTTGCATATAGCACTGTATACCACACAGTGCCCAGCGATATCTCAGAGACCAACTTATAGTCAAATGCATTCATATGTTTGCAATGAAAAGTATAAATATTATATTAAGTGAGCTAAGAATTCTAAGGACCCTCATGTCTTTTAGGAAACATTTGACTTTTGGATGATACACCCTGACTCTAGAATATTGACTTTGGGCTTTCAAGGGCCCTTAAGTGTCTGTCCTAGTTGCACATGAAGGACTGTGGATCTGTATAGTGTGGGAAAGAGGACCAGTTTTAGAGTCAGCCAGACTTTAGTCTGAATCTTAGCCTTCACCCTTACGAGCTTTGTGATTCATTGTCCTCACTTATAAAAAAGAAATAATACCTGCTTCATAAGATTACTGTGACAATAATTTATGCAAAGTGCTTAGCAGAATGCCTGGGCCAGTAAGAGGTCAAAAAGGGTAGCTATTATAATACTATTAGTGTTATCTCTCTCTCTCTCTCTCTCTCTCTCTCTCTCTCTCTCTCTATATATATATATATATATATATATATATATATATATATATATACACACACACACACACACACACACACACACACACACACACACACACGGGGGGTGGGGTGGGGAGAGAGAGAGAGAGAGAGAGAATAGAGAAATATGCTAATTAACTGGGATGCCAAAACGTGTTGACTGGACAGGAGGAGATCGCATGCACAGCATTAGGGGCTGGCTGGCAGGAGCCTCCAGGCGCATGCACTAGGGGAGGCCCTGATCAGCCGAGGCCAAGGCTGCTGCAGGGCCCGGGCAGCGAGGCAGGGCCGGACCGGCACTTGAGGGTGGGTGGTGCTGTGCGATTTGGAATTGCACGCTGGGCTCCTAGTTAAGTATAAGAAAGGTGTGAAGAGCATTTTCTATTCCTTTAAGTCACTTCTGAAGCTAAATTTAAGCATTAAAATATTATTTGACATATCTCACACATTTTATTTGATAGGCATTTATTGAGTACACACTGAGTATACAGCATTGAAAATTCAAAAAGCAACCTCTACCCTTAGTTCTATTCTTTGACCAATCATGAATTACTCAGCAAAAATTAATAAAGTAATATCATAAAGGTATATTGAATGTATCACACTCAAGATAAATGCTATTATTATGCTTGCATAATAAAACATTCAGAATTACGATTTTTCTCTAATGGGTAAAAAACCTGATCTCTTTTTTGAGGCAGGCTATATTTATATTTTGGTTTTCATACATATGTATGGAGGTTTATATTAAAGATTTTGTAATTGTTGCTCCTTTTATTTAATTAAACACTTGAAAGATGCATTTTGTTCCACATTCATAAGTGATCATACAATTTCCTCAAATTTTCCACAAGAGAAAAAAAATAACTATATTTGGGTGGAGATAGAACATGCAATGGAAAGTTTTAGCCCCAGAGACTTTTTTTTTCATCAAGTTATGAACATGCGAACATGGAATTATAATTGAAACCATTTTGTATACTTCACCATCAAATTCATATTGAAAAGAATGTTTTACTGATTTTAAGAGCACATATGAACAACTCTCACTTGTCCACAGGATTTATTAAATATCTGCTATGACACCTCTGTAGTAACTGTGCTGGGTAGCATATGGAGTAACTGGGAGGCTACTAGAGATGGTGCATACACGTGGAACAGCTAAATGTAGCCTACAGAGAAATCTATGTTTTGTACTGCACTCAAAAGTTTTTGAGCTGGTCTAATGCAACACAATGAAGTTTAGCCAGTGCTATCTCCTAGAGCTGGTAAGTTAGAACAAAAATTGCCTTTGACATCTCATACGTTTCTATTTTTACTGTTCACCCTGTAATGATGATTTAAATGAGCAGTGAATAGACCAAAAATGAGCGGAACAACAAGAAATAAAACAAGTATTTGGAGAGAATGTTAGAGCAAGAGGATCCTAGAGATAATTTAACCTAAACCAGTTCAATTTACTGTGAATGTAAACTGAGGCTCAAAGAAATTGAAATGTGCCTCATTAAAAGCAGGTCAATTTTAAAATATATATATTTTATTGATTTTTGACAGAGAGAAAGGGACAGGGATAGTCAGAAACATTGATGGGAGAGAAACATTGATCAGCTGCCTCTTGCACACCCCCTACTGGGTATATGCCCGCAAACTAGGTACATGCCCTTGATTGGAATCAAACCTAGGACCCTTCAGTCCACAAGCTGATACTCTCCACTGAGCCAAACCAGTCAGGGAAAAAGCAGGCCAGTTCTAAAAGCCAGGCCTCTGAAAGGTTATCTCTGTGGTGTTTTCTCTCAAATCCTGCTTTGCTGTAGAACTTACTATGTAGTAGATACTCAAATGGATTTGATAAATGAATGAGAAACTGAAAATTGATTTTTTATATTTGTACAGGAAGCATTTAGATGATTGAAAACATAAAATAGAAGTAAATGGACTACAATGTAAGCTTTTGTACAAATACTTAAACATTTTACTTACATTTAATTTTTC
This sequence comes from Antrozous pallidus, assembly GCA_027563665.1. NCBI lineage: Eukaryota > Metazoa > Chordata > Mammalia > Chiroptera > Vespertilionidae > Antrozous > Antrozous pallidus. The sequence continues at coordinate 28,382,054 of CM050527.1, read as the reverse complement.
GCCTTTCACTAGCTTAGTAAGATTTCCCATCTTTGGCTAAAGTCTTTGTACAGGAGACATAGCTTACATATATCACTCTCTACTCCCATCTGGGCTGTCATCCATTCATATCCTGGTCACATACCCCTAAAATATCTATGAATTTGGTTCTTGACCCAAGTACTTCATTCCTGGGCTGTGCTCATGCATGCTCATAGTTCATTGACTTTAATGCCAAAGCTGTCATGGATATTGGATGTTGATCCATCTGTTATCATCCAGAGTGCCTTGCCCCTAATATCTCAAATCTCCATTTCTCTCCAGAACCTCTTACCCTTCCAGGTTTTCCTATCCCTTACTTTGCTTATGAGCTCTTTGACCTCATTAAGTTCTACAGTTAACCTCTCAGTCCTAAATCACCAGCTCAATCTGGCTTCCCTTCCTTCCTTAGAAAAGACACTGGTCCATCATAACAGTTTCGCACATATTTGCCATTTCCTTTCCACACTTGCCTTTGTCAGACTCTCTCTACAGTCCTTTCCACTCCGGTGAGTTAATCACCTTATTTGTTTAATTCTCTGTGAAATTTACTCCCAAGTTGAGGATAAGGGCCCTTATAACTTCAAAGCCCCCAATAGTATTCTTTACCCAGCTAGAGGTAAATCCTGGTATCTTTCCTTCGTGACACTAACCTCTCCCCTCTTTTGAAGCTAAGCTCTCTTGCTTCAGCAGGACCCTGACAGATCCTGGAGGTTAGTTATCTCAACCTCCATTTTCAATTCCTTTTGCTCTTACCTGACCCTACTGTCCAAGTAATACAAAGATAAAATCTTGATTTTCCAGGCTCCCTTATAACTACGTGGCCAAGTATTATAATTTTTTCCAACTAAGCTCAAGCTGAAGTCTTTGGGTGCTCTTCTCCCTGGTCCCTGAAAAATGAATGAATGTGAAATCTAGCCAACTCATAAAGCAACATAAGGTGGGGTTGGGGGCGGGGGGAAGGAGGAAAGGGGCGAGGCCAAGGAAGCAGAAATCCAGAAGAGCTATGGGACTCATCATTTCATGGAGCCACTGTGCCTGAAGCTACCTCTCCAGCAGTCTAATCTCTCAAGTTTAGCCAGAGTCATTTACATTTGTCATGCCTATTTCCTCTCTTCTTATTGACTTCTCCAGCCACAGTCCTAGAATTGTTCTTGAAAAGATTACTCCTAACTTCATTTTACGTATCCAGTTAACTTAATTGAGTTTCCTGGAACATTTGCATTATTGATCAAACTACTCAAAACTCTCTCTGCCTCTGGATTCTTCTGATTTTATTTTTACCTCTAAACCAATCCTTCTCAGCTTCTTACTTTCCCACTGGACTCCCCCCACTCCCCCCCATTTCCTCTATTTCCAATTTTGCTCTTTGTCTGAATGTCCCCTCAGTGATGGTGTCCTAGGGCTTCCTTCTTGGCCCTTAATGTTTTTACTATTCATTAATCACCTACTATTTGATTTATTTTATTAAAAATTAAAATTTAAATATTATTAAAAGTATTATATATGTCCCCTTTATTCCCCCATTGGCTCCTTCTAGCCCCCCTCACCCCCCCACCCCAGGCCTCACTACTCTATTGTCTGTATTCAGGGAGTATGTGTATATGCATAAAAGTTCTTTAGTTGATCACTTCCCACTCATCCACCCACCCACATCTTAAATATCAACAACATTTCAGAGGCTTCTAAATATGAATCTTGTGTTTAAGTATCTCAAAGCTGTATCTGCACATACAGTCATCCATAGCTCAATAGGAGAGTCTGGGCAAGCAGCAGGTCTGTGAAGGGATTCTGGGTGAAACCAAGCCAATTGTGGTCCCTAAAGGCATAGCAATGACGGGGGGTGGGGTGGGGGTGGGGGGAGTGCTAGGCTGGGAATAGAAATTTGAGCCAGGGGTAATTACACCTGGATTTGAACCTGTTTTTTTGTAAAATGCTTTGTTGCATTTTTCAGATGGCTCAGAGTCCCAAGGCTGTGGTTATTGCCAGCTCTGGGAATATTTTCTAAAATTATTTAAAAATATAATCAAATACTGTAAGAGTGCTAAAAAGCTTATGAAAAATGGTAATCCATTCCCTTAGTTCCTCACCTCTGGTCTACTTTCCAAAGGAAGATTCTTTAAGGTCTTAGTAACTTGCTTTTATATTTATCTTGGTATTTCTAAATATTGTTTATACTTCCTTTGGATTCATCAATTTTAGACATTGTCTTATAACTTTTGACTAAGGAAGATTAGGATTTAAAACCTTTATTACAAAGACTTGCTGCCCAGCCTCCCCACTTTCTAGATACACTCTGAGTCCTCACCCCATTTTTAAAGATAATTACGTCATAACTTGGGGGTAATCAAGATTTAGGGTTTGCATTTTTATGCCTATACAAACATTGTACACTGCTGAACCAAATAGTATTACAAAATTTCACTTCTTTTCTTGAACAAATACACCTCTCCGATCCCCCACTTGGAATTAATCATTGCTTCATTTTTTTCACTTGTTTGAGTTTTCTTTGTACCTATTGCTAAATATTTTCATAACCTTCCATAATGTCTAAATATAATTTTACATATTTGAAATAAATGAGGTAGTCAATCAGATTCTTGCTTTTGCATGAAGTGGCCCCTGCTGGAACTTCAGTTTGGATGGTATTCTCTAGCCTGTGTAGTAGTTGGCACCCTGGGCTTTATCTAGGAGTGTCTTTATTGGATTCATTGCTTCCTATATTCTGCCTTTGTCTTTTTTGCCTATTTCAGCAGAGCTCTAGTTTTCAGTGGTTTTTCAGAAAAGTACTTGGGAAATAAATTTATGAGGCATTGCATGTGTGAAAATGTGTTTATTCTACCTTCACATCTAATTTAAAATTTGATTTGGGGTAGAATTTAGGATTTAAAATACCCTTTCACATATTGGAAGGATTTGTTCCATTGCCTTCTATCTTCAAATGTTGTTGACAACTGGTTCAATGTCATTTTTTTTTCTAATCCTTTGCATGTGATTTATTTTTTCCTCTCTGGAAGCTTTTATGATTTCATTATTTCACATTTCAAAATGATGTGCTTTGGTGTAGGCCTGTTTTTGTTCAATGAGCTGGATAGCTGGTGGGTCCTTTCAATCTGGAGACTTCTGTATTCAATTAAGTGAAAATTTCTGGTAGTCTTTCTTTGATAATTTCCTCCCCAGTCTTTCATTGTTTTCTCCCTGGAACTTCCATTAATAGAATGTTGGATTTCTTGAACCTATCTTCCAGTTTCTTGGCTTTATCTTCTAACTGTGATATTCAGTTATTTATTGTAGTTGTTGTACTTTTCATTTCCAAGAATGCTTTTTTCTTTTCTGACTGTTCTTTTTCTCTCACTGGTGGGTGGGGGAGGGGATACATTCCAAGTGTTCCTTATATAATCCTCATCCATTTTCTGAAGATTTCATCACTGCCCCTCACATCTGCCTGTTGTAACATGTGGTACATGTAAGTCCTGAGCCTTTTTCAGGCTCTCCGTGGGTGAATAGCATTGTTTGTCATGAGTGAATGTAATACCTTCATTTTTTCTTTATTGAGTTTTAACTGTAAGACTGCTGTGGCATCACAATATTCAGCACTAGTCTTTTCCATTTCCCTTTGTGGGTGAAGCACAGGGATGTGACTTAGCCTCCACCAATGAGGCTCCCTCATGAAAAACTTTTCAATCCAGAAACGAATGTCCTTGAGGAAGGTGTGTGGGCATCCATCCTGGTGAGCAGGGAACCAGAGCCAGCCATTCTGCAGATGCATCAGGGCAGACGTCCAGTAATAGCATCAGCAGTGTCAACTACAGGCTCCCGGCCATTGGCGGCAGGGGTGGCATCTTCCCTGGGACAGGTCTCTGGTGTAATTGTCTTATAACTTTTGCTGGGTGGTATAGTTTCTAAACGGGGTTTTCTGATACTGAGAAGTGTCTGATATTTCTAAGCTGTCTTTTTAGAAATCACTTCTAAGTAGTCCTAAGCAGGGCACATGAAGTGTGGATCAGATTGGCTCAGCAATTTAGGAACAGAGTGACCAACATGGACGCTTATTTGCCTCTCATTTATAGCTTTCATTAAAACCCACATATTTTGATAGTCTTGGAAGAACTGTTTTGTGTGTGTGTGTGTGTGTGTGTGTGTGTGTGTGTGTGTGTGTTTGTAAACTAGCCAGAGTGGATTGTGTTTGCAAATCTCACTGATTCACTCATTGGAGATGAAAATACACATCCCACTCGTGTTGTTTCTGACATCTAGTTACTGACATCTAGTTTGTGCTTTGATATTGTTCCTTTTTGTTACCTTACTGGCTTGTGATTGGCTTTATTTCACATGAGGAAGAGATTCTTTTACTTGATTTGGAAGATTTGATGCCAAGGAGCCAAAAGCTGTCTTCTTAGAAACAACTTCTAAGTAGTCCTAAGCAGGGCCCATGAAGAATGGATCAGAATGGCTCGGCTCTAGTTTCACACTATGGGAGGGTGGGAGAGAGGAAGCTCCAAGTAACTTATGTCCTCTCCACTGAGCCACTGGTGACTTCAGTGATTCCTCATATTGGATTTCTTCCAACAAAATGCAGTGGGTACCAAGGCCAAGTAAGGCTCTCCTTCGCCATGAGTTCTTAGGAGAAAATTGATTTTAACATGTATGTTCAATTTTTTGGTTCCTCAGACACATTTTTTGCACTTGCTGAAGAGTGATAAAATACTGATTCATCCACAGTTTCCTGCTCCTGCAGTAGATGCAGTGGAGAGGTGAAGATGGTCCTCTGATCTTCAAAATAAAAATATAAGGAGTCCTAATCTGCAGCATGTGGCTAGAGGAGAAACTAAGAGCACATTGTTTTGTTTCCAGCCAGTGGTATCCTGTCAAGACTGGTCTCGGCTATGGAAATTAAACCATTGTCTGTGATTCCCCACTTTTGCTCCATAGTTCTGAGCCTTGGGGAGAATTCCTTATGTTATTTTGCTGCTGGGGTCTTCTTAAAGGTGGCCTGTCAAAATGAATTATAAGGGGTATGCATTTTCTTTTGTTTTGTGTAACCAGGGAAAAAGATTTGAATGCAGCAATTTAGGAATGCAGTAAACAATATAGAGCTTATATGCCTCCCATTTATAGCTTATTTTAAAATCAGTGGCCTCCAAACTTCTATTTGTGGCTTTAACATGAATCTTCACGTAGAAACTTTTGCATATGCTTCTCTAATAATGTATTCCATCTCTCTATATAAAAGCCTAAGTGACCATCGCAACTGAAAGGATGACAAAACAGGCTGCGTGAGGCGACCGTGCTGGCAGGGGGGGAAGTAAGGGGCAACCAGGCTGGCAGAGGAGGCAATTAGGGGTGATCAGGCCAGCGAGGGGGGTAGTTGGGATGACCAGGCTGGCAGGGTGGGCATTTGGGGGTACCAGGCCAGCAAGGGGGGCAGTTAGGGGTGAGCAGGCAGGCAGGCAGGTGAGCTGTTAGGAGCCAGTGGTCCTGGCTTGTGAGAGGGATGCTGAATAGGAGAAGGTGCTGGCTGGGCTGAGGGGATCCCCCTACCCCATACACAAATTTCGTGCACTGGGCCTCTAGTGTATATATACACTAACAAGTGTATATATACAAAATAGTTAGATAAGCTACATTAAAATTAATATAAATAGATATTTTAGTGTTTTCCTCTTCCACCCTAATAGATTATTTTGTGTTTCACTTAGGGTTTTTGCATGCAGTGTTGGATATGACGGTACTTCCATAGAGTGGACAGGGAAAATAGGCAATGAGATATCTGAGCATTCTCTAAGGAAGTACCCTAGTCTTGAAAAGGTAACTGGTTTGTGTCCTGCCCAGCTTCTCAACAAGGATATGCTTTCTGCCCTTGCCCTTATCTTATCACACAATTCTCTCATGGGTTTTCCCCCCTATCACAGGGGCAGAGTGGTAGAATAGAAAGAGGGGCAACAGGGGCAGAGTGGTAGAATAGAAAGAGGGGCAACAGGGGAGATTGGTAGAATAGAAAGAGGGGCAACAGGGTTAGATTGGTAGAATAGAAAGAGGGGCAACAGGGGCAGATTGGTAGAATAGAAAGAGAGGCAACAGGGGAGATTGGTAGAATAGAAAGAGGGGCAACAGGGGCAGATTGGTAGAATAGAAAGAGGGGCAACAGGGGTAGATTGGTAGAATAGAAAGAGAATGATAGGGCTTTGGAGTAGAAATTAAAGCTCTGCCGTTAACTAACCTGGACTTTGTACAATTAATGGGCCTCTTTTTAGCCTTGGTTTTTTTGTGACTTGGAGGGCTTCAAACCCGAAGACATTGGGAGCCAAGGAAACAAATTCTCCTACCAATCAAATGTAAAGAAGTTGGTTTGAGGGAGAGCAGGTATTCTATGGTTGGAAGGGAGGTAGTGTGGGACTGTGAGGCTCAACGGAAGATGGAGTTGGAAATACCAGAAGTAGTGCTCCTGCGCAAGGCACTGTTTCAGTTCCCGAGTATCGCCTGCAACATTCCCGGCAGAGGGTCGTCTAGCTTTCAGCTCTCGGGACAGAAAGTGCATTTGTTCTCAAAAGCAGACCATTTATTCAATTAATAAAAATTTGAACTCAGATTACGCATGTAATGCTTAAAAACCAAGAAGTGATATGCAAATATGTCATAAAATAATTTACATTTCTAGATGTCCATGGCAGCTCTTTAGAGGGGTGGAGCCAACCAATCTGAAGACAACTGGCATGCTTCTCCTAGTTTCTTACTTTTAAGGTGAACATACTCAAGTTTCTCAATAAGTCCTCACAGGCCATGACTTCCAGACCCTTTGTTATCCTAGTTGCTATTCTCAGAAGACTCTGGAATTGGTTTCAGGGTGACAGGTTCCAAAAGGTGACTCTCAGAGTTGGTTTTCTGAGTGGGCACCCGCCCCTGGGGCACACTGCCTCACTGTGGGAAGCCTCCATTCCTTTCCCTCTCACCCACTCACTCCGTGCGTCTGTTGGAAAGCAGGCAGGAGCTCCATTTGCTTGTTTCTAGGTGGCTGGCCTGAAGACTGAAACCCGAGCAGTGGATGTCTTTTTGGATTCTCCCACTGTGTCTGTGTACCTGGCTTAGAACTCTGAAAGCCAAATATTAACACTTGGACATGCCATCTGGTTTGCTCTGATATCCAGAATTCGGACTTCAGCGTTGGCCCTAAGACTCCCAATAACATTCTGCTTTGTGTGCCCAAATCTCTGGCTTACTGTCTCCAGAATTGCTTGTCTTTGGTTATCTTAAGCCTGGAAAAGCAGACTTTCCTTCCTCTCAGTTTCTCCAACTCTTAATGGCTGCACAATTCACTTCACATTTAAAACATACAAACAGGCAGTTTTACTTAGTAGCAGGTGTCTTACCTGTCTAGTGATGATACTTATGCTATAGGTAAGAACTAGAGTTTTCCACATCTTGACATTTAAACAGGGTTTATCATAAATCCTTGAATGAGTTAAATGCTTAATAAATACTTGTTTAGCTAAAGCTATGGCAAGGTATTACTTCTACCTTAAGGTACTTTGAAAAAAAATTTTTTTGACTTTTTGGAACAGCCATTATATTTATACTTTGAAGAATTTGTATGTTTCTTCTTTGCTGCCTTTATAATTTGTTTGCCCTTTAGGTATGCCTTTTAGTTTTGATGTTTATGATAATTATAAGTAAGTTCACTTATGTGTTGTGTCCTTACTTTCTCTACCCTCCTCAATCCTAATTCCCACTTCTAGTGTATTAATTTTATTTGATGCTTCTCTCTTTTATTTCTTAGTAAGATATTTTTAAGTTCCTTTCAGGAGGAAAAACCATTATGGAATAGGGCTTTTACAAATGGAAATGAATTTGTTTTTATTTATTTTCTGTTTTGACACTCAGAAAATTTAAAGGAACTGAAGAAGATATATAAGATGGAAAGTTTTTACCCATTAGAGAAATACTTTGCATTTTTGCAAAATAAATAGATTGTAATGCATTTTTTTGAAAAGCAATGTAATCTGAGGTGAATGGAATAACTGGAACTTTAGATGTAAAAGTGAATAAAAGATTCATGTATTTCAAATATTACTAAATTACTCAGAATAGAGCTATGTGGACAAAGTCTATATTAATATTATGAAAGAAAATAGGTAATTTCTTTGGAGTATACCTGCATAAAATATCTTTCAGAATAGACAAAGTATGTGTTTGGGGAACAATGAGAAATATTAACCTTAAATCAAAGTTGACTCTAAGAAACATGAAGTGACTATTAAATAGTCAGAAGTTTTGTTTATTGTTTTTGAAATTATTTTTACTTATTTTGGAGTCCTATCTCCATATTACCAACATGTTGTGACAAAATAAAAATGCCAAATAATCAGTGCTAGAAATTATAATATAGTTCTTATTAAAATTTCAGAGTAGTAATTTATTACTACTTATTTTAGTACCTTAGTCTTACTCTGTTTTCTAATTGAATCAACAAAATATTTCTATACAGAAAACACAACTGAGTAAGACCTGGCAATTAGTAAGCTCTCGGAGGTCTCATAGTAAGACCTCCAAGAGCTTACTATGTAACGGTGGTGGGGTCAAAATCTGGAATTAATATAATTATATCAGTTGAATTTATCTTTCTTCTTCAAATATATGATGTATGGGCCAAGACAAGTATGATATCATATTATATCTTGAGATGACCCTGTTGTATTGGCTAGTAATGACAGCCTATAGAAATAAGCTCAATTTTAACAAGTTTGCTATCAAAATTTTGATGTAGCTCTACCATAAATCACTACAGTGTTTAATTCCTTAAAGGAATTAAAAAATGATAAAAATATTGTTTCAGTCTCAGCTAACATACAAATTATTCTCAGCGATTTGTACAGTAATCCAAATGTTGGTGTTCCATAACACTTGCTATTTGACTAATTGATAAAGAAGAGCAATTAATCTACTGAAACCTTGAAATCAGAGTCTCTAAACCACCTTAACTTAATAGATCAGTTCATGAGTACATCGCAGAAGGAGAGCCCTTTGCTGCTACAGGCATGAAGGATGTTGTTAGATATCAGGATGATGGTGATAAAGGAGAAATGTATAAACAATGTTAGAAGAGTGGTGAAGTCTGGGTCTGCTCTGAGAAGAGTAGTGGTGTTCTGAGATCTGAAAAGATAATTATTTGGTGATTGGGAGTTACTCAAGAGTTAATAGGCAGGTCAGAATCTTATGTTATATTAGCCATGACTTCTAGATGACTTGAGAAGTAAAAGATAAAAAATGGTGACTAAGGTAAGACAAACTACCTCCTTTGGGGAGAAGTTATAGGCAGAATGATTCAATGACCCATCAGATTGAAGTATATCAGTGGTTGAGGAACCTAGGATATTTCAAGTCAGTTTTTAAGTATTTATAAACCTAGTAGGGGAAATAAGGCAGTATTAAAAATTGAAGTCCAAGCTAATTTTTATTTTATTTTATTTTATTTTGAATATATTTTATTGATTTTTTTACAGAGCGGAAGGGAGAGGGATAGAAAGTCAGAACCATGCGAGAGAGACATCGATCAGCTGCCTCTTGCATGCCCCCCACTGGGGATGTGCCCGCAGCCAAGGTACATGCCCTTGCCGTAATCGAACCCAGGACCCTTCAGTCCGCAGTCCGACGCTCTATCCACTGAGCCAAACCGGTCTCGGCTCAAGCTAATTTTTAAAAGAAGTAGTCAGCCAAAGTATTTTAGAACATCAGAGACTGAATGTAAGGGAAAGTAACATTGAATAATGCATATCATATGCCAAGCACATGCTAGCTTTTTTTTTTTTTAAGTATAGACGTAGATATGTCTGATTGAAAGCTCACAAAAGGTTAATTATTAATATGTTTAAAATAAGTGGTTGGTTAGGGAATCAAATGTGAAATCAGATTATCTGAATTTCCATTTTATCATTTAATCAATGTGCAACTTTGGACAAATCACTTAAAAAGTTTAAACTTGGAGTTTCTAGTATGTAAACTAAGGATAGCAATAGCTGATCAATTTTACAGAGTGATAGTGAGCACTAAATGAGATGAACTTAAAAATTATCTGAAAGCTGTAAAACTTGATACAAATGTCAGTTATTTATAACAAAGAATTAGCATTCTGTATAAGTAAGTCCTCAATGAATTTTAGCTATTTAGAAAAAATTTGAAATTAATCCTGCTATATTATTGCTATGGAGAGATAATAATGTGACATATTTCTTTCTAACAGCAAGAGAATCTCATATATTTCCATTACATATCACTTTATTATTTTTATTAGAGACTTTCTCTCTTTTTAATATATATTCTTTATTGATTTCAGAGGAAGAAAGAGGGAAAGAGAGATAGAAACATCAATGATAAGAGAGAATCATTGATTGGCTGCCTCCTGCACACCACACACTGAGGATCAAGCCCACACCCCAGGCATGTGCCCTAACCAGAATTAAACTGTGACCTCCTGATTCATGGGTCGATGCTTAACTGAGCAACACTGGCCAGGACCATTTTATTCTTAAAAAATGAAGTCTATTAGAATAACAGAATCCATTGAGAGATTGGAATATTTTCTATGTAACTTCCTTGAAATCCGATTTCTAAAATACCAATTGGTATATAATTGGTATTAATATTAGTGAATATGTCAAACCCAGTTTGACTTAGTATAAATATTAAAAAGATTTTTGGCTGTTCATCAGAGCTAGCCAGGAATCCTTAAGAATCAGGTATTATTGAGATCATGAAAAACCAAGTGTCTGTGTCTTCTATCCTATTTCTTTCCTTATAGCCAGCGAGCAGCAGTTGGAAGTCATGGTAAGTCTTTACTAAGCACTTTGTGATGGATATTCCACATAAGTGAGGACAGCGGTTTCACCCTGAATGTCTGCCACAGTTCATTGGTAGTGGTTGCCTAGATCACTATGAGAAAGATTCTGAGGTTACATCTGGGCTCAGCTGGAAAGAGTGTGATGACTGATGAATGACATCTGAACCTGAGCAGAGGAAGGCCACACATTCATACTAATGAAGAGTGTAGCCATGTGTACAATTTAATTTTTGTTTTTGAATCTTTTATCTGATTTTTAAAGCAGATATTTGGGTGCTTTTTAATTTATGGCATAAATTTATTAAATTCCAAGAAACTATAAGAAATTCATACGTGCTTCAGAAGAATAATTGTGACTTATACATATGTGTGTGTGTATTTGTATGTGTGTTGGTATTATAAAAATAAATTTATTGAGAAAGGGTCCTTAGCTTTCTTGTTTACTGCTGCATTTCCACTACATGCATATTTATTAGTGCTCAATCAGTATTTATTGAATGAATGAATGAAAATCTAATTATTTTCCCATTTTTTAGAAATCATGGTTCTTGAATGTTGCTTTTCATTGATTGGAAGTCTAAGTCGGTATGTGGATTGGATGGACTCTGAAATTAATAGACCCAAACAAGTTAAATAATACATTTAATTCTAATAATTTCTAGAGTTGTCTCTGTATTCAGAATTTAGAAACAAATAGTTCTTGATGTTTTGATTAGATTAAGTAATATTTGGGAGAATTATGTAGTTGCAGTCTTGGAAGAAGCCTGATAGTTGATTCACTTGCCATTATTTGGAGTAGTTTGAGGGTTGTAATGCTGATCTTTGTATCATTAAAACCAGTGTAATGCCTGGTACCTCTTGGGGAGGGAACTTCTTCAATTCAGCCTCATGTTGCTTCCAAAGTGGAGGAAGAATTGGTAAGTCAACTAGTCAAAGCCACATTCTATTACATGATTAGGTTAAAGGGCTTTAGAACCCTGAACTCATGCATAGCCATATATATATACTTCTTATATATCCTTCCTGTTTCTTTTCTAGGCAAACCATGACAATAGGTTAAAGTTCTTTATTTTCTTCTCCCTTGTTCATTGTAACTAGGCCATTGAATGGTTTTAAGGCCCTTATTGTAACCTGACCACCTCTATTTTTCTCTGAAGTAAACTCATACATATTGGGTCCTAAATTTATATTAGGAATAGGGCTGGGAGTGAAAAATAAAATGTCCCAGTTAGGTCTCAAGATTAAGATTGAGTCTAAAGATTTTTGAACATTTGTCTAGAGAGCATTGAACAATAAATAAGCTGATATTTTTATTTCTGATCTGGTACTGCTCCTTGGGTATAGGATTGTTAATCTGAAATCCTTTAGAGAGGAGACATGAGTAGCAGGGAATGATGGGGATATTTCATTATCAGTGGCTTTACTTCCTTTGACAGCTATAAAACTAGGCTCATAATCTCTTATGGTTCATTGTATTTACTCCATAAATGTTTGTTAAATGAGTTAATAGCTCACATCCAGTTTGTGATCTGATGTTTCTCTTCTAGAACATCTCTCCCAAATAAATTTGCCTTTGCTTGAATTACAAAATGTCAACTACCATAATAAGACTAAAATTTTAACTTAGAAATTGAGAGTTCTGTACTATATTCATTTTAGCGAGGAAAACATTTGATTATTGTAAAGACAGATGGTAGAGTTCTCACCTTTTTTCAAAAACAGAACAGGAGCTTTTAGAAGCCTAGCGCGAAAATCACGTAAGAATGGAAATTAAGTAAGGAAAGCTGGGATCAAGGAGATTATTTTAGATATTTTCAGCTCTACACAATGACACTGAATTTGTCAATCATCTTCAGTAGTAAGTATATAAATTTTGTACATGGAGAATCTGACAATCTCTGAATTAGGAAAGAAAAGACAAAACATCTAGCTGCTGAAAACACTCCAGCACACACGGAGAAATGAAAGCACACACCACCAAGTGAAATGGAAGTCACTGGATTGAAGATGTACTTTAATACACCATACGGAGGAAAATGAAAATGTTTAACACTTAAAAATAGCATCTACTAGTTCTGGAGCACATATTTTCTTAAGAAAGGACAACAGTGAAGTAGTAGAAGAAGGCAGGACAGGAGGGAACAATTACGATTTCTCTCTTACCTCTTCATTCAGTATCCTAAAATAAAGTGAGACATAGTTGAACATTTGAAATATAGAATATCACCAAGGGTCATTATTTCTTCCATGGGGAAAGTAATGGCACACCTCTGTCCTGTACAGTAATCGCCTGGGCTTACTGTACATCTTGTCATTCCTGACTCCCCTGAAGGGTCAGGCAACCATTTGTATTGTACGGCCTGCTATTCAGAGAGCCATCCAGCTACAGATTCTAAGACTGCTCAAAGAGTTGAAGCAATCCCCCCTGCAACAGAGGGCAGGAGTGACGCAGACTTACACTGAGTAGAAGTAAAGGGCAACCCTTTGCCTCGTGTGTCCTGAAATTTCTCTCTCACTATCGTTAAAAGACTGAATGTACTCTCCTGTCCAATATAGGGAGGCACTTAAAATATAGTGAGGCAAACATACATTGACTTGTTATCTGGTAAGTAATAATAGCAAGAAGAAAATGTACCACAAAGGAATAAAGCAATCTGAAAATGATTTTACATGCAATTGTATTTTGCATTTAATTCACTATGATTTCCCCATTTTTTGTAAGTGGCATAATAACATGAAAATTCTTGGGACAGATATTCAAGAAGAAAAAATTATCTAAGCATAATCATAGATCTATCCTCCCTACAATGCCCTACTTCTTACGTATAATGGTAATAGGATGTGCCTTTCCCCCAAGAGGCTACTATTTACATTTTATCATTATTATTTTACATTTTCTAGCTTTCAATCTTGATATTTCAAAAAGGTAGTTTTTCCCCCTTAAGAACAGCTAATGGATGTCTTGGAGTGCTTATTGGGAGGGACAAAAAGGAGCAAATAAATATTCACTTTGAAATTTGCAACTATGCTTTGTACTCTTCACATATTCCCTTTCTTAGATAGAAGCTGTTATGATTATAAGACTGGATATATATACTGTGGGGTGAAAGCAAAATGAGAAAAAATTCTCTATGAGAAAGGTAAAAATACTTTTTTTTCTATAAGGCATAAATAGATGGGGATGTATAACATATAAGCTTACAAAATAAGCTGACAATGAAAACAATAGCAAAATCTGAAATTATGTATATGTAATTCACATAGACATGTAAAATATTCCGATATATATAATGTAAAAACATTTACTGCTTTTTGTACATGAACTGACTTGATTTATTAACTGTTACCAGTTCAGAAGGACAATCTTCTCCTGACATGGCTATGAAGGCAAAGAAATATAGAGACCCTATCGGGGAAAGATGTGACTCAAGAATCTGCCGAATATGAATATTTAGTCATAAGCTGCAGTGTAGTAAGAGAATATGTCGAGGAGAACTAATTGTATACTTAATTTGAAGAAGCACAAGAAGCATATTTGCTATAATCTAAATTCTGGAGTCAGAAACAAATGCATTTTTAATCATCAGAAAGGCTAGACCAAATTTTGACATCAATTTAAGAGAGACAGGACTCGAATATATAGATCTTAGTTGAAGACTTCATAATTTGTCACATAGACTAGTATAATCTCTATTTTTTTCCTCCCCGCTGCTAGTCACTTCCTATAATTTATTCCGAACATTACTGTCACAGAGATCTTAAAAAACAACAACAGCAAAAAACCTCAAACCCACAAATCTGATTATTGCTAAAAAATGTTATTACTTGTAGAATAAACCCAAAATTCTTCAATGTGTCATTACTAATTTTGGTCATATTCTAGCCTACCTCTGCAATCTCATCTCCTAATCCTCTAGATGACAGAAAGTTCAGTCTATTATTAATTTTATTGCCCCACAGAGTTACTGGAAGCTGTGAGAATAGATCTGTCCTGGTTGCCTTTTGCAGACCTAGAATCATCCAGCCCCAGATTTCTGGTCTGTGGGCCACTGGTTAGTCCACTCAGTATTCCTTCCTTCCTTCTTTCCTTCTTTCCTTCTTTCCTTCTTTCCTTCCTTCCTTCCTTCCTTCCTTCCTTCCTTCCTTCCTTCCTTCCTCCCTCCCTCCCTCCCTCCCTCCTTCCCTCCTCCCTCCCTCCCTTCTTCCTTCCCTCCTTTCCTCTCTTCCTCCCTCCCCCCTCTCTTCCTTCTTTTATTAACTGCTATTACATATGTGTCCCTCCCTCCCCACTTTCCCACTCATGCCCTCACCCCCCTGGTGTCTGTGTCCATTGGTTATGTTTATTTATATGCATGCACAAGTCCTTTGGTTGATCTCTCCCCTTTACCTCCACCATCCCCTATCTTCCCTCTTGAGGTTTGATGGTCTGATCAAAGATCACTTTCAATGATCTTCAAATTAGTTTTACTTGGATTGTTGCTACTATTAAATCTGAAGCTGTGACAGTCTGAAATGTTATCCTACTTGCAAGATAAGTTAATCTCCCATGGGTGTTTTTTTATCTTTGTCTCTATACGACTGTCTCCATATCCTATATCCATTTAAATTCACACACACACACACACACACACACACACACACACACACACACACACTTGTATCAATATCATCTACACCTACTTGCAAGATAAGTTAATCTCCCATTGGTGTTTTTTTTTTATCTTTGTCTCTATATGACTGTCTCCATATCCTATATCCATTTAAATTTACACACACACACACACACACACACACACACACACACACACACACTTGTATCAATATCATCTACACCTATCTATAAACATGAGACCTCTGGACCAAAGATTCAAATAGGCACCCAAAGTCAGCATACACTGAAAGTGTAGGGTGAAGTTACTTAGAACTTGCAGGAGGAAGAACACTGAAAGGTCTGCAGCAGTGGGGCCAGGACTGCAGACATGAGGGCGATGAAGTATCTGAAGGCCCAGGCATTTTCTCCTTGGCTTTAGCAAGAGTCATTGTCAGTGTCAGCTACTAGGCACAAATGGGAGCTTTCAGGGATGGAATAATGGGGGGAAATTGAAAAATTGGGGGTGGATAATAAGAAAGAGGAGGAAAGGAAGGCATAAGGGAAGACAACAGGTATTTCTGGTATTCCCATTCTGTGTTCTGCAAGGGCTACAGAGTGAGAGGAGGAAGAGAAGGAAGAAAGCAAAATTCAGTTTGAAGTAGGTTAACTATTTAAGTGGGACAAATCTGTGTCAATACCAGGCTGTGTTTTCTGTCACATAGTATATGCTTATTATATAACATTTGAAAATATGTTTTGAGATTCAGCGGAGGTGTTTGTGTGTCTTGAGTGCTCTTTGCAAAAAATATATATATACATATAAAATAATATATATATTATTTCTCTATGATCTTCATTTTCAAATACAATTCCTTATGAATTTAAGACAAACTTGCATTAGAGATGTGAAAAAACTCAGAGAAGACAAGTATAGTAAAATCTAGGGAGATAGTAGAGATAGTAAAAATTCATTTTTTTTCTGAAGAAATTTAATAGTTTGAATTTAATAATTTAGAACATTTAATGAAATATTAATGTAAGGCATTCTACACTACTTCCCAGCTCTCCTAACTCTGAATTATTATTAACTACTACAAGTTAAGATTTGGCACTTAGTATGTACTTATTGAATGGATTTAATTAATAAATTTTAAAAGAATTTTTAATACCAGCAAATTTAATTTCCTTCTTATTAGGCAATTATATTGCTGTATCTCTTGTTTCCAAGGTAGAAAATAAAGGTGATGATAGCAAAATTAACATTTGATTGTATTATAAGCAACACAATATTTAAAATGAAGTTAGAATGTGTAGTGGGCATTTGCCATTGTTTTGTCTATTCAAACTCTTTCCCATTTTGGGAATCCCCTACCCTGAGGAGGAAAGGGAGTGTTGGCAATGACCTTGTCCTTCTAGAAGGGCTGCAACCCAACTGGCTTGCTCAGTCTGCCTTGTAGTTAAGAGTATAGACAGGTCACTTAGGCTCCACCCCTCAACATCCCTCAGGTTAGATGTTATCTCTGGAGCCAGTGAGGTGAAGAGGAAGGGTTGGGCAGTCCTTCAGTCCCAGCAGAGGTGGCAGTGCTGTAAGGTTGGGTGCCTGGAGCTAGGAGAGCAGTGGCTGCAGCAGAGTGAAGTGGTTGCTGAATGAGCGCAGGTGGGACATTCCCTCTCCTGGAGGGAGCCTGCTCCCAACCCACCCCACTGTGTCTTGTCCTGGGGCCTCCAAAAGGTAATCACTCCCAAATATTGTCCAAAATAGCTATGTTTCCACACTCTGTCATTCTCTTTTGAACATTATATTTCCAGTTCCTTTTTACAGTTTCTTGTTTGCTCACCGTGTACATCGTATTTCTTCCATTTTTAGAGTCTTTGCTCCCAGATTTCCTGAGAAAGAGTTTGAACTTGTGTACGCGATACACACACACACACACACACACACACACACACACACTCACACACGTCCACAAAACTCACAATAATATAAACACATAGGGCAATTATTTTTTTCTTACAGAAAACAAGAAACTTTTTATCTCAACAAGCTGATTAAATCTTCAGACAGCTCTACTCCAAATCTCAAAATGGATGCTGGGTTGTAGAACAGAGGTAAGTTCCCCCACCCCCACCCCCACCCCAGACAATGAAGGAGAAATTTGCCTCAGGTTAATTCCATTCTCCATCTGTCAGGAGATAAAAAGTGCTTGCAATTTTAAAAAATATGTATTTTTATTGATTTCAGAGAGGAAAGGAGAGGGAGAGACAGAAACATCAATGATGAGAGAGAATCATTGATCGGCTGCCTCCTGCATGCCCTGCACTAAGGATCGAGCTCACACCCAGGGCATCTGCCCTGACTGGGCAGTGCTTGCAGTTTGAAAAGGGCCTTCCTACCCCTATCCCCTCCCTGTTTTTAGCCATAAGATTAAAAGGGAAAAAAATCAGGGTAGGCATTCCTTATAAATAAGGAAAGTAGAAAAGTACGATTTAGTCGGATTTAAGGGGCATGGAATAACATTGGTGTTAATGTAATGGATATATGTCTCTCTTGGCCCGACAGGCAGCTCAGTACCCAAGCAGTTTGATTTTCAATTGATCTCATTAGGTGGGCCTCGTGAGAAGCAAGCAGGTTCATACCTTTCACTATGGAAATGGACAACAGCTAGTTACTCCCTCACTCTATCCCTGACAGCCAGAGCACATGCCCATGATTTCAGGCCAAACCTGAAGATACTTCTGCCTGGCAGCCTGACCCTGGAGAAGGAGCTGTAGAGCAGGGAGGTTTTAGTGATGGCTGCAGCGATGGGTGGTGGGTGATTACATCCTGCGATAGGCTTTCAGACACCTCGCCCCCACTGTCTCTAGTTTACACCTCAAACCTGCATCTATACCTAGTGAATGCTTCTACTATTTTATGAATCCCTATCCATACATAAAAGGGTTCCTTTCTATTGCTTGCAAGCAGGAATGCAAGTGGGAATAAATGATAAACTTTTTAAGTTATGGGATTGAAAACTGGCATTGGTCATGTTGAACTATGAAGGGGCTGATAAATAGCACCTTTGTATTTATTACCCAAGTTCTTGACCAATATAATTTTACTTATTTATCTTGTTTATATCTCCCAACCACAATGTTAGCACCATAGTTCCATGAACACAGGCATTTTTGACTATTTTGTTCTCAGCTGTATCCTCAGCATGTGAGATAGTACCTGCTTTCTAATAGGCTTTCAATAATTATTTGTAGAATGAGTAACTGAGTAAATGAGAAAGGCATGCAGAACTAAAGAAAAATTTATTACAGATACAAGATTATATCATCAATTGAGCCAATGTATATGGTACTCTCAGTTGTTCTTTTTAAAAGTATAACTTTATGTTATGTGAATCTTGCCTCAATCAAAATGACAACAAAAAATTCTATTCTTGGCAGAATACACAGAAACACACTCATCTATTGGAAACTGTCAGCCACCAAAGGAAGTTGGAACAGACAACAGTGTGTTCAGGTTAGAAATCCAATACTATGAAAGCCATTCAGTTAATAGCTATTTATTGAGTACCTATTATGTGCTAGGCTCTGTTCCACGGATTTGGGATACATCAATGAAAAATAGCTTGCAAAGTCCCTCCTCTCATGGAAACTGTTCTTATTGAGGGATACACGATAACTAAGAGACATTTTATGTAGAATTGACAAAGTAATGAGTGCTATTAACAAAACTATAGTAAGGTGAGGGGATCAGGAGTGTTGATTTTTTCTTCTTCAATTTTAAACAGTGTAATCTGGGTAAGTCTCATTGAGGAAATGAAATTTGAGCAAATATTTGGAAGAGGTGATGAAGTTAGCCATATGGATATTTGGGGAAAGACTGTTCCAAACAGAAATGATATACTTGGTGTCTTCTAAGAAGAGCAAAGAGGGTAGACTGGAGTAGGAAGGGTGGTCAAAAAGGTAACAGGAAGATCAAGCTCTGTGGTGTCACACAGACTATCATAGGATTTGGACTTTTATTGAATTGCATGGCAGTTCTCTTTTGAGCATAGGAATGGATAACCTGACTTCATGTTTATAAAGATTACTCTGGCGGTCACAGTGAGAACAGACTAAAGAGAGGCGCAGATGGGAGCAAGGAGATGACTTTGCTGTCTCTTGCCGTTGCCTTGGTGAGAGATGAGAGTGTGTAGGAACAGAATAGCAGCTGTATAGGTGGGGGAAGTACTCAGATTCTATATGTTGAAAATGGTACTAACCCGATTTGCTTGCTGGGCTGCCAGTTGGTTGTGAGAGAAAGAAAACAAGGTAAGGATGACTCTAAAGCAAACATGTCAAACTCATGGTCCACATGCAGCCCACAACAAATATTTTTGTGGCCCAGCCGATAGAATGGTATGTAAGAAACGTTTTAATAAAAATTTTGTAACTTAATTTTTACAATATCCTGTTATACATAACTATTAGTAACAAACTACAACATTCGCTAATAACTGATTACTATAATCATGTTGCATTCATTTCCCTTACATGCCTCATGCACAGGTGCACCATTTCTCTCACTAATACCAGCAACGAATACTTTAGCAGCCGATGGCCACGTCCTTAGTCTTGGACTGACTTGTTTGGTAAGTGCCACAGGCAATATTTTGCTTATTTGCATTCTGCGTATTCATTTGTGCAGTTATTCAGTGTCTGCTAAGTTAATGTTCAAGAAAAAAAAATTATTTTTTTATTAAAATGTTCTATTATGTTAATGATTAGTCATTTATTTTAGCCCTTCGTATTCAGCATGTTTCTATCGAAATAAATCTGCGTTTCTATGAAAATTGAAGATTTTGTTTTTTTAAACCTTATTTATTTGGCCCATGTTAGCCTTTGAGTTTGATATGCTTGCTTTAAAGTGACTTGGAAGTGGGAAAGATGAAGTGACCGTGAACTAATATGGGAAGACCATGGCTGGAATAGGTTTGGGAAGAAAGGTCAGGGGTTGTGATCTTGTGATCTGGACATTTAGGTGGAAGATCTCCTTTAAATATTTAAAGGGAGATGTCATACAAATACCATATGATTTCACTTATATGTGGAATCTAAAGAACAAAATAGAAACAGACTTATAGTTGCTGAGAACAGGCAGATAAGAACAGTGGGGAGGAGTTCAAGGGGCTCTGTGAAAAAGGTAAAGAGATTACGAAGTGCAAATTGATATGTATAAAAGAGCCATGGGGCTGGGAGTTACAGCATAAGAAATATAGTCAATGATTGATACTGTAATAACTATGTATAGTGTCAGGTGGGTACTGGAAATATAGGAGGGATCACTCCTATATTTGTAAACTATGTGATTGTCTGACCACTATGCTGTACATCTGGAACCAATACAAAATAATATTACATGTAAACTGTAATTGAACAATAAAATTTTAAAAAAAGCAAAGGAAGACATCACATAGGCTGTTGGATATATAAGGTGGAAGCTTGGGAGAGAAATCTGAGCTTGGATGTATGCATTTGAGGATTGTTGGAATAGAAGTGGTATTTAAAGTCATGAGACTGGATGAGTTCACCAAAGGGGTTGTGTGTAGATAGGGAGTGAAGAGCAGTGAGGACGGGGAGAGCTCCACCAGTGATGGGACTGAGAGATAACTAGGCACCGGCTTCCCAAAGGGATGAGAGGGAACAGCCAGCCAGGTAGGAGGTGAATCAGGGAAGCACGGCATCTCCTGGAGTAGCTGTGATATGTAGTGTAATGAATAATAGAGTGACTTAGTGGATCAAACATTGCTGTGTATTCAGTTAGGCATGGACTGAGAATGCACCACTGGATTTGTTCAGGTGATTGTTATTAGGGAACTTTCCAAGAGCAGTGTTAGTGCAGTGGTGGGAGGAGTTTCTGCTGAGGTGGGATTAGGAGAAAATAGCAGGAGAGGGATTGCAGACCATGAATGCAAATAATGTTTTGGATGATTTTGCTACAAAGCAGGAGCTGTAGGGAGCGGCTGGCAAAGGAAGTGGTTTCAAGGGGACTCTGGTGGCATACAACAGCACACACAATAGCGGTTTTCAGGAAATATTTTCTCTGAGGTAAGAGAGTGCTACTCGATGCTATTATTTTCTCCTAAAGAATACTATCTATTCACATCAGGCAGTTTTATATTGAAGATCTTGTTAGGATTGTCTGAGAATAGTATCTAGAGGAAGAAAATAAGATTTAAAAAAAATCAGATTGTTCTGGTCCTAAGGGCTGATTCTCCTAATTGACACATTTCTGGACATTTAATAATCTGTATTTATTCTCTTACACAATTTACTATAACATCTGACCCAGTGACCTGAAAGATTAAATGCAGCTGCTGAATAAGCCTCATTTCACTTGGCAATGGCTGAAGCTTGATGATTGCTGTGCTAATGTTAGGTTGGTTTCCTTGGAACTCTCAGCTTTATCAATTAAAATTGAAGCAGTATATGGCCCCTTGGGTACATCTATGATTATCACGATTCCATAGCTGTGAAAATAAGGAAGTTATGTTTTGGAACATTTTGAATATATTTACCCTGTTGGTAATGAGAAGTGGGTTAAAGACAAACTATTAGAACTAAGAAGAAATTAAGACAGCTATTTAATTCTAAACCTTCCAAATTTCATACTGGGTTTCTTCCCTCAACAAAACAGGAGAAAACTCAGTGGATGATTGTGGTACCAAGCTACTTGATTTCTGTACAACATCAACACTGTGACTAGTCTCTCTCCTTCGGGTTTCAAGATACTAATTCCTTCCAGATTATTACATAACTCCATTCTGGCAGCTCCCCAGGCTTGGTGGGGGTTCCTTTTCTTTCTCTACCGTTTATGTGTAGATGTCTGTCTTCTTTACTAATATTATACTGGCCCAGGGTAATACAATCTATTGTATGGCTTTGAATGTACTAATGTTCTGACCATGTTAAAATATCTTTGTGCCGAGTTCCAGACCAGTAAATCCAATGGCTGCTGGACAACTTTGTAGCATGTTCCATAGACATCTTAACTCAATTGTTTTTTAACCCAAGATAATTGGATCAATAGGATAAGTGAAAGCTAATTTCAGCATCTACACAGAGCCAGCAGAAGTAACTCATGTACTGTGGCAAAGTCACTCATGCTAAAATGTCAACTTTCTTTGCATTAGCCTGGAATTATAATTAGCACCCCGTGCAAATATTACAATCCCGATTAGAAGCTTTAATGGGTAGTTATGTCTTTGATGAATGAAGCTCAGCAAATGAATTCGTTTACTTAATAAAATTTTGTAGATAAAACTCTTTCAAAACATGGGAAATAGGAGAAAAGATGTTTTTGGTAGTAGGAAAACTAGGAGAAATTGTACATAATATGTATTTTGTACCTTGAAAGCCAGACAAAGAACAGCATTTGTTGATTTGACAATAATTTGCAACTATCAGCTGGCCTTTGCCTCTCCTTTTGGATTTGGTCCTTCTTTTATGTTTGGCTTAGGCCTAAGCAGTGAGTAACCCAAAGATGCTCAAGCAAATCTCCCATTCATGACCTGTCAAATGTCCCAGTCCTAACCCACACAATAGCCTTGATTTCATCACCCTGAGTGGCAACTCAAGGGGGACCTTACCTGCTCCCATTGTGCAGTTGATTATCTTCACAGTATGGTATGGTCAAGAGAACGCACAGAGAAGAGATTTATCTTCTTGATTTGACACACATGAGTGCCACCACTAAGACCAATGAAAGTTAACCATCTTTGGGGTCCGTGATGTTACTTTCTGCACCTGGACCAGCAGTGATGGCCACACCAACACTGACATAATGTGACCACTCGTATGCAGAATAGGCCACTTGTCTCACTCGTTTCCTTCACTGTAGTCAAAACAGAGACTTCCGTAATAAATATAGTAGAGAAGGAGGATTTGAGAAATCTTAGTGTTTGGGGGCTAACATTGAAAAGTGTGCTTCCATTTAGCTCTTGTGTGACCTGAGCAATTAGTCTCTGAGGTCTTGATTTCTTCTATGTAGTAGGATTCTAATATCTATTTTGGCAGGTTGTTTTAAATCCATGTAAGTAAAATCTCATATACAGGGTGGGACAAAAATAGGTTTATAATTGTTTGTATGGAAAATAATACAATCATAATAAATAACAATATAGGAATAAACTCTGTGTTTTGCTTATTTATAACTGTTAACCTACATTTGCCTCACCTTATATACCAGTTGGACCTTCTCATGGATTGAATGTTTGTGTCCATGAAAAATTCGTATGTTGAAATACCACCAAGGTGATGGATCAGGAGATGTGTCTTGAGAGCTGATTAGGTCATGAGGGTGGAGCCCTTTTGAATAGAATTAGTGGCCTTATAACAGAAGCCAGAGAAAGCTCCCTTGCCCCTTCTGCCATGTGAAGTTACAGTAAGAAAACAGCAATCCAAGGGAAGTGGGTTCTTACCATACACTAAATCTGCTGCTGCCTTGATCTTAGACTTCCATTCTTCACAACCATGAGAAAAAAATTTGTTATTTTTATGCATTTCATAATAATTATTTGAATGCATTAAGATAGACCTTTTCTTAACATTCTGTTGTGTGAGTCTGCTCTGACCATGCTCATTTGCGAAGTTATCCTCCTCTATAAATGCCCATTCTTTCTCTCTCCTAGCCCCATTCTAAAACTAGATCTTTTCTCAGATACAAATATCTATCCATTTCTCTAAGGACAATGCTTACTTACTTCTCAGACATCTACTTTAACTGCTGTGATAAAGAATAATTTCAAACTGATAATTATCTATTTTCCGGTTCTCTGATGTAAGCAAAATCTATCTATTTCATTATCCTCCTGGTGAGTTCCATTTGCCTCTCTATAGATTGCAAGTGCAATTTTTTCATTTGTGACAATGAGAGTTCTTCCTGTGAAATCAATTCAGAGGAACCCCAGCTGGGAAAGAAAAGGGTGTCGGACAAAAATAAAAGCAGAGACATTTGCTCTCAAGGATGTGCTAGGCCTTTCAATGCTTCCTTGGGAAGCTTCATAACAATAAAGAACTCCTGGTTGGCATCAACCATATATATTTTTATATGTGTGAGTTCTCATTACTTCATTGTTAATCCATCTTTGATTTTAGGTTTAAACAAATACCAACATTAACCCTCAAAAGTTATTAAATAAATTTGGATCACTATCTCATGAAATGGGAAAATCAAATTTTGAAGAGAAGGACAGAGAGTCCTAAATTCAAGAAAGCAGGGAGTTACTTCTGGTTTTGTCACTCACATCTGCATGACCTTAAAATAAGTCACTTCATCTCTTAAAGCCTGAGTTTTCTCATCTAAAACACAAGGATAAGTATAGGAATTAAATCAGACAATGGATAGGAATATTCTTGGCCCATAGTGGTTTGCCTCTAGTGAAGTGTTAGAGAAACAATGGTGTGCTGGACTCTTTAATGTACATTTTTTATTAATAATTTTCTTCTTGCTATAATATTTTAAATGTTGTAATTTTCCATTTGGTCACAAAGCATCTCTCAACTAAGAAATCAAAAACAAAGCAAGCTCAAATATCATAAAAAAGCAAAAATAATTCAGTATTTTTCATTATATCAACAACTGTTACCTGTGAAAACTAAATAAAGTCCATTAAACTTAAGAACTGATATAATTCTTTGAACAACAAGCAAACCTTTTAATAAATATTTTTTAAAAATATATTTTATTGATTTTTTTGCAGAGAGGAAGGGATAGAGATAGAAAGTCAGAAACATCGATGAGAGAGAAACATTGATCAGCTGCCTCCTGCACACCCTCCACTGAGAATGTGCCCGCAACCAAGGTACATGCCCTTGACTGGAATCGAACCTGGGACCCTTCAGTCCACAGGCCAATGCTCTATCCACTGAGCCAAACTGGTTTCAGCTTAATAAATATTAATGCCAGTAAAAGAGAATCAAGTGTGCTCTGTAAATAAATAGGAAACTTTTAGAGTTCTTTTTGTTTTCTTTTAATTCTATTAAAAATATCTTCACCCAAAGATATTTTTCCCCATTGATTTTTTTTTTTTTTTTGTAGGGAGAGTGGAAGGGAGAGAGGGGAAAGGAGAGAGAAAGAGAAACACTAATGTGAGAGAGACACATTGATTGGTTGCCTCCCACAGGAGCCCTGACCCGGGCACATTCCCTTCACTAGGAATCAAACTGGAGACCATTTGGTGGGCAGGCCAATGCTCTATACTCTGAGCAGCACCAGCCAGGGCCATTCTGGAATTCTTTACCAGGCTCTTATTCACCCGGAGATTTCAATGTTGTTTTAAAAGCCAAATGATTTGAATGTCCTGGTATTTGCCTACAGACTTTTCTCTTATTCCCTTCAGGATAGCTCAGTTATTTTCTATTTTAGTGCACGTAAGATTTTCGTGCAGAATTTTTTAGATAAACCATGCTTTAGGTAAATTTAAGAGATTTTTCAAAGTTGTTTTGATTATGTGCAAGCGTGCCTTTTTCTCCTGAGACAACAATTAATTTGTCTAACACCGATCCCCTGCAAGCTTGCCTCCCAGTAAAATAACTGGTTTGCATTGAACCTCCATGCAAATTAGGTTTGTGTCAGTGCTTAACAATTAATCCTAGTCAACTGCAAGTTTGGACACCAACCTTCTATTCCCATGTCATCGTGATAGGGAGGGGCTGAGATTACCGTCAACAATGAATGTTTAAGATGGAAAGATAGGATTGGAGCCAGGATTCTGTCAACAGATATTGCTGTTGTTTCTTGGCCCCTGATCAGCCGGGGAGGCGCCATGTTCCCATAATTATGCAACGTAAGAGCCGCAGAGTACAAGGGTTGGGGTCCTTCCCTTAAAATATTCAATACAGGCCTGCTGTGCACGGCCCAGGCAGGTCTGGTATATGTGATGATGGACTATTTGCACTGGTTTGTGTGATACCCATTGATTTAGGATCTTCCATTCTTTCTAAGACCCAACCCCACTGAATTAACTTCTCATCATCTGTCTGTCCTATCCCAATGAAAGCATAATTGGTGGAATAGTAAGTATAAATGCATTTTCTGCATTATTTTTAAATTTATTTTGAAGATGAGAATTTCTCTAATTGCCTTCTTTATCTTTTCAAACAGAGTTAGAAAGGTAAGGAAGATATAAAAGCAAAACTCTAAACCTCAGTTTTTCAGTCTCTAGTAAGCACTGTCCTGCCATGTTGCTACATTATTGAAATCCAGAACTTTTTATATCAGTCTTGTGATTGGAATCTGTTGGCTCAAAGCATCAGAAACAACAGTAATTTTAATTTGAATACCGTTTCTCAATACTCGTGACAAGCGCTTTAAAGTATTATGTTATTTGTCTGGCCATTGTGGTTCAATGACTGAGCATTGACCCGTGCACCAGGAGGTCCTGGTTTGATTCTTGGTCAGGGCACATGCCAGGTTTTCAGGTTCGATTCCCAGCAAGGGTCATGCAGGAGGCAGGCGATGGATTTGATGTTGATGTTTCTCTCTCTCCCCCTCCCTTCCTCTCTCTTTAAAGTTAATAAAAATGTTAAAAAATTATTTTATTTAATTCTCATCAGTACCCCCTTTGAGGAAGCTATTGTTATTTATGCTTATAAGTGAGTAAATTGATGCCCATAGAGGCTGAGGGACTTGTTTGTGGAAACATAGTCAAAAATGATCAATCTTTGAATCAAACCCAAATCTGCCTGTCTCCAAGTCACAAGCTCTAAAAAAAGGGTTATCTATCATTTTCACTGTAGAAGTGAGAGGAATACCCACATCTGCTACTTTACCTCAATCTCTAGTTATGTTGCTTTCCCCCTAGTATTTCATATAAAGAAGCTTATGTTTCATTTTTTTTAACTGTATGAGGCATTTTCTTAAGTGGTTATAGATCAAATGTTTTTTTTCTTAATACTTTACCTATAAAACTCATTATCACGAATAAATTTATAAGTTCACTTACAAAGACATTCCTGGAACATACATTTAACATACGTATACTTTTCTACTATGACTATTTGATTTGTACATTCGCTGTACCTTTGAAGCCTCAAAAAAGATGAAAGACATAGTGATAGAGGCTAGATGTAGTAGATGTTTGTGTGGGTTTTTTTTTTTTTTTTAGAGAGGTTATTTTTTTTCTTTTTCTCACATCAGTGTGAAAGAGAAACATCCACTGGTTGTCTCCCATTGAATCTGCAACCTGAGTATGTTCCCTCACTAGAAATCAAACCTGTGGCCATTCAGTGAATGGGATGCTCCAACCTACTAGACACACTGGCCAGGGTTGCGGTTTTATTTTAGTTTTAGATTGTCTAGTGAGAGAGGTGACAAAAAAAAAATAAAAGCTGATATGAATACTTAAATGTAATATATTGGTAAATAGTTCCACTAATCTCATGACACTCTAGAACGTAAACCTTTTAAGTATACCATAATAGCTGATGTTTATGTTGGCTTTGAGCCATTATTCTATATAAATGCTCTCCTAAAAACGGTAAGAGCATTTTAAATATATTTTAGGATGCTTTGATTATAAGGTAGATTGAATAGTGAACATTTTTTTTATAGCTATGAGGGTAAACTCTACATCAGAAATCCCTCATTCAGAAAGACACATTACCTGGGGAATTCGATTTCTGTGGTGGAGAGCATAAACCCACGAACAACGGAGTCTACCATTTCATTTACTTCCAAAATGTGGCGCATATAACACCGGGCTTGTGTGGTGCATATAACATCAGTCTTCTCTCCTTAGCCAGTGTAACATACCACACGGGGGATATGTTTAAGACCTGATGCCTGAAACCCCTGGATAGTACCAAAGCCTACTATATATATATATATATATATATATATATATATATATATATATATATATATATGGTTTATTTGGTTGGTTTTTTTCTTTACAGAGATACCTTTCACTTAAATGAAGCACCTAACGGCTTCTCTTTGGCATATCTGAACTGCCAGCATCACCACTTCTGTGCTTTGGGTCCATTGTTAGGTAAAACATGGGTTACTGATCACAAGTACCGGGAAACTATGACAGTCGACCTGATAACCAAGACAGTTCTTTGTGACTAAGGGGCAGGGACGATACACAGATATGCTGGACAAAGGGATGATTCACAGCCTGGACGGGACTGGGTGAGATTTCATCACGCCACTCAGAACGATGTACAATTTAATATTTATGAATCATTTATTTCTGCAATTTTCCATGTAATGTTTTCAGACTGTGGTTGGCCACAGGTAACAAACCATGAAAAGCGAAACCATGGGTAAGAGAGGATGACTGGCTGTTCCTCTCTTCTCTGGGGTGGGAGTGGCTGGGGTTCGCAGTCAGTTCAGGTGAGAATAAATCCCAGACTGTGGCCTCGGGCAGGATTTTTAGCTTCTTTATGAGAATGTGGTAGCTACATATTTTCTTCCCAGGCGTGTTTTCCTTTCCTCATCGTGGTCATTGAACTCTCCTTTCCTGTGGAGGCCTTCTTCACATGATTTTGTTGAGTCTGACCCGCACTCTCTCACCATAGAGGGGGGTATGTGACCAGTTCTGGCCAGAGCACTCTGTTTAGGTGATTGGTTCAGGAAGGGAGCTTTGAGCCAAGCCACAAAATCCGGAGTCTTCCTCAGGACTTTATTTCTAGAGCTGTTAGGGAAAAGGCGTTCTCTTCTCTGCTGGATTGCCAGCTCTGGGGGTGACGTTGTCCTGGAACTCCCTGGTCATCCTTCATACACACAAAGGGAGCCTCTCGGAGGATAAAGTGACACAGAGGGAAACAGAGCTGAGAAATGAAGTGTCAGAAATATGATGATAAACTTTTAAACCTGTGCACTCAGCCAGGCCTGAAGCAACGCTGTAGACGTTCCAATGGTTTGAGCCAACTCAGTTCTCTTCTACTTAAAATAGTTTGAGTTGGATTTCTGGCAATTTCACCCCCCCACCCCCACCCCACAAAAAAAATCCTTATTCAGATTCCCCTTAAGCCTTGGCTTTTATACTTTGTAAAATTAGAGGTGATGAGGTTCACTATAGCATGGAGTAAGGTTTAAATTCAAAGGATATATGTCAACTATGCGACACATGTTACCTCTCAGTCAGTGAACTCAACAGCAGACAAGCTCTCAGATTTCCTCCACAAGGGGACCCCTCACTGTGGCTCGTCTCTGCATGGCTCCCTGCTGATGGCTGTTGTTCTCGCCTTCTCCTGTCTTCATAGGATCATAGAGCTGCCTGTTCCCTAGCTGACTGGTCAGGGAGCCTCCTCCTGCTCTCAAAGAGCAGATGTCTTAAGAAGTGAAGGTCTCTGTCCTGCCGAGCCCTGGAATTGTGAAAGCTCTCACCTAGAGAAGACGGCAACCCCACAAAAATTCCCACGAAGGCCACACTGAAGGCACAGATGAGCTGATTTTGGTCCTGGTTCAGGAACATCTGGAGGAACAGCTGTGGCTGACCAGAATGTGTTTACCTCCGTTGTGAAGAAAAGTAGGGGAAAGGCAGGGAGTGCAGCATGACAAAATAGAGGTCTGTTCCCATTGTCCAAAGTTGGGATGGAAAATAATTGAGTGAAGACACAGCTTGTTTTTAAATCAAATAGCTTAAAGGGTAATGAGTTGAGAGGGTAGCAAAGAGGACTAAAGTCTTTAAGCCATTAGCCCTGTGACTCCCCTCTGCTGTACATAGTTGTTATAGAGCTTTATAAAGTATATGTGCCTGATCTCGAAATTTCCTTCACCAGCAAAACCTGAACTTCTTCCTTCTTATTGGAAGGTTAATTCCATTGGGAGATGATATTATGGATGTCCTGAAAAAGTCCTTAAAATTTACTATACTTTTACAAGTCAGTATTTTTTCATTCTTTGGCAAGATTGAAATGACTGCTATGATTTTTTTTTTTCATGAATAAATTCAGTAGTTTGGGCTGAACCTTACAAATGGCTTTGAAAAGAATTTTGTTGTTTAAAAAAGTGCCTGCCTCATACTTCCCAAAACTAGGAAAAATAAAACTTAAGCATGCTTGCAGACTAGTCACAATCTTATGGTCAAAACCCTAACTATAATAACCATGTATTTTTTTTCTTATAGTCAAGGTTCTTCTTTTTTTTCCTCATAAGCCGATGAAACTTGAAGAAATGAAGAGTTAGAACCTGAAAAAAAAAAAAACTGACTGCGTAGGCATGTTAGACTAGTTATTAAAACACAATTTCTAATTGTCTTCGGGGAAACTAAAAAAAAATCAATTCTACTCATCAATGGTAGTAGAAAAGAAAAATCTAGGTTTATTTTTAACTGAGAAACAAAGCTTTATAAAACATATGGGTTTAGCTGTGTAAGAAACAGTTTCTAGACAAACATAGATGAATGATTCAACAGCAGCAGGGCACCGTTTATGTAAATACTGAACTGTTGGATTAAAAAAAAAACAAATTCAAAGAAAAACATTATTAATCAGCTTGAGTTTTTCCCCTCCTCTCAACATTCTAAAAGAACAAACAGACCAACATGAAGGAATGCTTTCAACAAGAATAACAAGCAGAGATGGTGTAGAGTTGCCCTTGATAAAACTTTCCAGATATTTAGTGACTTTCTCTTAGCTATTCTTCATTTTGATGTATCAAATATGTGAAAATAGTCAAACATCAAAATACTATAATGTCCTAATTGCCTTTCCTTTACAATATTGCTTGTTGAACTTTCGGTTGACCCAGCATATATACTGCATCCCCTTATTAGATGAAGTAGGAACTAAATACATACCTGGCTTAGAGAATACCATACATACCAACATTCAGAGTACCTTCCTGAATAGTACCTTTTGTAAAAGCTACAATTATGAGTCTTAGTTTGGGATCTTATAGGAACTAAATATGCAAAGTCAAGTAGAGACATAAAATGTTCTTCCAATGTTCTAAAACACGTTTATATAAAATAGGAAATTGACTGAGAATGATTTTTGTTCCTTGATTTTGCACTGTAATTTTCTTCACTGAATACCCAAATCAGTGCAAATATAGCTATTCTGAGAGTCACAGGACAGACTAGGCACCTGTAAGATAAATGTTCAGTCACCCACATCTTACCAAGTAGGAGACAGGGCCATGGGCTCAGTTACTTTGTGACTAATCATTTTCATACTCTTCCCTTTAGACAGTTTTGTTTACACATGAAGAAGGCCATTGCAGGGTTGGGATGGGAGGAAATTCTAGATATGAAAACTGCATGTTTCTAAAGTGCAGTATTAACCGTGAGGCCAATACATTTAGATTATTGGATGGATGATGTTAATTTGAAACTGTATTTGAAATCTTCATACATGTCTTTGTTAGGGCTAAATGTGTATTTAACTATATTTGTCATGCCGAAGATGCTATTACCTTTATTCTTATAAATAAGCTAGAGGCCCGGTGCACAAATTTGTGCACCAATGGGGTCCCTCAGCCTAGCCTGCAGAATTGGGCCAAAATAGGCTCTCCAACACCCCCTGAGGAGTCTCAGATTGTGATAGGGTGCAGGCCAGGCCAAGGGAACCCCCCCCCCCCCAGTGCATGATCGGGGCTAAGGAGGGATGCGGGAGGTTGGCCAGCCAAGAAGGGACTGTGGGAGGACCCAAAGGCATATCTGGTTCAACTCACTCAGTAGTCCTGATTGGCCAGACCCCAGCAGCAAGCTAACCTACCAATTGGAGCATCTGCCCCCTGGTGGTCAGTGTATGTCATAGCGAGCAGTTGAGTGGTCTAAGCATATCATTAGCATATTATACTTTCATTGGTTGAACAGATGACTGGATGATTGGACACTTAGCATATTAGGCTTTTATTATATAGGATAGTTTTAAGTACATATAAAAGGTTCATTGAGTTGTAATAGGTAAATAATTTCTCAAATACATTTAATGTACATTTATAAAATCTAACTCATTGGGAAATATTTATCAATAAAAATAGTTACATAAAAATAATTTCTCAATAAGACTGTTACATTTAATAGATTTGAAATCTAACTAAGATAAATAGATCAATCAAATTTCTAGATCAAGGGCTTATGTAATTTAATATTACTAAAAACTGATAATCTTAAATGTGTATATATGTCTGAAGACTCAACTTTAGAAAAAATAAGCATTCTAGTTGATTTAGTTTTATATTTATATTAAATCTTCATAACATTTAATAAGCAGTTATTTATCTGCTATTAGGAATTCTAGTAATAAGCATTTTTAGTTATTGGAGAATTTGTTGCAAATGGGATTTTATGAACTATTACAGAGTAATCCTTTGGAAAATGAGATTAGTTGTCTATTTTTCACTTTTATCACAAAAACTAATTAGCAATTTTCTACAAATAGTTTTTCAAAAGTGTTTTAGTAGATATGGTTCTGTATACAGTTTAAAATATTGTGTAAACATTGTAACAGCAAAAAAAATTTAATTATTTTATTTACCTGAAATTTTCTCTCTTTAACAAATCAAGCTGTTTTTCTATTATCTATTTTCTTCTTCTTATCTATATGCATACAACAGTTTTATAAACAGTTTTAATTCTATAACATGCATTTGTAAGGTATATGCATATTCTATTAAGTCATACTTAAAGTATACTATTGTTATCTATACATTGGCTATTTTGTTTCAGCTGAGGTTTGAATGAAGTGCTTTAGACTGTGTGCTTAATTGTGGAAACTAAATGTGGGTCTTGGGATTTTTTAAAATTTCTTTATTGATTAAGGTGTTGCATATGTGTCCTTATTCCTCCTCCATTACCTTCCCCACATACCCCCCTCCCCATGCCCTCACGCTCCTGTTGTCTGTGTCCATTGGTTAGGCTCATATGTATTCATACAAGTCCTTGGTTGATCTCTCTCCAGTACCCCCACCTTCCACTACCTTCCTTCTGAGGTTTGATGGTCTAATCGATGTTTCTCTGTCTCTGGATCTGTTTTTTGTTCATCAGTTTATGTTGTTCATTATATTCCATAAATGAGTGAGATCATATGATATTTATCTTTCTCTGACTGGTTTATTTCACTTAGCATGATGTTCCTCAATTCCATCCATGCTGTTGCAAATGGTAACAGCTCCTTCTTTTTTACCGTAGTATTCCATTGTGTAGATGTACCACAGTTTTTCAATCCACTCATCTGCTGATGGGCACGAAGGCTGTTTCCAAATCTTAGCTATGGTGAATTGTGCTGCTATGAACATAGGGGTGCATATATCCTTTCTGATGGGTGTTTCTAGTTTCATGAGATATATTCCTAGAAGTGGGACCACTGGGTCAAATGGGAGTTCCATTTTTAGTTTTTTGAGGAAACTCCATACTGTTCTCCACAGTGGCTGCACCAGTCTGCATTCCCACCAGCGGTACAAAAGAGTTCCCCTTTCTCCACATCCTCACCAGCACTCGTTGTTTGTTGATAGCCATTCTGACAGGTGTGAGATGGTATCTCACTGTCGTTTTGATTTGCATCTTTCAGATGATTAGTGACTTTGAGCATGTTTTCATATGTCTCTTGGCCTTCCTTCTGTCTTTCAAAAAGTGTCTATTTAGGTCAGTTGCCCATTTTTTTTATTGGGTTGTTTATCTTCCTTTTGTTAAGTTGTATGAGTTCCCTGTATATGTTGGAGATTAAACCCTTATTGGTGATAACATTGGCGAATATGTTCTCCGATGCAGTGGGCTTTCTTGTTTTGTTGATGGTTTCTTTTGCTATGCAGAAGCTTTTTATTTTGATGTAGTCCCATTTGTTTATTTTCTTTTTAATAAAGGAGCAATATCAGTGAAAAAATTGCTTCAGCATATGTCTGAGATTTTGCTGCCTGTGGATTCCTCTAGTATTTTCATGATTCAATTCTTTATCCATTTTGAGTTTATTTTTGTGTATGGTGTAAGTTGGTGGTCTAATTTCATTTTTTTGCATGTATCTGTCCAATTTCCCCAACACCATTTATTAAAGAGACTGTCTTGACTCCATTGTATGTTCATGCTTCCTTTGTTGAATATTAATTGGGTATAGTGGTTTGGGTTACTCAAATTTTTTTTTTAAAAGTTGAAACCATGTTCTTTTTTGTTACTTAACCTTAAACATTACATTTTCTGACCATAAGGATGAAGGGTACTATGACAAACAGAAAGTTGGACAACAGTAAGAATTGTAACTTCTGATCTTATGAACTTCTTACAGTAATTGAATCTAACCCAGACATGAAATTATGTTGGTACTATCCTTGTCCTGCTGATTTGATACACACTGAAGGATTTCATTATATCAATCAGCTGCTTATTGACTTTCCAGTCTGTAGGGAGTCAAAAAAGAAGAGAAGATTCAAAGGAGACATGCTCTGCTCCTAACTATGCATGGAACCTAAATATATGCAATTATTAGCTCTTTTTTTAATCTTTACTAATAACTTTTCCTTTTCTTTTATTTATTTTTTTCATCTTTATTGTTCAGTTTATTAATTACATTGTTACCTTTTTCCTCCCCCTATAGTTCCCCTCCACCTGGTACCCATCCCACCCTCCGCCCTCACCCCCCTCCACTGTCCTCTCCCATAGTTGCAGATTTTTGTCCAGTCTCTTGCTGCACTTCCCACACCCCCTTTCTCCCCAAGAGTTGTCAGTCCATTCCCTCTTTATGTCCGTGATTCTGTTACATTCACCAGTTTATCCTGTTCATCAACTTATTAATTCACTTGATTTTTAGATTCATTTGTTGATAGATGTGTATTTGGTGTTCATAATTTATACTTTTATCTTTTTCTTCTTCCTCTTCTTAAAGAATATCTTTCAGCATTTCATATAATATTGGTTTGGTGGTGATGAACTCCTTTAGCTTTTTCTTATCTACGAAGCACTTTATCTTACCCTCAATTCTGCATGATAGTTTTGCTGGATAGAGTAGTCTTGGTTGTAGATTCTTGCTATTCACTTTGAATATTTCTTGCCACTCCTGTCTGGCCTGCATCGTTTCTGTTGAGAAATCCGCTGACAATCGTATGGGTGCTCCCTTATAGGTAACTAACTGTTTTTCTTTTGCTGCTTTTAATATTCTCTCTTTGTCTTTTGCTCTTGGCATTTTAATTATGATGTGTCTTGGTGTGGTCCTCTTAGGGTTCCTATATATTGGGGTTCGGTGCACTTCTTGGACTCCTAAGTCAATTTCTTTCACCAGGTGTGGGAAGTTTTCAGTCACTATTTCTTCAAATAGGTTTTCATTGTCTTGCTCTCTCTCTTTTTCTGGCACCCCTATAATTCGGATGTTGGTATGCTTGAGGTTGTCCCAGAGGCCCCTTACACTATCTTCAATTTTTTGGATTCTTTTGGTTTCTTGCTTTTTCAGCTGAGTGGATTTTCTCTCTTTGTATTTCAAATCTTTAACTTGGTTCTTGGGGTGCTCCAGACCACTTTTAGGTCTTTGTATAATATTTTTTGTTTCAGTCAGTCTATGCTTAATTTCTGGTTGGTCCTTTTTCATATCCTTGAGAGTCTCATTTATATCCTTGAGGGTCTCCTTCATTTCCTTGTAGGACTCATTCATTTCCACGTTGGTCTTGATCATTTCCACATTGGTCTTGATCATTTCCTTGCAGGTCTCGTTCATATCCTTGAGGGTCTCGTTCATTTCCTTTGTGGTCTTGCTTATTTACTTATAGGCCTCGACCTTTTGTTGGAGCCTCTTGAGAAGCCCTATAACTGTGGTTTTGAATTCCATGTCCAGTCGTTTTTTTTCCTCCATTTCTTTCACATCTGATTTCTTTCCATGTCTCTGCATGGTGGCTGCTTCCCTGAGTTGGTCAATTAGCTTTGTGTGGTAGACTTCCTACAAGGGACAGTGGGTCAGCCTCCCCAGTTACCTGAGGTGGATATGGGTTGCACAGTCTTGCTGAAGTTAAGCTCAGGTTAATCGTTGTTAGCAGTTGGAGGGGTTGACCTCCAGGCCAATTGGCTGTGAAGTTCAACTGTGCTAAGGTTGGATTGGCAGAGTCTCCGGGCCAAGCAGACAGCGTTAGCTCCGCCCTATGCAGCCCCAGGGACTCTGTGCCAGGGGCAATGGCTGCCAGCACCTCTGAGAGAGAGTCGCTGCCAAGCTCCACGGGCTGCCGGGGAATTTAGACTCTCCCCAAATGCGTCTGCACACCCAACGTCTCACCCAGGGTCGTAAAACAAAGCAGTCTGACAGTTTTCCGAATGAGAGAGCAAGTCGCGAGCGCTCTCTACGTGGTCACGCAGTTGCGCTGTTCCCAAGCTCATGCGCAAGCTCGCCTTCTCCACAAGCCGGCAGATCCTTGCAGCGCCCGAATTCGGTGTGCTCTCCCACTGTCCAGTTTTTACCCCATATGATAGTGCGTTCCCTGGACTTCGCCCAGAGCTGGAGAATCAGTCCAGTGGGACATCTTTGTCTCCCCGTATAGAAAACTGGCTGGTTTTCAGCTGCCTGCCCTATCCACTGGCGCGCTCTCCAAACCTCTCTCCGCGTGAATCTTCAACGCTGTCTTCAACCGCTCCCATGAGTCACAGTGTCTTATCTTCACTTTTATTTGTGGAATTTTCACTCGGCCAGCTTTCTGGTGATTCTGGAAGGTGTTTGTTCTTTTATTAAGTTGTAGTTTTAAAATTGCTGTATATGACGGTAAGATAGGTGTTTTGCCTATGCCGCCATCTTGGTTCCTCTCCTTTTCTTTTAAAAATATATTTTTATTTGTTTCAGATATGAAGGAAGAGGGAGAGAGACAGATAGAAACATAAAAAATGAGAGACAATCATGGATTGGCTGCCTGCTGCTCACTCCCCACTGGGGATTGAGCCTGCAACCCGGGCATGTGCCCTGACTGGGAATTGAACCCTGACCTTCTGGTTCATAGGTCAATGCTCAACCACTGAACTGCACTGACCAGGCTAATAACTTTTTCTGAAAGTAGTAAGCACTGTACCAAATACTTTATCAATGTTTTTACTTTAAATTCTCCTAATGAGCCTACAAATTAAGACCCATTTTGCAGGTGAAGAAATTAAGATTCCCAGAACTTGAGAACTTGACAAAAGTCACCTCTTTATGGAGCAATACTGTAGAACCAGGATTTGAACTCAGCCACACTGACTCTACAGCAGGTACATAAAACCACTAAAATGCCTTCCCCCTAAGAATGGAAAGTTTGAGAACTTTACAGCTATTGAAAAATATATCATCACTGTCACTGTCCAAAGATTTAAATGTCGATGTCAAGATCATTAGTCTGGATAGAGCATTCCTTAGCCTATCTTAGAGGTGTCTCATTTCTCTTAATGTTATGATTTTGTGGATTTTACAATATACTGTGGAGCTACCTTGCATATAGGACTATGACAAGGTCCTTCACCATTTGCTCAAGGGATTGAGTTTCTCTTTCTTGAAGGGCCTGGGATATATTTTGGAGGAAATAGATAAAAATATGGCTCACTCTTCTTTATGTAGATGATCTAAAGATTTATGAGACAGAAAAGAAAGTAGTACAGATATCGCCCAGCCACTATTGCAGAATACTTAGCATTTGCCACAGATGATGGAGATTATATACTAGAGATTGCAGAGCATGTGCTATATGGCAGGTCTGGTACCAAGAGTCTGGAGTGGCAGGGAGGGGCATGTGGATCCTTCCTCCCAGGGATAATTGATAACAGTTAAATCATTATATGTAGCCACTCTAGAGTCTAGAGCCACTTAAGGGAACATTTTAGCTCAGTTTCCTATGGAATTAGTGAAGAAGAAAGCAGCAGTTCATCTCTAACCACTGAGAATGCTGGAGTATTACTCTCATAACTCCTTTGGAGAGGTGTAGTTCGAAAATGTTTCCTCTCCATGGATCAGGTTCTCTTTAACTAAGGACTAGATTTGGCAAGTGTATTGACATTGCCTGGGCCAATTGTGCTTCACATTTTGATATCTATATTTTGTTCTTTCTACGAGATATTATTCTGGTAAGTACATCTTTTGTGTTTATACGACAGGTGTCATCCAGTTCTGTTAAGGCTGTTGAACTTTCTGTAGACAACATAATCAACTAGAAAAACTATCAAAACTGTGCATCAGCTGTCTTTCTCAAAGTGGAAGTCTTTCAAGAAATAACCAGTGAGAGCATGTTCAAGATGTGTTCATGAGACAGAAATGGGAAGAGTTAGCTAGAAATAAGAATACATGTTTCTTTAAAACATCTTCATGATATTCCGCATTTATGCATTGTTAATTCCCACTTTTATTCAATCACTCTACTTGGTTCTGTTTACAAAACTTCAAAATGTGTCCGACTAAAGAAATCATAATAATTACTCAAGAACCATCTGCCCTTTTGCAACTCCATCAGCAGAGAATGACATGCTCTAGCATCTTAAGTTATTTAATTACCAACTAATGAGAGAATTTTAGAACTAATATAGATTTTGTAGTACAATTTATAGTCTAATTATGTAACACTGTGCATAATTATGGTACATATTTTTCAATAACATTTTAAGAATGTATACCCTATGTAAAAGAAAATCAGATAAATGCATTAACTTCTTGTAGAGAGACTTCATTAGGAAAAAAAATCTAAGAATTTATATGATTTATTAAAGATTTATTAAATATTTACATGAGTTATCAATTTGATTTACTATCTAGAGGGAACATGACTTTAAATTATGTGATGAAGGATTAGAAGCCAGTAAAAATTAAGATTATAATAAATATTGTACTTGCTCTTAAACAGTAATCACTTTAGATCAGTGATTGAAATATCAGTGAAACATAATGATAAGCTGTTTTCTATAAAGAGTTGCTATCACAAACTATTAGTGTGGCATGTGTTTCACAGTAGTCCTACATTAACTTGTCAACAAACTCTTCTTCAGTATCATTACTAACTGGTAGCAGGGATGTGTGAAATTACATGGAGGATAAGATCAGTTCTTTTGCTAAAGTCTTCAGCTTTAAGTGGTCCTTGAAATGGGTTAGGCTGAGTAGGAAGCAGGCAAATAGGTAAGTTGTTTAATTTACTAGATACTCTAACTGAAATATTCTCTTTTTAAATAATTTTTTTATTGTTTAAAGTATTACAAATAGTAATACATATGTTTCCTCCTCCCATTGAACTCCCCCTGGCCTCCCCTATCCCCAACAGATGCCCTCACATGCCCCCCCCCCCGCCCCAGTGTCTTGTATCCATTGGTTATGCTTATATGCATGCATACAAGTCCTTTGATTGGTCTCTTATAGCCCCTGCCCTCCACCCTTGCCTGCCTTCCCACTGTAGTTTGACAGTCTGTTCAATTCTTCTTTGCCTCTGTATCTATTTCACCGCCCCCCCCCTCGCCCCGTTTCTTTCCTTTAAAAATATCTTGCATCTGAATCCTAGAAATAAATATATGAGAACAAAAAAATGTTTGAGTCTCAGTTTTAATGTCCAACAGTTCTGAGTCCCAGTTTCAGTGTCAAATAGTTCCTTGTGTGTACATGTCAGCAATGATATCTGGATAGTGGAGAAAGGGTGGCAATACAGGTTCCACCCTCTCTGGTTTTAACTCTGTCTCTTTTTTCCCCTTCAATCATTGTCATTGGTTATTTCATATGGAAATATATGTTATATCTATATTGATTTAATACAGACATGTTCACTGTCAACATTTTATTTCTTTCTGTATTCCTTCTAATTTAAACCTAAAGCTTTGGCTTCACTATAGGAAGCTTAATCACATATAAGTAAGAAAATATTTGGCTGGGGGACTAGATGAAAGAAGGTAAAGGGATTAAACAAACAAACTATATATGTATATTTATGATTGGTGATAACCATAAGGTAGAGATGGGTAAAGGGGGAGGGAGAAATAGGGATGGAAAGAGACTTTGCTCAGGGCAATGGGTGCACAATGCATTGTGCAGATGATATTTTATTGAGTTGTACACTTGAAACTTGTTTTGTGAACCAATGTCACTGCAATAAATTCAATTAAAAATAAAAGATTTTTATCTTCCCTCATTCTGTATTTGAAAGTTAAAATCAATCTATCCTATGCTGTATGAAAAAAAAAAAGATCAGAAATTGATGGTGTGAATTTTAGTTTCAGATGTCCTTGTAAGGAACTAATAATTAAAAGAAAGACTGTGGGTGAATTGTTTAACCTCTCTTGGTCTGGGTTTCCTTATTTGTTGAATTGGGGAGATTGGATCAGGTAACTGGTAGGTATTTCCCCTGGATCTTTTCCCTGCACTCACTAGTCTTCTTTCAGTTTGGATAACCCAAGTGTTTCTTTTCCTGCCTCAGAGCTCTTGCATTTTTAATGCCTTCTGCATGAATCATTTTTTCTTTCATTATTTCTATGACTGACCCCTTCTCATTCTTCCCATCATACTTTGTTACTTCTTTAAGAGGACTTCCAGGAGCATCCTAATATAGTTCCATTCCCTATAGTCTTTGTAGCAGCATCCCTTACTCTTTTTATTATACTAATTACAATTTATAATTATTTTAATTATTATTTTTTTGTAGACAGTCTTCCTGAAGCAAAAGCTGTTTGATGCCCTCTAATATCCGTTGCTATTTCTTCCTTATTAAGAAGCTCTTGATTTTATCAGAATACCAGATAAACAAAAATACCCCTTTCCCTAAGCCCTCTTCCCACCTGGAGTGGTGCTTTGATACAGAGCTGGTCAGTCAGTCCTAAGCTGATGGTTTCTGGGGAAGCACTTCCTTACCTGACATTCTCCTACTTCTAGAACTCCCCTGTAATTCCTACTTAAAATGTGGAAATTATGTCTGGAGTGTTTTAACAGCAATTTTGTAATCATGAGTATGAAAGCCATGAGCTAAGTAAGGTTGGTGGATGGGACAGAAATAGAAAAGTCTGGGGTCCTTGACAACAGCAACTCTAGAGCGATCAGCTGTACCAGGCTTGGACTAACTAATTTAGATATTTTTATTAAACTTAAATTCCATATGCATAAGCCATTGATTTCCAGTTTTGTTATTTTTAAAAAATTTAATAAATCTTTATTGTTCAGATTATTACAATGTTGCTCTTCCCCTGCACCTCAATAGCTCCCCTCCTCCTGGTATCCATCCCATCCTCTGCCTTTACCTCCTCCTCACTGTCCTCATCCATACGTGTACGCTTTTTGTCCAGTCTCTTCCCGCACTCTCCACACCCTTTTCACCCCAAGAATTGTTAGTCCATTCCCTCTCTATGCCCCTGATTCTATTATATTCACCAGTTTATTCTGTTCATCAGATTTTTAATTCACTTGATTTTTAGATTCACTTGTTGATAGATGTGTATTTGTTGTGCATAATTTTTACCTTTACCTTTTTCTTCTTCTTCCTCTTCTTAAAGAATATCTTTCAGCATTTCATATAATACTGGTTTGGTGCTGATGAACTCCTTTAGCTTTTTCTTATCTGCGAAGCACTTTATCTGACCTTCAAGTCTGAATGATAGCTTCGCTGGGTAGAGTAATCTTAGTTGTAGGTTCTTGTTATTCATCACTTTGAATATTTCTTGCCATTCCCGTCTGGCCTGCATAGTTTCTGTTTAGAAATCAGCTGACAATTGTATGGGCGCTCCATTGTAGGTAACTGTTTTTCTATTGCTGCTTTTAATATTCTCTCTTTGTCTTTTGCTCTTGGCATTTTAATTATGATGTGTCTTGGCGTGTCCTCTTTGGATTCTGTTTATTTGGGGTTCGGTGTGCTTCCTGGACTTTTAAGTCAATTTCTTTCACCAGGTGGGGGAAGTTTTCAGTCACTATTTCTTCAAATAGGTTTTCAGTATCTTGCTCTCTTTCTTTTTCTGCCCCCTCCTCCCATAATTCGTATATTGGTATTCTTGAGGTTGTCTCAGAGGCTCTTTACATTATCTTCAATTTTTTGGATTCCTTTTGCTTCTTGCTTTTCTGGCTGAGTGATTTTTGCTTCTTTGTTTTTCAAATCTTTGACTTGATTCTTGCAGTCCTCTAGTCTGCTTTTAGGTCTCTGTATAATATTTTTTATTTCAGTCAGTGTATGCTTAATTTCTAGTTGGTCCTTTTTCATATCCTCCAGAGTCTCGCTCATATCCTCGAGGGTCTCGCTCATATCTTCAAGGGTCTCATTAAGTTTATTGGCCTTTTCTAGGAGCCTCTTGAAAAACCTTATAATCGTGGTTTTGAACTCCATGTCCAGTCGTTTTTTTCCCCTCCATTTCTTTCACATGTGATCTGTTACCTTGTCTTCTCATTTTGGCTGCTTTCCTGAGTTGGTCCATTAGGTTTGTGTGGTAGGTGTCCTTTAGGGGACAGTGGCTCAGCCTCCCCAGTTACCTGAGGTGGATACTCTTGGTGCACTCCTTTATGGGCAGCACCGTCTTGTTGTAGTTAAGCCTAGATTGTTGTTGGTATCGCTGAGAGGGTTTGATCTCTAGGCCAGTTGGCTGTGAGGATCAGCTGTGTTTACGCTAGGAGAGCATCTGTGCTCAGCCTGGATGGGGCATGTCTCTGGGCTGAGCAGGCAGCCTTGGTTTCCCACCTTAAACGGCTCCCAGGTCTCCATGCCCTGTGGCAACAGCTGCAGTCACCTCTGAGAGAAAGCTGCCTGGAGCTCTGCCTGCTGCCAGACAGTCCAGTTTTCCCCCAAATGAATCTAGACACCCAAAGACTCACCTGGAACGGGAAAACAAAGCATTCCGGCAGTTTTTTTATTTTTTCTTTTTGCCTCCCGAATGATAGAGCCAGCCACGTGCCCTCTCTGAGAGTTTGTGTGCCTCTGCAGTGCCCGAGTTTCAGCGTGCGTCCTCCTTACTGTCCAGTTTCACCCTGTATGAGTCTGGGTTCTCCAAGAATCACCTGGAACCAGGGCTTAGTGCAGTGGGACACCTTTGTCTCCCTCCCAGTTTGAGAAAACCAGCTGGGTTTGCAGCCTCCCACCCTTTCCGCTCATGCGCAGCTCCGAACCTCTGACTCCACGCGTATCTGCAACTCTATTCTCCACAGCTCCTCTGAGTCTCAGTGTCCTTTTATTTTTCCTTCTATTTGTGGAATGTCCACTCAGCCAACTTTCTGGTGGTTCTGGATACTGTCCGTTCTGTCCCTTAGCTGTAGTTTTGAAATTGTTGTACGGGGCAGCAGTATGGATGTTTACACATGTTGCCATCTTGGTTCCTCCTCCCAGTTTTATTGTTTGACTGTCTGCTGCATTTTTTTTACAGTTACATTTCTCTCCTGAATGCAACTGTCCAAGAACACACGTTTCTGTCGTATAGTTTCAGCATCTTATAAATGTCGTAAGCTCTTAATTAATATTTGCTAATTTATGTCTAGAACTTGAAGCACACACACAAAAACTTATAAAAAAAAGCTCCAAATCACACCTTGGGGAAACATAATTTAAGCATGTATAATATTAATAATGCTAATACCTTAAAATATGAAGGTTTATATAAAGCAATATGATTCCAACAGAAAAATGGACAGAATATACAAAACACCACTTCAGGCAGTAAGATTAATAAATCATCTCTTGTCTTTATCCAAAGAGTTTTGTGATTAAATAGAAAGTAGCTATGTCCTAATTAAGCATTTGGGCAAGTGTTTTGGCATTGGCTTAGGAAGAAACTATAAGCAGGCAATTGAGATAATTCAGAATTCAGTACTCATTTCAAAGCATCCTAACTCAAAGTCACTTACATTGCATCAGAAAATATTTCCTACAGACTTGATAGG
Source organism: Antrozous pallidus (assembly GCA_027563665.1). Classification (NCBI taxonomy): domain Eukaryota; kingdom Metazoa; phylum Chordata; class Mammalia; order Chiroptera; family Vespertilionidae; genus Antrozous; species Antrozous pallidus. The sequence continues at coordinate 28,337,886 of CM050527.1, read as the reverse complement.
CTTTGATGTAAACATACCTAAGAAATTGGAGAATCTAGAAAAAGATGGAAGGAAGGAGAGTGGCTAAGTGGAATAGCTGAATTGCTAATTCTGTCATGTATGAAAGAAACAAATAATTATCCAAATGACTCTCTGTGGGATTCAGTTTGGAAAGTAATCAGCTCAACTCTCTATTTCCTTCCTCTCTGAATAGTCCTTTGCTGTTTTGTGTTAGATCTGGTCCAGCTGAGACTGAAGTTACTGTGTTGCGTTGTGTGCTCTCATTTGAGCTCCTGTGTTTGTCCATACAAGTCAAATTAAATGGCCTTGATGGAAATGATAAATTCTGTCCCTAACACAATTTAATAAAAATAGCTGCCATTTGTAAAATGTTGATGAGGTACCCATCTTCTGTTGTGGATCAGCTCAGTGAATTCTCACAGTAGTTTTGGAAACTATTGTTTCATACTATTTTTTCACTTTTCATGGGTAGAGAGTCAGAGGCTCAAAGAGTTAAGTTATAACTGTGACAAGGTATGCTGGCCTATCTGTTCCAAAGACCATGATGTTAGCATCCCACATGCAGCTTAAAAATTTTTTTCCTCTCCTTTTGAGACTTAGCTTGCCTGTGCTGATGCGATTGGAGCTTTTCATTAAAAACAGGGGTGAAGAAAAGTTATTACACATGTATGGCACTTGCAGATCTTAGTGTCTCTGATTTAGGAAAGAATTGTAATGATGCCACTCAATATTCCACCTACCTCTGGTAAAAGGACGATTAGAAGATTGGAAAATTTGACATGACTTTGATGTGTTAAATGCTAAGTAGGGCTGCACAGGATGAAATTCTTTGGAAGAAGACTGAGAGTATAACTACTTTTGCAGGTGTTTTAGAGCAAAAATCTGTTCACTTAGTGGTTTCACATTTTTGGGAAGGACCGTAACTAGGAAAAATTTTAGGGTTTTTTTTTTTCCATGGAGGAAACATGAAAATGCCAGAAATGTAGAGGCAATTATTCTGATCAGGCATTTATGTTACTCATTCTGATGGCAAAATCAATTTATACATTCTAGAATCATTTGTCAAAAGCTTGGAAATATAGCACATTGATAATTGCAGCAAAAGCAATTACATCTGGATTCTTGATTAAGAAGAAAGAAAATGGTATTACCCATTAATTAAAATTATGTGAGTCTCAGTTCAAATATGCATTTATTTTCTTGATGAATACAAGGTGACTTGACATTCGTAAAATTCTGTTGCAGTTTGGGTATGGAAGTCTAAATTTTCTCCATGTCAAGGGAAGATAAATTTAAGCTTTGTTGGTAACTCAGCCAATGAAATGTATAGGTCAGAAATTAGAGTTTCCAAGAAGGAAAATGTTGCTGTATGGGGATACATGAAATTACTGGGGAAAAGGGATCCAACTTAGAAATCCTTCACATAGTTTTGGAATATAGCTCCATAATTGGCTCTAATCTAAATTACAAATGTGTTTAACTAGTTGATAACTAAGGTCAAGTTCTTCATCATCCAACAGCTTGACCCAGACCTTTTCTGAGGCCCTGCTGGCCTTTGAGACTCTTCCTCAATGTCTGAGTTGACACTGGGAAGCACTGAATATCCCGGGACTGCATCAGCGGGGAGGCTGCTCCAAAATAAGACTCATTTCTTTTAAAACCATGGATTCCTTTCCATTAAGCATGCGAGAGGTCTTTCAGAAACTTTCTGCGTGGGCCGGAGCTCATTTTCATTACTGTATTTTTTTCCCTACCACTTAGGACAGTTCATTAGAGAATCCATCACATTTATTTGAAGTAACCAATTAATCCTTTGAGATGCAATAATTAACATGCAAATTGTAGCACATTAAGAGTCTTGGGAGAAATGAATTAATTGCAAAATATACAGCCTTTCAGAAATTAAAAATATATGTATTGTTTTACTGTCACAGATCTTCAAAAAGCCACATGATTTTTCTTCTGTGGCTCATTTTATTATCTCCTGGCCTAGAAGAACCAAGATGGATGACCGTGCCCGTCTTAAATGCATTACATCAGGATACTAATAGGATATTACACGTGATAGTCATATTGACGAAAGACCTGATGAGGCAAATAACAATCTACATGCAAACTATGAACTCAGAACAGAATAATTACATCAAAAAGTAAATAATTATCATTTCCATTTCCTTCTCAGACATGCTCACAGGGAAATTAAGGTTTGAGGGGTCATTTTGAGACCAACAGGCAAGGTCTTTTCTCATGCATGCGAATTCTGTGCTACAATTAGGTTTTAGATGGTTTTCCCGGACAACTGGATAATGTTAGGGAGATAGGAATATTGCCAATAGAACACCTGTCAGACAGTGCTCAGTGCTCTCGGAGGGCTTTCTATATGCAGTTTACTGATCTCAGCGCCTAGATGCCATCTGCACATCACAGCAGCTCTATGACGCGGGGACTGCCATTGCTGTCTTACAGGAGACGGCCCCGAGGTTGCCCAGAGAGCAGGGCCAGTATCTGAGCGCAGATTTAACACTGGAGACCACGTGCCCCGGCACTGTGCCAGCTCTGAGAAAGGTGACAGAATGTCACTGTCAGTTCTCTGAGGTTAAATATTAAGGTGTTGGAAAAAGAGAGAGATAAATATTGCCGTTTAGAGATTTTATCTTGTTTACTTCTTGCTATTATTGTTGTAAGTGTGCCATGGAAATATGCAATAAGGATGAATACACTGGTGCCCTGTTTCTACACTGAGCCTGGGAAGCTTTAAGTGTCATCTCATTGTTTTACCCTCATTTTTCTCAGTAAGGGACTAGAAGAAGCAGCGCTTGTCTGCATTAGGTAAATGAGACATATTGAGGTGGTTACATAGATATTGGTGGTGGATATTTGCAAGAGAATTAATTATCAAAATTATTTTGGAAAACAGTTACTTTCTGTAGAACTACCCAATACTAGCCTATCTTCTTTCCTCCCTCCCTCCCTCCCTCCGTCCCTCCCTCCCTCCCTTCCTTCCTTCCTCCCTCCTTCTCTCTCTCTCTCTCTCTCTCTCTCTCTCTTTCCACTTACCATAATTATTCATCATTATCACTATCATCATCCCCACAGTCATCATCATCCTTGTTTCCCCCACCCCAAATTTTGAGACAACTGTTTGGAATGCTATACTTCAAGCAGAAGTCAATTTTTACCTTAGATATTAATTAATACAATTAACAAGGGCTTATTATGTATGTAGTCCATGTAAAACCTTGCCTTAGGTGCTTTGTAATAGTACTTTTAAAATGTTCTTTCAAGAGCTTGCAGTTTCTTGGGTTAATAAATCAGACACACAATTGTAATCCAAGGACCTCTGGGATAAGTTCTCTTAAAAGTGAAGAGTTGTATATAAATTCATAGGTTATTTCCAAGTGGGAATTGGGGATAGGGAGGAGGGAAATCTGAGGATGAGCATTAAGAAGGGGGCTTTTGAATTGAGTTTTGTGAGAGGAATTAGTTGTCTATGTTCATATAAATCTATGATTGACAGCTTTGCCAAATTTCTCTTAATTATGGAATGGTTATTTTCTGTTGTGCTATGTGATCAGTATAGCACAGTTGAAACCTCAGCTCCATTGCTTAGTTGCTGTGTGATCTTAGCCACGTGGCTATGTTTCTGTTTTCTCACCTGTGAAATGCGGATGATGATAACATTGACCTCAGAGGTTACTCTGAGGATGAAATGAATTAATATGGGCAAAGCAATCACAGCAATGCTGGCACTGTGTAGAAGTCAGCTACAAGATTATTATTTGAGTGGGGGTGGCAAATTCTAATCAGTGATATATATATCTCCATATCCTAAGGCAAGAATCATATTATAGGTTTCACATTCCTTTGTGTTTTGTTTGGAGGAAAGTGTGATTTTAGTTTGAACTTTAAATCACTTATGTCTTATTTATAAGGCATATTTGTAGGCCAGATATAAAATGATAATATTTTTGAGAACTCATGTGCATTAAATGTTGAATTCTCTACTTTGCCTTAGATATCTTATGTTTTAATAAGACTATGGGAACACATATATTGTCCCCCAATATTGCCTATAGGAAGTGGATAAAGAACTAGAGATAAAACAGGGCAGAACCCATTGAAAATTAGTTGGTCCTACAAGAGGATTAAAAGTAGTCATCTTCTGCCCCACATGTTTATGTAGCAAAGAAGCCTTTTATGCTTGCTCTTCCCAGAGATTAAAAACTGTTAACAATACTAGAAAATAATATGACTGATTTCTATAGGAAACTTCTCATTAGCAGTTAGTTATCCATCACTCAGCCCATCCAATATTGTTAACCCAGGTGAAAGAGAGAGTCCTTCATTTCCAGTCACATATTCCAGAAGCTGTTGATTTATTTTTATAGGGCTACTTAGATTTTTCTAGTGAAAAAGCACTTAAAAAATCTTGCCTAAATGCATTCAGGTGCATGCTAATTGGTTTTCTTCCTTCTATGGAAATTTGCACAACAAGAGAAACAGCTGGAAATGAAGTTTATTAAGTAATTGGAAATCTTGAGCTTGGGAGCTACTTGGAAAAGAACAGAAGAGGAAACTTGTATGATATGAAATAAGACGAGTGCTCTTCTTGACAATGAGATATAATATTATTCCATTTGCCCATTGACTACTTCCTCTATGAGGCTTCTGGCTCAGAAATAGCCTGGAAATCAGATTAGATCCCACACGATGCTCCAGAATGGTAAATGTATGTATCTCTTGGTATTTGATATTTGCGGGCTGATACTGCTGTGTTACAGATTTCAGAACTCTCTGCTCCAAGAACAGTCACGTCAAAACAGTTTAAGCAAAAAAAGGGAATTTATTTAACTGGGAATTTCAAGGATGGTTCTAACTTCAGGCAGGCCAGGATTCTATCTTCCTTTTGTGGACTGGATGCACGTTCTGGCTTGTTTTCCGAGTGGCAGGAAAGATGTCCCTCACAACCCCAAGCTTAAATCCTTATGGCTTGAGATTTAACAGGAAAAGGGAATCCCTCTTCCTAAAGTATGTATTATTTCTGAAAGAAGACCTCTCCTGACTTAGCTTGCTTATGTCAAAAGCCCTCCCTCTCACATATGATCAAAATCTTCTCAAACTTTAACATATATACTAGTACATACCATGCTTATTACTTGATGCCTTGTTAAAATGCAGATTCTAATTGAGCCCTCTTTTACATTTGTTATATGGATAACTTTCAAGGCCAGGAATCAATATAATGTGACTCATACCAATGAAATAAATAGAAATCAGTGAACTGTAGGAGACTATTATTTTATAAAAGAAAATGCACAGGCTTGGCCAGTGTGGCTTAATGGTTCAGTGTCAACCTATGAACTGGGAAGTCACAGTTTGATTCCCTGTCAGGGCACATGCCCAGGTTTTGGGCTCAATCCCCACTAAGGGGGCATGCAGGAGGCAGCTGATCAATGAGTCTCTCTCATTGTGTTTCTAACTCTTTCTCCCTCTTCCTTCCTCTCTGAAATCTGTCCAGGCCCTTCCCCAGAATTATTTAGTTAGAATTCCCAGAGATGGTTCCAGGCATAGGTATATTCCAAAACTGTCCAAATAATGCTGATGAACCACCTGGGTTAAGAGCCACCCCAATAGAAAAAGACACACAGGTAAATATGAGTTTCTCTGTAGAGCTGTAGCAGTTAAAACAGCATGGCCATAATGCAGGGACCAAGCGGGCATGTCACCCAGGCTCTGCCACTCGGTGGCAATCAGGCCAGATTTGAACTCTGAAGCTAGGGACAAAAGGCAGAAAGGCAATGGTGTTGGTAATGGAAATGTTTGCCTTAGCATCAAGTTCAAGAAGAGCAAGTTTGCTGCTTAGCAGCACCAGTAATTCCCTCCCCAGACCAGTTCTGCAGTATAATTTTGGATGTTTTTCCTGGAAGATTACCTGGAGCTAGGAATTCTGTGAGCTGCCCTATATCCTTAAGCGAACACACACGTTCCTGCTTGTGCCTGCTCACTCAGAGTCAGCTTCTATTACTGCAGCTACGAATTCTCCCACTTTGCAACGGTTTCAGCTCTCCCTTTTTCAGCAGAATGTGCAAGATCAGGATCTATGTTTAGAAGCGTGTCAAATTTAGAAACAAGCAAGGCAAGACATCCGTGTTCAACCTAAGACAAACGTCCCTCTTCAGAAGTTCATGGAGATGATTTAAACAGAAACTGCAGCTAAGGAGAGTTGGTAAATGAGGTGGATTGCTTTTACATGCAATCTGTGTGTACCTGATTTTTTTTTCTGATGGTGACTCCTGTTTTTTGAACCTCAGCCCAATATTACTTTTCTTGAATAATTATTCATGTAACTATTTAATGCCTGCCTCCCTGGAAGGCTATACGAAGTGCTTATCTTGTTTACTCTGATATTCATTCCTATACTTAGCATATAATAAGTGATAAAAATTTTCTAAATTAATTGGGAAAAAATGAATGAATAGAATATGGTAAATGCAATTTTGGGGGGATTTAAAAATTTTAAAATAACTTTGTTCTTCAATTACTGTTTATATTCAATATTATTTTGTATTAATTTCAGGTGTATAGCATAGTGATTAGACAGTCATATATTTTACAAAGTATCTCCCCAATATTCCCAGTCTCCATCTGGGACCATACTTAGTTATTACAGTATTACTCACTGTATTCCCTATGCTGTATTTTACATCCCTGTGACTATTTTGTCACTACCCCCAAATTAAATTTTACTCTATGATTGACAAGTTCTTTGTTTCCTTTTTTCCCATGAAATAGCCAGATTGAAGAACTGCTAAGTTATTTGGTGTGTAGACATCAGTAATACTGACCAATATTAAAAATATCTGAAAAATCAGTTAGTAAAACGATCATTTTAGTCTGAGTACTTTTAAATGTAAAGAGACACTTTAAAGTATAATCTATCTGACATGATTGATTAGGAGTGAAGAAGTACATATTCTATTTTCATATCTCTTTCACCAACAAAACAACTTTAGATTTACAGATAGGTTTAAAGTTCTCATTTAAAATTCAATTGTTTCACTGTTTTAAAAAATTAAAAACCTTTAAAATGTTTAAGGCCCTTTCCCAGGATTTTCTTTAAGAAAGTCATTAAATCTTCCATATTTGAAGAGCAGATTAATCACCAGAGCTTTCTTCTAGACATCTACATGTTTCTTTCCTTAAAAATCCTTCTTTTCAGTCTTTAAATGAAATTACCACTTCCTCCCAGAACCTTTTCAATTAAACAATTCATCTGCCTAGACAATATTTATTTCTTCCTATTCTAGATTAATAGTTATTTGAATTTTTTACTCAAAAACATTTCTTGATTTAAAAATATTTTGGTTTTAGAGAGAGAGGAGGGGAGAGGGAGAGAGTGAAACATGGATGTCAGAGCACAATGTTGATTAGCTGCTTCCTGAATGACTCCAGCTGAGAATCAAGTCCACAACCTATGCCTTGACTTGGAATTGAACTGGCAACCCTTTGGTCCCTGACCAACTGAGCCACACCCATCAGGAAGTGCAATTTCCATTTATTCCCCTCCCCAGAGAACTTTTCTTCTCCCCTTAAGGACTTAGCTCCTTACATGGGCTTTGGTGGATGTCATGGGCAGCACCCGCAGCTCTAAATTAGGGTGGGGGTGTTTGGTCTTTCCAAGCTTCATGAGAATGATTCCTGTCTACCTGTGTGAATGGCACAGCTCACACAGTAATGCAGCTTCATATACAGCTTGGGAAGCACATAGGCATCAAAGACACTCGCGTTAGAGATGTTCCTAATGGCTGCGGCCTCTGGCCTCTACTATGTTTCACATGACAGACTTCTTAATGGCCTTGTCCTTGGGCACACATGAGATGCAGATGGTGCAACCAATAGGCTGCACATGGCCTCGGCCTTTTTTGGCATGACTATTATTCCTTCTTTTCTTGGTCTTCTTGGAAACGAGGACCCGAGAGACCAGGGACTTGATATTTTTGATAAAAGTGAAATCTGAAGTAAAATCTGCAGTGGACTTCCATGAGTGATGTCTTACTTTGCGGGCATTGAAAAGAATGTGTGGGGGTGGAGATGGTGGTGAGACTGAATGAGGTGGGTCAACCTTTTTTGAGTATCTCTGGAGAGAGGCTGGCTTCCATGTGACCCATCTAGATCTGATTTCCTCACTTTTTGTTCTTTCTACTTTCTACACTCCCGTCCATATTTTTTATACTTCCAGCCTCTGCCTGAACAAATAACCCTTACCCCAGTCCCAGGGAACCAGAGGTATGTGGGGCTTTCTCCATTCTTCTTGGCCTGTTATTATGGCATAAATTCTATGTATTAGCTTGCTAGGGCTGCTGTAACAAACTACTAGGTGGCCTTAACCAACAGAAATAAATTTCTCTCACAAATTCGATGGCTAGAAATCTGAAAGCAAGATGTCAGCAAGGTTGATGATATCTGAGGCCTTTCCTCTTGGCTTCTAGATAGCAATCCTCTCCCTCTTTGTTAAAGTAGTCTTCCTTTGTGCTTGCCTGTGTTCTCTTCTCATAAGGGCACCAGTTATATTGGATTAGGTTTATCCTAATAACTTTATTTAGCCTTAATTACACCTGTATCACCAAATACAGTCACATTCTGGGCTACTGGGATTTAGGGCTTCCACATATGAATTTTGGGGTGATACAGCTTAGCGCATAATACTGTGTATCTTGTTTGTTTGCACTCCAAGAGCCTATTTGTGAGTTGTAAGAACATAAGAGCATTTGTTGTTTCTTCTTCATTGTCTTCATTCTAGAATAATGCCAATTTTCCTTGAGGAAATGATTGAGCAATAATGTTATATATGAAGAGAAGCACATGGATTTTAAAACAGTATTTTAATGCTTCTACACATTGCCAGGAACCTGCTGAGCACTTGCTACAATTACTGCCACAGGCACTGATGGTGTCGGTTCTGTCAACAGAAGCAGACTTGCAGAGGGTGTGGGTTGGGTGCCGTTATTCAGCCATTGGTAGCAGTGACAGCACTGAGAGGCAGGAATGTTTGTGTCTAAAACCCATGATCTAATTAAGATGATTTTCAATTTAATTTGGATTAAACTGTTTCAGTGTATGTATATACTACTAATAATTCGTACTGCTTATAGTTAATGGAGGAAGAATGTGGGAAGAGTGAAATGGTGGGCTGGTCTGAAGTTGGCCTGGTAATAACTACTGGAGGCCAAGGTAGATTCCTGTGTTCCTGCCCTGAGATTCTAAGACCTTCTCTGGGGCAGGATGGGAGTGAGAGTTTCTCTGCTACGCCGATCAGAGCAGAGCTCAGGCCACTCAGGTCTCTAGGTTTTAGCCCACCTCTGGGAGAAGAGGACCAGTTCCTTTGTACCCCAAAGTCACTTTGTGGCCCTTGGTTACAGTCTCCTTACAAAACAATGCCAAGAAATGACAGAGCGAGTAGGTATATTGAGCTACTGGGATAGGAAAGAATTTCAACGGATGTAGATCTTCCTCCCCCTGACATTTAAAGGGATAATTTTATCTGCAGAAAGGCAAATAACCAACCTAATAATTCTGATGATTATAATCATAATGACAATGAAATGGTGGAAATTATTACCATGTGCTATGTTGTAAGCAGTGCATCTAATTCTATTAGTGAGCAAAAAAAAAAAAAGATCTTGACAAACCCATTGAAATGGAATAAATCACAAAATTAATTAAATCTATTTGTCATTATTCCTGGCATATTTTATTTTTAGATTTCATTTATACCAAAATAAAAAATAAGTTTATTTATGACACAGTAAGTTAGTTATGTGAACTCCAAGTCATATAAATTACTGTCTTCAGGAGTAATGCAGAAAATGTCTTTTGCCACTTTACTATTTTCTTAATAATTAAATTTTAACTGAGAGTTTGGAAAGCACACATTAATGCAGTGGTTATTCTCTAGACCAGAGGCTACAGCGAGAGGACCAGAAACTGAGAGTGAAGAGAATCCTGTAGGGTGAAATTGGGAGCATGTGGGAGGGATCTGAGCCTGGGGATTCTGAACCAAGAGCTCAAGGTTCTGAGACTATTAAGGAGAGGCTGAAGGTTTAGGCTTATGTAACAACAGAAAAAAGAGAGGGGTGTGTAAAAAGAATATTATTCAGGAATAATACGTGTTCACCATCTCCAATAGAGATGAGTTAGAGATGCATTTACATTCCAGGTTTTAATCAATTTCTTCAACCTGAAAATTGCAAAATCCAGATTAAAAATTAATAAAGGAAGACCATTCATTAATTCATTTAACCAATGTTTGTTTAACAGACGTATAAGCCAATGTGTAGGGATTGGACATGCCTTAATAGATAAGAGAGATAATTATTAGCTTATCTATCTTAAAGTGGTATAGAAATTATATAATATTCTCTTGTTTGTTAAATAGAGATTTGTGGAATAATTCTTAATTCACCAGAGCCCTCCCTCTTCTATATTCAGTTTATAAAGACTCTAATTCTGGTTCAGTGGGGGTGTGAATATATTAACTGTCATTAATGACTAGTGTGTGTGTAAACCATAAAGTTGGAAGCTGTTTGTATTGATTGAATAATATATTCGCCAAGTTTACCTCTTAGAACTGCAGATGATCATGAGAGAGAAGGTGCTAGTAGAAAACATAAAGTAGAAGAGGATAACATACCTTTAATAATAAAAACTACCTGCCAAGGCAGGTAGACAGGAAAGATGGGTGCAATTGGGCATACGGGTAAGTGAAGAGCACAAAAGCTCACCCTAGACACAGGGTCTGCTCACTTGACCCACAGGCCAACTTATGGCCGTCAGAAGGATGAGAAAAGAAGTTGAGGCAGCCTGTTCCCACTCAGAATCCGGAGGAGCAAGTCTTCTATTCCTTGTCTAGATGGATCTCAGAAACTGCTCCGCTGTGACCTTTAGAGGTTTCTAGCCTTTCACAATTTTAAAGTCCAAGCTCTATTTTGTACCCCAGGTAATAAGAGGGAAGGAAGAAGGCAAAGATGTCAGCTTTTTTTCTCCTAAAAAGCTTTGGGACCAACTCTCCTTTATGGAAGAAAAAGGAACTTTAATTGGAGTTTTGAAGTATAAATCCAACTCACCTCTCTTGCTACAATACTGCCTCATTACCAGAGTTTCCTCCTGGATGGCAAATTCCCTGCTTGTATTTTGGTCTCTAGTGTACCAGACTAGTAATTATATTTTATTCACTTACTAATTCAATTGAAATTCAAAATCATTTATTAGGCAACTATGTTCATTACTGACAGTGGGTAGTTAAATAAACATAGTCCCTGATTTTAATTAAGGAACCTAACAGATGAACTAGTAGGTGGCGTAGAGTGATATAAAGGTACGATGAAAAATATCTAGATGATAAAATGAAGGCACATGAAAGAATAATTGGATTCCATAGTTGAAATGACCTTTGGGTGAGCTTGAAAATCCCCTTGGCCAACCCCAGTGGCCATTGAGACCTGGCTCTAACAAGTTCAGGCCACACTTGCTTCCCATGACAAAGTACCTTGGCTTCTTGGATTAATTGTTCCTGTCTCCAATATAGCAAAGAAACACCACTGCAAAGTGTTTTGTTCTCTTCACCTTGATGCTTCCATTCTCCAGGTTTTTGCTGAGCTATCATAATCTCAAATTAAATGCCAAAAAAGTATCACAGTAGAATGGAAAGGATTTTTTTTTTCTCCTCAGAATTCATTGAAGATTGAAAACTATAAAAAGACAGCTTAGATCTGCCTTTGTTGTGTGCTTAGACATCATCAATTTGGGAATGGTGGTGCCTCACTGCTATTTAAAAGCAGAAGCAAAAACCTCACCTGCTACTCGCGTTTTAAGAAACGGGCATTCACCATGTTTTAAGGAGTTGACATATGGCTTTATTTTCAGCATTTCAGCAGCTGTGCCTCTCACGGTTGTCTGGGGATATAGACAGCCACAGTGGCTTTATGGCTGTAGTTTTTAAAAAGTATTGACGACCAGTATTATAGGACATGTGATTCTATGGTTATGGGAAAGAAAGTCATTAGACCTTGAGATTGGGAAGTGGGTCATATTTTCAACTATTGAATGCTTTTTCCCTGGCTTGGCAAAGCTTTTAGAAAGATAAAACAAAGGTTGTTACAAATAGACAAATGGTTGTCAGTGACCTAACAATAAAAAGTTTTAGGTTAAGAGCAAATTCATCTTGAAAATTTGTTTTAGATTCCTCAATAACCAAGTTTTCCCAAGACAGACACTGTTGGTTGTTTCAGGTTAGTTGGTAGCAAAATGTATCACTATTATTCAAATGCTATCATCTCATTTCACTCTCATGTGAACTGTTTAGTAGATGATGGATTCAAATGTAAATGAAATTAGGTGGCTTTTTGATTTCCATTATATCACTCTACACTTGTGCAATAAATGCTGAAAACTTTTTAGCAATTTTTGTCCCTCGTACCAAATATCACTCTAGGAGGGGATGGCTTGATTTCCTCAATTTTGGCACTGTTCTCTAGGGTTATAAAGGCGACTATACCAAATAAAAGCCAAAATCTGAAACTATAAAACCCTACTGACCAACATATTGCTTAGAATAAAGTACTCTCAAAAAGATTGGATTTTACCTATTTGCAAGTTCTGAAGTTAGCCTGCTATAATTTCATAGAGCCTTGTGGAAGACAGAATTCTCAAAGCCATAGCAATAGCTGGAGCATCAGCATTTTTTATGCCATTTCTCCAAGCCTCAGTTCCTATAGGGTGATACTGAGGGGGCCAGATAATACCAATGGGTCACATTTTCAGAGGGAAACTTGAACTTAGAAAACTCAAATCTCTTATTTTTATTTTTAAATTTTATTATTTTTATCCTCACTCAATGAGTGGATTGACCCTATATCCAGGCACGTGCCCTGACTTGGAATTGAACCTGTGACCTGGTACACAGGACGATACTCCAACCCATTGAGCCACACCAACTGGGTGAAAATTCAAATCTTTTATAGTGGGTAGTAAGCATGACTACCTTTTACTCCAAAGGGAGACACTACTTCTATCTTTCCAAACTGTTTCCTACACAAACATCTTAAAAATGTAGTCCAGAGCGAGTGCTAGACAAACAAGTCAATGGAGAACTGTATCCCAATACATAAACAACTCCTTTATGTGCTAAGAGGGTTCTGCACCCAATTCCCATGTGTAGGGAGGGAGGTTTCCCAAAACTACCCAACAAATAAGTCTCCGACACCAACTGGGTGTCTTACAAGTCAACCCAATTCTGATATTATCTACCTGGAGATAGCATCGAATTCTGCAGGTGAAGGGCTCAGTCCCACAAGACTGGTGTGGCTATTATGAATTCCAGCAGAATACCTCTCTGGTTTCCTCAATTCAAAAATATAAATTATTGTGTCTATTTTATCATGCCAAGAAACGGACTTACATTTGTCATTTGTTTTGGAAACACATCTAAGCCACCTCTCATTTAACTCCCATTAGGGAGTTCTTTGCCCTTTTTTTGTTTGTTTGTTTTGTTTTTGTTATTGTTGTTAATCCTCACCTGAGGATATTTTTCCATTGATTTTTAGATAGAGTGAAAAGAAAGGGAGAGACAGAGGGAAAATCTATGTGAGGGAGAAACATTGGTTGCTTCCTGCATGCACCATGACCAGGGCCGGGGAACCTATAACCAAGGTACGTGCCCTTGACTGGAATGGAATCCGGGACTCTTCAGTCCACAGGCTGACACTCTGTCCACTGAGCCAAACCGGCTAAGGTGGTAGTTCTTTACCTGTTGATTTTGGTGGGTGGCAAAGATCTCCATCCCCTAGAATTGACTTATTTTTGCTTTCAAGGACTTTCTAACTTCCCTAAAACTACAAAGAATAATAAGCTATTAAAATGTCCTTAACAACTTGGTTTTACAGAAAAATGAGAGATAATTTATCTATTTAGAGCCCCAGGCTTAGGGTAATGAGGCTCTGATTTCTCTCCCCTCACTTGCCTATTCCCCAGCTGTATGACAATCAGATGAATGCTTGTACCCTCCTTGCCTCAGTTTCCCTACCTATGAGAATGGTAATAAGACTTGCTACTCAGGGCTGTTTTGAGGACAGAAAACCAAATATCCTGTTTACAAGAGCCTCTCTATGGAGAATGACTCAGAATTGATTTTGATTCTAAAATTAATTTTAGATAATTAAAAATTAACTATAGGCCAAAGACTTTATAGGGTAAAAGGGAGAAGTATTAGATTCTTCTGCATTGCAATTAATGTAGATTTTCAGGAAATTGCTCTTTTTGTTATTGGCATTTTCTCATAATTTTGTCAATGAATCCAGATAAATCTTTTTTTAAAAATAGGAGTTGTGGAAATGGGCTAAAAGGGGGAAATATTCAGATTTGGATGAACAGGGCCTACAGAGGCCTCAGTTTGCTTCTTAGGGGTGTGAGAGAAGGCATTGTGGGAAATGTGGGGCAACCTAGAAGAAAGTCTTTGTTTCCTGCTCCTGGGCAGCAGCACTGGAAATGCAATCACTGAAGATTGCCCCATTTTCACTTCTGATCCTAAGGGTTTGCAATGCTCAGAGCAGCATGCACTGAAGTCCCCTTTTCCTGCTTCTCTCCCATGATCTCACAGGAATAATTTGCTGCTATCCTAGGCCTTGCCAAAGCTCAGAGTCTAAACCTGCACATACACCAAGGAGGAGGGAGTACAGATGCAAGTTGAGAGCTGACAGCATCTTTAAAAACCTCCCTCCCTTTATTATGTCTTTTAGACTCCACATAGAAGTGAAATCATATGGCATTTGTCTTTCTCTCTCTGACTTATTTCACTTAGCACAATACCCTCTAGGTTCATCCATGTTGTTACAGATACAAGATTTCATTCATTTTTTTTATAGCTGAGTTGTTTTCCATTGTGTATAAGCAGATCAGAAACAGACTCATAGACACAGAAAATGTTGACAGTTTCTAGATTGGGAGAGGGGTTGGAGGATAGATGAAAAAGGTGAAGGAGCCCTAGCCAGTATGGCTTAGCGGATAGAGCATCAGCCTGAGGACTGAAAGGTCCTGGGTTCGATTCCTGTCTAGGGCACATGCTGCAGGAGGCAGCCGATCAATGATTCTCTCTTGTCATTGATATTTCTATCTTTCTCTCTCTCTCTCTCTTCCTTCCTCTCTGAAATCAATAAAAATATATATTAAAAAAAAAGAAAAAGGTGAAGGAATTAAGAAGTACAAATTGGTAGTTACAAAACAGTCATGGGGATGTAAAGTACAGCGTAAGGAATATAGTCAATAATATTGGAATAACAATGGTGTTATGATGTCAGGTGGGAACTAGATTTATCAGGGTGATCACTTGGTAAGTTATATAAATGTCTAATCACTGAGTTGTACACCTGAAATTAATATAATGTATATCAACTGTACTTGAAAAAAAAAGTTTTATCCAGAAAGAAAGGAAGAAAGAAAGACTAGTAGAAAGAAGAAAACCTGCCTCCTTTGAGTTGGAAGGGTTGAGAGATCCAAGTGTTACACAGTGCATCTTGGAGAAGGGAGTTTGCTTGTGCTTCGCTGTGTGGCCAGAGGTGTTTGCAGGAGGTATCACTGTGCGATGTTGGTCTGAAGCCTCTGCTTGACAAGAACTGGTTCCCAGTGACGGCTGCCACCTGCTCGATGTGGTGAGTGCTGTCTTCAGGGTTCTGAGACAGCTTTGTCACCACAATGCACCTTTCAGTCCTTCAGTTTGCCTGCCACCATTTGTTCAGGCTGTTCCATTTCCCGGACAGTCTCTTGTCAGAACTCTTCTGCTGGAGAATGAGGTTCTTCATCTCCTGCCTGGAATATTAATAAAGGCAAAGTGGTTAAAGAACCTCAAGGGAAGTCTTGTCACAGCATCTGGTACCAGCCTTGAGGGCTGTCGTTAATATCCTAAGTGAACATGCTGCAAAGCTGTTTACCATTGACTGTGACCCAACTTGACTAGCTTGTGGACTTGTTTTTGGAGGTGGCTTCTCTGGGTGTCCCTCACCAGCACCAGAGGCCCTCAGAAGGACTTCTGGTTTTCAGTCCCCTGCTAGCTTGGTTCAGACACTTCTGATCTTTGGGTGTCCAGTCAGGGCCAAAGCAGATAGCTGGCTTGTTCGAGGAGGAGAGAGACGCCATTTCCATGGCTATAAGTTTGAACTGTTCTAACCCTCTTTCTCTACGCCTCCTGGACAGTCTGTATTTCTTCCCCTTTAGGTAGATTTCCTTGCCTTATCAGCAGATCTGTTTCCATACAGGATTATAAATTTTAACTGGGCACTTGAAACTTTTTCACAAGCTGATATTGATTCTAATTTATCTCCCACCAAGGCCTTTTCTGTTTCTCTTTCCAATTGTACTGATGCTCCCCTAAAAGAGACAACTTTACGAAAGGGGAAGACAACAGGCATTGGAATCTCCCAGACCTGGTTTTAATTCCAAGCTTGGGATTGAAATTAATTGGAATTAATTAATTTTGCGAAGCCTCAGTCTTCTCATCTCGCATAATATTTTCTATATCACAGAATTTCTTTGAGGATTTAAAAAATGATGGTTAGAAATCACTTGAGCCTTGGCCATGTAGCTCAGTTATTTACAATGTCATCTTGATATGCCAACATTACGGGTTTGGTCAGGGCACATACAAGAAGCTTCCAATGAATGCATAAATAAGTGGAACAAAAAATTGATGTTTTCCTCTCTTTCTCTCTCTCTAAATCTATAAGTGAAAAAAAAAAAGAAAAAAATAAATTACTTGACATGTCACAGTCATTAAGTTTCCTTTTCTTCATGTTTGTAATGATGGCCACAATTAATCATCCTTAGAGATGATCTACCATCTGTTTTCTGTATGTGTCATGCCAAAGAAAATGGTGTTGAATTATATATAGAACAGATACAACTCAGCAGCACCGTCTAGTTAAAGAGTGAATGAGACCTATGAATTAACTAGAATTTTTCCATTCCTGTACCTTTGCAGAACAAGATAAATGACAGAAGTTGGGCCATCATTGTCACATCAGTTGAAATAAACAGGGAGAATTTCACAGAGGCTGATGTGTAGAGTGGTCTCAATTGCATGTATATTATTATACTGGGGTCACCAGTGAAATGTTTTCATATTGATTCTCAACACATCTAGACCCTTAGTTACCAAAATACACTATCTTTGTTATTGCCTGCCATGTTTGAATGAGCTAGGAAATTCTGATGATAAGAAAGAAGATTCCAGCTGATCCAAGTTTTGTTAAATAGTCAATAAGTGACAGTTGCCACTGCTTCTGGAGATTGGTTGCCAGAGATGTATCCTGATCCTTTGACAATTAATTTCAAGATGACAGTAGCAAACCTCCAGAAGCTTCTAATCAGAGATTAGTAGCTAATTACACCCAAGATCTCATAAGAAATTTTAGCCTTATTATATCTCAAACTATACATCTTTCTGATGTAAATGTCAAAGATTTGCTTATAATTTATAGTCATCTATACTTAAAATATAAGTAACAGTAAGGTAATTGATGACAAGATGCATTGGTGCATTATCATTTCTGATTCAGGAGAGAGTCTACTTATTTATAAATTATGCATATTTGCATAACACATGAACACAGAAAATAGGGTTGTGAAGGCCTGGGAGGTGCGGGGGGTGGGATGAGAGAGGTCAATGGGGGGAAAAGGGGACATATGTAATATTTTCAACAATAAATATTTTTAAAAAATATTCATAAATTATAATCACAAGTCTTAATATTTTCTTAGATGCTTTCCAATGGATTCCATAGCAAATTCATTAATGACACTAAAAGTCTGACTCAAGATTTAGTATATTTGGTAATAATTAGATTTGTATATAGCGTCTCACTGGAAAACATCCATTCCTAATACACTGTGATTCTTTTATTAGGCTGGTCCTAAAAAATAATCTCTCTATATAAAAGGCTAAGTGACTGTCAGATCATCCATCTGACTGGTAGCTATGACATGCACTGGCCATTAGGGGCAGACACTCAACGCAGGAGTTGCCAAACTGCATTGACTTGGCAGTGGTGGTTCTTGGGTCATGCACTCTGGAACCACAGGGGAGGGAGCCTGATTCTGGGGGGCATCACCCGAGAACTCCCCTCTCGCAATTTGGGACCCCCCTAAGGGTTGTCAGAGAGCTGATTTCAGCCTGATCTCCACAGGCCAGGCCGAGGGACCCCACCTGCTGGAGGGACCCTGCTCACTCCGCAGGAGCCCTTCGAGCTGCAGTGCCACCCCAGGTGCAGCCAGCCAGGGAGGACTGTGGGAGGTTGGCTCTAGGGTGTATCCGGCCCATCTTGCCCAGTCCCACTCTGCGCCACCTTCTAATTCATTTCCTTTCAATGTGTATGAATCTGTGCACTGGGCACTAGTACTTAATAATCTATTTTGCTATAGGTTGATCTTGGTCAGGGTGATTCACTTATATATCTCATTTTTAATTGTCCATAGCCAAGAAGTATAAAACTAACTTTAGTAAATATAATCTACAGGTGACATCAAAGTATATTTTGGTCACTTATGGAGAGGTGTGTGTGTATGTTTGTGCCCTTTTTGAAATGCCGTGTGTTACATCTAGGAACAGGAAAAGCTGGCTCCAATATTTGAAGACCAGAGCTGGTAGTGAGGAGTACTGATTTGTTGGCATAGGACACAGACGTAGTAGAAATTCAATAAAGACTAATTTTATTTCCTGTTTTTCTACTTTTCATGTTTCACCTCTATCCTTTTGAAGAGATAATATGTCTATGTATGAGGCCAAGGGAAGAAGGAAAGGAAGGAGAGAATGACAAGAACTGTATGTTCATTGAACAACCAGTGTCAACATAGTGGAAGATTAACCAACAATTACATACATTCCCAAGCTAAATTTTGCCAAGGAGATTCTACCAGCCTTTCACATAAAAACACTTCTGCTGTTAGTTCTCAAATACTGTAAAAGCCATTTGAGCCTGGAGTGTCTTGGAAATGTTTGGAGAGAGAGAACATGACTGTACACTGATACTTGACTTAATGGAGCCTGCACACAGTCTTGTGACTTGTCCATAGACTTATCTAAAAGCAGGAATCTGGAAGTCAGTATCAAAATCATCTCGATGGAATTAGTTTAATCAAAGTGAATTCAGGATTCTAACCCTCTCTGGCTCTTAAACACCCAGCTAGAGTCTTATTTTGGTTAGGGTCCCATTCCAAATTCAGGTAGGCAATGAGGAACCAGAAACAGATTATTAATAAGCCAAATCTGAAAATCCACCATCTTGAAATGTAGCAGATTAAATCTGAGTTGAGCAGCAGACAGCAAAAAATACTCATGTCGATTTACTTTAATTAGAAAATCATAATGTCATGATTTGGAAGTGAAGAATCTCTTTCTGTAGGATTTATAACAGTGGGAAATCTTGAGCATCTCTGATAAATTAGAAAGAACTTGGACATGAGTAATGAAAATGATGAAGGAGCTGGAAGAACTGACTTAGAGGAGAAGATGAAAAGAATTTAACATGGATAGCTTGGCTGAGTGAAGAAAAGATCCTTTGATTAATAACTAGGCATTCTTGAAGTGCATAAGCACTAAGAAAAAACTCAGTACATTTTGGGTGTGGAAAACATGAATAATGGAATCAATTAAGCACAGTAAAATAAGATGAATGTCAAATGTAAAATATCTATTTCTGGTTTTTTTTAGATGTGCCTCTTGAGGTACTTTCAATGTTAAATATTTTCTAGTAAAAAATTCTTAATATTTTCAATCTCCTTTTTTTAAAAAAAAACAAAAGAGGCAAAATCTCCCAAGAGTTTTGAAAATATACATTTTGCTCATAGCAGCATAGTGGTTAGATTTTAACTGTGGTTGGGGACCAAGCCAACCAAGATCTTCAGGACAAAGTCTCTTAAATAGAATGTTATTGGTCCTAACATCAATAGAACACCAACGTAAGAGGTTCTGTTTTTTTCTCTGGGGTTTGCCTCAGGCCTCTGAGGGAGGCCGAGGGAAACAGTTGATAAGGCTTTGACATCCATTGGTCCAGGACAGCCTGAATGCACATTGTCACCTCTTATAAAATGTCTGGTTCCATTCAAAGTTGGCCAAGTCTGGTGTTAAAAAAAATTTAATAAAATGTCATCATGTTTATCCTAAGGGTTTGATTGCTGAGACAGAAGCTATGAATGTGCCTAACTAAGGTGGGGGAGGAGTGAATCCAGGATTCTAGGCAGGTTGACATGGCAGTTTAATGTTCAGACTTAGATATCAGTCAACCCAATAAATCTTGAAATCCAGGATGATCACTTACAAAGTGTTTAATTTCAGGCAAATGCCTTCCCTTCCTAAGTCTCAGTTTCCTCTTCTATAAAACAAGGTAGTTCCAAGGGTTATTGTGAGAATTATATCAAATATTATATTTATATAACTCAGTACAATGCCTGACTCATAATAAGTGTTCAGCATTTATTCTTGTTATTAGTAGCCCTGCCATCTACCCTAACTTTATTCTCTCACAATGACCACACCTCTCCTTCTAAAGTGAGGACCCAGGATGGGCTATTTTAGAGGGAAATGGGGGCTGGAAGATATTGCCATCATTCTATGAGAAAGCATGGGCTATTTCACATCAATGTATTTTACAGTAAACCCTTCATGATTTAAACTAAAATCTGATAGCCTGATGTCTACATTATAAATACAATAGAAATTCAGTTTTATTTTATTTCATTATAAATAATGCTTATATTCTTCTTATCCCAAGTCTTAATTTGCTAGTTTGCTTTGTATTCTTTCTGTTAACTAATTTTAAAATTCTCATTTATATTTTACTGTTGCTTTTGTGGTTTCTGGTTTCATGATAAGCCACCCCAAATGCTTTGTGTAAGAAGTAAGGATATAGACAAATAAAGGAAATATATGTAGTTGAAATACTTACAAAACAAAAGTGTATACCTACATTTTAGGAATATATGCTCGTGGAATTAAAGAATATAGAAATTCTTGTCAATGAAAAATAGTGAATTAATGATGCTAATTCACCCTGTGGGGAAGGGAGAACATTTCAGGAAGATGAATGCAGAGGACTTTAACTATCCTAGCGTTTTTTTTTGTTTTTTTTTGAAATGGCTAGAGGGAAATCAGGAGGGTGTCAGTTCTGTTCAGTAACATAATTTCCATGCTGAGTGATCCTGGGAAAGTTGGCGTAAAGAATGACTACGAGGATGAATGTGATAGATCTGAAGGTGATGAGAACTCGAAGGCACAGCTGGCTTCCGCATGTGTTGCTTGTGCCTTGGTTCTCTGTGCTTCAGCTTGTACCTTCTGATAGTGCTAATGTTCCTCACTTCAAGAATATTTTCCATCCTTATTATCTTATTTTCTGGGAACTCATTGTACATACAAGGATTCTATTAACAGCTTTGACATCTAACATTTTTAACACCAAATGCTTTACAAGCACCATCTAATCTGATCACTAAACTTCTTTTTTTTATCACTAAATTTCTTGATTCCATCTTCCTGAAATCTTTGTGATTCTACGGTCAGAGTCAGTGCAGAATCAACTGCATTGAAAGTCCATCTCTTCCAGGAAGGTTAGTCCAACAATGATGTTAGAAGCTACATTTGTAGATACAGGATTTGACTGAACTTTCCTGCCTGGGTCATTGTTGTGAGGGCAGGTTATGTGTTAGAAAAACCTAGGAAAGGACTGGAAATTAAAGCCTGAAATTGGAAATAAGGATGTTGGGTGAACCAGATGTAGAATAGGAAAAGGGCTCAGGAACACAGATGGGATATGTTTGCTAGGACTAGTCAAATATATGGGCAAGGAATTAAGTCTGGTCAACAAGTAAACATCAGAAGCCTAAACCAGATCAGGATGCGCAATGAGGAACGTGAGACCGGGAGCGCATACATTTCATACTCATGGCCACACAGCTGATAACTGGCAGAACTGGCTTCAAATCTAGGTCTGTTTATATGAGAGCTTCTGTCCTTGACCTCTGTTATACACTTTTGTACAAATTTCAAAGTTTCTTTTACTCAAGTGAGTAAATGTGTGTAAATTCCTTCACTCGTCTATTTAAACTTTATCTCTATCTCTAGTCTGCATTGTTTCTGATGCAAATTTTTAATTTAGTCATTACCAGGAAAACTCAGTCATGGTCAAGACTATTGTCTGTCATTTCAGGTTTGAGGTTATTCAACTACACCCTTTTAATGCTATGCTCAGAAAGCTGTTATGCAAATGGTGGAGAGATGTTTATTTCATGACTTGGATTCATCTGGGTGGCCTTGCATGGCAAAAGGAGGGATCTGGGAGCCAAGATCTATTGGACTCTCTGGCTCTTTCCTACTGCACTGGTACCTGTCACATTTTAACAACATTCTTCCCACAGCACGTTGTCTTTCAGCCAACTGCCACCTCCAGTCTGGAGAACAACTTTGGGCTGAAGGACTCCGGGTTGTCCCTAGCCCTCTTCCTTTGTCATCTGCGGTGGCCACACCACACTGGCACAAGCAACTGCTACCAAGGACTTTCCCTGAAAATTGAGGCCCATGTTCTCCCATCTTTGAATTCAACGACTTCATTGGAGGACTAAGGTATTTTTGGCTTCTCCTGGAAGCTAAACTTGAAGCAAGGGGTTAAGACACAGCCACCCCACCTCACTCATTAGTGGTTAACTTTAATAGTTTGTATCTATTCTGTCTCTCATGTCTTTCTTCCCCAGCCCACAGCATTCTCTATCTAGACTGATGTGTAGGTGGAGCTCTGATTCAGGCTGACAACATCTACTTCCTAATCCTTCAGTCTTATTTGTGGATATGAAGTGTTTGAGTTTGCTTGTCCAATTGTTCCTTTTAAAACTCACCCTTACAGCAACTTAGCCATTGAGCTCCCAGCCTAAGCTGGGGAGGCACACTTCTGTGTGGGGCTGAAGTGGAATCAGACCCCAGTTCCTGCTTGCATATTAGTTTTCCAACTTCAGTAAAAATAGTTGCGCCTTCTTAGAGCTATCCTTTTTAGAGGTGATTCCAACAATTAATCATTTTGTTGTGTAGAAGTTGCTAGTGTTAAAGGGTTGCCTAAATACTTGGGACTTTATAAATTTAGTAAAAGTTACCCAATTTGCTAATCTGCTGTTACGTCAGGAACCTTGACATTTAAGACACATCAAAGGGAATAATTATGTAAATTATAAAATTGACAAGTACTGTGGCAATTTATAATGTCCCTGAGCCAAGTCTATCTTAGTGCAGGTGTTGGGAATTCAAGGATAAAAAAAATTGGCATTGACAAGGGATGCTGATTATGTGGGTTTGTGCAGCTTACACTATCAATCATCCCTGTATGCACAAGAAAAACTCCTGTTACAACAATCTTGAAGCAATTGCCCAGATTCTTGTTCACATTAAAATGTTTTAATTCTGACCTCTTCCTTCATGTCCATATCCGAGCAGAAACCAAATTCTATCTCACAAATATTTAACCTGACTCCTCCATCCCTATTATTACTACTGCCTTCGTTCAGAGCCTTATCTTCTTTTGTCTGGAATGTCATAACAGCATCTAGACTTTTCCTGCTTCAGACAGTCCATGCTCTGCTTATGCACAGGTGTTATTTATGGCAAAAAGACTGAAATTCAGATATAACCCGCTGGTCAGTATTAAAGTAATATTAAATGAATCACATTTCTTTCTTTTTTTTGAGTCAGAGTTTTAGAATATGATGGTATAGTAGACCATTATTAATATCTGCCCAACTGTCCTCACTACTTCTGGAATAATATTCCCCTTCATTTTGGAAATGTGCCCAATCTCTTATATTATGTGATTCTGGTGGAAGTTTTGCATCATAGTAACCCACCTTCTGGGCATGGGGGTGGGCATGGAACCCAAGATAAGCCAATCCATTGCAGGGCCTTTTCTAATTTGACTAAAGGAAGAACAGTGATCTCTTTCAGTGATGAGTAAAGCTGAGATATGAAGTGAAGACGAGTAAATGGTCATGCTCTGACCCTCTAAACAAAGCCAGTTTTGAAAGAAGGAAGTTAGAACTCAAGAGGCTGACTCGAGAAGTTGGAGAACATTCTGATACTTCTGTATGTCCCACCCCAGTTGTCTCTAGGTCCAACCATAGCCTAGAGCTGTTGGCAGCCTATTTCTGGGCTCCCAGATCCCTCCTTTTGCCATGCAAGGTTATGTTAAGTGTCTAACATTTGTAGCAGAAGCTGATCTGGTGAGTTTAATGATTTATGCTCCACAGAATTAAGGGCTAACCAATATTTTACTTTGCACTATCATCTACACTCTGACTCAAAAAATGCCCAACTATTTTTATGATAGTCTAGGTTAGAACACCACTTCCTCAACTTCTAGGAAAAGAGGGTTATTAAGAGTCATCTTCTCCCATTCGGGGCTGAATATCACGATTCCAGCTTTCTCAGTGTGGTGAAAAGACATTAGAGAGTAGGGGAAAAAAAAGAGTTTGTTTCCTGGCAACTCAGAGTCCAATGTGCTCTTGTTGCTTTAGGTGCATCTGAGATTCTACTGAGGGACTAATGGGCCCCTGCAGTGGCCACTTTGTTTTCATGTTTTATCTATTTTCTTTTGGAAAAGGTTGAGCTCTCTACTTTGTTTTGTGATGTCTAAGGGGATTGTGTTCATGTGGATTTTGGCAAGTTTGCTTGACCCTGGATTCCTCCAAATGTCGTTCTCTGAGGCAACAGAATATGCACTGAAGACTCTTAAAAACACAAGAGACTTTTTGGAGCAGTCCTTGATTGATTGTTAGAATGAATATATTATTATTTGAACATTTTGGAGCAGAAACAAAATACTTAAAAATTCAGCAATGATAACTCTCCGTAAGAAAACTAAGGTCTCTTTTGGTGATCTCTTACCCATGATCACTTTTGTGTCAAGTGTTTATTCGGTAAAATCTAATGGAGAAAATCTTGCCAAAACTCTGGGACACCAAGATGAGTATAATATTTTTCTCAACATCTAGGAGATTGTGATTTTGTAAATAAGCTAGGGCACATATCGGCAGAACAAAAGTGTGCTCAGGCAATACAAAATAGTCCCCCAAAGTCAGCAGTCATAGTAAAAACAAATACCAAACCAGCATTATGTCTCTGGCTTGCTTGCTATGTATATTTTGGCCTATCATTTCCTCCTGAAATTTCTTCCAACCAGTGCAGGAAGCTCCGAGGGGTCTGGCTTATGCTAAGGACACAGGTTTCCGGTTTGTTAGGTGGAGTCCATGGGTTCTCCTTGTGCATCACTGGGCAGGTCCCTTGGCCACCCTGAGAGGCTGCCATGCTCTCTTTCCTGCTTTAGGTTCTTCAGGGATGTCCCTTGCCAGCACTCATCTGCAGTGTTGCCCTCCCATCTTCTTTCCACATAGAGCTCAGCCCCGCTTCTGAATCAGGCTTCCCTGGTTTTGTCCCTTCTTACATTGGAGCTCTGTCTCCTGAGTGACTGCCCTGCTCAAGACAGGAAAATGCCTTCTTTTTTTAAAAAATGTATTTTATTGATTTTTTTTTTACAGAGAAGAAGGGAGAGGGATAGAGAGTTAGAAACATCGGTGAGAGAGAAACATTGGTCAGCTGTCTCCTGGCCACGCCCTTCTGGGGATGTGCCCACAACCAAGGTACATGCCCTTGACCGGAATCAAACCTGGAACGCTTCAGTCGCAGGCTGATGGTCTATCCACTGAGCCAAACTGGTTAGGGCAGAAAATGCCTTCTGTGCCCACTTGTTGCTTTGGCCTGTTGCCTGGGCTAAAAAGATACAGCGCTTTGTGTGTTCTGTGCCTTACGAGATCTTAATAAAGCAGCACTTCTATTTGTTTACTTTATAAACTCTAAGTCCCGGGTATTTTGGTTAAGTTCTGATGATTGACAGCTGGGAACAATGGAAAAGCACACTTCAGGTGGGACTTCTCTCCCATACTGACCGAATGGGCCTGGATGGCCTTGTTGAAAATAAATTACTTTCACAAGATACTTCTTTGCCTTTGTAGTCATATAGCTTTCATGCTTTCTCAACCTCAATGTCCCTCTTCCTATGTATTTATTTGATAAAAATATATTGATATCTACAATGTGTTAGTTATCCTGCTAGCCCTTGGGCATAGAGTGGTTGATGAAATACTTCTGTTTCTATCATCACGCATCTTGGCATAAAGTATTATAGCCTAAAACTGTCTAAATATCCAGTGGATAAATAGCTTATGTTGGCTTCTACCCTCTACTGTGGAACAGATGAGCGACAGAAGGTTGCATTTGTTACATGCCAAGGAAAGAAGCCCCCGAGGATTTAAGAGGAGCAATGGGTTATTAGAAAGGCCAGACTAAGCTTGTGAAAGAGATGGCGGCTGAGCTGAGACATTGAGGAAATTCGAAGACCAGGTTAATGGAAATGAGCAGGAGAGGCATTTCCAGAAGGAATGTCTATGCAGGTCCGAGAAGAGAGAGGCAGCACAGGTTTGCACACCAGGAGGAAGACTCAGGACAGTTTGAACTTCGTACGGATGCATCTGACTTTGGGGTAGTTAATTATGTTCTCTGAGCCTTAGTTTCTTATTTTGTAAAATTGTTATATATATATATATATATATATATATATACACACACACACATATGGATTATAAGAGCACAAAGTACAGAGATGTAGGTAAAGCCCTAAGAATCATGTCTGGCAAATATCTTGCCAGTTTGGTTGAAGCAGATGATGTGTGTATTGGAAGGAAGTATTTATTTAAAATTTTTATTTATTTCAGAGAGGAAGGCAGAGGGGGAGAGAGAGAGAGAGAAACAGCAACGATGAGAGCAAATCACCCAGTGGCTGCCTCCTGCATGCCCCCCTCCTGGGGATCAAGGTCAAAAACTGGGCATGTGCCCTGACCAAGAATCAGATCATGACCTCCTGGTTCACGGGTCAGTGCTCAACTACTGAACGACAGCAGCTGGCAGGATGTACTTCTTTTGCGAATTCTTCCTCGGTGCTTACTTACTATAGCACAGGTGAAAATGACTGACGAGCACTCTGCTTTGTCACCCTCAAGAGGAGAGGGAAGAAAATGGGATGGAAAATAAATGAAGAAAATGGACTATTTTCTTGTACTTCTTCCAACCTCTTATAAGGTGTGTTGAGCCCCTGAATTACTCAGCCCAGTTTAATCTGCACAGGACACATGCCGAACCAGCTGGGGTTAGGGAATGGACACTTCTGTTCTCTCATTGCTCTCACTTTGCCCAAAAAGCTGGGAGAAATACTCGATCTGACCACAGCACTGTTACCTCAAAGCATCAGGTTGGCTTACTTGAAATATAAAAAGCTATTTAATAAACAGGGCTCATATGTTTCTCTTCCCCTCATAAAACGCCAGCATCTAAGCACGTGGCTTTATTTGCTTCAATTTTGTCCTGTCTTTTATTTGTGACAAAATAAACTTCGCCGACTGATTCAACTTGCTCAGTCCTAAATCTGTTTCCTTCATAATTAGTTTACAGCCCAAATCAATTGTGCTGCCCTCTGCCCGGCAGCTTCCAAGTGAAGTTGCCATTTTACATTGAAAGGGCAAAATAGATCAACCCTTGCAATTCTCTTTCATTTAGATTCTGCACACACAAGGCTTGAAAGCAAGTCCTTGTTGAAACCTCACCTGAGTGGTTGTGGCAGCCACAGTGAGGTCAGAGTAGCAGAATCCGAAATAACATGTCTGGCTCTGTTTAGTTCTCAGTGTCTCTTTGCTAAAAAGAATGCACACTCATCCCCGAACAGCTATTGAGAGGAAAGCAGAGGATTTTCAGCAGGAGGGGGGACATTGGATGGTTACAAGGAGAACTAAAACCAGGAAGAAAGTGAGGGCATTTGGTAAACACAAAAGAACAAAGACAAGAAGTAGGCAAAAGAATTATTTGGGATAGGTTGACAGTTTGCAAAAAAGACAAATTGCAGATTTTGGGGGCTGAGTTAAAGGGTTGTCTGGACTGAAAAACATGGAAGCAATGGAAAACTAAAGAATTGATTATAGGGGAAAGGTAGTTTTGGGATGATAGTTTCATTCCAGTCAGCTTCTTTTATTTTGAATTACTACCACATTGAATAGCTCTTATCACAATTTAATTAAGCAAGGCATCCCTGAATTTGTATTCCCTCTTCTTTTTGTTCCTAATATGGCTTCTTAGCCTTTCTTCTGTTATTACAGCCCTGAGGTCATTGCATTACAGTTAATTGACGCAGCTTCGCACTGCAGCATGCCAGTGAGAACCATGAGGGCTGGGATGTGTCCTGTGCCCGGCCCAAGACTAGCACATTTTCCGTGTTCCATCAACGTTATGACATGTATCAATAAGGGAGGGCCCCCTTTTCCTCGGCCAAACAGGCTTTCAGCCCATTTCTTTGAGTATTCCTTAGACAGATAGTCTATCCTTTTATTTCCTCTGAAGCAATGAATTACCTCTGATATTATAGAAACATAAAAAAAACCATCCCACGAAGCCATGGGACTTTGATTCCTCAAGGGGTTTCCCTGCTAACACCACGTATTTCATGATGGAAAAGCCCCAATCAGGGTGGCACCATCGTGACCGTCACTGACAGACTGACAGGCTGAGCTCAGCCTGATGAATCGCAGAGGGCTGGTGTGTTTTCCATTCCCTGACAGTTTAAGCTTCTCTTGACAGACGTCTGTCAGGCTGCAGCAAGAAGAGGGAGCCTCGGGGACGCCAGCGCGGCTGGGTGGGAAGGTTGGCCTCCCTTTTCTTGCTACGTGAACTATTCTCCCGGCCGGAGCCCTGAGATACTTTCATTATCCCAATTCCTGAAATGTGAGTCCCTGTCAGTCACAGAAATTTGATGGACCTTATGTTCTAGTACAGTGGTCAACAAACTGCAGCTCGTGAGCCACATGCGGCTCTTTGGCCCCTTGAGTGTGGCTCTTCCACAAAACACCACGGTCTGGGCGGGTCTATTTTGAAGAAGTGTTAGAAGAAGTTTAAGTTTAAAAAATTTGGCTCTCAAAAGACATTTCAGTCGTTGTACTGTTGATGTTTGGCTCTCTTGACTAATTTGTTTGCCGACCACTGGTCTAGTACCATGGAGACAGCCTACTAAAAGGGGTAGAGAGCCGAGAATCAGAGAGGCTCATTTTAGGTGTGTGAAAGTGCTCCCATATCAATGAGTCCGTGATTCTGAATCAGTAAGTGGGGATTTCTGTTTCACAAAATTGTTGTGAGAATGGGATAATGTGCCTGGAATCTATGAAATGGCACCAGCTATGCACTGAATGTTTATGTCCCACCACATTCACATGTAGAAACCCAGTCTCCCAGGTGATGGTACTAGGGGTGGAGCCTGTGGGAGGGGATTAGGTCATGAGGCTGGAACCCTCCTGAATGGAATTAGTGCCACTGTCCAGCTCAGAGAGCTCTCTTGCTCCCTCCCACCCGGTGAGGACACAGCAGAAGGATGGGCTGTCTATGAACCAGGAAGTGATGTCTCACTAGACACTGAATCTGGCGGAACCTCGATCTTGGACTTGCCAGCCTCAGAAACTGAGAAATGAATGTTTGTTATTTCAACCAGCCAGGGTGTCATAGTTTTTGCCCAGATTAACAATTGTTCTTACCCAGAACAATTTTGTTTTCTTTTGTATTCCCCTCCCTCAGGGGACCTTTAACAATGTCTACAAACATTGTTGGTTGTCCTGGCTGCGGGCAGGTGCTGCTGGCATCTAGTGGCTAGAGGTAAAGGATGCTGCTCAGTGTTTTACAATGCACAGGACAGTCCTTCTCCTCCCCCACTCACATAAGCAATAAGGAATTCTGCTCAAAATATCATTAGTGCTGAGGCTGAGAAACCGTGCTTGGGTAGGGTGAGTGCTGCATCCTGTGCAGAAGCTTATGAGTTTTCAAGAAGGTTTGCTGACTCATTCTACATCAATAGCCCCCCCCCCCCCCCACACACACACACACTCAGAAACCCACTAGCTGATGCTTGCTCTCCATTTAAAAAGTATTTAGGCTTTAATCTATTAAAAGGCGGTTAAACGAATAGGTTCTGCAAACATATACTTCAGTGACCGTAGCCTTCGGCTCTGAAGCCTGTGTCATCCTCCCCCAGTCACAAAGTCCTCTAGAATATTCCCCCACACAGCTTTGGACACACTCCATATAATGGTGTAGAGGGGGGTCTGTGAAGGTCTGAGGTCTGCTTTCTGGCTCCTGGCTTGCTTTAATTTCAGTGTCACTGGTGAGCAGAGTTTGTTCATCACCCTCAGTTTACTGGCTGTTATAACTAAATTGTGTCCCTTCCCAAACCCCACATTCAAATGTTGAAGCCCTGACTCCCCACACCTCAGATTGTGACTGTTCTAATCAAGAGTCTTTAAAGGGATGATTTAGTTAAAATTAGATCACTTACAAGGACAATAGGACCGGTGTCCTTGTAAGAGGAGATTAGGACACAGACAAGTACTGAGGAGAGACCAGCGGCATCAGGGTCAGCTGGAAATTTGTTAGAGATGCAAACTCTCAGGCCCCACCCAAGATCTGCTGAATCAGGAACTCCAGGGGTGGCACACAGCAACCGTGTTTCTAGCAAGGCTCCCAGGTGTGTGGGGCGGCCCCAGGCAAGACACTTTGAGCATTCTCTAAATCTTAGTGCCAGCTGAATTCAAGGTGCCTGGAAAAACCAGGTCTTGGAAAAATGTATTCACCAATGTTATCAGCTTAGCCTCAGGTGTCTGGGGAGAGGGCCTTGATATGTAAATGCAGGCTTGCCCTCAGGGTGGTGAACAAACTGAGGGTGAATGAGTAGGGCCTAGGCTCACCGAAACTCCTTTGATTCTAATGTTGGAGAAACCCCTTTGTATTGTGGAATATAAATAAACGCAGCTTCCTGGGCTCAGCGCATGGCTGTTTCTCCATGAGAGGGAGAACAGATGCCAACCTAGCCCCAGCTTTTTACTACTTCTGTGTCCTTCTTTCTATAGTTCATTTTTCTTCATCCTCAGCTCCTCCCCTCAGAAACTGAACCCAGTCTCTCTCAGGCTGGGTGTGGGGGGGAGAGAGAGAGAGAGGAAAAAACACCCCTCCATACCCAGGGACTTGTTAGGTACTCACATTTGAGACTCTAGTCATAGGGTCCCATTCTCTGAGAATTCCGTTCTGCCTTCTGAGCACCATCACTGGGCACAGCACAAGAACTCTCTGCTGTCTGAATCTGGCAGTCCCTGACCCGAATGTCCCACTGCCCGTTCCTTCAAACACCTTCCAACTGCTTTACTGTGAGGAAACCAGCAGAAGGTTCACAGATTCAACAACAGAAAGTTCAATTCTCTAATCATCCTTCCATCGAAACGAGAGCATTGACTAGTCTTCCCCAGGAAATTATTTTTCCCTGACTAGGGTTGTGGTATCTTTATCCCCATTTTTGACATTTAATGTCCTTTTGTGTTATCAGTCTGTAAGTCCTGAACTTCACAGAGTTGAAGAACAAAGGGGGAGGGCAAGAGACCTTTTCAATTTTTTTAGGTAAATAGTAACATTAATAACAAATTTGTAAAATACATTTCAAAGTACAAAGCTCTTTTTATATCCTAAAATGTTAACTTTCTTATCTGTAGAGTGGGGATAGTGATATTTAGCTAATAGGTCTTTTCAAATGAAAGAGGAAGTGGTTTCCCACTTCCCAGGTGAGAAACCGATACAGAGACATTACATGACTCAAGTGGTCTGTCCTAGAAAGAGATAACTTGGGCCTTGACCGATTTGGCTCAGTGGATAGAGTGTCAGCCTGCAGACTGAAAGGTCCCAGGTTCAATTCTAGTCAAGAGCTTATCTGTTGGTTGTGGGCACACCCCAGTAGAAGGTGTGCAGGAGGCAGCTGATTGATGTTTCTTTCTCATTGATGTTTCTAACTATCCCTCTCCCTTCCTCTCTATAAAAAAATCAGTAAAAATATATTTAAAACTTGGGCCTGGTTCTTTCTGTCACTGTCACTTAAAAACTTAAGACACCATTTGCAATTGCATGGTTGGACCTAGAGAGTATCATGCTAAGTGAAATAAGTCAGTGAGAGAAAGACAAATGCTATGTAATTTCACTTATATGTGGAATCTAAAGAGCAATATAAATGAACAAACAAAACAGACACAGACTCATGGATACAGGGAACAGACTGATGGGGAAGGAGGTAGGTGCGATGAGTGAGAAAGGTGAAGGGATTAAGAAGTACAAATTGGTAGTTACAAAATAGCCATGGAGATGTAAAGTACAGCATATGGAATATAGTCAATAATATTGAAATAACTATGTATGGGGCCAAGTGGGGACTGAAAATATTGGGGGGGGGACACTTTATAAAGTATATGATTGTCTCACTACTGGACTGTCTACCTGAAAGTCAAGTCTATATATGTAAACAGCTAGTATGCAAATTAGCCAGGTGTCACAACCAGCTCAGGAGGAGACTGCGTGTGCAGATGGGCGGTGGTTGGGGGACTGCGTGTCACCCCCACCCCAGCGGACACACACCAGGGGTAAGGGCTGTGCAGCACAGCTCGGAGCCCACCCCCAGTGAGTGGCAGCAGCGGCTGGAGTGAAGCAGCCCTGCCTGGTGGCAGCTGGAGAAAAGCAGTCCGGGTCTCAGGTGCCAGAGAGAAGCAAGTGCCGGCAGCCAGGGCAAGGAAGGCCTATTCTTTCACGAATCTTCGTGCATCGGGCTTCTGGTAAAATAATACCGTATGTAAACTGTAATTGACAAAATAATAATAATAAAATGTAAAAACTAAGACAAAATTTATTTGCTCCCAGTTTTTAATACTGAGCAGGAATGGCCCAGTCTCCAGGCCCCAGCACATCCACCTGCTATGTGCTTAGGAAACAAATTTGCTTCTTTCCTCTTCTGCTGCTGATCCATGGCCTGACTATAAGTAACTAAATTGTGCAGCCCAGGGGGCCCTGCTTTCAGTTCTCTCTGTGAATGCACAGAGAGGAGAAGCCAGAATTCTTACTCGGGCTCATGAGAGCTGTTAGGAAAGATGCGTGGTGACAAATACAGACCATCAGGGGCACGGCACGGTCCGCAGTGGGAGGGCAGTGGAAGCAAGCAGGTGCTGCTTGGCTGCTGATGCCCTGGAGATGATGGTGCTTCCTGTGACTGCGCCATGCCTGCGCCTGAGGACCATCCAGGAAAGAAGCTCAGCCCACAAGTTGGACACCTCCTTCTGCATTTGAATGTTGACTATGGCCTGGCTCAGAAACTGGCTGATGCAAGACATTGCTGACAAATAATTATCCTAAAAGCAGCAAAGGTAGATTTCATGTAAAAGATTGTAGAAATCTGGAAAACTCCACTGAAACTTTGAAATGGCAGCAGAATGAGAAAGAATGCGGTTGTGTACATGTGTGTGTTTATGGATGTGTGTGCCTGCTTGTATGTGCATGTGTGACTGCATGTGTGTGTGTGTTTTAATATTTCTTTTTTGTGCCCTTTAAAATCCCCACAGATGTTTGGGGGAGATAGTTTTGAATGATGTGTAGGCATGCCAGTTTGTCTTTGAGAATACCTGCATTTCTGGGAACCATGGAAATGGACATGCTCATTTTGTGCAAGTACATACTAATTGATGTTGCTTATTTTTTATTTAGCATGCAGCAATGTGGTTTTATGTGATTGCATTTTTGGACCTTAGTCATTGTGCCATGGTGTGTTTTACTATGTAACCCAGAAAAAAAAATCCAATATACCTACAGCGCTTATGTCCAATGGCACAGGAGGCCTGTAACTCCCTCCGCCCAGAAGATGTTTGACTTTGCTTGAGAGCACATGCTCTCCTGGTTCCCTCGAGCTCCTGGCCTCTCCTTAGTCCTCCCTTCTTATCGTTCCAAACTCTGAAAGGTTGGAGCACACAGGTTCAGCGATCTGTACTCCATACTATTCCCTGGGTGAATATTCCATAGCTTTTAATGCCATCTCAATACAGATTAATTCAACATTAATATTTTCATGCCAGAATACTGCCTTTCAGTCAGGGGCAGCTCAGCTCAGCAAGGCAGTAAAATTTGCAGTCACCCTTGACTCTTCCTTCCATACTCACATCGATCCCTCAGCAGATTTTGTTGGCTCTGCCTTCAAAAGAGCTCCAGGCTCTGACTGTTTCTTAGCATCTGCACGCGCATCACCCTCCAAGCCTCTATCATATCCTGCCTGGATAATCTCAAAGCCTCCTCCTCGATCGGGGTCACCCTGTGTCTGTCATTGCTCCTGGTAGACTTTTTTTAAATGTATTGCTTGATTTTAGAGAGTGAGGAAGGGAGAGAGAGCAACATCGATTTGTTGTTCCACTTATATATGCATTCATTGCAAGACAACTGCAAGAGGGACCCTTTTCAAGAGCAAGGCAGAGCATGTCTCTCTGCAGATTCACACCTGCCACTGGCTTCCCAATCCACACAGACAAAAGCCAAATCTCCATCAGTGGCCTAAACACTTTACAGCAGCCTTTGCCCCAATCTGCCACATTGCTTCTCTGATCTCATCTCCAGCTTACCTCCTCCCCGGCCCACACATTCCAGGGGACTCCTTGCTTTTCTTTGCACAGGTGAGGTATGTGCCTGTCTTGGAGCCCTTTTATTTCCTGCCTGGAATACCCTACTCCTGAGTATCTCACTTCCCTATCTCCTCATGTTCTTGCTGCAATATCACCCTCTTGATTACCCATCCCGTTTTTTCAATACATCCCTTCCTTACTTTATTTTGACCTTTGTAAAAATTACTGCCACCTGAACTACTGTGTGTTTATTTATTTGTTCCTGGTTTCTTTCTCCTTGAACTGGAATGTAGCTTTCCGAAGTCCAGAGTATTCATTGGGGTGTCCCACGTGCTTCACTGGTGCCTGGTACTTAGCAGGTGGGCAATAAATATCTGTTGAATAAATTAATGAGTAAATAAACAGGCTTCAAGTGAAATGTATGCAATAAAGGAAATAGAGTCAAAGGAATAGGTAAAACAAGTAAGGACTGAAAATTACTAGAACTATGATGAAGGTATCAAGTTTGTCTCAACAAAAAATTATAATCATATCTACATTATTTGAAATGAGCATTCTTATAAATAGTGTAATATAATGAGGAAAAATAGAATTATGTTTAGTGATGAATTTTTAAACATTGTTCTTAAAAACAGTGAAAATTAGTTAATTTTACATGGACCAGGCTTTAGTTGATTTTAAAATTTAAAGGCCATGGGCATAAAGAGCCTTTTTTGGGAACATGATTTTCACTGTGTTGCACTGAGTGGATGGCCTCCCAGGAGGAGCACAGACAGTAGTCTCTAGGGCCTGAGAGAAATCCAAGTTCTCAGACCCCACCCCTCTCATTGGCTGAATCAGAAAGTCCTGGGGCTCAGATATTTGCTCTTAACAAGTCCTCCAGGCGATTGAGGTGCAGGCTGAGGTTTGAGAACCAGGACTGGAACCAAATCTGGCTCTACCGAGGACATGGCTTTCCTTCAAAGTAGAGGCTGTTTTCCCATGATATTCCAAGCCAGTTGGTGTGAATGGGGTTGTTGTCTTCCTTATTCTTCCTTACCTTTCATAGGCCATTTTTCTCATTTCTCCCACAATACACACACACACACACACACACACACACACACACACTCACCACCACCACCACCACCACCATCATCATCATCATCATCATCATCATCATCATCATCATACCAGACTTAAAATATGCAACAAATAAGTGAATTACACCTTCTTATTTGTCATATCCTTTGTCTTCTGTCCCATGTACAAAAGGTAAATATTTCTCCCATTTTAGAACACAAAACAAAACAAAACAAAAATTTAAAAGCTCTCTCTTAAATTCCCTTTCTCTTTTAGTCATGGCCCCATTCCTCACCCTCCTTTTACAGCATAAACATTTTACAGCATCTAAAAATAATTTTCTAAAAAGTCTCCTTTGATTTTCTTCTAAACTCACTAAATTAGGCTTTTACTGATACTGCTCTAATAATACTACCCTTGCCAAGGTCACTTCACTTTGCTAAATCCAAATAGCAATGTTTACTTCTCATCTTACTTGACCTACCACCAGCATCTGATGGTTTATCACATATGCCTCCTCAAAATACTTTATTTGATTCTCTTGATTTTCTCCATCTCAGTCTCCTCCATTAAACTCTCTCATATACCCGATAACTAAACTCTTCCCTATTCTATCTATACATGTTTCTACATGATTTTATTGGGTACCATGGCTTTAAATATCATTTATATGCTATGACTCCCAGATTCCTGTCTCTAGACATAACTGGGACCCTGAATTCTAAAGTTCATACCGCTGTGTATCCTAATATCAATTTTGTTGATTATTAACATCTGAGCTCCTGTATATCCCCTCCCAGACCTACTTCTTTTGTCTTTACTATTTTAACTGATATAACCCCTTTATTCCAGTTGCTGAGGACTGAGCCACAACGTGGAATAGAACCATGACCTCCTGGTTCATGGGTTGATGCTCAAGCAGTAAAATCACACCAACTGGGCTTAAAGCAATATTTAAAAAAAGTCAATATTAAAGCAAAACTCTGTGATAAATAACATATCGAGATTTTAATAAAGATAAGATTAGTATTCCTGATTTCCTTTAGCTTCAGTCTCCATGGTGGCTGCACTCGGTGTTGATTTTATTTTTTGGTGCTGAATACCCATTTGTTGAGGGAGTGAATAAATGAAGGTCAGCAAAGGCGTGCTAGAGGAAGAGGAACAAAGGTCTTCAAAATCTTTATGCATGGCTTTAATAACTAAAGCAACCAACAGTGACTACGTGACAGGTCCTGATGCATGTGTTTTATAGTAATGATATGGTAACTTATTCAAATCTTCTCCATATGGGGGGGGGGAGGAAAACATATGTACTACTATTAAATATAAGTTATATTGTAAATAAAATTAAAAAAATAATAATAAAAAAATAAAAAAAATTATGAACAAAAAAATAAATAAATAAATAAATAAAATAAAAATAAACCACCCCCCCCCAAAAAAAAATCTTCTCCAAAGCCTATGAATAGTTATTATTATCATCCCCTATTTACAGATGTGGACATTGAGCACCAGAGAGCTGGCAGGACTTGTGTGAGCTGGTATACTAGGAAGTGGCAGAGCTGGGCTTGATAGTGGCCGTGTCAGATCTTCTGTGGATAGATAGGAGGTCCGCAAGGCACCAGGAGACATTCCAAGAAAAGGGAATCTAAGCAAATTCCTTTTACTATTAAACAGCAAGTTCACACGGACACCAAAATAAATCATGAAAACATAGGAAAGAACAGATGTCACGATCCAAACCCTAGGCTGGGGAAACTAATGTGGAATTATTTTACGAAGCATGTCAAACATATGGAACAAGTTACAAAGCAGGGCCATTATAGATTTTTAAAAAAATACCATTGGCTTCAGGACCCAGGGTGTAGTATAAAAGAAAGAAAAATAAAGGCAAGAGAGAAATTACTCTATTCTCTGCATCAGCAGAGAGAATTTTGCTCTGATAGGACTTTTTTTTTATCATTATAAATCTTTTCAAAATGATCTTTTCCCTTGAGAAATTATTTATGGTATCCCTCTGAGTATGCAAGCAATGCCCTAAGCTCTAAATGGTGTGTGTGGAAAGGATGGAATCACAGGTGGGGATCACTTGCTAGAGATTACTTGCAAGTCTATTCATAGCAACTGCCTTTGGCCTTAGCCACACTAATTGGGACTGTATGCTCCAAGGGCTCTGTGGAGGGTTATCGTTGGGAAGAAGACTTGCCATTTAAAATGTGGAAACAACTTTTCAGGGAATAACATTAACACATTCAGTCGAATGTAACCTCTCTACCCTGTTGAGAAGCATGATCCCCCTCTGCTTTGTGTGGCATAGGGAAGCTTTCTTGCATTTTGTGAGTGTTGGCCGGCACATATATAAAAGTCTTTGGGAAATGCGTTAAGGGCGAACAATATGAGAGGGACTTCCTATTGGCTGTCTCTATTTTTTTTTTTTTTTGAAATGGCCTGGTACTTGGGGAGTGACATAGGTTTGAATTCCAGGCCCTGTGATGAGAATTTAGGATTTCTCTCTCCTCTCCCCAAACTTGGTCTGCAGTAGCAAGTTTTACCTGGGCCCTGGAGCCATTGGCTTTCCCTTCTGTGCTCCTGAGCCAGCCATCCGGGAAGCTCTACCTAAGAATGTAGGCCAGGAAAAACAAACAAACAAACAAACAAACAAAAACATATCCAGCCTCAGATTACAAGTGGGAATCTATATTCTAACCTGACTTCTTTTAAGATATGTTGAAATAAAGTCAGAGTTTCTTTCCCTGCTGTTGATTTTTATGTAAATTTCTGGGGCTCTTTGAAGTCCCAGAGGGGACTGACACCTGCTTCGTTGTCAAGCCCCTGTGAGTGCTTGTCCACCCGCGCCACTTCCCCCATGTGCTCCTGAGAAGCAGAAACTGGGCTCTCCTTGGCGTTCGGTGCATGCGAGGAATGACTCCATGCTAATTCACGAAAAATCCAGAGGAAATAATAGAGGCATTTTATTTATTTTTAAAATGTATTTTTATTGATTTCAAAGAGGAAGGGAGAGGAAGAGAGAGATAGAAACATCAATGACGAGAGAGACTCATTGATTGGCTGCCTCCTGCACACTCCCTACTAGGAATTGAGCCCATAACCCCGGGCATATGCCCTGGACTGGAATTGAACCCAGATCCTTCAGTCAGCAGGCTGATGCTCTATCCACTGAGCCAAACCAATCAGGGCTAAAGGGGTCATTTTAAAATAATGATTAAAAAAAAAATAGAGCATTGGCCTACTATGCCTTTAAATTTATTTTTATTTTATTTTTTATGTCAGCGAGGAAGGGAGTGAAAGAGATAGAAACAGCAGTGATAAGCGAGAATCATCGATCGGCTGCTTCCTGCATGCCCACACTGGGGATCGAGCCCTGACAACTTGGGCCTGTGCTGTGACCAGGAGTTGAACCATGACCTCCTGGTTCATACGTCGATGCTCAACCACTAAACCATGCTGGCTGGGCCCATTTTTCAATGTAAAGTGCAAACTAATTTGCTGTCTATCAACAAGAAAACAAGTGAGCTAAGAGTATGCATGGCAATCTTGCTAAAATCACTCTGCTATCAATTAGCTGTGTGACCTTGGATAACACTTCACTTTTCTTGGCCTTATATTTTGTTTCTGTTTTTCTCTGTAATTCACTTTCTCTATATATGCAATTAATA
This sequence comes from Antrozous pallidus, assembly GCA_027563665.1. Classification (NCBI taxonomy): domain Eukaryota; kingdom Metazoa; phylum Chordata; class Mammalia; order Chiroptera; family Vespertilionidae; genus Antrozous; species Antrozous pallidus. Next base: position 28,298,527 of record CM050527.1, on the reverse strand, counting down.
CATTTACACGTACAGTTTCATTCATTCATTCATTCGTTCACTGAACAAATATATTAAAACATCTACTTCTGGTGCCCATGACTCAGTGTCAGATGAAATTAAACTTAATTGCTATACTTTTGGAGTTTACAGTCCAGTAAGAAGAGGTATATACAATAATAAAAAATCATGAGAATGAGAAAAAATATAAATCTAATAACTTTAAAGGGGAGAGATGCTTTCAGATATGCAAACATTTAAAAGGGAAAATTGAATTAGTCCATCAGGGGTATTATATTTTGTGCAAGTGATAGTTTAGGAAAAATAAAGTGTTTACAATCACATTTTTTCCACTCAAAAATAGTTTTGTTGAATCTCATAGAAAAAATTTTATGTCCTGTTTCATAATATGAAGAAAAAAATTCAATGACTTCTATGAGCACTTGTAGGCAGTCACTCAACTTTGTTAGGGAAAGCTGAGTTTCTAGATCTAAGTATGAATTGACCTCGTGTGTGAGAGAAAATGCAATAGATTTGTGAGCAGGCTTGAAGGCTCAGGATAATGAGAGGGAGTGTATGTAGCGGAGTGGGCAAGATGACAAGCTGAGAGGCAGCGTGAGATGTCTCTTCTCACAACCTCTAAAGCCCTAAAGTCACTGAACTCACACAGTGCTTCAGGGGAAATTGATGGAGAGGTTGGACTTTGCAACTCGAGACAGGAGGCCAAGAAACAGATGCTTAAAGATGTAAATTATTAGGAATCTGCAGAAAGTAAGGTTGGGTCTTTGGGCTTCACAAAGGTATAGCATTGGATTTAAGGTTACCCTCAATAAGATTACTGTGGGCAACTGGTCCAGCAATACTACAATTTAATTTGTGTGTTATGTGAGATAGAATAGTCCTAAAGAGAAAATTGGCTCTGCTTTTTTGCTACTCAAGTGGTATTTGATGTCTCTGATGCCTGTACTCGAATCCTCTCAGCCTCACTTGGCTGTGAGCTTCAATTTACCCCAAGACAAGAGGATCTTCTCTCACGTGCACATTTCTTTCTACAATCCCTGCTCTCTTATCAACAAGCATTTGTTTGTTATTAGCAGAGACACAAAAGCAAAGCTTTGGTTTCTAGCCCCACTAAACTTAATAGAAAAATTATTTTAAGCTAAAAATATTTTAAGATAAAAAATGTCAAGGTACTCATCTCATTTATATCTAATTTTAAGAGTCTGAAACCCTACACTTCTAAAGGATCAAAGTTTATGGCTACTTGACAAAGTTCACATTTATTAATTCCTGTAAGTTAACTTATTAATTCCTTTTTTCACTAGCAAAAAATAACAACAAAACATTAAAAAACAAAAAGTTGGGTTTATAAAGTCTTTAAATTGATATTTTATTTCATAATATCACCTTAAGTGGTGACATCTCTAAATAATTACATGACATATACATAATTGTATAATTATGTAATAATATTTATCTCTATGTAGAACAAAATGATGATATCTGTATAACTATATATATATACACATACACATATATATACACACATATATATACACACACACACACACACACACATAATACACATTGCACATAGATAAATATGTGGAGGGCGCCCCCGAGCAAGACACCTTGAGCATTCTTTAAATCATTGCTGGCTGAATCCAAGGCACATGGCAAAGCCGCATCTTAGAAAAACACATTCACCAACAAGGCTGAGCATATTATCAGCTTAGCCTTAACTTTGCCTTGGGTGTCAGGGAGAGGGCCTTGAAATGTAAATACAGTCTTGCCCTTGGAATGCAGGAATGAATAGGGCCTGGGCCCACTGAAACTCTTTTGATCGGGTAAAACCCCTTTGGGGATATAAGTAAACAGGGCTTTATGGGCTCAGGGATCCTGTCTCTCCATCAGAGAAAACAGAGATTCCACCCGGCCCCAGCTATTACTTCTATTTCTGCATTTTCTCTTCTATTCCTTTATTTCTTAATCCCCAGCTCCTCTACTCAGAAACTGGACCCAGTCTCTCTCCACACTGGATATGGAAAAGAGAGAAAAAAACACCTATATAAATAAATACAACATATATACATAAACAGATGTCTCACCTGGATTTCCTTGAAAATTGAGCTTGACACAGGCTTTAGTGCTAATGCTTTATCAAAAGAGAATCCTAGGGTAAAGTGGAGGGAAAGGGAAGTGTGCAGAGAACAGTCAAAAGCAAGTTGGTGTGTTACCATGCTGACCATAGCTTCACCAAGAGCCACAAAGAGACATAAGCTCTCCATCAGTGGTGTACCACTTATAGCATTGTTTGGACAGCCAGCATGGCAAAATCCTGCATCTAAACAGTGCACTAAGGAAATAAGGGAGTTGACATTTCTTTGCAGTTCTCTTCCATTTTCTGCTTTCTGTTGGTCAAAGTTTAGGCTCATGGAAGTTGACTGCCTCCGGACTTAAAAAGTTCTATCACCTGGTCCCCTTGACATCTTTGGGGAAGCTGGGTCTTACCTCATGTGGTGTGTGCTTCTGGAACTGAAGTCTGGGAATGGTGGGAGGAAACAGGGATTCTAGATATATGGCTTGCTTGGCTTCAGATATAATATTCTGTACCTGTGGTAAATAGGGTATATGAAAGCTCCAAATTTCCATACTTCTATGTATTCACATTTTTTGGTAGTAGATGCCCTCCTAGCATGGACTCTGGGCTTGCTTTGTCTCTTGCTTTGGCCAAAATGACCTTTACAATTTGACCTAAACAGAGGCTTTAAAATGCACTTATCCATTTCCACTTCCTTTCTTGCCTTTGATTGCCTTGAAAATGTATGCTAGGTGGCTGAAGACCACACTTGGGCTAGCCTTTGGAGGGATATGAAAGACATGGACAAGTGAGAACTCAAAGAGAAGAGCTCAATTGTCTCATCTAGGCTATCCTATACCAGCCTGCAGGCCGCTGACCCCAAAAGAGGTCAAAGAGCCCAGCCAAGATCAGCAGTCACTCACCCATATGCAGCAGATGAGCCCAGAGGAGACCAGGATTGTCATGCTGACCCATAAAATAGTCACCAATAATAAATGGCTATTGTTTTAAGCCACTGAGTTTGGAGTAGGTGGGTTACATAGCAATTGCCAAAATAGGGTCCCGATTTGCGGTGAATTTATGACCTAGGCTTCTCATAGGAAGTCTAAAAGAGAAGTCTATAGGAAGAGCTTAAGCTGTTATATACTTAGCAACATACCGAGGAAATATTCTTATTGTATTTTAAAGTTGCTCAGAAGGAAAAGTATAGACAATAATTGAAGGGCTGCTTTGGAGTAGGTTATTTTTATTTGGGAGAATGTAAACACATCTAAAAATTGAACATATTCTGGGTACATGTAAACCCAATGTTTGTTTTATCATGGCATTCCAAAGCCATTTCCACATAGGTACGGGGATCTTGGGCTGGCATTCGAAAGTATTTCCCAACAAACCATTGCATAGACTGTTACTTTGAGGTCTCCATGCAGACATGTGAGTGGAAATAAGTGCATTGGGGACCTCAAAAGGTTTGGCAGTGCATCTTAGATGCTTATACGAGCCACACAAGTTAGGAATCTGGGATGGAAATCTCCTAAGAATAACCATTCTCACGAAATTTCCAATCCCTCTTGTTTTTGGCAGAATTAAAAATTCCGTGGAAATGGCTCATGTCGCAAGACTTCTGTGTGGTGCTGGCCAGCACCAGGAAGGAGAGCGGCCCAGGAGAGGAAAACCAAACCGATGTGGCTGCATGTTTTCACGCCTTTCAAAAGGTTTGGGTTTGGCTCAAACCAAGAAAGAGCACTTGGGGTTTTTATTTTGTGCCAGCTCCTTCAAATACCATTCACCTGACTCATGAAGCTTTGAACATCAGCAGGAAACAAGAGAGTGAATACATTTTCAATATTCCTGATGTTCAAACATACTTTGAGCAAGACGCCTTGCTGGGAGAAAGCAGAATACAGATTACCATTGGAGCAAGATGTACTCATACCATTTTTTTTCTGGAGGGCGGAGTGGCAACACAATTTACTAATCAGTCAGTTTTTTTATGTGCCAGGCATAGAGGTGATTCTAAGATATACAAGACTTAGTTTCTCCCTTTAGGTGGTTCACATGGGTGAGTAAGATGGACAAACCTGGAGTGGGATTATCTTGCTCTTTCCAAAATTTCACTAAAATTTGAAAATCCTATAGTGTGTACTGCTGTGTTTTTGAGAATAATGCTTCCATTTCTCTCACCTCACTATTGTATAAGCTAATTCTACTGCTTGGAATATCTTACCATCTATTGTCTGGTATCTTACCACCTATTATTTGGCAAATTCCAATTTCTGTCCCAAATTTAGCTTAGACATCAACTTAAATCTTGCCAAACATAATGAAAAATTCCCCTTTCTTTGCTACCTTTCTACTTTATACATATTTATATTATTGCACTTAACATACAAAATTGTGTCCTTAGCACAGTACTTGGGCGTAGTAGGTGTTTGATAAGTGGAGTTTGTTTGTACAATAGACTGTTGTACAGAGTTCCCTTTCTGAAGCACATGGACACTCATTCAACATGAGCCTCAACCTCATCACACTAATTAGCCATTTGTCATTCCCAACATGACTTTTGTCTCAGCAGCTTCTACACACTTCACATCCTCCAGGTCACCCTGTCAGCCTTCTCATAAGCAAATATAAATGGTCATCAAATGCTCATGGGTTAGTTCTTTATTTTCTTTTTTAAAAAATCAACTGGTCTAATTCTAGGTTGCCAGTTTAGAGGGATCTCAACTTCTGGGCTCTAGCACCATTTATAGCACCAATTTACTTGACATCTAATAATATGGTAATATTTGGGGCTTGAAATACAGAAACTCTAATTCCCTATGAATTTAAAACAGGATAGGGATAATTCAATTTAATTTACTTTTCAAATCGCCAGTGGCTGGGTACTTCATCAGATTACGGCATGAGATGGTACTAATGAAGCAAAGGTCAGGGGCTCACATCTCTGTCTGGTCCAATTAGTATTATTATTTTTCATATTCCCCTTCCATTTCCTTTAATCTCAAATCTCTGACAAAGTAGTGCAATTGTGCAAAGGGATGTCCAGAAAAGGAAGCACAGGAAGGGCTCAGTGAAAACCCACTTTATTTCTAGAAAGGCAACTGATAGTTTCTGTGCTATTCCTGTGTGTGTGTACGTGTGTGTTTGTGCCTGGGAGGGTCATTTTGGAAGATGCACAAATATAAGTGTCTATCCTCCTAATCTCTCTCTCTTAAGTGAATTGAAAAGCATGCATTGCTTTAGTTAGACGGAAGGATTATCTTACTTTAATGCTGGCATTTAATGTACATTATCACATTTATTATCATATCAAAAACAGATGTTTAAAATTGGGGCTAGAAATTCTATAACACGGATTGTATTACCTCCAGGCCACCCTATGCTCACTGCTCAGTTGTATTTTGTTATGGCTTTAATAGAGCAATAATGTGTTTCCATGAGTCTTGGTCTGGTATCAGATGACATGTGGGCTAATTTTGGTGGGTTGAGCAGATCAGTAGGGGGTTATACAAACCAGAGCAATTTGCTTCCCCAACAATAAGAAAATACGTGAAGCATTAGTGTTAATAGTGAAGACATCTCTCTCTTATTTCCTCTCTTCTCTCTCTCTCACTCCCTTTCATTTCATCTTTATCTTAGTCTGTTTGATCCAAAACTTATTGCCATTTTTCCTGTCTTCAAATATCCCTCAAACTTCATCCAGAAACAGCATCTACCTCTAATCACTAACTCTCTTATGTAAGGGAAAGCTACTTGAAAACTTCCTTTTATTTGCCTTTCTTACGTTGCTCTGTACTGATCAAATTAAAACAAGCAAGCTTAGAAAAACTGATAGCGTTCTTGATTTTTAAAATGATAATCAGTGCAATTTAGATAAGATAAAAAAAAGGGGGGGCTGGGGGATGAGTAAAAGCCTGTGTGGAACCAAGCCAGCGATTCATCTGTTTGCATTAATAGGTTCCAGCGATGGTACCACAGGCACGGAAAGACTGCTCGCCACTGCACTTAGCAAGCACATGAGCTTAAAAATAAACTTTGACAATGTAGATCTCTTTGTCCTTTCAGGAATGGAAAACATTATGTACTTCAAAGCATACTAAGCCCGTTTTTAAGATGTAGATGGGATATTGTTACTCTGGCAATTGGGAGGGTCTTCGGGCTGCACACAGCACATGGGCGCTTTGTGGGTCATAGTACTGGACCCGCAAGCTAGCGAGAAAAATGATGGAGGCAGTTTTGGAAGAAAACTTCTGTCTTGTAAGGAAGGAAGAAACGTCTGTCTTGTAAATTCCCTGGAATCACTGGGATATAGTTCCTCTTTTCCGTCAGGGAATTTTTCAGGAACCCAACTGCAGAAGCAGAGCGTGTGAGTAGCCTATTTCACTCCTGCACAGCAGCGTGTGTTCAGTTTTGAGTGTTTTTGGACAGGAAATTGATCTATAGGGTAGCATTCACGCACAAAAAGGAAACAGTATGGGACGATGGCTTGTTAGTGCAAGTGACTCTGTTTTGGAAATTACGGACGAGAAACCTTGGAGGAAGAACAGCATTAAAGATCAAAAGCATGATGACTCCTGATGAAAACATCCCCAAATGATGAACCCACGAGCAAAAAGAAACTTCTACTGTGAGTATCTTAGCAATAATCAAGTATTGGGTTTGTTTTCACAGCGTCTAGAGTATGTGGAGTAGATTTCCAAGCAAGCACTTGTCTCAAGGAGTCTTCATTATAGGCAAGTCTATAATTAAACTCATTGGGTGGTTCCAACAGAGGGTTAGTTACTGAGATTTTTTCCATTAGTTTGCAATCTGCAAGAAATTGCATGTAAATGTGGGCACATTTTTATACAATAGGCATGATATAGCAACCTTTAATTGTGTGATATATTACTCTGGCAATGGGAAATTGATCACCATAAGTATCTATAAATTACATTACATTTTGATTCTGGACATTTAAAATATGTTTACTTTGGTTTCATATTATCCTTAATCCTGTAATCATTTTTTCATATAAGGGAGAAGGAGAGAGAGAGATTATATATAGACAAATTACTTGTAATAAATTTAGAGAGAATATTAAATATTTCCTTGATGAATCTTATTTGTATAGTAGGTTAGAGATGGCTTAGAATCTTGAAAGTGGGGAAGAAAAGGTATGAGAGTTTAAACTAAAACTTGGGAATTAAGACCTTTTTAATTTTTACGTTACCATATTTATTTGGTAAGTCATTATTTTGAAAATTGTTTAGATGTCTCTATATAAGACTTGTCAGTTCATAGGGATATTGTTGTGAACCAAGCTAATCAACAGCATGACCCTATGCAAATATTAAGTATAGCTAAGTCCCTCTTTAGTGCCTGGCATTCTTAATAGATAGTTTTTGATATTGAATATATGCTGGTGTTGGTAACAGGACAAATATCCTGATTGTACAGTTGTCATTTCATATCAGGATTTTACTTTGCAAATTTATCTATGAGTATGATGGAATTCTGTTTAACACAGAGCTGTATAATAATGTGTTTACATTATATTAGATTCTAAATGCTTTCTATTCTTGGTTGCTTTTCTTTTGAAATAAAAAAAGAAGAGTTTGTTAAACTTATTGTTTATTTGAAAAGATATCATAAAGTTTTGGGAACGACTCAGTATATAAAATATCAGCTTATTTCTACTTAGCATGTATTTCCAGGCACTAGTGTGTGGCATTGGGACTTGGAATTAGAAATTTTGGAGCCCCCTCTGCTGAAGATTAGTGGGTAAGCCAAGATACTGGCCAAACCCTGAAATAGGGGAGCTCATTTTTTTAGAGGCATGAAAATAAACTATGAAGTGTGTTTATGAGGAGATTCTTGGAGGCAAGCCAAGTATTTCTGGAGAGAAGCAGAAAATATGGAGAAAGGTATTGAGTGGGAGAGAGCTGGAGAGGTAAGGTAAATTCACCGTGATGCCATCTCCATCTCCTACGGTATCGGATAACACTGTTATAATAGTCTAATTTTTTGCTATAGTATTTGTTAAGTGGACATATATCTTTATGCTACTACAAGTGCAAAACAAGAGTGTTGCACACGTGGTTTCATTTCATTTTATTAGAAGGGTAGTAGGATTCTTTAGGTAGGAACAGACAGAAGCTATAACTAAGCAACAGTTATCACCAAGGTAAAAATACTTTTGGATAATCATATATAACATATGGATAGACTTAAATTATCCCTTAACAGTTCAGTTTAGTCTCCTACTTAGAGGTGTATTTTATAGGTAATTTATCTAGGTAGTTCTACCTAGACTGAAATATTCTGCAGGAATCACTTGGAAGTTCTTTTCAAAATTAGAAGGTCGGTTGATATTGTCTGCATGAACACTTTTCCAAGCTAAAATCATCTGGATTTATTGTGCAGAACTCTGGGACCTCAATCAAGAAGTGATGCAACATCAGCTTGTCTTAAGGCTTTCTCTTTTTAAGGAAAGGGAAGGCATGTGATTACAATATGAAAGCCAAGTAAGTAATGTATGATAGAATTATTAAGATTTTGAAGATTATCTTCAAAGGAAAAATGTAGGCCTATACCCCCCACCAAGTTCAGGATGTGGTTACTGATGACAAATGATAGCATGAATTTTTATGACATCTTGTAAATTTTTTTCTAGTTAGTTGTTTGACATTAGCAAGATCTGTCAGAACTGCCCAAAGATTTGATGTGTCAAGAGGAATGAGCTTCCTGCCACTGGGAGATGAGGAGGTTCATCACAGAGGGAAAAGCAAATACAGGGTGTCCCCCAAACATGTGTGTGTGTGTGTATATGTATACATACATATACATACATCTATATACATATATATGTACACATACATACATACACTTTCACAGCTAATAGCTCAGTTTTGAAAATTAAATGTTTTTTAATAAACATTTTGCCTTTATAATTATTCAAAGTATATGTATACGTTTTGGAGGGACACCCTATACTTAGAGTTAAACAAATGTGCATTGGGATGCCAGGTCCCCCAATTCTAAAATATGTGACCTTGAGCAAATTACTTAAATTCTAAGTGTCTGGTTTTCTCATATATAAAATGGGTTAATAACTCTTCTGTCTTAGAATTATTGAAAAAAATTAAATGAGATCATAACAATAATTTGGCCTGTCGTAAGTGTCCAATATGATGTCTAAACTACATGACCTTTCTAACTTTGTGGTTTTAGTGATTCTAGCTGTTTAAAATAAGCTATATTCTTAGATTGTGGTGGATACTATCCCGAGATATAACTCCATAGAAGTATTTATTCTTCACCTGGTGAGCTTCTAATATAAGAAAATCATAAAACAAAGCTACTATGCATGCAGTAGAAGAGTATATAAGGCAATCAGAATGTATGAATTGGAAATAATGAAGTTTCCTTAAATATATTTTAGATGTGATAGGTGATGACATCAATTTGATTGACTGTTCTGCAATCTTTGATGATTAAGGCAGTGGAAATGCTGGAGTGGCTATCACTTATTAATTTCCCCTTTCATCTTGTGTCTGCTCATCTTAAGAAACCCTCTGTAATCAGTAAAGTCATTCTCAGCAGAAATTGGCTTTTTTGAGAGTTTAAGGACTGAAGATGTTCATCTTCAAAATATTTCCTATGGCATCTTTCTGTGGTGGTTGCAGAAGTCAAAGATTCATGAGGGTGGAGTTTTTGATGATTTAATTTATTGTGTCCATTTGATAGAAGTGCAAAGCACTTGGCAGAACCACCATTATTATACTACTGCTTCCCTGGCTTCAGCAATGCTTACACATCACAGACAGAAAATAACAATCTAGCTGTTAGATTTCTATATGGAAAGTTGCTATGTATTAGAGAGAGTGTCAGTAGTGCCTATTGACAGAAATATTATTTTGCATGTATAGAGTGTCATTTTTCTTTTCAAAACATTCCACATATATTACTTTTTGTCACCCTTGAAGTAGAGAGGGATACTGCATTTATTTCGTTTGCTGCACTATACAAACTATAAACCCAGAGTTTACACACAATTGTTTAAGAAGAAAGTGGATTATGAACTAATGAAGCTTTGATCTAGTATAATTAGTCTAATGGTTTTATGACCATCTCAGATTTACATGATTCACTCAGTCCTTGTATGCTTTAGCAGAAACCTTAAACTCTTACTTTGTATTGTACCATCATCCACAGAGGCCCAAACAATCAGACACACAAAAAAGATACAGGGCAACGGACTTCAACCTCAGTCAGGTGTGCAGAAAAACCTGAGCGTTTGGAATTCTCTGTCTTCTCGATTATCAGAATCTCCCAGATTCTTCAAAAGAATAAAGATGTTCATATTAACTCATTTAAATTTTTTGTTTTGCAAAGGATTCAGGCTACCATTGCATTCTTGGCTGAAATGACATGGATCTGAACAATTGTATTTTACGTATTTTATATTATGTAAATACTAGAGGCCTGGTGCACAAAATTTTTGTACTCAAGGTGGTGGGGAGACCTCAAACCAGCCTGTGCCCTTTTGCAGTCCAGGAGCCCTTGGGGGATGTCCTTGCCATGGAGGTTGGAGAAGCTCCCGCCACCATCACTGTGCTCGCAAGCTATGAGCCTGGCTTATGGCTGAGCGGGGCTCCCCCTGTGGGAGTGTACTGACCACCAGAGGGCAGCTCCTGCATTGAGTGCCTGCCCCCTGGTGGTCAGTGTGCATCATAGCTACTGGTCAGTCTGCCGTTCGGTCGATTTGTATATTAGCCTTTTATTGTATAGGATTTTATCTTTACTAATAAAAGGGTAATTGTGAATTGGTCACAACGCCCTCATAGTAATGACCAAAAAGCAGGCTATGTGGGGCGATCAGGCTGGCAGGAGGTTAGTGAGAGATGACCAAACGACTGAACAGCAGGCTGTGTGGGGCGACAAGGCCTGCAGAGGGGGGCAGTGAGGGGCGACCAGGCAGGTAGGTGAACAGTTAGAAGCCAATGGTCCCAGATTGTGAGAGGGTGCAGGCTGGGCTGAGAGGTCCCCCCTCCCATGCACAAATTTAATGCACTGGGCCTCCAGTATACACATAATATTCTACACTATTATATTATGTCACATTATATGACAAATCAACCCAGTGACAATATCAGATAAACTTCTGTGCCATGTCTCTTCAAAGGCTAATAAACTAGATCTTATAAGCATATATTTTAAAACTTAGGGCATGGCTGTGTTTGTTGATTTCAGTGTAATAATCAGAAGTTTTTCTTAGTGTGACTGAAGACTTTAGCTAGCAGGAACCACAATTTATAGGTACAAGAGTAAATACAGGTACTGTATAGTAGCAGGGTCCACATATCTCGCACAACTTATCCCCTAGGTGACTTTAAAATGAAGTAGGTTGATTCCCCCCCCCCCCCATATCAGTAGCTTTATCTGTGCAGTTTTTGAAAGCCTAGTTCCTGATTTTCTTTTCATTGAAAACCTTAAGCCTGCTGCATGTTCTGTGCACTACTTTTGGTTGGTGGCATTTCATGAAAAAGTAGGCCTAAAGGAGAAATCATGGAATAGAGGGCTTAGGTGCATTTTGATTTGAATAGAATAAAACGTAGAGAAGATCTTGTTGTTCATGAACATTGCTAAGACTGTATTAGCCTTATTTTTTTCTCCTGTGAGAGAAACAGCCTCTAAGGTTAGGCTAAGTGCAGCTGAGCTAATAGAGCTGTGATTACAGGTCATTAAATAGTATGATGCTGAAGTGTTTTGTTTCCATTATGCTGTTTTTATTCTTTTGGAACCTGAGGTCAGAGGTCAAGATGAATTGAACAGTCACATGGAAAAGCAACCAGTAACTTTTAATATCTTGAGATTTTAGAGTTCTGAGTGGTGTGACCCTTTCATAGTTCTTGCTTTTTTATTCCTTCATATTTTAAAGGTTTATTTTATTTTTGAAAAAGGTATACAGGATTCCCACTTCTTCAGAGTAAGATAGTCTGCTCACAGGACACAAATTTTTGTTATATATTGCAACATATATATTATATATTTAAAATATATAAAGTAAAAGTCACTGATTTTTCTATGCTTAGTTCTGTGAATTTCCATATATATATAGGGTCTTGTAACCACCACCACCACAATCAATATACAGAACAGCTCCTTCAGCCCAAAAATATTCCATCTTGCTGCCTCTTTATAGGCAACACCTAACCCATTCTTAACCCTTTGGACCACTTACCTGTTTTCTGTCTCTATAGTTTTGCCTTTTCTTAAAATGTCATATTAGTGAAATTATAATTTGCAACCTTTTGAGTCTGTTTTCTTTCACTTAGTGGAATGCATTTGTGATTCATCCATGATGTCATGTCTAACAGTAGTCTATTTCTTTTTATTGCTGGACAAAATTTTACTGTACCAGAGTGTTGATTTATTCACCAATGAAGAACATCCATGCTGTTTCCAGTTTGGGGTCATTAAACAATGACATACTTTAAGCATAATATATTATAAACATAGGTTTTTGTGTGGGTGTAAGTTTTCATTGTTGTAAAGTAAATGAATACCTACAAGTAGGATTCAAGATCATGGAATAAGTGTACATTTAAATTTATAAGAAACTGTCACAGTTTTCCAGAATGACTTTACCATTTTGCATTCCTAACAGCAATATATGAGAGTTCTAGTTACTCTGCCTTGTTGTCAGCACTTGGGATTGTTAGATTAAAAAAAATTATTACCTATTCTACAATGTGTGTAAAGGCATCTCACTGTTGTTTTAAATGTTTTCTTTTCATGTGCTAATTTTCAATCTGAATATATTTGTTCAAATAATTTGTCAATTTACTGGAAATTTATGTTTGTATTATTGATGTTGAGAATTATTTGTAAATTATGGGTATAAGCCCTTAATTGAATTTGTGATTTAAAGATATTTTTACTGTAGATTTTCTTTCATTTACTTAACCATCTTTAAAAGATATATACTAGAGGCCCCGTGCACGAAATTCTTGCACAGGGGGCAGGCGATGTCCCTCAGCCCAGCTTGCACCCTCTCCAATCTAGGACCCCTCGAGGGATATCCGACTGGCTGTTTCGTCCCGCCCAACTACCCTCCCCTGCTGGTCTGATCGCCCACAACTGCCCTCCCATGCAGGCCTGGACCCTCCCAATGGCCCTCCCCTGCTGGCCATCGGCTTTCTTGTGTCCACATGGGGGTAGGATCTTTGACCACATGGGAGCAGCTCTCCTGTGTGTTGGAGTGATAGTCAATCTACAAATTATTCTTTTATTAGATAGGATAGAGGCCTGGTGCATGGGTGAGGGCCAGCTGGTTTGCCCTGAAGATTGTCCCGGATCAGGGTGGGGGTTCCCTTGGGGTGTGGGGCAACCTGGGCAAGGGGCCTGTGGTGGTTTGCAGGCTGGCCACACACTCCAGCGACCCAAGCAGAGGCCTGGGATCTGGGATTAATTTATGAAACTTTTAAAAGTTTCTATAATTGAAACTTTGTAGCCTGGAGCAGAGCCAAGCCTTCTGCTTGCTCCTGGCGACAGCCATTTTTGTTTGAAACTTTATAGCCTAGAGTGGAGGCCTAGGTGATAGGGCTGCAGAAGCTTGGCTTCCTCCATTGTCAGGGCAACCCTAAGCCTCTTCTCTCTCCAGCTCCATCGCTGCTGCCATTTCTGCTGGGATTTATGTATCTTCTATAATTGAAACTTTGTAGCATTGAGTGGAGGCCTAGGCTGGCAATGGCAGGCAGAAAGCTTGGCTTCCTCCATTGCTGGGAAAACCCAAGCCTCCGTCCTGCTCTCAGTGATGGCAGCCATCTTGGTTGGGGTTTATTTTCATAATTTGCTCCTGACTGGCTGCTGGACATGGCTCTGGGCTTGGCTTGATCGAAGGTATAGTCAATTTGCATATTACTCTTTTATTAGATAAGAATATATATATATATAATTGATTTCAGAGAGGAATAGAGAGGGAGAGAGAGAGAGCTAGAAACATCAATGATGAGAGAGAATCATTGATTGGCTACCTCCTCCATACCCCCTACAGGGGATCAAGCCTGAAACCTGAGCATGTGCCCTTGACCATAATTGAAGCTGGGACCCTTCAGTCCATATGCTGACATTATGTCCACTAAGTCAAACCAGCTAGGGCTTAACCACCTTTTATAGAGAAACAGGTTTTAGTTCCTATAAGATATAATTGATCTAGTTTTCTTCTCATATGGACCAAGTTCTTAGTGTTGTATCTAAAACTTATTTTCTTAACCCAAACTCATGAGCATTTTCTTTTGTTATTTTTCAGAATATTTATAATTTTATATTTTATATTTGGATCCATTATCTACTTTGAATTAATTTTTTCATAAGGCATGCGTTGAAGTACATTTTTTTGTATATGAATGTCCAATGATTTCAGCACTATTTGTTGAAAATATTATTTTATTCATAAAATTTTCTTTGCACTTGTATTCAAAATAAGTTGACTATATATTTTCAGATCTATTTCTGAATTTTCTATTTTGCCTCATTAATTTATGTGTGTATGCTTTCACTAATATCATATTATCTTGATTAAGATAGCTATACAGTATCTGACATCAGGTAGTATGACTCCTCTAAATTTATTATTCTCTCTTAGAGTTGTTTTCTATGCCTTTGCCTTTTCATATATATAATTTTGAATCAGCTTAACAGATTTATACTAAACCATGAAATTTATGCATGTGGGGCGGGGGGTTATCCCTCAGCCCAACCTGCACCCTCTCCAATCTGGGACCCCTTGAGGGATGTCCCACTGGGATCGGGCCTAAACAGGCAGTTGGACAATTCTCTCACAATCCAGGACTGCTGGCTCCCAACCATTCGCCTGCCTGCCTTCCTGATTGCCCCTAACCGCTTCTGCCTGCCAGCCTGATCACCCCCTAACCACTCCCATTCCAGCCTGATTGATGCTTAACTGCTCCCCTGCCAGCCTGTTTGCCCCTAACTGCCCTCACCTACAGGCCTGGTCCCTTCCAACTACTCTCCCCTGCAGGCCTGCCCCCCTCAACTGCCCTTTCCTGTAGGCTCGGTCACCCCCAACTGCCCTCCCTTGTAGGCCTGATTTCTCCCAACTGCCCACCCCTGCTGGCCTGCTTGCCCACAACTGCCCTCCCTTGCAGGTCTGGTCCCTCCCAACTGCCATCCCCTACTGGCCAACTTGTGGTGGCCATCTTGTTCCCACATTGGGGCAGGATCTTTGACCACATGAGGGCAGCCATCTTGTGTGTTGGAGTGATGGTCAATCTGTATATTACTCTTTTATTAGGTAGGATAGAGGTGTGGTGCATGGGTGGGGGCCACTTAGTTTGCCCTGAAAGGTGTCTGGATCAGGGTGGCGGTTCCCTTGAGATGTTGGGTGGCCTGGGCGAGGGGCCTGTGGTGGTTTTCAGGCCAGCCACACCCGACAGTGACCCAAGAAGAGGCCCTGGTATCTGGGATTTATTTATCTTCTACAATTGAAACTTTGCAGCCTGAGGCGAAGCTAAGCCTTCTGCTTGCTCCATTGTGGCAGCCATTTTGTTGGGATTTATTTATCTTCTAAAATTGAAACTTAAGTGGAGGCCTGGGCTGGCTAGGGTTGCAGAAGCTTGGCTTCCTCCATCACCAGGAGAAACCCTAGCCCTCAGCTCTCTCCAGCTCCGTGGCTGCTGCCATTTCTGTTGGGATTTATTTATCTTTTATAATTGAAACTTTGTAGCATTGAGTGGATGCCTGGGCCAGGCAGGGAATGCGGAAAGCTTGGCTTCCTCCATCACTGGGGAAACCCAAGCCTCCCTCCTGCTCTCTCTGTGGCTGCAGCCATCTTGGTTGGGATTAATTTGCATACTCACTCCTGATTAGATCATGGGCGTGGCTTGTGGGCATGGCTTGTGAGTGTAGTGGAGGTATGGTCAATTTTCATATTACTTTTTTATTATGTAGGATATTTCATTTTTTTGATCTACTATTAATGGTACTTTAAAAATAAATTTTGAATGTTAAATGCCTTATATTTCCAGGATTAATCCCACTTGTTTCTGAGGGTGGTTTGTGTGTGTTTCAGTGTGTGTGTGTGTGTGTGTGTGTGTGTGTGAGATTATATATATATATAATCTCACACACATATAATATATATTATATAATATATATATTATATAATATATAATATATTATATATATACATATATATATAAAAGATATATATAGAGAGATTAAATTTGCCAGTAATTGTTGAGGATTTTTACATATATGTACATGAGTGATATTCAACTGCACTTTCTTTTTTCTTCTATTGCCTTATTATTGCTTTTGTGTCAGAATAATGCTGATTCATAAAATGTCAAAAATTCTCTTTTCTGGCTCTCAGAATGTAAAGATATTAATAAGTGTTATTTTAATAGAGAGAAATTAGTGATCAGCTTTGCCACAATGCTCATACCATAGGGTGGTAATCTAAAGCATGTGTAATAAATAAAAGCAAGTGAACATATATTTCATAAAATTCAGTGAGACTATCTCAGGAAATTGTTTAACATGATAATCTATGTATGATGTAAATTATGAAATCACATCCATCCAAATCACCTCTTATCCCCACCTTCCTGTTATAAGGTTATGTTTATACAAGGAGTCCATCTGGTAATTTTTCCACAAACTAATGAGAGCATGTTTAGTGTTTCCATGCCTATCCTGAGCAGAATAATAGGTATGTTCCACAGAGAGATGGATTTCCCAGAGGTAGGGAAAACCTGTATTTATCTTCCTGTTTTCTTGATGGTACAATTGTAGGTTGCTTTGATGGTATTGTGATGCCAAATATAAGAATATCAATTTAAGGAAGAGAGTCTAAACTCTGAGATTAGAGCAAGGAAGACTGATATGGTGGATGTCAATTCTTTTAGTGCAGGGACAATGTGAGAAGTTAGTATAGCATAATACATGGTTGTGAAAGTGGATTCTGCAGTTAGATTGCCTGGTTTGACCTTGCCAGCTGAGTTAATTTAGGTAAGTTACTAAACCTCTCATTGTTCATTTTAAAAAGAACTCGTTTAAAGTTTCTCTCCAGCCGAAACTGGTTTGGCTCAGTGGATAGAGCGTCGGACTACAGACTGAAAGGTCCCAGGTTTGATTCCAGTCACAGGCCTGTATCTTGGCTGCAGGCACTTCCCCAAGAGGCAGCTGATCAGCTGATCGATGTTTCTGACTTTCTATCCCTCTCCCTTCCGCTCTGTAAAAAATCAATAAAATATATTTAAAAAAATAAAAATATGATGGCTAAGAATTTAATAAAATAAAATAAAATAAATAAAGTTTCTCTGCAATTTTCCTCTTATCTCTGGTTCCCTGGTGTGGATTATCTGTTTTGTTGGGTTCCAAGTCTCTGGGCTGTCTTCTGTATATTGGACTCCTGAATTTTACATTCTGGAACTATTCACTTTACAAGGTTTAACTTCCTGCAGTAATCCTTTGTGTGAACTGGGAGCGGTTTGCCCAGTCTAGTAGCAGTCAAGAGCAAGGGGCTCATGGTAAGAGTGAAAGGGCTAGAATAATGGCCTGGGGGCCCTAGACCAAGTGGTGAACTCTCACAATCAATGAACTAGGGCTCTCTTCTAAAATGGGATGAGTCCTAAGTTCACACTTTGACACACTTCTTTAAAAAACCGAGCACTTCGTGCTTTGAAAATTTTAAAAATTGCTTTGGAAAATTTCTAAAAATTGATGAGGAGATGAACCTGGAGCATCTTATTATATCATATAGTGAAATAGCACTTCAGACTAATAAGGCTATTTGGTTCATCAAATTTAAAAGGGTACTATTAGATGAAACTGGGAAAATTTGAGTAGGATAATAATTGTAATAAACTGAAATTTTTCAAGTGTTTCAATCCATGAATTCATAATGATAAGAAATAAGTTAACTGGAGATTCATGGAAGGCCTCTTTATGAAATTGAGGGACAAGTAGGAAAAAGCTAGTGAAGACAATGGGGAGAGTCTAGGTGCACAGCCAGGGGATGGAAGAACTCAGTCTTGCGTGGCTTGAAGGTAGTGGGTGGAAGGGAGAGAGGTCAAAATGAGGTAGGAAAAATATACAGGGCCAATCATTCAGGACCATATGGTCATGCTAAGGACTTGATCTTTTATTCTAAATGCAATTTTGGAAAGTTTTATGCAAGGAAGGGATATGATCACATTTGCAGTTATAAAAGACCACTATGGCTTCTATATGGTCAATGGATTGGAGGAGTCAAGAGCAAAATCAAAGAGACATTGAGATAAAAATAGATTTAGAGATAGATATAGGAATAAGAGATGTGAGATGAGAAATTCAAGGGAAGGATGGAGAGAGAGAAAGAGAAAGAGAGAGAGAAAATGTGAGATTGAGTTAGAGAAAGAGTTAGGGGCCACTGTAAATGAGAGATGAAACTGGCCAGGTCTGAGAATGGAATTTCATTCTCTTTCAACATGAAAAAAGTAATCTAAGAAAGACCTATTGCTCTCTGGAGTATCATCTTCTATATCCTGAGTATCTGATAAAAACAAGCCCTTTCATCTTTATTCTATTATAAAAAACTGGATGTAGCAGGAGGATTTTGTTCAACAGGAGTCATCATAGACACATTGGCTGGTTGCTTCCCATTTGCACCCCAACAGGGGTTGGTGATTGAGCTTGCAACGTAGGTATACACCCTTGACACATCAGCAACCCTCCAGTCCTTGGGCCGCTGCTGTAACACTGAGCCAAACTGGTCCGGCTCTGAGGACGTTCTTTAGATGGTTTTGTGTTGTGAACACCATTAATGATGTTTGGGATCAAATTTATTGAATAAGTGTATCTAGCTTTGAAATATTAACAATGAAAGATAAAACCTGACTACAAAGGCATTTAGCTCTTTCTTGAATAGCTTGTAAATTGGCTAAAACCTAGCGACAACACTCACTTTCTTGTGGGGTTCTCAGAAGCCAACTTCAAAAAGGGGATTCCAAAAATATTTTCAATATTAGTACCCTTAGATTGTAGTGGCTTTCCAGTGTGATTATTGCAAGATGTACGCACTTGAATGTGTGAATTCCAAAAAGTTTGCTTTCTACTTTATTCTGTATTCCTGCCATATTCACTCAAAGAAATAATTGGGATTAAAGAATCTTCAAATAAAATGTCATACATGGGACGTCACTTCTTTATTTTATTTGATAAGTTTCCTGATCTGCCTAACTAATCTTCTATAAGCAAGCATGTTTTGATAGTGATAATAAGATTTGATTTAAGCATTTCAATGATTTTTAAATTATCTAATTTTTTAAAAATCACAGAATGTATATTTTTATTGGTAAGTGATAGTTGGGTATTGGCTATTAAGGACATATTTTTAAATTTACAGAAATTGTCATCTGTCTTTGGACAGTGAAAAAGTTATGCTCGAGATAGTCATGTGAAGTGCTTATGAGTCTTAGTCTATAAACCTGAATGTTTAAGGAATATAATTTGATTTTTCTACTAAGCAAACTTTTTGTTTCAAGTTTCCTATTTTACCTGATAGAAGTTTAATCATGATCAATTTTGGGTTTCTTTCATTGTTTCAGGGTCTTTTCAGTCAATTCAGTGTTTTCCGAAATCCTGGGTTTGCTTCTAGGTTCTGGAGCTTTCCGTGGTCCATGTCCTTGTCATGACATCTGCCTTGGTAGCATTTGCTGTGTCATCTCTTATCACTGAGTCTTCACAGATTGTATCTTCCTTGTCATACACATCAGGCCTCTTCAGGTCTGCTTGGCAGTTTCTGAGCCCCTCTCAGGAGACACCAGAAATGTGTGGCTGTTCCCTTGTGCCTTCTGGCCAGATACCGTATGCAGTCATTGCTTCTGAAACACCACCGTGCTGAGCGGGGCATAGTGCATTTTAAAGAAATGTGCTGCCTTCCTGGGGTCTTCTGAAGCAAGTGTCAGGTCCCAGGCTTTGCTGGAATCCCAACCCTGCTTGGGGAGATACACCCTCCCCCTGCCAGAGCTGGCCTAGGGTCAGACGGGGTACAGGCCCCTGCACAAGGATTTAGGAGCTTCTAATCTCTCTTCCTCTCTCTGATTTTTCTCTCCTTTTCCAGCCCAGGTAACCTGTATGTTCTCTAAAATAGAAAAGAGAAAAAAACATTGGGTTTTATACATTACTATGTTTCCAATTTATGTTTACATAAGGACTTCAGGTTTTGAAAATCAGTGACTGACTTCTTCATCCTTCTTTCCTTCCCGGAGCTGGGAGTCTGGAAGTGGCTTTATCAATGGGATAGAGTCCCAGGAACACACAGGCATCACTAGGAATAAAGAGAAAGAGCTCAGTCATACAATATTCATGCATGAATAGTGTGGTTGTTTACACATGGCTTCCCACAGCTTATGGATGTTTAAACCGAAGGGACCGAGCCTTCCCTCCTAATGAAGCTATTGCTACTGTGAAGTAGCTGCGTATTTTCCTTTCAAACGATCAATCTTGCATTATATGACCTTTCTTTAAGGCTCAGTTTGTATTTTTGTTGTTGTATTTTTTTCTCCCACGTATTCTTGGACATGCATGGGCTTTTTGGACTCCAGCCAGCCCTCCATCATAAAGACATCTTTCTATGTCCCCTATTTGACGAAGAGAACCGCTGCTGTGTTAGCCAGTTGTGCATAGCTGAACGAGTCAGTTCACTGAAGCTTCAATGAATCGCCTTTCAATATCTGTCCCCTGGCCATAAATATGTCACTTTAATATTATTTTGTAGTTTGAATTCAGTTACAGGGAAGCATTTTTAGAATGGAGAGATGACAATAGTTTAGATTAAATGACTCCACAGCAGTTATAGTCAATAGTGAAGGCGCTAGTCAGTGAGCCTGGCCATGTTAGAGAGTTGGCATCTAAGGGTATGCAATACAGCTAAAGTCCATCAAGCAGCGAATGTATTTTATTTTTTAAAAATATATATGTTTTTTAAATATATATTTTTTAAATATATATATTTTTTAAATGTATTTTTTATTGATTTCAGAGAAGAAGGGAGAGGGAGAGAGAGATAGACACATCAATGATGAAAGAGAATCATCAATTGGCTGCCTCCTGCACACCCCCCACGGGGGATCGAGCCTGCAACCTGGGCATATGCTCTTAATTGGAACGGAACCTGGGACCCTTGAGTCCACAGGTCGACGCTCTATCCACTGAGCTAAACCAGCTAGGTCAGCAAATATATTTTAATAAGCACCAAATTCCTAGATTTGTTTCAACATCTACTTTATTAACGAGAGTGATTTAAAAACAATCACAACCCTAACAAGTAGTTTTTAATTTGCAAGGCCCTGCTTTCTGGGCGAGAGAATTTAGGTGACAGAAGTTGCTGATCTGTTGCAGCGATGTGATGCTTGTTCCCAGAGAGCTGACTCTAAATTTTAGATGATGTTCTGTTTTATTTGTTTGGCTTTGACTCCCATCCACAACACCCACTTCTGCTGCCTTTGGTCTTCTTATTGTTAGGACACAGGTGAGAAGACGGGCCAGCTCCACATCAGCTCTGGGGAGTTTCTTCTTCAGCTTCCCAGAGTGGGCAGGAAAAATGGGATGTGGCCCCTTGTGGGTGGGGGCATTTATTTTGCTCCTGGCAAAGTAGTGACGGCATGAGCTTCCTAAGGCAGGTATAGGGGCCTGCTGGGGAGAGTGCTTCTATAGACACATTCCCACCCTGACACCCTGTGGGGTCCTTTGGATCAGAGGACAAGCCGCACACACTAAAGCCATCTCTGGATGGGTCAGTGTTTGCAAGTTGGAGCCAAGGTTAGGGCTGTAGCAGGTATCAGCATGGCATTCGTGTCAGCTTCTTCTTCTTAAAAAAAATATTTTATTGATTTTTTTTACAGGGAGGAAAGGAGAAGTATACAGAGAGTTAGAAACATCGATCAGCTGCCTCCTGCACCCCCCACTCCCCCCACTGGGGATGTACCAGTAGCCAAGGTACATGCCCTTGACCTGAATTGAACCTTCAGTCCATGAGCCAAACCTGTTAGGGTGCCTGTCAGCTTCTCACAGTGTTAGTTCACAATGTTAAGAGGCCCATTGTCTCAGGTGCCCAGTCCACTTGCTCAAAGAACAATGTGCTTCTAATCTTGGCCTTGCACACCTAGGCCACTTGAGGCTCATTAACACTGCTTTCATACACAAATGCTTGTGATAGCCCAGGGACCCAAAACAAAACCCTTCTAGGAGATGACTTGTGGTTTTCTGCCCTCAGCTTTTCTCAGGGTATTCTTCTGACTTCTCAAAATCTGACCTAGGCACCTTCTTCATAAAGCTTTTCATGCCTGAAATTCCCACTGAACAAATGTTACTTAAATACCCAAGAGTCCTAAATGAGGAAACGTATCTCAGTGATTCATAAATTTTTATACCATTTAAGAGACTCAGACCAATCGTGATAATATATATCACAGTTGTTTCACTGTTGTCGCTATATCTGTTTTCACCTACCAGAAATAATATATTCGCTGGCAGACGGGTCTCCTACATCTTTCTTCTGGCTCAAACAAATATATATATTTCTAGGAGTGTCTTTTTTCACGGAAATAAAATCATCTACATTGCAAGTGTTTATTTGGCTTAATGATACATCCTGGACATAAACTGGTTAGGAGCCAGTATGAATAGTGCAGTGCAAGGCTTCAAGGTTTCACTGCCCGAGTTCAAATCCAAGTCCTGGAGCTAAACAGCCCTGTAACTTCGGGCAAGTAATTCAGCCTCTTAGTTTTCTCATTTGTTAAATGAGGATAATGATAGTTTGAATCTCATGGGGTTGTTGTGAAGGTTAAATAAGTTAGTATGTATAAAGTGTGTAGAAAAGCACACTCAATACATGTAGCTATACATTGCTGGTACAGGCTAGAAAAATATGCATATACACACAAACCTATCAATTTATGTAAATGAGATGACCATAGGTTTTCATTTCAGAATAATATATTTTTTTATTGTTCTTTTGGTCCCTCAGCTTTTTTCCTTCTTCCCATATTTGCTTCTCCTACTCCAAACACTTGAAGTAGCATAAACATTAGTAAGGCCCTAGCTGGTTTGCCTCAGTGGATAGAGTGTGGGTCTTCGGACCAAAGGGTCCCGGTTTCGATTCTGGTCAAGGGCATGCATCTTGGTTGCAGGCTCCTCCCCAGCCTGGGTCCTAGTTGGGGTTCATGCAGACGGCAACCAATCGATGTGTAGAAACATCGATGTTTCTCTCTGGCTTTCCCTTTCTCTTCCCCTCTCCCTAAAAATCAATGGAAAAATATCCTCAGGTGAGGATTAACAATAAACCAAAACAAAGAAAATATTAGCAAATAAAAAATCCCCTAACTCATGTAGTCTTCTATGTATTGTTCTGTAATGTTCCTGATGATTATCAAACCAAATCTCACATGTAAGCATATACATATAATATATACATATTCACATATATACACACATAAATCATTTTCATTGTTTTCCCTAGAAGTTCTATAAAACACATATTTTTGGGAGAGGGGCATCTTATCTTTCTCACTTACTGCTTTTGGAAATCCCTCTAGCTTAGCAGATATAAATAATAATGTTGTTTTCATGGATTATTCTCTGAATTGTCTGAAGAATATTGTGTTCTGTAGGTTAATATGTTTTTCTTTGTGAACACATTTTTGTCAACTTGGATGCTGCAGTAAACATCTGAACTCACATATTTTTATTTACTGATGGTTATATTGCTGTGGGTCATATACTCAGGGGAGAGATTGCTTAATCAAAAGGTTTATGTATTTTTAATCTGAATAAATGTTGCCAGATTGCTTTCCAAAGGAGCTGTATCCATTTACGTTTCTACCAGCAATGCAGAAAAGACTTTTCCACATATCCCCACTGACAGTATGACCACTATTTAAAATTATTGCCAGTCTGATAGGTTTAAGATGGTTTATTGTTAACAGTTTCCATTACCCCATTAGTGAATTTAAAAAATATATTTGTTGGCCTTTTGCAGCTGTTCATCTGTGAATTGCCTATTTATATCTGTTGCTCATTTTTCTCTTAGGCTGTTGTCTGTTTCTTGTCAATTTTTAAAGCTTTCTTCAGATAATTATAGCTTTTAAACCCTTACCTGTCATTTGTAATACAAACATGTTTTTTAAATCTATTATTTGCTTACTGCCTTTATTTATAGTATCATCTAACACAAAATAGTTCTTTATTAGCTTCTGTCCAGTCTTCCCTAGAAGTTCTATAAAACATTGAAATAATATTTATATAAAATAGTTTACCTTTTTTATAATGACAGGAGATAGGATTATTATATTAATTTTTTAAGCATAAATATTTAGTTTGGAGAGTAATTTTGTGAATATTTTTTCTCCTCCAAATTAAATTATACCCTGGTCAAAGATTAATAAGATTAAGATTCATAAATTGCCCAGCTGGCATGGCTCAGTGGTTGAGCATCAACCTATGAACCAAGAGGTCAAGAGTTCTATTCCTGGTCAGGGCACATATCCGGGTTTTGGGCTTGATCCCCAGTAGGGGCAAGCAGGAGGCAGCCAATCAAGGATTCTATCTCATTATTGATGTTTCTATCTCTTTCTCCCTCTCTCCCTTCCTCTCTGAAATCCATCAATCAATCAATCAATCAATCAATAAAAATAATTTAAAGTTAAAAAGATTCATAAATTGCATAGGTTCTATGCCTATCTTATTCAAAAGTACATGTTGCTAGAGTAGAGAAATTCCATTGATTTTAGTCTGCTTTTCTGGTATCCATCCATTCCATAAATTCTTTTATCAATACTCATAGTTTTTCTCTTTTTAAGTTCTCTAGGACTTATAGGTACAAAATCATATAATCAAAAAAATAGTTAGTTTTATGTTTTTATTTTTAATACTTATACCAAATAGTTAATTTTCTTATCTCATTGTTTTCACTAGACTTTCTAATCTAATACTGAATATAGCGATACCAACATCTGCTTAATTCCTGGGTTTTATTGGTTTCTTTTTATTTTTACATTGAGAATACTTCTGACTTTTAGTAAATATTTAAATGGTTACCTTTTCTTATCACATTTAAAGATTTTTATTGAGATTGGCTGGTAATATTGTCAAATGTCATTTCACCATCTATTAATATGGTCATATGAGTTGTTTTCCCTCAACCTGCTGAAACACTAAATTATGATGATAAATTTTCTAATTCAGACCTCTCTTTGCACATCTACAATAAGCCCTACTTCATTCGGGACTTTTGTTGATATGTAGTTAGATTCTATTTATTAACATTTTAGTTAGAATTTTTGCATTGACATTCCTGAGTCAGATTGATCTATTTCAATCAATATTTGATATTTAATTTATTATTGCTTTATATAAAATTGGGAAATTTTCCATATTTCCTGTGGTTTGAAATAGTATATTCTTTAAAGGTCTGCTATACTTCAGCTATAAAATTATCTGATGGATTTTACTTGCTTTGTGTTCACTTCTATATAAATTGCCCAATAAAAGTTTCTTTTAGTTTCACTACTCATTTACTCATCCCCTCCCCCTCTCCTCTCTTCCCTCCCCTCCCTGTCCTCACCCTGCCCCCCCACCCCAGGGGCATTTTTTGCTTGCTGGTACCAATTGTTGCTGGTCCCTCAGAAGACAATGATTACTTAAGAGTTGATGGTAAACAGAGTTGGTATGTGTTAAGGTAATAACTCCTTTCATTTTAGTGTCCAAACTTCATTCTTTTTAAAAAAAATATGTATTTTTATTGATTTCAGAGAGGAAGGGAGAGGGATAGAGAGAGAAACATCATTGAGGCGAGAGAATCATTAATTGGCTGCCTCCTGCATACCCTCCACTGGGGATGAGTCCACAACCTGGTCTTGTGCCCCTGACTGGAATAGAATGAGGGGCCCTTCAGCCCTCAGGCTGACTCTCTATTCACTGAGCCAAATCAGCTAGGGCCAAATTTTATTCTTTAAATTTAAATTTCTGAACATTGTCTAGAAGGCTCTGTTTATAGATTCTCACATTTTTGTACTATAACAAGCTTCAGAATCATTTCTAATTTTTTCCTCCATATATTTTGATCCATCCCCAAAGGGGCAGAGAAACTGAATTAGTTGATTGTCCTCCTGAAATAAGAAGCTTTTTCCTTTGTTTCTCAGTAAGTTTTTAAAAATATATTTTATTGATATTTTTACAGAGAGGAAGGGAGAGGGAGAGTTAGAAACATCAATTAGCTGCATCCTACACACTTCCCACTGGGGATGTGCTTGCAGCCAAGGTACATGCCCTTGACTGGAATCGAACCTGGGACCCTTGAGTCTGAAGGCCGACGCTCTATCCCCTGAGCCAAACCAGTTAGGGCTCTCAGTAAGTTTTAAAGAAATTGTTTGTTATTTACAATATCTAATCAAGAGGCATGATTATCTGACATTCACTCTCAGTTTGACCCTTTATCAATGAAAACTCTGAAAAATATTTAATTCTAAGCGCTTCTGCTTTTTGAATGCCACTTTGCTTCTATATCTCTTCTCTTTCTTCTATTATAAGATCATTTACATGAAAATGGTATCTTAAGATGGCTTATCAATATGTTATGATTATTTTCGCCTGCAGCAGAGAATACTCTCACATCTTTGATTGTTGCCATGGAAACAATTATGCTATCAAAGAAAAGAAGATTTCAACTATGGTAGAAATTAGGTTGAACAGATAATGTAGAAGAAATGAAAAGGTGCCTACTATTTGTTCCTGAATGAAAACAAGATATAAATTAGTAATTAGTCGTTTTGTTTTAAGACTAACTATAAGCCTTTTGTGTGAGTTTTGCCCAAACAATAAAGCTAAAAATAGTGTCATCCTCTGTTTTTAAATCTATCAACTGCATTGAGTTACCCACAAACACTAGCTCTAACCTGAATATTCTCCTGTTTTAACAAGCTAACCCATAACTTAGACTATGATTCTTCCAGCAAGGTGGGGACAATTTCATGTGCTCATAAAATTGGAAAACAAAATTAATCTTTAGATGAAGGGTAGCTGGATCAGCCATTTATCACAGGAGCCACTGAGTTATATACGAATTTTCTTGGAGCCTACATTTGGGATACTCTTTCTAGTTTTCTAATAAAAACCCATCCATGGTTATGTTTCTATTATCATCCAAACTAGAAATAATTTTAAATAAATATTAGATATTGAAGAAAAGTAAATTTATACTTTAAATTGTAAAGTATGCCCTGACTAGGGATTAACCACTGAGCCATACCAGCTGGGGGCCTACAAAATTTTATTTATTTATTTATTTATTCATTTATTTGATGTTGTTGTTAATTCTCACCTAAGGATATTTTTCCATTGATTTTTAGAGAGAGTGGAAGGTAGGGGGAGAGAAACATTGATGAGAGAGAGACATATCAATTGGTTGCCTCTTGCACAGGCCCCAACCAAGGGGATCAAGTCTGCAACCAAGGTATGTGCCCTTAGCCAGAATGGAACCCAGGACCATTCAGTTTGCAGGCTGATGCTCTATCCACTGAGCCAAACTGGCTAGGGCCAAACTAGAAATACATAATTTTCAAATAAGCGTTGGATATTACAAAGAAGTACATTGATACTTTAAATTGTAAAGTATGCCCCTACTGGGGATCAGCCACTGAGCAACACTGGCTGGGCTACTTCAAGATACTTTAGAAATTATTGTCAGAAACCACACACAATTCTATTTACTGGACTCTTCTGGAACTTTTTAAGTTCTCTTTCCACAAGTGCTTTTCTGTTTTTAGGCTATAAATAGTTTAGTACTTGGATTATTGCCATCACATACAATTTGCTTTCTAATAATTTTTTATTTATCCTCTGGAGAGCTCATCTACTCTAAGATTCCTGAGATTTCAGTGTTTTGGAGAGAGAAAGAATGAATGAAGGCTCTTTCTCTCCTTGTCTGCTGCCCTGAGGGAAACTGATTTTCTGCAGCACGTTGCCATTAACTAGGGACTGAGCAATCCACTGAGTCACTGTGCACATTATGGAATGCCATTCCTTGGGTAAACCATGGTGTAATAGAAGGAGCTCTGAGTTGAATGTTTAATAAGCCTAGTTTCTCTGCTAAGTACTTTACAGTAGATGACAGTAATATGATGCTTTTGAGCCATATAGTCTGGGGTTGAATCTCCACTCCTCACTTGCTATGACTATTAGGGAATTTTGGGCAACCTAATTAACCTAGCTCTGCCCCTCACCCTTCTCTGATAGAAAAACAGCGCTCTTTTCACCTTACCGGCTTGTGGCAAGGCAACATAAGCAATACTTCATAATATTTGCAATTACCTTTACTTCTTAAAATAAACCTATAAAGAAAGTACTATTATTATTTACAGATGACAAAGCAGATGGTTAGGTTATATAGCTGGTCCAGGTTTTTCTGGAAAGATTGGAATATTAACCTAGGGCTGTTAGACTTTGAAGACATTGTACTTTCTTATTCTACCAGATGTGGCTCTGCTTCCAGGCAGAATGTGATCCCGGGAAAGACAGTTAACCCTTCCGGGCCTCCATTTACACGACTGTCTGATGAATGGGGGTCCTGGGCTTACTATAAAACAAGATCAACCCATATAGCGGAAGTCTCTGCTTATGAAGGGGGAGTCACTGTCACTAGACGTGAACTGGCATGGTGCTAGGAAGCCATTTGGTGTTTTAGACATAGTGTGTTTATTGCTAGCTGTGCAGTCTTGGGCAAATCAGTGTTCTCAAGTCTAATTGGGATTCAGCCAGCTATCCGTTTTCAGCGGCCGCCAGCACTCTATCAGATAAGAATAATATCCACAGATATGTCAACCCCTGAAGGCTGTTGGAGGATCAAATAAAACACTTGATCTGAAACTGCTGATTGCACAGGTTCTGTGCTCTGTGGACAAGAGGGGACTGTCTTCTGGGTGAACAGCTATGCCATCCCTCCTGGCTCAGAGCTGGCCAAGCAGTCAGGTCTGAACAAGCCTCGGACCTCTGATTCTAGGCTGGTCTTCTTGATTTTTGGTTTTTGATTGATTTTAGAGAGAGGAAAGGAGAAGGAGAGAGAGAGAAACATTGATGTATGAAAGAAACATCAATTGGCTGCTCCCCCCTCCCCCTCGTACACCCAACTGGGAATCTAACCCGCAACCTGGGTATGTGTCCTGACTGGGAATCAAACTGGGGACCTTTCGGTGCCTGGGATGAAGCTCAGCCAACTGGGTGACACTGGCCAGGGCTTGTCTTCTTTTTATGCTTTTGCATTTGTATGTTTCACCTCTTCCTTCCTCGTCCGTCATCTCATTTCTAGCTGAACTAAGAAAACGAGTAGATGTTCAGCATCAGCGGTCAATGTCCCAGGAACCAAACATTCAGAGGATTAAGCCACATTCCATTTTGCTATCTTGTTACATTTTTGGAGCTTAAAGTAAGTGATTCTCCACTTCTTAGGAATTTACTTTGAGTAAGTCATTTTCCTCACTGAACCTCAGTTTTCTTATCTGTAAACTGGAAATAGTAATAATAATAAAAAAAACACTTCCAAAAGTTAAATATGATAGTATAATTCATTATGAGAAGTACATACACGTATAAAGGGCTTAACAGAGTGCTATGTGCTAACTGACAGTTAGCTGGTGAGAAGCGCTCAGAGACTATGAAATGAAATGAAACTTGGATGTATAATTTTGTTTGTAACCCTGATCCAAGGTGATAGGAAAGACCAACTTTTTTTTTCCTTGCCTAAAACGGGATTTGGATGTTTTCTGTGGTTCATGTTGTTTCTATGTATCATTAAAATAGACATAAGAAAATTACACATAGTCAAATTTTGATATTATTTTGCTGAAAATGCTGAGCTGTAAGCAGATACTTCCACTCAAAACTGTGTGCTGAATTCTTTAGGTTACATGTGCCTTGATGATTTTCAGATAAATCAAGGAGTTCACAAGTCTACTCTGAGGCATGTAACTTACTCAGTAAGGGGCACAGCCTATTAAACATTGTTTTCTCTACCATATCAGGTGTGAGGGCTTTTCAAGAGCATAAACTAAGAGAATGGTCTTATTTTCTGTGGGAGTTCACAGCTTCACAAACAATATTCATGAAGACATTCGTAGGACATAAGGAAACAGGAGTAAGTACTAAAGAAATCATTTAATTCCATTGTGGGCGTGGCTGACCCAAAGAGGGTGTTTTATTGGAGGTGCTGGTTCAGGAGAAAATGGGCAGGAAAACTAACTTGAGAAGGTTCCTAGAGGAGCTATAGTTTCACCAGGTGGGGCAGGGACAGAGTCGAAGGAGCCTGATCGTTTTTGAGCACAAAGAAGAGCACATTCTCCTCCAAAATGTAAGAGAAAGGACATCAGCAGAAATGAAATAGACCAAGGGAGCTAATTCACCTAAAAATAACTGCAGGAGAGTAAGAGAGTACAAATGCATCATGTTTACATTAAACTTTAAAATATTTCTAAAAAATTCTTTATTATTGAGAGTATTACATGTGTTAGTCCCCCAACCCCACTGCATTTGCCCCTTCTAGCCTCTCCCCACCCTTCCCCTTGCCCCAGGCCTTCACCACATTATTGTCTGTGTCTGTCCATGGCACTGTTGCTTGACAGTTGCCCCAGATGCTAAACCTAGAGTCACCTTTTCCCCCTTTTCTTTTATCAAATCCTCTTGGGTTGGTTTTACTCTATTCTCTCATGGATTCATGACTGGTCCTACCATTTTGGACTCATCTTCAGAAAAATTATTTCCCAAAACAAATATCCATTTTTCACCTCATTACTTTTTCTAAATTTATAATGATTCTACTTAACCAATGGACAAAATACAAACTTATCTTTCTATTCCAGGCTTTCCTCTTGAAACTAATCTTTTACTGTAGCCTATATAATAAAGAGGTAATATGCAAATTGACTGACATGCCCTCCCGTAAGATGGCCACCCCCATGTGTTCAAAAGATGGCCACCACAAGGTCACCGGCAGGGGGCGATCAGGCCAGCAGGGGAGGGCAGACCAGGCTGGGCAATCAGGATGGCAGGGAAGGGCGATCATGTGGGTGACTGCGCCGGCAGGAGAGGGCAGTTGGGGGTGACCAGATCAGCAGAGGAGCGCAGTTTGGGGCAACCAGGCTGGCAGAGAAGGGCAGTTGGGGGCGATTGGGCTGGCAGGGGAGCAGTTAGGTATCAATCAGGCTGGCAGGGGAGTGGTTAAGGGGTGATCAGGCTGGCAGGCAGAAGTGGTTAGGGGCAATCAGGCAGGCAGGCAGGTGAGCGGTTGGGAACCAGCAGTCCTGGATTTTGAGTGGGATGTCCGACTGCCGGTTTAAGCCAGATCCCTGTGCAATTGGGCCTAAACTGACAGTCAGACATCCCCCGAGGGTTCATAGATTGAAGTGGGCGCAGGCTGGGCTGAGGGACATCCCCCCACTCCCCAGTACACGAATTTCATGCATTGGGCCTCTAGTAATCTATGTATACTAGGTACCCAGCATGTATCACATCCTCTCCCAGATACCCACGAAACATATGGTAAACCAATATGTTCCCTCTTGGGCTAACACAACCAGAATTTAAATGTCCATTTTAACGGTAGGTGGTGACAGTATGAACCATGGTAATTTTCCAAATCCCACAATCAGTATTTGTAATAGCCCCTGGTTAAGGGGTCTGTTGCAAGCAAGCAAACAAAAATAAAATAACAAATGTTGGTGAGGATGTGGAGAAATTAGAATCCTTGTGCACTGCTGGTGAGAATGTAAAATCTTGCAGTTGATGTGAAAAACAGCATAGAAGTCCCTCAAAAAAATTAAACTTGGAATTACCACATGACTCAGCTATTCCACTTGTGGGTATATACCCCCAAAATTGAAAGAACAGATATTTGCATATTCATGTTCACAGCAGCATTATTCACAATAGCCGAAAGGAAAGCAACCCAAGTATCACTGATGGATGAATGATAAACATATCCAATGGAATATTACTCAGCCCTAAGAAGGGAAGAAATGCTGACACATACTATGAGATAAGTGATGCTAAGTAAACATGATGCTAAGTAAAAAACCAGTCGCAGAAGGACAAATCCTCTGATTCTAGTTTTATGAGGTATAAGAGTACTCCAGCTCAGACATAAAGTGAAATGGTGGCTTCCTGGGTCTGGTAAGAGAGGGAAATGGAGAATTAGTGTTTAACAGGTATAGAGTTTCAGTCTGGGAAGATGAAAAAATTTTGGAAATAAATGGTGATGGTGATGGTTGCACAACAATCAGAATGTAGTTAATGTCACAGAATTATACACTTAAAATGGTGGATTTTATATTATGTGTATTTTACCACAATAAAAAAAATAAAATAAAAATTGAGTAGTAAATAGCAAGTTAGATACTCCCCGAGACTGAGTTAGCAAGATCGGTGACAAACTTAAGAATCCACAAACGAGGCCAAAAATATGAATATAATGAAAAAGATGAAAGAAAAGATAAGTGTAGCATAAGAATTCTCAAAACATGCAGATAATAAGAGGATAAGACAAATATGATCAATACAGAAGAATGTTTCCCTGAGTTGGAGAAGAATACAAGTTTGCAAAATGTATAGGATCTTTAGTGCAACAAATTAATGAGTAGAGAAAACATATGGTGCAATGTTTCCCAAAGTGCATTAAAAAATACTAGTTCTGTATGATAATCTGAGTAGGGAGAAAGGGTGTCTACATATTAATACATTTTATAAATACTATAAATATTACTCTATGATTTGTAAAAGTCATTAGCTCTGGGATTTCCTACAGTGCAAAAGACTATTAATCCTCTGATTTATTTAAACAAAATACCTGTTACTATCCTGAAAGATAATGTGGAAAGAATGGTATAATTAAAAGTACCTGATTTTTTTTAATTTGACAGACCTAGGTTTGAATGCCACTTTCCTAAGACTCACTTTTTAAAATTATAAAGTGAGAATAGTAATATTTTATAAGGTTGAATACTAGAAGTTATGGTTGCTTGGCAAAGTAATCAATTAGTTGATTCAATTAATTGATTAATCCATAGTATCATGAAAGAGTAGGGCTACAAAAGGACACAATTTGATGGGGAGATATGAAAATTGAGCCATAATTGGGGCTCCTGGTTAGCCATCGTTGTGTTCCATAACTAGGTATCCAGCAGTTAACTAGTGTGTGTTTGTGTGTGTGGGGGGGGGGGGCGGGGGGGGCATG
Organism: Antrozous pallidus; assembly: GCA_027563665.1. Taxonomy (NCBI): domain Eukaryota; kingdom Metazoa; phylum Chordata; class Mammalia; order Chiroptera; family Vespertilionidae; genus Antrozous; species Antrozous pallidus. The sequence goes on along the minus strand of CM050527.1, from coordinate 28,265,198 downwards.
TGTGTTGATGGTGAGATGGCAAGGATTTATTAACAGATGCACAGAGTTAAAGACAAATTGGGGATTAGCTAAACTAAGATGCAGTAACTACTACCAATATCATAAACCCTTGTGGCCTCATATAAAACTCAGTAATGGCTGGGGGAGTAATTTGTCTGGGTCTTTGTCCCATTAATTATGTCCCTGTAGAAGCTGCTGCAGGAATCTAATCTCTTTTCTGAAAGTGACAATTTTCCTTTGCAAACTAAAATTCAAAGAGCACTGTAATCTTGCTTTGTTGTTATTCATCAAAGGATGGCCTTGTGAGTAATACATGAGAAAATAATTTTTAAGGATTATAAATATCCTGGGTTTTTCCTATATGCATATGAAATGACTTAAAATATACATGAAATCTTTGCTTAATTTAGATAGCATCTGAAATTCTGTCCTTGAATTATTATCTGAAAGTCTTTTCCTACAATCTATATGTAGTTTGGCTTTGAATAACTTTTAAAAAAAATAAAAAATGCCCTTGAATCCTATTAGCCAATGTCACCTGTATAAATGTAATTTTTTAAAAGGCCCCTGAATAGTTATCCAAAGTGGTCTGTGTGTTCCCACTAGGTTTTCCTGGGCTCTCACCTATACACAAAATTTTCCATTCTGTTGTTCCTGGTTTTGCCACACTAACAAATGCATGACTTCTGCAAGTGTTGATGTGTTCCATGAATATGTCTCTTGATTCTAATAACACTGCAGTCGATTTGTAGCAATTACCTCTTTGAAGGACTCACCATTGGCAAAACACAAACATCCATTATATTGTAAAAAGAGCTCCAAAATGTAACATATAGAATTCTACAGCTTTCTGTGTGATGGATTACACATATCAATAATTCAAGAAGATGTGGAAAATTCTAGTATGGCAAGAACCGGTTACAAAACAGGAATGATGAACAAACATTTGCATTTTACATTATACTCAGACTTGTACATTCTAGGTCATACCCAGAAAAATTGAGCCTAATGGAATTGTCCCCTGAGGTGAGTAGAAATCTCTATTAACTAATGGATGTGACTCAGAAAATATGATTTGAGAAATATAACAGCAATATATTTTTATATAGAGATAGCCCTAGGCGAGAGAGAGAGAGAGAGAGAGAGAGAGAGAGAGAGAGAGAGAGAGAGAGAAAGAGAAAGAGAGAATCATTTAAGAAGTGATTTAGATATGGTTGGGAACTATATTGGACTAAGGTAAAATCTGATCTTAGTATATAAAAATATGGAATGTAGGGAGACTGTTTTTTCTGATATAGAATACTCATTCTGATGTTTGAACTTTCAACTTTGAAAGATCACAGGCAAATAACTACATACAGCAACGTCAGAAGAAGCTGAGCTTTGAATAAGCAGATACAGGTTATGTTGAATTAGTACCACATTCATAGGCTCAGATCAGTTTTCTTAGCTTTTTAAATCCTGTGCTCTTTTATATAAACAAAATATCATGTCCTTTTATATTACATAAAAATTCAAATTATATAAATAACATGACAAAAATTAGGGCAACAGTAAAGTAACACATATATCAAAAGATATATTTCTCGTCTTTACCATGTGATATAAATTTGAGCCTTGATTTTGCCTGCTTGGCAATGCGCTTTTTTATCCAAGGAGGTATTGAAGTTTGAGCAGAGTGTGGGTCAACTTCAATGCTAAACTTGTAGCAAAAGAGAACCTAATATCTGTCTCTATAGTGATTTTCTAGCAATTATCTGAGATGATTAAGTCAAACTTCATTTCCAAATATCTTAGTTAGAGCCCAGAAAAGATTGAAAATGGCTAAGAATTTGGTTCCTTACAAGTTTCAAATGTGGAAATTTCAGCATCATGACAGAAAAATTGTGCTTGAGTTCAGCTTACAGGAAAATTAAATATAATTTCATGTTCTCCTTTAAAAGATTTTCCTCAGAATATAGACAGCTATATTCACATCAATTCCTATAGTAATAGTTGGTTTGGACAATATTAATGAAAACAATACCTTCTTGAACACTTACCATATGGCCATTGTGCTGAGCATTTTGCATTAATTTTTGAAAGCTACAGAACTTTGATTTCAAAAGAAATTAATTCTCAAAGCAACTGAGTGAAGCGATTTGGATTATTATCTTCATTTAGAGATGGGTTTAACAAAGTATAGGAATTGAGGCTTAAGTAACTTGTCCAAGATCACACATCTAGCAGATGACAGAATCTAGATTTGAACTTAGAACTCTTTGATTCCTAAGGCTCAACCTTGCTTTTGACTTCACAATATACATAATCAGTACTATTAAGCAAAAACAGGGCTCCCTCTGTTAATGCATTAAAAGTCCAAATTGCTCTCAAAACGATTCCATACTCTTCTGACATTTTTAATTTACATTTGGAATCATCAAACTTTCCATCTTTGCTTTAACAATATGAAAACTATAGCTTTTACGTCTCAGATCAGGGCATATGCACAGGTTGTGGGCTCGATCTCCAGTGATGTGCAGGAGGCAGCCAATCAATGATTCTCACCATTAATGTTTCTATCTATGCCCCTCTGAAATCAATAAGAAGATATATGAAAACAATATGCTCATCTTCAAACAGAAAACACATTTATTCAGTCATTTATTCATTCAATAAACATTTATTAAGTACCTACTATATCCCAAGTGAGTTATCTGGGCCATGGGTCTTACAGCTGTAAATATGATGGACAAGGGCCCTCATGTGATGGAGCTGACATTATATTAGGTAAAACAAGTAAAAAATAAAAAGTAATGTAAGTTCAAGTAGAGATGATGGATGTAACTACAATAAAAATTAATGCAGGTGGAATGGCATATAGTATTTGGGGGGGAGAGGAGTTATTTACTTAGGGTTGGTCCAGGAAGAACCTGCTGAGAAATGATATTTGAACAAACCTTGAATACCACAAAAGAGTCTGCATTCCAAGGAGAGTGTGTATAAATATCCTGAAGTGGGAAAACCTGGCATGTGTGAAAAATAGCATCCAAGCCAGAGAAACGAGAACCGTGAACAGGGGAGAGTTCCGGGGGCTGAACGGTGAGCAGTTCCCCATGGGGTGAAAAGCCATGGATTGGAAGGCTTAAAGAAGAGAAATGATATAATCTGATTGAGGTTTGTAAAAGATTGTGTTGACTATAGAGCTGAAAGTGGACTGAAGGGCACAGTGAGGAGCTATTGCAGTAGTCCACGTGAGTGCTGAGAACTTTGGGACAGATGGATGGGGTTTTGGAAGAGACATTTAGATTTAGGGTAGATTTTGGAATTTCAGCTTTCAGGACTTGCTGTTAGTCATCTGTTCTCAACTAGGAGTGATTGTCACCCCCTTCCTCCCTCCCCCCTCAGGATAGTTGAAAATATCTGGGGACATGTTCTGTTGTCATGACTGGGATGTGCTACCAGCTTGTGGAGGCCAGGGATGCTGCTACACATCCTCCAGCGAAGAGGACAGGCCCCCCCAGCAAATGTTATCCAGCCCCAAACGCCAATAGGGCTGAGGCTGAGAAACCCTGGATTAGATGTTGCGAGAAAGCAATCAGTGATAATGCCTACATTTTGGATATCAGCAATGAATGCGTTTATTAGCCATTACTTTTGTGATGGGAGAAGGAACAGCTCCCAGGCCAACCTGAACATTTTTTGAGAGGCCTCAAAGGCGGCTTTGTTTTTGGAACCCCGCCTCCACCAGGAACACATACCTCATCACATGATTATAAAAGGTGCTATATTCTGTTCATGAAGTTTTGCACCATAACTGTTATGTAGAATTACGGAGTATGCTGTAGATGAGGATAATTGTAGGTATTTCTTGGAGTCCTTGCCATGGTGCTAGATTCCTCTCTTTCTTTTCTGTAAATGGTAGTTATGTTACACTTGTCTGTCTGGGTAGATTCAGGAGCTAAGCAATAGGTTTCTTGTTTCCTCCCAACCCAGAGAGATGAAAGCTTTTCATGGCTTCACTTGCAAGGAGTTTTGGCATTTGGATTTCCAAGGGTTCAACCATTTGATGATGAGCTTGCAGCTCCCATCTAGAAAATGGAGGCAAGATGAACAAATCCATGGGGAGACATGGAAAACTAGCAGAAGGATGCTACCTGTCTCCTGGCAATTCTCCTGGAATAATAGCGACAAGGACATATCTTTCCTAGGCATTCTGGGTGATTTGAAGGGTGGCATCAGAAGTCAATTAGTCAACCGACAAATGTTTGAAGCCCTGCTATATGGGAGGACGTGAGGTTAGACATTGGGAAATTTGTTCAATGAGCAATGAAAAAAATGTGTGAACAATAAAAATGAATACAAATGAAGAAACATAGGTGTGAAAAGATAAAACGGACAAGGCAAATTATAACCGCTTGTGGAAGGTGTTAAATGTGTTTTATGAAATAGAAAATTCACCTGAAAAAAAAAAGTGATGTTTCATGCTTGAACTCAAACCACAATTGTAACTGGAAACTCTAGGAAATGGAAAAATAAGTGGATCCTTCCTCTTCTGTGTGGTGTTTCTAGCTTACAGCCATAGAAAGAAAGCATTAGATAGATACTTGTTGACTATTGTGCTTTCGCTTCATGTTATTGTCACTTAAAAAAAAAAAATCATGACTTTTCAAAGAGTCTCCTCGCAGAAAATCAAAGTGGTCCTCCACCTTAAAAGAATGATAACATAGACATCATAAAGTCTGTAATTTTTGAGCCGAAACTATGTTATTTGGAGCTTTGCTATTTCTGCTAGTTTTAATTCCACGATTAAAGAAATCCATGGTTGCTGAGATTTCTCTCTCAGACGTTAGCTCTGACTGCCAAAGCCCCCAAGCCACTGTAAAAAGCGTTTGAGAGGTCTCAAAGGCTGCCTTGTTTTTGGCACCGTCCACCACAAGGAACATATACTCCATCACATGAAAATAAAAGGTGCCATGTGTGTTCAGTGTAACTGAGCCCCCCCCCCCCCGCCCCCCCCACATGTTCCCAGTGCCCGTTTGAGACGGTTGGTTCTCCTGTGGGCTGTATCGCACCCCCGCCAGTGTTCTGAGATTGTCCAGGGGCAGGGAGGCACCAGCCGTGAGTGATTGTGCATAAGCAAAAGTCTGCAAGTCCTGGGTCAAGGTCCCTAGTGTGTCTTTCTATAAATAGAATGTGATATGCAAAGTGATAAGGCAAACTACAAAAACGTGTAGAGACTAGAAAATGATTACCTGATTGAAGACATTTTTTTTTTAATTGAAAGAGAGGATTTTTTTGATCTTTTTCTACACAAAGCAACTATATTTTGTTCAGAAAGACTGTTCTCTATGCACATGTATTTTGAACCATTGTTCTTTTTTTTCTAGCACGTTCTTTCCACTGGGTTTGTTTTTACTTGTCTTTACTGAATACCGTGAATGTTTAAGAAACCGTATCTTTAAATCACTAATGTGAATATTGAGCATACGATTCAAGTGCTAGATCACTCATTTGAATAGTCAACATAGAATTAAGATTCCAAGGGAACTGAATTAGATGAACTGCTTACTTAAGGATATTACATAAATATCACAATTTACCATTAAATCTAAAATACAACAGAATTTTGAAAGTGTGACCATGAATGATCTGTTCACATTATGTTAAGATATGTCTATGGCACATCATCTCCTAAAGTATATTGCCATTATTCGTGAGTAAAACAATAGAGTAAGACCTAAGATTTATCAGTGTCTGGGTGTCTTTATATCACCTTCAGACAAGTGTTGTATGGTTTCCAAACACTCTCGGTGATTAGAAATCCTTACTTGCCCGGGCTGGTGTGCTCAGGTGAGCATTGTCCCATGCACCAAAAGGTCACCAGTTTGATTCCTGGTCAAGGCACATGCCCGGGTTGTGGGTTCGGTCCCTGGCTTGGTTGCATATGGGAGGCAACCGATTGATGTTTGATGTTTCTCTCTCACACCCATGTTTCTCCCGCCCTCTCTACCTCTCCCTTCCTCTCTCAAATCAATTGTAAAATTAGAAAAGAAAAGAAATTCTCACCGCATGCTCAGAATGTCTTCCCATTTCAGGGAGACAAAGACACATACCAGTTCCTCAAGCTATATGAGAAAGGACTAATACATAATATTGATTGCACTGCTCACTGCTTTAAATAAGATACGGTCAGGCATTCCCAAAGAACTGCTTCCGTAGTAACGGGTGTATTCTCTAGAGCTTGGGTGGTCTAGCAGAGAAAAGGAACGAGCTTGCCTAGTTACTGTTTGAAGAGCTTTGATTATATTATGAGGACAGACATGAAATAGGCCCCAGAATGCCCTTGGCTGTCTTTCCTATGGGTCTTACTCTCCCCTAAATGAATAAAGAAAGATAATATTTTTAGTCTTCCTTCTCTCCAACACCCCCCCCCCCCCACCTCTTCCATTCATTACAGTTTAAGTCCTTTTCCTTCTGGTTGGATTTCTATATCTGGTAGGAATGCTATTCAGGCAAATAGTAGGAATTCTTGTCATCAGCCATTGACTTTCTGGTCTACCTGAACAATGGCTACAACAAATTCACATGGAAATCTAAATTCAGCGATCATATCTTGCACTGTCCTTAAAGGATTCCTGTTTGGCAGCTTAGCAAATTATTGGAAATTTTTCTTATATACAGTGGCTTATGGGTTGCAAGTCCTAAAGCATACATTTGAAGCCTAAGGCTACCTGAAAGCTAAATCACTCTGTGTTTAATTTCTTAAACTGTGTCATGTTACTTGAGGACCAAAAACCATGGAAAACCAAGAGCATAAGGAGATCTGAAGTAGCTAGTTTCCTAGCAACTATATTTATTCCTAGTGTTTATCAAAAGTGCTGACTAAACATGGAGTTCTGGCATAATGACTTTCTGAAAGTTTGTTAAGAAAAAGAGAAACAGGTTAAGACAATAATACCCTAGTTACCTAAATGTTTTAATGTATGAAACCATTGTAAACAAGTAGCATTTATAACATGTTTGTAAGAGGGGATGTGCCTTAAAAGCTCACTCAACCTGTGGAGAGAACAGAACCAGATCAAACTCCTGGAACCACCTTTGCTGTCCCTGAGACTCATCAGTGGAATAGGAATAATATTAGTAAATTAGTTAACATTTTTGTTGTAAGAGCTAAATGTCCTCAACCTATTCTCAAGCGTTCTTGACTACAGCCTGTTTTCACACTTGCCTCCCCCACTTTCTACCCTGTAATCTTGGCCAGGCTGCTTCATTTCTCCAAGCCCTTGTCTAGCTCGGAGTGTGTGATATATGTTTATTACTTATCTATATCATCCTTTTTTAGATTTATATACTTCTTCTCATTTCCTAACTTGCCCTTAGCCATTCTCCAGCTGTCTTTATAATGCAGTTGAATTACCCAATAGCCGGATTAAGCCTGTGCTTGAAGCAATAGCAAACCAGAGGTACGAACATTTTTTTTTAAAGAATGAAGTTGAGCTGTCCATATAGAAGTGGAGAAATATAATAGGATTATCAGAATTTTTGAACGTGGGTTATTCTTACTTTTTGACTCAGTGTTTCATTTTTGAATTATACATGGGCAATGTGGGGAAGCGAACACGATCTCTTCAGCGCTTACAATCCTCATTGGGCGTGTGACAAACTTTCGTGACGTGCAGGGCGGCTGACTGGAGGTCAGGCAGAGCTAGTAGTCTCTACAAATGGCACAGTCTGAGTGTGAGAGCGGGGACAGGGCCCATGTGGGCAACAATGAAAAATGATGGTTCCTGCCTTGGTTTGTATTTGCATGTTTGGATTTTGTGGAGCAGAAGTTGCATGGACCTGCTTTTTAAATTTTGACTCTCCCACTGAAGTTTTTTCTGCCCTAATAGTTCATGATGTGTATTTTCTATTTGTAACTCTATTAAATTTCAGATTAGTAATAGCAAGGGACCAAGCAAGGCAGTCTGCCTAAAGTAGAAGGAAGGAGAAGAGACAGAAGGAAGGGAGGTAAATAGTCCAGGAGAATGCCAGGGAATCACAAGAGGAAGGAGAAAGAGAAGAAGGTAGAGGAGAGAAGAGGAATAAGAATAAGAATGAGAATGAGAATGAGAATAAGAATGAGAATGAGAAGAAGAAGAAGAAGAAGAAGAAGAAGAAGAAGAAGAAGAAGAAGAAGAAGAAGAAGAAGAAGAAGGAGAAGAAGAAGAAGAAGAAGAGGAAGTAGAGGAAGAAGAGGAAGAAGAGGAAGAGGAAGAAGAGGAGCAAGAGGAAGAGGCAGTAAGTGTGAAGGAAGGAGAAAGGAGCCAAGAGCACTTAAGAATAGGTTGAGAACATAGACTACAGACTACAGAGTCAGTCAATCCTGTTTTCACACTTGGCTCCCCCACTTTCTACCCTGTAATCTTGGGCAGGCTGCTTCATTTCTCCAAACCTAAGGATGTTTTCAATGGGCTAATCACATCTCCCTCAGGGAGGTTTGAGAAGTAACTCCAACCATAAAGGTGTACTGGCTTAATAATGATGATTATGATGTGATAATGATGATAAAGAGCAAAAATTAATAAGTGTAAAAAGTAAAAAAAAAATTTAAGGAGATGAAGAAGAAGCCTGAGAAACAAAAAAGGGAAAATGTGAACATGAACAAAATTGATTATTTTTTCAAATGCCAGGTGAATCCAATTGAAACTTTGCCCCCAACTGTCTTCAAGGAATACTGTCTATTTCTCTTTTTCATGGCCCTGTCCCCACACCAGATACTTCCCATTTACCTATTCACTGGCTGCAGAGGTGCTCACTCCTCACATTTGTTCTACTTGTCCTCTTCTTTTTTCTTTCTAGAAGGGACAGAATTGCATCGTACGTTGTGCCTTTTAGTACCAGAAGATGAACTGAACTGATGACAGAATCAAGAGGCCACAGTTATCAGAATTGGAATGGATATATGCTCACTCTAACTCTATGTGTCTTCCCAGAAAATGCCAAAAGCAAAGAAATTATTCTTGGTTTCTCTTTCCCTCATCCGCCATTAAGTCCTGTTCCCTTTATCTCCAAAACATGCACAAAAATCCTTTAAAAATAATTTATTGATTTTGCCCTGACCAGTTTGGCTCAGTGCAGAGAGCATCAGACTGGACTGAAGGGTCCCAGATTTGATTCCAGTTCAGGGCATGTACCTTGGTTGTGAGCACATCCTCAGCGGGGGGTATGCAGGAGGCAGCTGATCGATGTTTCTCTCCTTGATGTTTCTAACTCTCACTCTCACTCTCACTCTCTGTAAAAGAAATCAATAAAATATATTTAAAATAATTTATTGATTTTAGAGAATAAGGGAGAAGGAAAGAGAGAGATTAATATGAGAGCACAACATTGATCAGCTGCCTCCGGCATGCCCCTCATCGAGGATTGAGCCCACAACCCAAGCATGTGCCCTTGACCAGGAATTAAATCAGCAACCTCCCGTGGGACAATGTCCAAGCAACTGACCCACACTGGCCAGGAAAAATCCACTTTCTTTACACTGAGTGGCCAGATTATTATGATCTCTGAATGCATAATAATCTGGCCACAGAGTGAATTTGTTTCTCAAATGGGTACCAAGAGTATTCTAGACTTTTGCTGGAGATCAACCACCTATTTGCCCTGAGCTTTCTATCAGCCAGTGCAAAGAGGAGGACTGATCAGGTGCATGATTTATAGTATATTTGATATTAAATAAATGAGATACTCAAGAGAAGTACGCTGAGTGGCCAGATTATGATGCGTCCAGAGATCTTAATAATCTGGCCATTCAGTGTATACTATGGTCTCACCATCCCAAGCCACATTGGCGAACACCCAGATTTCTATAACAACCTTTGCGTCCACTTTTCTCTTCTTCAGTCTTTCTCCGAAGATAAAATTATCCCCCTCCCCCATTAAAATTTCCTAATGGCTTCCCTTTGCACTAGTGCAAAACCCAAACCCTTTCTTCTTGTTTACAAGGGCTGTACATACTCACCCATGTTGACCTTGCCAATTTCATTCTACTTTTCTCCTTGCCATTTACCCTCAGGCCACACTGAAGATGTTTTTCTCCTATTTCTTGAAGTTGCCAAGTTTTGTATTTTCCCCTTTAGGGCTTTTTGAATGGCTATTTCTTTTCTTTCTTATCTTCATATTCCAGACTCCTTCTTGTCATTCAGACTTTAGGTTAAAACCATTCTCTGAGCAGCTGTAGAGTGCCACCCCATGTAAAAGTCATCCAATCTCCTGGATCACATAGCATGTTCTCACTTTTGTTTTCCTGGTGTATGTGTGAGTGTATGTGTGTATTATGTATGGATAAACATATATGTATGTCTCCTTATCTCCAGAATTTCAGCTCTACGAGATCAGAGGCCTTGGTTGTCTTGTTTACAGTCTTTTCCCATTGCCAAAAGTGTGTCTAGTACTAGTATATAACAGAAACTCAGTAAGAAATATGTTAAGTTTATGATTCAGCCTATGAATACAGAATCCTTGCCAGTATTTAAAATTCTTTATAGTTAGCCTCTGGCCAGGTAGCTCAGTTTGTTGGAGTATTGTCTCGATACACACAATTGTGGGTTCAATCCCCTGTCAGAGCACATATAAGAATCAACCGATGAATGCATCAAAAGTGGAGCAGCAAATCTCGCTTTCTTTCCCTTTCTCTCTCTCTCCCCCTCCCTCCCTTCTTCTCAGATCAATAAATAAAGAAAAAAAAATTAAAAATTATTTACAGGTAACTAGCATTTTATTCAAACCATTAATTCAGAAAGCCTTTCCATCCTTCTCCTAATTATATAAGTTCATGATGAGTAAAATATGCTGTTAATAGTGATAAAAATAACAAAACACTATTTTGAAAAAATCCTATATAATAAAAGGGTAATATACAAATTGACTCTAACTGTGGAATGACCAGTCACTATGACATGCACTGACCGCCAGGAGCTGCCCTGGTGGTTAGTGCCTTCCCACAGCGGGAGCTCCACTCAAGCCACAAGCCAGATTGACGGCTCTGTGACTGCAGCAGTGGTGGTGGGAGCCTCTCCCACCTCCTCATCAGCACTAAGGATGGCCCTGTGGTGAACAGGCCTAAGCCATCAGTTGGATATCCCCTGAGGGCTCCCAGGCTGTCAGAGGGATGTCTGACTGCTAGCTTAGGCCTGATTCCTCCCGGGGAAATGAGCCTAAGCCAGCAGGTAGACATCCCCCGAGGGGTCCCAGATTGCAAGAGGTTGCAGGCTAGGCTGAGGGATCCCCTGAGTACACAAATTTTTGTGCACCAGGCATTGTGTGTGTGTGTGTGTCTGTGCGCGTGCGTGCGCGTGCATACACGCACGGGCTTTCAAAGTACAGCTCATATAACTTTTAAAACAGAATGCTGCTGTAAATCAGTAGAGTTAAAAGGCAGAGACTGTTGAAAGGGAAAATTTTTTTCTAAATATTTAACAGTTTAAAATGCCAAACCTGGGCAAACTAGGTCACAGCATCTTATAGACCGGCCATCTGTGAGAGACAAAAAGGGGAGGTAAAAGAAAGCCCATCTGCTCTAGCCCTAGAGAAGAAGAAAGATAGATGATACAGAAGGCAGAAAGTCAGAAACGCATCCTTTTCAGGCCAGCTTTGGTCTGAATCCCAGGGCTGCAGAGACAGGTATGTTACAGAAACCCAGGGAACAGCCACAGCAGAGTTTTCTGGCCCTGCTCCCCTCTTGTGATGAGATCCCCCCACCCAGGAAGGTGCTAATGCGACACAGAGAGGTGAGCTTGGAGCCTCCAACACAGTTGATAGGACAAACCATCATAGTCACTGGGGCCTTGGGGTCCTGCAATCTGGACATACAGAGAGCATCTGGATTGCAGTGTGCAACCTGGCTTCAGTTTCCCTGTGGCCTGAGGCCTGCAGACCTGGTAAGACTCAGGAGGTCCGCAGAGCCAGCCAGCAAGAGCTCAGGGGAGGCTGAGGAAGCAGGCAGGGCCTGACCCAAACTGAACAGAGGAAAAGGACTCGAGGTATAGAACCAGAGAGGTCAAGAGTTGATACCCCTTTTCCTTTTCCTTCCCTCCCTTTTCTTTATTTTCCTCATGCTGTGGAGCAGGTGAAGGACTGGAGGAAGACCAGAGTAGTTTTAGAGAAAATTATGAACCTGTATTTTCTCTATTTAACTGAGTTACTTGCGTAACCCATTCCACAATGTTGATGCCTTAGGTATTCACTGAATACAAATTACCTGCTCCAGAAAATATGAGACTAACAATATTAGCACATAATCTGATTTCTTAAGTTTATCACTATTTGGTGTGGATATAAAAATATAAAAGAATAAATTTGGAAAGATGTAGCTTTTTAAGTTAAATATTCAGTTTAAGAATATGTGATTATACAACTACATGATTATATACATGTATTTTAATTTTTGTATAGACGTTCTGATTATGGAAGACATGCATATTAGAAAAAGTTGATTTATATACAACCATACATTAATACAAGTAAATCTAATACAAAACTGTTAGCATGTTGTATATTCTTTTTTTAAAATTTTCCTTTTTTAAGTGGATGTTACAGTAGCTAATTTGCATATCATGCTATGTACTATGCCCAATTTCTAAGCACTTTTAATATTTATTTAATCATATTGAGAACATTTCCCCATGCCATTAAAATATCTTCAAAAACAATTTTAAGGTGTAAATAACATTCAGTAATACATATATCTTATGATTTTTTTGACCACAGATCTAATTTGTGTTTTTTTCTGTAATAAATATTGTGTTTATACATAAAACTTTGTGCATCATATCCCATTAGTCAAGATATGGTAGCTTGTTAACTAGCTCAAATGAGACTGACAGTTTAGTATTTTAGAGTCATCTGCTACCATCTATTATCACCTCCAAACAACATAGCTTTTGCTTATTCCCAGAAGCATCTGCGTTAAGCTTTTACATAAAAGAAATGAAGTTGGGCAGACTTGAAATTCTGAAATTAGATATAAATGTGATTTCTCCAGCAATTACATAGTTTATTTTTCAAATTAAGTCTCAACGTTCTCGTTAAAAGTTTTTATATTTTTGTGTATTTTTTAACTCAGAAATATGACATCACATGTTTCTATGTTTAAAAGTATAAAAAAATCTTCAAAGGATGAATTTTTCCTTTTTTGATGTGGGATTTTTATGATTCAAAAATTACTCATGCTGCTTTAAAATATTATGATAGTCTGTCAAATATGCAAACACTCTTGTGGATTGAAAATTAATAAATTCACAACGCGCTAACTCTTGGGGCCTTCTGTAAAAATATTTTGAGTTAATTTGGATAACTATATGGATTTAAAAGGGCTAAAAATATCACAGATGTACTTTTTTTCTATAATACCAATAACAAGAAAAGGTTGTCCTTATAATTAGTTTTAACTATTGAGGTTAAACCCGAATCACTGGCTCACATTGTTTCCTTGGGAACACATTATTTAGGAAATAGGCAAGGAATGGGTGAAAAAAGGACTTACTAGTGTTTGTTTTATTTTTTAAAAGGAAAAAATTTTTGACATTTTAGGAGATTTAATTAAACACTAATTTTTAACTCTAAGCATTACAAATTATAAGGCAGTCTGAAGTAACTTTCCAGTATAAATATAGGTGTTAATCTGCAAGTCAATATTATGAGTTTAATGCTAACATCCTGTCTTTCTGCTCTAGCCGATACATGGTTTACATTAAATACTACACAGGGGTCTGACAAAGGTAATTGTCTAAGCCTGCTCAGAAGGCCAGAAATTACTCTCAGGGAATCAAACCATTATGCTGGAAACCAAAGACATAGATAAATGTGTGGAACTTTAATTTAAAGAGAAGAGATGAGTTCTGGGCAATAAACAAAGATAATTGGTAACGATTTGAATAGCTATAACCCTTTTTTTAAATACCACTTCAGATCAATTTAAACACCTTGAGATATAAACATGAGACATGATCAGCTCATGAGCCCAATGTGAATAATACCTTAGTCATTCTACAACATTTACGTGTAGGTAGAACACACTGGGAAAAATGAATATGGTATTAAGCTTCAAAAAGGGCAATTCTGAGGAGGTAGGTAGGACAAACACAGACTCTATAAGAGCCCTAAGCCATAAATAGATAATAAAATCCTTAAGCCAGTGTTCATAATAATTAGATATGGGATGGGTTGATCCCACGTTCAGCACTGTTAAGTGATTGTTGGTTAAGCAATTGTACACATAAAATTATAGGAGGCTTGTTTAAACCAAAGACCTATTTTTAAATATTCTGGTATTTTAAAGCAAATTTTGGTGATCCTAAATGCATTTGTTCATTCTTCAAACATTGATCAGAACATTCACTATATGTTGAGCACTTGTCAGAAATTGTGGGATACGAGAAGTGAAAGATGTAGACCCTGATTTCAAAAGAGGATGAACACACCAGAAAAACCAATAAATATAACATAGTCAGATAAGAATGCTAAAAGGTACACCAACAAATCGGACAAACTAAAAGAAATGAATAAATTCCTAAAAACATACAACCACCAAACCTGAATCATGAAGAAATAGAAAATCTCAGCAGATTCACTACTTGCAGGGAGATTGCATCCATAATCAAAAACCACCCCACAAACAACAGGATGAACTTGGTATTAGAAGGAGGTGGAGTCCAGCAAGTTTCCTGTGAGAGAAGAAAAGACAGAGAAGGTAATGCTGAATCTTGGAAGGAGTTCTGAGAATTGAGTGGAAGTTAGCCAGATGGATTTAGGTCAAAGAGTGAGAAGATCTCATGCAAATAAATTGAAGCATTGGAAACCTTGGCCTGTTGGAAGGAATATAGCAGTAATAAGGTCAGGGATAAGGGTCATAATGTAGCAGCAAGATAGAACATGAAACTGGAGAAACTTGCAAGTGAAGAGCCTTTATTTCTTGCCAGTAGCTTGAATTTTATCCAGAGGCTTTCGGAAGCCAGGGGAAGGTTTTTGGCGAGATGGTATTCTGACCACAGCAGGGAGAAAAGATTAAAACGATATATGGTGGGAGCAAGGGCACCAACTTGGAATTACTGCAGCAATTCAGGTGAAAAATAATGAGGTAACATGTTCGTCTTGCTTAACCAGTCCCCATCCACAGGTCCATGCATGCTGGCATTTGAGATTTTCCTTTCGAGATGCCATGAGCATTTGAAAGCTACTTTTCCTACCTCTTCCGAGAATAACTGTGTTAATAATAATAATTTTTGCCTATTGAACTCTTACTGCAAGCAGACACAACTCTAAACCCTTTATATGTCACCAGTTACATCATTTACATAACATCCCTGTAAGGAAAGTACTATTATTATCTCCATTCTAGAGAATAAAGAGAAAGGAACAAAATAGTCACAAAGCAGATAGGTGATAGAAACTTGATTCAGAGTCTGTTTTGACCAATTTGCCATTCTGCCTCTTTGCTGGCATTACTGTCTTTAGTAGCAGAGCTGTTTGAGTAATTTCTCTCCCTTGTCCTGATCTCTCTCCCCAGCTTCATGTTGATTGTGTTTTGGCTTACTGAACCGTCAGTGACCCACACCCAGCAGTGTTCAAGTTTCTGCCCCGGACTTGATCCCAGTGGACCCTGGGTGATCCCTCAGATAAGACTTGACAACCTATTCCAGGCTGGCATAGCTCAGTGGCTGAGAATTGGCCCATGAACCAGTAGGTCATGGTTCAGCGCCCTGTCAGGGCATTTCCCTGGGTTGCAGGCTCGACCCTCTGCAGGGTATGTGCAGGAGGCGGCTTATTAATGATTCTCTCTCATCATTGATATTTCTGTTTCTCCCTCTCCCTTCCTGTCTGAAATCAAACTATATTATTTTTAAAAAGAGTTGACAGCCTAAGCAGTGCGCAGCCCCACAATGGGCATCTTGGCGGCATTAGAGATCACAATGTAGCTGGCCAAGACTGCTGTGCTCCACAGACCCGGGCCAAGGACATCTTCTCTTTTTATGATTATTAATTTATGTTATTGAATTTTTACTTAGAAAGACAGGTTTATTTCTTTTTTTTTCAGTTCTGTGTAGGTGAAATGACTAACAAAAATTATATATAGTATTTCAGTATACAACGTGATGGTTTTATATTTGTATGTATTGTGACATCATAGTATTTACCACTGTCAAGCTAATTAACATATCGATTACCTCACCTAGTTACTTCTCTTAGCTCTCAGAATAATAGTTAAGCTTTCTCTGGAAAATTTATTTTGGTCTCTGGGTTGTCTCTGTTGCCTGACATTTTTTGTTTTCTATTGTCCCAATCCTTTTCTATGTTAAGGGATTTCCTCTTATGTTGGACAATCCATTTATATGAGAACTAATAGCAGTGGTGGGGGGTCTTGTGGGGAGATGAGTTTCTGAGTGGCAGATTTACAATAAGGATCAGGCAGATAATGAACTACAGTCTTCTTCTCAGGCTGTCAGCTTCTCCACAGAGGAATTCCCAAATCCTCCCTCTAGAGAAGTGACTTAAGCCTACTTGTGAGCATTCTGGGAGCCAAGCAAGGGAAGGGAGTATTTCTTTAAACTACCTTAAAAAATAGACAGACTTTTCTTTAATTTGAGCTGTAGTTCTTCCAATTTGTTGGTATTAATGAGACTTTTGTTTACGAACAATTATTTGGACCATTCCTATAAGCTACGACTGTTACCAGATGCTTTAAGATTTGAAAGACTCTAAAAGCCATCCTTGCAGATGATTAAATCACTTTATCAACCTACCATAACGGTTGACAATTTTACCTTTCAATGCTGTGAAGAAAGCTTCTTTGTAATGTACCTCTGTTGCCTGACAGAAGTACCCATTATGAATTAATATGCCATGTCTGCTAGTCAATTTTTATTCAGGACCCACTGGAAGTTTGGCATGCAGACCAGGTCCCTTTTGATTGGGAGGAGGTTAGAGAAAACATATAATGCATGGTACATTTGTCTTCATTTCCCCAATGGAGCATTGTAACTACAGGTCCTGGGATGCATTAGGAACCTGGGGGGAGAGGATACCAAATGGAAATGGAGAAAGAACCCCCCAAAAACAGGCATCAGAAAAATTCTCCTTCACAATATTTTCAAGAAAAAACCCCAAATTAACAGCTGATGAGATCTGTAAAGGTGAGAGTTCTAAGGTGACCAGAGTGCCCAGAGGTCCATGGAAGGTGTTAGGAAAGTCTCATGTGTGAATTGTCTTCAGTAGAGTTCTAACATATCTATCTATATATATATATATAAAAGCCTAAGCTACTGTTACAACAGAAAGACTGGTTACCAGTTATCTATCATGTTATTAGCATTTTTGTTGTTGTCATCTAAGTAATCAATTAGGTTCCCATGTGTTCCTGTAAAGGGAATCAGTGAAATGAGGTTCTACATGAGTCATTCAAGCTAAAGTCCTGCCTTCACCTGAAATAGCTGAAATTTTCTGATAAGTGAGACAACGGTATGTCAGTTTTGCATTTTAAAAGCTTTTGTGCTATGAATAATTGCCTCCGTGTGTGTATGTGCGCACGCACGTGCGTGTGTGTGTGTGTGTGTGTGTGTGTGTGTATGGATCCAATCAAAGAAAATAAATAACTGGATTTCACATAGTGCAGAAAATTCAGAAAGGGGTCAGGGCCTAGACACTGGATGTTTGGCTCTATCACCTTGGTGATAAGGCTGCAGAATCCAATGTTTAGAATGAGCTTGCTTCCCTGGGTGATTCCAACATGCTTGGACTTGCTCAGTAATTTCTGGGAGCGCATGGTTTGGGCACCCAGCTGCTCTGGGCAGGGGTGCAGTTTACTCAGAAAACCAGGCCTTGTTCAGGTACAGCTGGAAGCTGGGTGAGGGAAGAACACCAAACTACTCCCGAATCCACTCTCCCAGGAGGCTGGGAAACGGAAGTCACTCTGTTTTCCTTAAACATCAAGGCCAAGTTTCAGCTTCATTGAGGGCAGACTTGTTTAATCTTCAAGTGTCCAGGCTGAAGTCCATCTCTGGTAATTGTATTACTTATATTTGAATTCCTTGGTAGTTTCCAATACAAAAAGTCTAGCTTCCTCTGCCTGCTATGGTTTCCCCCACCTCCATATATTCTCTTTACTTACTGTGTTTGTGGGTTTGCAGTGTTGTAGTACAGTGTTTAAATATCACCAGTGTTTTATTGCGGAGAATGGATTATTATTTCATCTGGGGAAAACTGAAAATTAAAGATGATGAGGAATTATAAATTTGCAGGTATGAGGACTTACTCAGAGGCGCCTTGCATTAGCAACCCATGGACTAAGGTGGTCTGGAAGAAAAGTGGAGAGGAAAGATGTCTCTTCTGAAATTTCAAGGAGGAATTCCCACCTTCTTTCCTTGTCAAATGTTCTACGCCGAGTGTGAGTTCGGTGACTGCTGGATTATTCTCGGCAAGAATCATCCTGCCAGGGTCCACAGATCACTCCTTTCCTGTCATCTCTAAACCCTGGCTCTTAACTCAAGCTTTTTTGACCCGATGCAGTAGTGTATAGAGAGGGCTGGCCACAGAGTCTGACAGGGCGAAAAGGTATGAAACAGAGTCTCTGCTCCTCTCTCTCTGCCTCATATTTACAGGACCTTCTTTCATTTTATTACTTAAGGCCAAGTATTAGTTTAAGATAGTGCAGAGGACCAGGAAAATGAGTCCCTCTGAAAAAGCTCTGCATAGCTCAACATGGATAAATCTTGACAACATAAATTTAAAAAAAAATTTAATCCTTATCTAAGGACATGCTCTTTATTGATTTTCTGACGGAGAGAGAGAGAAATATCAATGTGAGAAAAACATCAATTTGTTGCCTATTTGTACATTCCCTGGCCCAGGGATTGAACCTACAACCTGAATATGTGTCCAGAGCAGGAACTGAACCCAGGACCCTTTGGTGTATGGGAAGATGCTCCAACCAACTGAGCCACACCAGCCAGGATGACAACATATATTTTAAATGGGGGAAGAAAGCCAATTGAAAAGAATTCACATAACATGATACCATTTATGTGAGTTTTAAAATACTTTATATTTTTATGAGTACACACATACATTGGAAAGATATATTTATATTCACCACAAGGATGAATACTTACTCCAGGAGAATGGTTATTTGAGAAGAGGGAGACAGAAGAAAGGAATGGGATGGGCTGATGAATTGGGACTGTGGTTGAATTCTATTTTCCCTCAAAAACAGAGAAAAATATATTTGAAGCAATATGGCAAAATGTTGGTACTTTAAAAAACTGAGTTCTTGCTATTTTCTATTCTTTTGGAATGTTTAATAATAAAAATATTGCAAAATTTATATAAAAAAGCCTCTGAGGTTGCTGAGGTTACTTGAGTTTATTTCAACAAACCTTTATTAAGAAACTATTAGGCATTGGGGTCACAGACATGAAGGGGACACAGTCCTACCCCTAGGAACTCCAGCAAGGAGAGATGTAACAAATAACCACCTTAAAGTGTGGTAACCCCAATCATGTTATGCATAATGGTATCAAAGTAGAATAATTGACTCTATGACGACAACTTTAGTAGACAGTGTTGAGGAAATCTGCTCAAGATTAATGACAAAGAAATCGTCATGAGCTGATTTTAAAAAATAACTTTCTTATTTCATATTTCAAATGAATTATTAACACCGTATTCTCAGAGGTCTTCAGAATATCACTGGCAAGGGCTCCCATGTAATTTATTTAAACGAATATTTATTATGTACCTCAGCAGATGTTTCCTTTGTGGTCCCTTCCAAGTCTGCTTTATAATCTTATTTTTCATGGAGATATTGTCTTCCAAGGTAGATAATCAAATCTTTACAGACAGGACTGTCTGGTTTTCATATTTGTATTGTCCAACCTCTGGAGTTTTTAGTATATTTCTACATAAGCAATAGTGATGGTTCAGTTTTTATTCACTATCTACTATGTGTTATGGACTCATGGGAAAGGGACACTTAATCCCAAACTCAGAGGCCAAAGACAGAAGGGAGACACCTAGAGTTAAGCTCTACACTTTCTAAAATATGCAGATACAGTATAGAAAGAAGATAATGCCATGGATGAAAATGCTGCAGATGATACCCATTATTTCAGGCAAAAGAAACACAACAGTTAATTACTAAGAAGGTTGGCATGTTGAAATATAAACAATATACTATTGGTTCCCCTTCTTGAGAACATGTTAATGGAAAACACTAACGTTTTTTTTTCTACCCAACTTTCATCCAAAGTAAAACCACCACAAAACTCAGCTTTCCACTGTTGGGTAGATATTGAAAAAAAAGAGAGAGAGAGAGAGAGAGAGAAGAAAAATAGAAAGGCTAGTTTGTTCTATTTATAGCTGTACTTGGTCAGCAATAATATTAATAGATTTTCATCAATAATTGTTAAAAACAGAACAGTAAATATTTTCCATCTCAGTTTGAATTAAAATGAGCATAGTGTGATACTGGGGTGATAGTAATAAGAGATATCTGATAAGTCAACAAAGAGGGAGCAGGCAGAATATCTGAGTCACAGTAGTGAATACACATTACACCTGTTGTCTCAATAGAAAATTTCATTCCTGGGGCCCTTATTGTGTTTCTGTGTTATTTGCACACATCTGTTTCCATGTCAACCTACAACTTGGGATTAGCAAAAGTTTTACTTTATTAAAAATTAGACTCTAAAAAGGAAGAGTTTTATGTGTGTACACAAAACAACACTGATAACAATTAAAGGGGGAAGGAGAGACAAGTAAAACCAGGAGCATTTAAAGCAATCACAGTTGCTAAGGAGATAGAAAGTCAAGTCAATACAATTGAAGGGACAGTTTCAGGTAGCAACTGTCCAAAATATTGGGGCCACAGTCAAAGGGAGAGCTAAGTCTGTGCATGGTAGATAATGTGGCAACATAGCACCTGTAATGGTGAGAATAGAACCTTACGCCTATTTCTGGGCTCCCACTGTATCCTTGTGAACCCACATGTTGTCTCCTTTTCTAACCCAACTGGATCCCACTTGCTCATCCTTTGTTGGCTGTATCCTGGTAGGGACGTTTCCTAGAACAGGGACTCAGACAAGCTCCCTGGCTTAGAAAGAAGTTGCATGAGTTTCAAAGTCCTTTTCTATCTAGAACAGAAAGGCTGGAATTTGACTTCCTTTTTTTGCTGCCTCAATTTCCTGATTCCTTCCTGAATCCCAAATGCTGATTTGGTTCCTAAAAGTCAGCTTCCATGTTTGCTGGGCCAAGCCTTAGAAGATACCAGGCCTTTTCTTTTTTGCTTCACTTCTTATCTCAGACCCAATTTCCTTTCCCTTCTCTCCATGATCAGGGCTTTCAATGGGAATGATAGTTTGAATGGGTACTGATGTTTATTGAGTTCTTACTGTATTTCAGGCACTATTCTAAACAATTTTCAAGTATTAACTCTTTGAGGTCCTTTTAACAAGTTGAGGTTGATTTATTTTTTCATCCCTATTTCACAGATTAGGAAGCAACAGCTAATAAGTGACTAGGCCTGGACCTGAATCTAGGCAGCTGGTCATCTTCACCAATGACTATGCTGACTTTCCTGATAATAGGATGATTTGGGTAATGAAGGGCCTGGAAGAAATATGGTGACTTTCATCGTAACAAAAATACCTTGATGTGAGTTAAATGCTTTTTGATGATAAATATAGGCATTACCATAAAATCCTTTAAAACGCCGGTGATTAACGCTGGTGATTACACTGGTCATAAATGCTGGTCATTTTGTGTGTTGTGATAGCAGTGGTATTGTATTTAATACCTAGTATGTGTTCTAAGAAATAAAAAAGAATTCAGATGGAGTGCCCTCTGAGAGCTTCCAGTTTAGTAGAGGAAGCCAGACATAGAGACAGATATAAAAGGTGTTATGAGCGTAAATCAGGACATGCAGCAATTGTGATCAAATTTATCAGAAGTAAAGAACAGGGAATGTTCACAGAGTACTGTCAGGATATATGACTAAGTAATTGTCCTGATCAAATTACATTAATTGTCTAATTGTGTGTTTTTGTCTTCTAAAAGAGTATGAAGATTTCACAGGAACCTGGGGCCAAGCTTAACTTTCCTCATCAGATCCTGCTTTTAATTTAGATTCCAGTTTCAGGGATTATGTAGTATTGCAGGTCCTACGCTGGCTTGAATGGTTTTCCCAGTGGGTGCTTTGACAGTTCATAGAATTATTTGCAGAATTGGTTATGTTGGTCCTGGTGTGATGTCGAAGTATATTGTGACTCTCAAGGTCTGCGAGAAGCTTATAAAGATTGGGACAACCACGAGTTAACATTCTGCCCTCTGCAATTACCTAATCGTGCACATTCATCATCACCTGGGGGAGTTTGTAGTGATGATGGGTGAGAAGGTCTGTTTTTCAGTGGCTGCTTAGGAAAGGTCTCAGGTGCTCCCTGTCATCCTGGAGAACCCACAGGAAGAATAAGTTAATTCATTAAAGTGGCAGTGCAGGGCAAGTTTGGGCACAGCATTTTGAGTGGTGAAGGGCTACTTCTTACATAATGTAGCCCAAGACCTGGAGCTCCAGGGAAGGGGAGCTGATGCAGGGGGAGTCCCAGGTGTGATGGAGCAGGGAAGGTAAGTATTCCTGAAACAGGGCAGCAGGGTGAGGGGTGGGGTAAAGTGAGAGAGACCAATACATGCAAGTGTAGGGTGAGATCGACCAAATTTTGAACTTCTGTTCATTGTGGATATTTTTTGCATTAATATCAATGTTGATAACATTGTATTAGAATGTTTATCTTGATAATTGTGTCTTTGACATATTGGATATTGCGTTGAGGCGAGTGCTTTGCCCCCGCTAGCCCTAGTGCTGAGGACTGCGTGATTGTACCTGAGGTGAGATGAATCCACACATACCGGTATTATTGCCCCAGAGAGTCATTGCATTGTATTGTAGGTGTGACCTCACAGGGCTCCTGATGTTACCTTCACCCAGAGGCTGCCATTGGGGGCCTTTGGGACCATGTGCATCCTGTAGACATGTATTATTGCCACCAACATTGTGTATTTTTGAACACCAAGCTGCCTTCATTTGGAAATAGAAAGGTGCCTTCTAAAACAACGTGGATATCTGACTTCTCATGAAAAATTGGGCCTTTGCTTTTTTATGGCAATAATCAACCAAAGCTGACTAGACCACCTCTTCAAGTTCACTGGGCCCGTTTTATAAGTTTATGTTACTGCCCACTGCAGGAGTCTTTCAATAATGCCTCTTAAAATAGGAGCATTATTTCATTCATTTAATAATTATCTAATCTTGTGCCTATTGTGTATAATAAGTGGCTCAGGAACAAGATGACATGGTACCTTTTCTCTTGGAACTTGTTTTAATCTCTTAGGCAATGTTATAGGTTGCACCGCATCTCTCTAAAAGGGTGCACTGAAGTTCTAGCCCCAGTTCCTCGGAATCTGACCTTACTGGGTCTTTACAGAGGTGATCAAGTTAAAATGAGGTCATCAGAATGAGCCCTAAGCCAATATAACTGGTATCTTTAAAAGGGGAGAAACTGGGACTCAGAGATAGACCCCATAGAGGGGAAACAGTGTGCAGGCACACAGACAGAAGATGGCCACGGGCCTGGAGAGACGCGTCTGCCAGCCAAGAATGCCAAGGACTGCGGCCAACACCAGAAGCTAGAAGCCACCCGGAAGGCTTCTCACCTAGAGCTGTCTGAGACAGCCCGGCCCTGCTGACACCTTGACGTCCAGCCTCCAGGACCGAGGCTGTGCATTTCTGGTGTTTTTAGGCACCCAATGGCATTTTGTTTCCGAAGCACTAATAGGCAGTTACTAAAGAATGATGTAAACAAGTCAATTTAATGGCAATTGTGGCCAGAATTGTGAAAGGCAAGTGCAGAATGCCGTGAGGGTGCATGTGGGTGGATGGCTGGTCTTGTTAGGAAGTTAGGAGGTTATGGGGTCTTTTCTGAGGGTGTTTTTTAGCCGAGGTCTGAAAAAATGAGCCAAGTTCCTTTCTAATAGTGAGGGGAACAGGTGCAGCCACAATGAGGTGGACTGATACACGCAAAGGCTCTAAGGAAAGAAAGAGATACCAGCTGGTGGCTGAACTACAGGCAGGAAATTGTGGATCCTAATGAAGGGGGCCCTACAGAGTGGAGTGTATTGACTTACTTTGGGGAAATTATATAAAATTTTGAGAATAATAACAGTTCTTACATGGTTATTATGAGGATTAAATGAGATAGTAAATGAAAGAGTCTTAAAAGGGTGGCTGGCACATATGGCTCCATAGATGTTACCTATTGTTTGATTCCTGTTGTTCATGTTGTTAACGTCAGCATTAACAGGGCAATACTATGCAGGGCCCTGGGCTGCCCTTAGCATGTTGATCTCTATCCTTAAGGCAATGGGAAGCTAGTGTGTGTTTTTAATCAGGACTTCAATTTGGCCAGATTTTATTTTTAAAAGATCCATCTAGCCCCAGTGTGGAGAATGGAGACCAGTGGAGACTGGGCCACTGGAGAGTTTCCAGGGACAGGTGTTGGTGGTGGCAGCTCTGCCTTAATCACTTTGTAGAATCCAGAGATCAGACATCATCTTAAGAAAATTTGGAATTCCACAAAATTCTTTCTTCTAAATTTTAGGGCTTTTTTTTTCTAGAACAAATACACCCTAAATGATGCATGGATTTTTATCTCAATTCTTCCATAAACTTAGCACTTGCAAGTGCTCATTTAATTATAGATACAAAACAGATATAAAGGAAATCCAGATTAATACATGGTGCAATTAAGATCCTTGGTTTTTGAACTCATCCAAAAATGTCTTTAGGAGCTTCTAAAGTACTCTCATTCTCTATTTGCTTTTTTATTGCTTTTATGTATTATGACTTCAGTTTAGAAGAGAAATTGAATTTATTTGTTCTTTACAAAGCTGCATTCATTGCTATCAGAATTTGTGGAGTTAGGTGAAGGCAAAATGCTGGACTGGCAAATGTTCACACCAAATATGTTTTAAATAAAGTACTGGATGTGCTGAAAATTCATTAGGTAATGAAAGCAATCAAGAAAAATTGAAAATGCTCTAATTCTCTCTGGATTTATGGTTGACTTTAATACAAAGTATCATATTTGATATAAGTGTTTACCTAATAGTGGCGGACTTAAAAATTATCTAATGAGTTCATTGTTAGTGGAGAATTTACCTGTGATGCCAGGGGTGAAAATTGTTTAAAATCTAGAAACATATAAGCAAAATGTTCATTTACAAGTGACAGTTTATGATACTCAGCTTTGAAAGGGAAAAGGAAATTTGGAGCAGAATTTCCTTTCTGTAAACTAAGGAAATTCTAATCTTTCCTGAATTTACTCTATTATAATAAAGTGCCATTTTATAAGAATTCCTTTTTTTTACAGTGCCCTTATTCCCTGTTGAACAAAATTATATATGAATATTAGCTTATTTTTAATAAACTCTCATGTGTGCACTGATTAAAGCACCCATGTTTATATGCAAAAGACGGGTGTTTTGACTTACATGAGTTTTCAAGACAAAAAAACAAACAAACACATGGGACTAAGAAATACCATTTTAAAAGCTACTCTTGTTTACACTGAAAAATCTTATCTTTCTTCATATTTTCTTATATGTACTTATTTGAAAGGATCAATGAATAAGACCATTTAAAATGACATTGTTAAGTTATGTATTTTAGGGTGACTTTAACTTTATTTTTTACAAAGTGAACTGCTCAACTCTGGTAAATTTTGCTAAGGTTTCAAATGGCATTTTTTTCATATTTCAAGCTGAGGAGCTTTAATTAGAAATCTTCTTAGCAGCTGAATGATGTTCACCAAATAGACATAGACATAATTTTACAGTGTCTTTCTTTCCTTATTGTTACCACATGATTACAGAAACTCAATATGTATTCTTTGCTGTGTACATCCTTAAGTGCTAAAAACATGCCTTCCTGGTACACAGAAGGTGCCTAATAAGTGCCAGTTTAGTGAATAAGGAAATATATTTCCTGTGCCATCGATGACTTACTGCATGTAGGTGGTACTGTGAATGGAGAGAACTTCTGAACTGTGTGCCCCTTTGAGACTGCAAATGAATGGTGGTATGTGTGAGTGCCTGCCATGATTTGCCAAACTATTAGTAGTTGGCAGGGGACCTGAGTTGCCCAATGGCCCAGTTTCTCATCAGTGCCTAACTGGCCTCTGTAACTGTGAGATATCAGAGCACAATGAACCCAAATTCTGTTGTTCATCTAGGATTCTCCAAGTGTACTCCCTGCGATACAGCACCACATGGGACCTTGTTATTCGTGTCAATCCCCAGGTCTCAACCTAAAGATGATTCATTGAAAACTCTGGGCATGGGCTCAGCAATCCATGTCATACAAACCCTCCAGGTGATTCTGATGCAGGCTCAAGTTTACGATCTACTGCTCTAAATCATGGTTGTATAGGCACTGCTAACATCTACCTCTTCTCTTCCTTTTCTGTACTTCCAGTGATGTACAACTTCCCTTCCAATTGGCACAATCTAATTTTGGGGACATGAATACTTGGAGGAATGCCTTCTTAAAGTAATTTGCATAGCTCAGGCCAATCTCTTTATAACTCTGATTGGAATTTAACTCTTAGAAGTTGTTATTATCTACTAGGGGCCAGTGCATGAATTCATGCACCTTGAAAGGAACTGTGGGCCACGAGGCTGCAGTGGGCACAGAGCAGGCCTCAGCCCAACCTTTGCACCCCTGCCTGGCCCCTCTCACTGTGGCCTCCCCACCCTGTCCCCTGTCTGCTGGTGGCCCCACTCCAGCAGCCAATGCTCTCAGATGCTGAGGGGCCGACCCCACTGCACCCACTGATGGTGTGGAGTAATTGGGGCCAGCACCAGCGGGTGCAAACAGGCCGTGCCATCAACAGGTGTGAGTGGCAGCTGCTGCCCCAATTGCCCCTCAGGAACAGGGGGAGATGGAGAATCCCTCAGGGCTGGCAGCTGCCACTTGCACACACCTGCTGATGGTGACAAGTGATCGAGATCTGTGCCAGGTGTGAGCAGCAGCTCCAATGCCAGCAGCGGGTGCGAGCAGGGCCAGCGCTGGCAGCAGGTGCAAGCACCAGGCAGGACCATGGCATGGAACCATGGTGTGCAGGAGCAAAGAATTTTCAGTAACCACCAGAGGCAGTAACCAGCCTTGGTCTGGCACCCAGCTCACCTGCTCCACCATCCCACTATAGCCAATGCCTGCCCAAGATGTTCTGCACTTTGCCCCCTACTGCTGATGCCCACCATGTTCCATACGCGTCCCCTGATGGTCAGCGCATGTCATAGCAACTGGTTGTTCGTTTTTTTCTGCCATTCAATCTATTTGCATTTTAGCCTTTTATTATATAGGATTTCTACATAGCAAATGACCCCAAACCTTAGCAGCTGAAAACTAGAACCATTTATGATCTCACAGTTCTTGGGGCTTAGTTAGATGGTTCTGGCTTAGGGTCTGCACTCAAGGTGTCGTCTAAGACTACAGCCATCTCATGGCTCAGCTGGGGAGGACCCACTTCCATGTTCTCTTACACAGCTATGGGGGGCTTCAGGAGATCCACTTTCAGGCTTACTTACCTGAGCCTCTCCTCAGGGCTGCCTATGACATGGCGGCTGACTTCCATCAGAGGTATCCATCCAAGAGGGAGTGAGAGAGCACTCATGAGTGAAGCCAAGGTCTTCTTATAATCTAGTCACAGAAGGGATGGATGTCCCCATCACTGGTGCTGTATTCTATTCATTAGCAGCCCACATTCAAGGGGAGGGCATAACCTAAGGACATGAATGTCAGGAGGCAGGAATCATTGTGGGTTAACTCGAAGGGACATTATTTCTCACCTTGTCCACTTCTTTGCATTGCAATGTTTGGAATATGACTCTTGATTTCTAGTGTTAGAAATCTCAACACAAACTGGCTATCCAAACAGAAAATGTGTGCCCCTTATGGTTATGGGGCCATAGTGTAATATAGGGGACTGAGCAGATGTTATCCCCTGGATCTGCTCATTTTGGTTCTGCTTGCTCTGTATTGGCTCCCTTCTCAGATAGCTTCTTCTCTGTTATTGGCACAAAAACCTCCAAGGCTCTCAGGTGCAGTCAGTGACAAGCATGAGTGTCTCTTTTGCCAGAAACTCTGGCATAAATACCATTGGCTGAACAGTTTACAGATCCTTGCCTAAACCAACTGAGAGATGGAGGAATCATGACTGCATTGGTTCAGATCCAGGTCACACACTGCACCCACAATCAGGGAAGGGTTCCACCAGCTGTGAGGGGGGGAGGTAAGTGCCTTCAGACCACATCAGGCAAGCTTTCACTGAAGTACCGCCTGTCCTGTTGTCCCCCCACCCCCACCCAGTTTGCAGGCAACTAGAACCTCTTAGCCAGGTCTTTCCCTACTCTCCATCATTAGAGTCTATCAGAGTACCCTGTATTCTTTATTGCTTGTATTCAAGTTTGAAAATTGTATTTATTTAGCACCTTCCCTCTTTTTCTTTTTTAAATCCCCCTGAGGATATTTTTCCCCATTGATTTTCAGACAGAGTGAAAGAAAGGAAAGTGTGGGGAGGGAGAGAGAGAAGCATCAATGTGAGAGAGACACATAAATTGGTTGCCCCCACCTGGGCTGGGAATTGAACTTGAAACTGAGATATGTGTCCTTGACCAGGAATCAAAGCTGGGACCTTTCAGTCCACCATCTGATGCTCTAACCACTGAGAAGAACCAGCCAGGCCTAGCAGCTTCCCTCTTAATGAAGGCAGCGACCTTAGTATAGCCACAGAACTCTGCTTGGCACCTGGTTGGCATTCAACAAATATTTGATGAATGTGATCTATTTTTCCTTACCTTAGACCTATGCCATTTTGTTATCTAGAATATCAAAGAAATGGCAAGATTTATTATAGAATTGGAATTTGTTGGTGGTCTTGCTTGGCCACCAGCCCTCTGGTTCATGGGGTTAGGTCAAGCACATGAGTGAATAAAACTCTTTTGAGTATCTACAATATTAAACATATATATTGTTTCACTTTAATTTTTACAACCATCTTTTGTGAGGACAGTGTATTACCTTTATTTTTCAAATGAGGAAACTGATGACTAGAGGTCTAAAAGGACTCCCTCAAACTCACATGCTTCAGAAATGGTAGAGTTAGGATTCCACAGAAGTCACTCAGATGTCAAAATTCCAGGTCTGATTGGAATTATGGGGAAGATTGTAGCATGCTCATTTTTTTTTTAAACTATGAAATTTTGAGGAGGCCAAAGTCAGAAATCAAAATGAACAGCTCTGAGGGCACTGGAATGAGGGCAGCATTTGAAATAAAGTTCAAGGGTGTCGAGTGTCCTACAGCGGAAAAGAAATGGAGTCTACCTAGTCTTTCTGTTCCACTTTTGATGGAATTTATATGTATTGAGTAATGCAGGCATAAAATTAAACAGGATAAACCATCCCATTTCCTTGTTTCTCCAGTTACAATGATATGCAAACTAGTCTACTTCCTTTTTTGACTCTTACTCCAAAGACCATGAGTAAATATGTGTTTGGCACTGAGGCTCTTAAAGGGGTAGGAGCACTTACTTGAGGGGCCTGTGGAGGGACTGCAGTGGAAAGCAAGAATGGAAGACTGGTTTCTTGATTCTTTCAAATTATTTGCAAGGCTGATGCTGCCATGGTGGAGTGATTCCTGTTAATGTTACACTTTGAAATTTGTTTTTAAAAACCTTGTTTTAGTGCCCCTGTAAAGTAAATCCACCCCTCTCCACTCACATGTGCTGAATGTGAGAATAACGCAGAATGGAACATGGAGGATAACTGCTACATATGAATTGATGAAGAACGTGGCATTTCAGCATGGGGATTGGTGGCAAGTCCTACATCCCATGAGTCTGGGAAAAGGGAAGCGCTCACTGTACACACTGAGAGTTAACCTCCCACTGCAGTAAGCACTGGCCAGTTAGACCCAAGGCCAGTGCTTGGCAAGGCCTGGTTAAATTTGCCAAACACCCAGAGGGAACATAAAAAGAATCACCACGTTGTTGAACAAAAGGGAAAAAGTAAAATAAACAACCAACCAACCAAAATACAATACCCAAAACAGAATACCCACAGTGTTTGGGATCATTTCACACAGAGAACAAACAGCCTGTGACAAGGTAGAAAACAGTGCCGAGGTGGTCAATTCATCTCATGTCCTAGACACGTAGTAAGATACTCGGTGCTAAACACCTGGAGGGAGACCAGGTGAATGATGTCAACAACCACACTTTCACTGAGATGTCTGTCAAACATCTCTTTAGTGTTAGTGACTGGTTATTGTGGGTGCTATGGGAGGAGAAAGACGTGGTTAATGCCCTCTCTGAGCTTACAGTCTAGTTCAAGGAAGCAGGACACAATGTGACAAGTGCCAAGTCAGTGTGACCAGACAATGTGACAAATGCAAAGATATAAGCACAGGCAGGATTCAGGAGAAATTTCCAACTGGGAATTTGAAGGATACTGTCAGTGATGTCAACTACACTAAGCCTATAGTACCCTGTTATCTAATCAAACACTTTTCATAGGTGTTGGTGTAAAAGGATTCTTGTAGGCGTGGCTAACATCTACCATCAGTTAACTTTAAGGAAAGATTATCCTAGATGATGTGGGTTGACCTTATATAATCAGTTGAAGGTCTTAAGAGCAAAAACGGAGGTTTCCCAGAAAGGATGAAATTCAAGCCTGAAGTATCAACTCAACTGAGTTTCCAGAGTTGCCCTAGGGGTTTCAGATGGATTTGCCAGTCCCACAATCCTGTGAGCCAATTTCTTAAAATAAATCTTTTACACACACACACACACACACCCTGTTGGTCTGTTTCTCTGGAGAACAGTGTCCTAATCATGTAGGTTTGGGTAAAGGATGGGGACGGTGCGTGAGGGAGTGACGGTCCCCAGGGATGGAAGTGATCAGGAAGCACATTGTATGTGACCCAGAGAGTCTCAAAGGGTTTTCAGTCTGGCAGCGAGAGGGCCAGATTCCCATTTTAGAAAGCACGTCTGATTATATTATTCTTGAGAGCAGAAGTGAGGAAAAACGTGTTTCAATTCCAGCACGAAGGAATTCCTAACCAGCAAGTCCTTTACTAGCAGAGAGAGAGGTGCTGAATCTTTGGGGAACTGAAAACATCATTCGACGTTTTTAATCACTGGTGGGCACAGTCTTGCAAAAGAATGGCATTGTTCTTTTTACAACCAAGAGTCTTCCTGCTCTACCTCACCTCCTTCGGGGCTTGTGGCTCCCCCCCCCCCCCCCGCCAGGTCTCAGGTCTCTAGCTTTCACCGGGAGGCTCCCCTGTAGCTGGGCAGAGATTCCGATGTGGCCGAGCAGCCTTTCTGGAAGATAGTGTCTCCAGCGGCGGTGGAGGTGGGAGGGCGGAGGTCAGCTGGGGATTCCGGCTGCCAAAGTGGGAAGGAGGAGTTCACCAAGGGACCGAAGTTCCGCTGCTGCTCTTGCGTGGTGAGAGGACTCGCCTCCCCCCGCTGCAGCCCAGCGGCGGATCCCCCCTCTGCAGGTTCGCTTCCCGCACGCGTCCCCCGCGGCGGCCTGCGAGTCTGAGCCGGGGCGGGGTCTGGCTCTGGCTCTGGATGGGGAGGTATGCGGGAGCGCCCGGGCAGACTGAGGTCCGAAGTCTCCCACCCCGCCGCTCCGCCGAGAACATTCGCCACCCCCGACCCCAGCACAGGGGTCTGGCTCCTGAGAGCCTAACCGATTCTTCTTCCATTCCCTCCGCATCCCTCGATGTTCTCACCCTGGCTCCCGGTGCGTTCCCCATCCTTCTGGTTCGGAACCTTGTGCGCAGAGCTCCCTGCCGCAGGGGGGCCCAGGCCAAGCACCCTGAGAGGCGAGGTGGGGGTTGCTGGCGACTTAGCCCTTCCCCAGGCGCAGGCTGGAAGCAGCCAGCACCCTCAGGGCAGCCCCCGCTGCAGGGGTCTCAGGGCGCCAAAGAGGGGGCTTCTCCATTAAACCCTTGAGAACCAGGGGCTCCGGGGACTCTGGTCCCAGAGCTGGGTTCTACACCCCGCACCCCGATTGGGAAGGAGAGCGGTGTTGCCCCGCGTGGCCCGGAGCGGGAGCGAGGACTGGGGAGGGGGGCATGGTTAGCGCCAGGGCCCGAGAGGCGCGGAGGCAGCAGGTGAGTCCCGGGGCTGCGTCCCCCCGGCGGGGAGGCGGGCCGAGCGGAGCTGGGGAAGGGAGCCCCAGGCTGGGGCGACGCCGGCGAGGGCTGGGCTAGAAGGGGTGCGGGGAGGCGAGCCCGGTCGGCGAGAGAGGGAGCGGGGAAGGGGCGGAGGGGAGGCAGTTCCGAAAGGAGGGAGGAGAGCCGGCGCGGGGCGAGAGAGCCAGCTCGGAGGGAGAGCGCGGAGGGCCACCGAGCCGGTGCCGCAGCTCGCGGGGGGCACGGAGAGCTCGCGGGGGGCTGGGGGGGGAGACGTACAAAGACATGCGAAGAGGGGCTGAGCGGGGCCCGCGCACAAAGACGCCGGGGCGCACGGCCGCTGGGGCTGCTCCGATCGCCCCCCCCTCCCGCCGGGGCCGGGCCAGCCGGGAGCCCGGGGCGGGCAGAGCGCGCGGGGCGGCGGCGGCGGCGGCGGCTGCGGGCCGGCGCGGGACCCGGGTCGCCCGCGCTCTCCGGGTGACCCGGGCCCGTCCGCAGGCGCGCGTGGGGGCGGCGGCGCCCGAGCCCAACTTGGCCTCGGCCTCGCCCTCTGCCCAGCCCGCGGGCGTCCCCTCCTGCCCGCGGCTCCGTTTCTTCTCACGCTCCCCCCACCCCCTCCCGCGTCCAGCCCCGCTCGCCCCGCCGCGTAAAACAAAGCCGGGGAAAATGCCTGCCCGCGCCGCTCGGAGCGCGCAGCCCGTCTCCGAATGAGAAGTGAGTACAATGGCGTGCGCGTGAAGGGTTCGAGTCCGTCTCTGGCCAAAACGCGGTGAGGGCTGCATGCCTCATGCTGCCCAGCGCCCCGCCGGAGAAACCCGGCTGCGGCGCAGGAGGTGAGACCCCGGGGACCCCCTCCGCCGCCCGCCCCAGCTGATCCGGGGAGGGGGTGCCGATGCCCCGCTGGCTGCAAGAGGAGGGTCCCCACCTTCATTTCCCGTCCTAGGTGTTGGCTCTGAATCTGGGGTTGGAGGCAAACCCTGTCCCTGCGCCTCTCCGGCTGCCTCTCCCCTGTCTCCCGCAGGTGCCTGGGCGACTGCCTGGGGAATGGGCTTGAGACCCCGTGTGTGTGTGTGTGTGTGTGTGTGTGTGTGTGTGTGTGTGTGTGTGTGTGTGTGATGTATGTGGGGAGGGGGGTTGTTTCTGAAGGAGGAGGATGGTCAACCCTAGGGAGCAACCGACAGGCAGGACGCGTGGTGACCCTGGGCACACTTGTTGCCCATTGCCCGTTGCCCATTGCGCGGTGGGACAGGCAGTGGTGCTGAAAAAGGCTCGTTTCTCCTGGCATTGAGTCCTCCATTGACTCCGGGAGGGAGCAGAGCGAAGACACACCTGGGTGAGGATGGAGAGCAGGGCTGAGAGGAGGCTGATGTGCAGGGGGCAGAGGAGGGAGGGAATGGTGCCCAGAGCATGCGGAGGGGCCAGTCTCTGATTCCTGGTGTCCTGATGCTGAGAAGCTTCTCGTGCTGATCAGACCCCAAAGGACTGGAAGTAGAGACTAGAGGGTTTCCCATATTGGACGGAGAGGAAAGGCTGTTTTTTTTTTTGTTTTTTTTTCATTTTGCCATCTCACCAGTTTCTGCCTGTTCGGTTTGCCAAATGTGCTTTATATGTATTTCTGCTAATTAAAAGACACGGCAATAGTTTAAAAATAAACCACCAGGAAAGGTATTAGCTTAACACACACACACACACACACACACAAACACACACACACGCGTGCGCGCACACACACACACATACACTTACACACACACACACTCACATACATACACTTACACACACACACACACACACACTCACATACATACACTTACACACACACACACACACACACTTTTGAAAATATACCTATCCCCTTCTCCGGAAAGCATGTAATGCTGTTCAGTTTGGCGTTGGGATTGAGAGTTGGGATCTGGGGAGCATCCAGGTAAACAGTCTGGGTGTTTTCCAGTTCTGCAGGCTGGGACCCACCGACAGGAACCATCAGAAACAGGAGAGAACAGAGAACTGCAGAGAAAGCCATGGAAGCTTCCTCCAGAGAAATCATGTTGAGCCTCTATGTGATCTTGTTATTTTTATTCCAAAAAATGGCTTAATTGTAGGTTATGACCTTTCTTTTTCACTCAAACTCAAGGCAGCATGGAGGTCTGATGGGGTGGTGAGACAGCAGATGACAGTGATTTTAGCTATTGTCAGCATTTCTATTTGAAACGTATTTTTTTAGTGAAAATCCTAAACATATAGCCAGTGTTAATTTTGAGTGAAGTTGCCTTTAGGAACAGGAGATGTTAAAGTGCCTGTTAGTTTGGGGCTTTATTGGGAGCAGGTGAGAGTCCCAGGAGAGACACGTGTACACGCTTATACTTAATTGCTGTAAGGAACGTGTGTGGAGGTCCCACATATATGTGTAGGCGCTGTACCTCTTCAGAGGCCTGGCTGCCTCTCTTCAGAGTCAGAACCAAGAGCTTTGCTGGTTTGAGGATCCCTGTTACCTGCCAGCATTTCACAACACTGCTTAGCATTGGTGCTTCAAATAGCTTTGTTTGCAAAGCTTCTTTTTTTGATGGGAAACTGAAGTTTATGAATTCAAACTGTGTTAGTCCTAAATTTAACTCAGCGGTAGTTGAGAGGGCAAGGTATGTAGCCATGTGAACATCGACATTCTCTATTTCCTTCTCATCCTCAAGTAATTGAAGGTTCCTGTAGGGTATTTGGGGCAATTCCATTGGGATTTCCCATATACTGACCCCAAAGTGTCTTTTAGATTAGGGTATCATTTTATACTATTGTATATACTATTTCTTATTATTATTTCTATTTGTATTATATATGCTATTTCTACTTGTTTCTATAACAATTATGGACAGTAAGTTGATTATTCTAGTTAAGTTGGTGGCTTTTTAAATGTTCCTTCTTGTTGGCCATTCTGTTACCCCTTTTGGTTCAATGTTATTTTTCCAATCGAATATATTGTAATAGATGGCTTATTTTCCCCTTAGCTCATACAAGTCTAGTATCTCTTGTATTAGCTAAAAAGGAATCCATTAATGATATTTTTGAACAGCTCAGATGAATAATAAATGGATTTAGAGTCACCGCAGAGTATATGGGAATTTGTAAGAGAACACATGAATTCATCCTAATGGAGCAATTAGCTTTGTGCGGAGCCTGTAGAGTCCAAGGTGTGAGACAAGGTTTTAAACTTTTCTTTTTCTTGATAATGTTTGCTGTTGAAATGGAAGGAACTTGTCATGTCTTGGCTGCACCACGGATTTTGCCACAATGGGTAGCGATACTCTTGTTTTTATACACATGTCAGAAATTGAATAACAAAACATAGAGAATGCTTAATCACAAGCCTAATTCAGAGGCTAAGCAAAAAGGAATGATTGGGCTACTTGTGGTTTATTTACCATCATCATGTATTGCCAGAAAATTACTAATGTTTTACTTTGAGCAATAATATCTAGGCCATAAATTCACTTATAATACAATTCCTTTATTATAATGAATTTTTTAAGGCAAAAGTAGAGAATGTTATTTACATTGGTTGCTGTGGTATAGAGTGTTAAGTACTTGGGAAGGAGAGTATCCAGGAACCTTCTTCGTGAGTATTCAAATATCTGCTTTAGCATCATCAACTCTTAGGAGTTCAGTAAGTCTTTGTTGGCTCATGGTGGACAGATAAAATTTTTGAAATTAACTAGGAAGCCCTCAGACATGTCAGAGAGGAAGGGAGAGGGACAGATAGATAGAAACATCAACAATGAGAGGGAATCATATATTGGCTGCCTCCTGCACTCCCTCCATTGGGCATCAAGCCAGCAGCCCGGGCATGTGCCCTGACCGGGAATTGAACCGTGACCTCCTGGTTCATAGGTCGCTGCTCAACCACTGAGCCACACTAGCTGGGCGGGCATGCTTTTATTTTTTTAAGTTTCTTGGTCCAACTCCTGTTTGTTTGTTTTCCCCTCCCATCTGGATCCCCAATAGCAAAAGAGAGCGAAGGCCCAGCCCCTTTTCCGTGAACCCATTTATATGCTCCTGGGTGCATTTCTGGTCCCAGGGCTTTCTTCAGGAGAACAGAATCAGTCAGCCTTTGTGACCCCTTAGACAAGCCCAACCGTTACCCCGCCAATCTCCAGCCTGACCCTCATTCTCTGTTATCAGTGGCGGCACCTGACTTGCTGGATCCAAAATCTGCCGCTCAGAACTCCAAACCGAGGCTCTCGTTTTCCACGAAACCCACCGTGCTTGCTTCTCGGGTGGAGAGTGACACGACCATTAATGTTATGAAATGGAAGACGGTGTCCACGATTTTCCTGGTGGTTGTCCTCTATCTGATCATCGGAGCCACCGTGTTCAAAGCCCTGGAGCAGCCCCACGAGATTTCACAAAGGACCACCATCGTGATCCAGAAGCAGACATTCATCTCCCAGCACTCCTGCGTCAATTCGACCGAGCTGGACGAACTCATCCAGGTAATGGCGCAGAGGGGGTATTACTCTGTCTCCTCCGACGGGGTGGCTGGGAAGAAAGACTAAGCGTTAGAGGAGACATCTCATAGGACAAAGCTGTCCTGATTTGCCTGTGGGGGCCCCGGGTCCACTTTTCTCCTTCGCATAGAATTCTTCTCTGTAGACTGTCTCCTTGCTACATGGCTTCCCTCTTTTCTTACTTCTGCCGCCTTTTCTTCTCCTTTACCTTTATGTCTCCCTCCCACTATTCCCTCTCCCCCTCTTCTGTCCCTGCTCTTGTATATTTCTGTCCAGGCCTCTCCCCGCTTCCTTTCCCTTTGTCCCGCCTCAGAACTGCCAGTGGGCCCCTATGGACCTGGGTTACTTGCTGGACATCCTTCTGGCTGAATGGACATTGCCTCCTGAGAAAGTTGGCTGTGGCTAATGAGAGGAAACTAGAAGGCAGGGGAGCTGGGTCAATGGTGGCAGTGACCATCGTAAGGTAAAAAAGATGATTTGTGGTGTGACCCTCTGAGCCTGGCACCCCTCGTGGTTAACAAGTTGTAGCTCCCAGCTTTCATCAAGCCCAACGCAACTGATAACTGCCTTTTCTAGGTACCTAAGGAGAAGTGATTACTCATTGCTTCTCTAAACCCCAACTAAAAGCAATGTACACTGTATGGAAAAATAGAGTTTTTGAATAAAAACTAATTTAGTTTTAATGTACTCTGGAAAAGCAGAATAGTATCTTTATGGAAAAACAATTTGTTTAAAATATAATTCCAAAGTGACTTGCAAGTTTCAGTTAGGCTCCTTGAGATTATCTATATTTTTGTTGTAGTTTTTTGTTTTGTTTGTTTTGTTTGTTTTTTTGTGTGTTTTTTTTTGCATGAAACATAAGCCAAACCAGAACTTTCTTATAAGGAGAGATCAGACTGGTTTTTGAAACACTCTTCTCATATTATAGTTAGTTTTACATCATTTGAATGCATTGAAACAGTAGATTGAGGGAAGAAAGTATTATTGGTTTTAATCCAGGTTCGTGTTCTAAGACCTTTCCTCTCTTATTTCCTTTGGCCATGGATTCCCAAACGTGTCCTCTGCCCTTTGTAATCTTTTATATTTACAGAATACACATACAAGTTATTACTCAATTTTTATTCAAAATTATCAAAGTTAATATTCTCTCTCTGTCCCTCATTTAGCTCCTACCACATTCAGACACTTCTGCATCTCACTTATTTGACTTAAATTTTGAAAAGGCTCCTCGTATGCTTGCATACTGACTTCTCTATTATTTTTAGACTAGGGGCCCAGTGCACGAAATTTGTGCACAGGGGGTGGGTGGTCCCTCAACCCAACCTGCCCCCTCTCACGTACTGGGAGCCCTCAGGGGATGTTCAACTGATGGCTCACCCCCAGCCTGCCTAAGGCTTTAGGCCTTGTGCACGCAGCCATCACCCTGCTCAGCTCAGCCCTGGCTGCCTGCGACCACCTGGCCCCAGGGGCTGGGCGCTCACTGCCGCTTCCGCTCACAGCGCCCAGGGGCCGGGCACTCCCTGCTGCCGCCACCACCGCTGCTGCTGCTGCTGCTGCTGCTGCTGCTGCCGCTGCCAATTCCCTTCACAGTGCCTGGGGGCTGGGCGCTTGCCGCCATTGCCATTTCATCTCCACTCTTGGGCCCAGGGCGCTCACACCACTTGGCCCCATCCCCGCTCCTGATTGGCTGGTAGCATAGTCAATCAGGAGACAAGGTACGGTCAAATTTGCATGTTTCTCTTATACTATGTAGGATGATAGCAACATTTCCAGTATTGACAGTACACCTGGCAGCTAATATTGTTCCACCCATTCCCTTGCCTGTTCCTACATAAGATCTCAATCACTTCACTCTCTTCATGCCTCATAATCTTAAGAGGTACTGAAAATCTCTGAAGAATCCCCATGTTCCTTGAAGAGCTCTAAATAAAAAAGGGGGAAAAAAAGAATAAGAGGAGCCCTAGGTTGTCTTTGAGGTAGCCCGAAGTAGTGGTAAAAGCCTAAACTCTGGGATAAATGTATTTTAAACTCCAGTTGAGTACTTTCTTAGAGGTGCCATCTTGAGCAAGTAATGTTGCTCTCTAAACTTTAAATGATCTCTTTGGACTGAGGAAATAATACCTAGAAAAGAGGGCTGCTGGGAAGAATAAAGAGGTGATTCAAGTAAAGCATTTAAGTGCTTAAAAAAATGTTAGGTTTGTTTGCTGTTGTTATCCCCTTATCCTCTACTCCTACTCCATCCCTTTTTTTGGTTGAAATATCTGATTCTTAGAATCTGAATTGAGATGTGTTTAGTCGAGGACAGGAGAAAAAGGCCTGGGATTTCGGGACACTGCTGGAGGAAACTGTCTGAATTTGAAAATGGTCCCACTCTTCAGCACCACCCAGATTTACTACTTAGGATCGAGCAGACAACTTGCAGGTCATGGCAGGTGGAGACCATCTGGAGGTGGCGATGGTCATTTTTGCTACATTGCTTTTGGAATGCCAACAAACAAGAGCTCAGTATCTGACCTAATTCTTTTCTTTCTGCCCCACGGAGGCAATCCACTTTAGCTTCATTAATATTCACTGGTTGAGTATTTTTGTGCTTATTTCGTATTTTTTTCAGTACAGAAGTTGCCCATTATTTATTGTTATATTACTCGCCTTTATAACAATATGGCTTTAATAAATTATATTCTTACTCTTGGTAAAATAAATGTTTCTAATGGCATGGCTTCAAGGACCAAGATCAGTGTTTTAATAGGGAGGAAGGCAAACGAGCCAGTAATCAAATATTAGAATTACATTTCACTCATCTGATTTTCATAAATTTCAAAGTGATTTCTTTTCCTATTTAATCATCCTTTAAAACCTCACTAATACATATATTATTATAATTTTGTTTCTGGAGATTTATTCTCTTCCTTCCATTGCACCATGCTCTCCTGTCTTTGTTGTGATCTATCCGTTTGAAAAAAACAGCCCCCTCTTCAATCTTCACCAACTGACTAAGTATAGGAAAGACTTGCACCAATTAGCCGTGCTGAGAGGCCTCTCAAACCTTTGCTGTAGATTCATCTTCTCTGGACTTGTGCATGTGAATTCCCAGTTAGATGGATTTGCCAGTTTCTTTCTTTCTTTCTTTCTTTTTTTTTTTTAGGGGCTTATAATCTCTTGCTACCTCTGGTGTCTGTCCGCAGTACTGCAGGTTTTCTGGAATTGCTAGAAGCCATTCAAGTCACTTTTATTCTCAGTGGTCCCCAGGTTTGTAGAGTGTGCTGCATCCTGTCAGTATTCTGTGTTGGGCAAGACAGAAACCATCTCTTTGGGGAGCCCCCCCCCCAAAAAAAACCAGAATGTTGGACGCATGTTCCACTTTCTGCTTGCCCCACGATGGAGAGGCTGCCAAGCTGTGTTGGCCTCTGTCTGTTGTACCATGGGTCCTCTGGAGCAGAGGCAAGATGTCCAGCTCACTTCTGTTCTCAGTGTTCCTCAGGCATCTAGACTGTGCTGGGCCCCGTCAGTGCTCGGAAATAGGTAAGATTGAAACCAGTCTCACCCAGCCAGCGTGGCTCAGTGGTTGAGCACCAAGCTATGAACCAGGAGGTCACGGTTCGATTCCCTGTCAGGGCACATGCCTGGATATTGAGCTCTATCCCCAGTGTGGAGCATGCTGGAGGCAGCTGATCAATGATTCTCTGTCATCATTGATGTTTCTTTCTTTCTCTCTCTCTCTCTCTCCTCCTTCATATATATATATATATATATATATATATATATATATATATATATATATATATTTAAAGAAACCAGTCCCTTAGGCAGGACTGTAGAAACCTAGAACATTAGATGCATGTTCCAACTCTCCCTTCCCAGGTTGAAGCCAGGGGCTGGGAGTTTTCTTCTGATCATGCTGCATTGAAGTGGGAGAAAGACTGGCAATCTGAAAGATAATACAGGAATATTGTGGAGATATTGTGGGTTTGGTTCCAGACCACCACAACAAAGCTAATATTACGATGAAGCAAGCCACAAAATTTTTTGTATTTCCCAGTGCATATAAAAGTTCTGTTTACAATATACTGTAGACTAATAACTGTTTTTAAAACAATAGCATTATGTCTCAATACAGTGGTTGGCAAACTGCGGCTCGCAAGCCACATGCGGCTCTTTGGCCCTTTGAGTAGCTCTTCCACAAAATACCATGGCCTGATGAGTCTGTTTTGAAGAAGTTTAAAAAATTTGGCTCTCAAAAGAAATGTCAATAATTGTACTATTGATATTTGGCTCTGTTGACTAATGAGTTTGCTGACCACTTTCTTCATACATCATAAATACCTTAATTAAAAAACACCTTCTTGCTAAAAAATGCTCACCATCATCTGGGCCTTCAGTGAGTCACCATCTTTTTGCTGGTGGAGGGTCAGGCCAGGATGGTGGGGGCCGCTGACTGAGCAGCGAGGTGGTTTCTGAAGGTGGCCACATCAAAGGACCCTGCCTTCCATGACTGCTTTCTCTGGAGCATGTGATGCTGTTTGATAGCATTGTACTCAGAGTAGAAATTCTTTCTGAATTGGAATCAGTCCCCTCAAACCTACTGTTGTTTTCCAACTAAGCTCGTGTGATAATCTAAACTCTTTGTTGTCCTCTCAGCAATCTTCACAGCATCTTCACCACCAGTTTGTGCTGTTCTCAAGAAACCACTCTTTGCTCATCCATTAGAAGCAGCTTTTCATCCATTCCAGTTTGGTCACGAGATGTCGCAATTCAGCCACATCTTCAGGCTCCTTTTCTAAGTCTAGTTCTATTGTTATTTCCACCACATCTGCAGTGACTTCCTTCACTGAAGTCTCCCCTCAAAGTCATCCATGTGGGTTGGAATCAATTTCTTCCAAATTCCTATCAACGTTGACATTTTGACCTCTTCTCATGGACCACAAATGAATGTCCTTAATGACATCTGAAATGGTGGATCCTTTCCAAAGCTTGCAATTTGCTTTCCTCAGATCCATCAGAGAATCAATATCTATGGCAGCAAAAGCCTTACGAAATCTATTTCTTAAATAGTAAGGCTTGAATGTTGACATTACGTCTATGGGCTGCAGAATGGTTGTTGTGTTAGAAGACATGAAAACAACATTCAGCTCACACTGTACATGTCCGTCAGAGCTTTTGTGTGACCAGGTACATTGCCAGTGAGCAGTAATATTTTGAAAGGAATTTGTGTCTTTGAGCAGCATGTCTCAAACGGTGAGCTTAAAATATTCTTTAAACCATGTTGTAAACAGATGTGCTATAATTGAGGCTTTGTTGTTCCATTTATAGAGCACAGGCAGAGTAGATTTCGCATAATTCTTAACAGGGCCTAGAATTTTCGGAACAGTTAAGTGAACAATGGCTTCAACTTAGAGTCACCCTAACAAGAGAGTCAGCAGGTTCTTTGAACCTTTGAGGCCAGCAATTGACTTCTTCTCTTTAGTTATGAAAGTTCTAGATGGTATATATTTTTTTTTAAATAGAAAGCTGTTTTGTCTACAATGAAAATCTGTTGTTTACTGTAACCACCTTCGTTAATTATCTTAGCAGCGTCTTCTAGCTAATGTTCTGTGGCTTCTGTATCATCATTATTTAACTTCACCTTGCACTTTTATGTTGTGGAGACAGCTTCTTTCCTTAATCCTCATGAACCAAAATAGCTTCAAAATTTTCTTCTGCAGCTTCCTCACTTCTCTCAGTCTTGAGCAGAGTTACAGCCTTGATCTGGATTAGCCTTTGGCTTAAGGGAATGTTGTTGGTTTGATCTATCTAGACCACTAAAAGTTTCTACACATCAAAAATAAGGTTCTTTTACTTTCTTATTCATGTGTGCACTGGAGTAGCACTTTTAATTTCCTTTAATAAATTTTTCTTTGAATTCACAGCTTGGCTAGTTGGTGTAGGAGGTATCCCTTTTGGCCGATCTTGGCTTTCAACCAGTAGTAGATGGCCAATCAATGATTCTCATTTTTTAAAAAAAAAATATATATATATATCTTTATTGATTTCAGAGAGGAAGGGAGAGGGAGAAAGAGATAGAAACATCAATGATGAGAGAGAGAATCATCGGTTGGCTGCCTCCTGCACGCCCCCTACTGGGGATCCAGCCTGCAACCTGGGCATGTGCTTAGACTGGGAATCGAACTGTGACCTCCTGGTTCATAGGTTGATGCTCACCATTGAGCCACATCGGCTGGACTCACATTTTTGATGATTCTATCTCTCTCTTTCTCTCTCTGAAATCAATAAAAACATATTTAAAAAAAGAGAATCACTGTGTCTCTCCTGTGAGAATAGGATGCAGTTGAAGATCCAATCAAGAACCCTGTGGGGAGATGGTGGATGGTCTGGGTGAGGACAGAAGCAGTGGATATGATGAGTTGTGACCAAATTGGGAGATTCCAAAAATAAACTTGGAAGGATTTGATGTGAGGTGTGAGAGAAAGAAATCAAGGATGAAGAACTAGAAAAATGAAGATGCCAGTTAATAAAATGGGGACAACTCAGATGGAGCAAGTTTCAAGGGGAAGGTTGGGAGTCCGAATTGGTGTATGTTTGGTTTGAGTTGCTTTTCAGACACTCAGGGGAGCGATCCAGAGTAAAGAATACATTTGGGAGATATGAGCATCTTGGTGATGCCACATGAAATCACCTAGGACCGTGGTTTATAAACTGCTGGCTCGCGAGCCACATGCGGCTCTTTGGCCCCTTGAGTGGGCTCTTCCACAAAATACCACAGCCTGGGCGAGTCTATTTTGAAGAAGTGGCGTTAGAAGAAGTTTAAGTTTAAAAAATTTGGCTCTCAAAAGAAATTTCAATTGTTGTACTGTTGATATTTGGCTCTGTTGACTAACGAGTTTGCCGACCCCTGACCTAAGTGTATATATGGATGGAGAGGGACAGGACCAGGGACTCAGAGGTGAGGGCTGTATGAGACAGTGGTCAGGGAGAGTAGAGGAAATCAGAGAGCGTGGTGTTCTATGAGCCAAGTGAGGATATGTCACAAAATGGGAGAGACCAGCTCTGTCAAATGCTACTGCCAAGTCTCCCTCTCTTTACCATGATCTGTAATAGTCAATTGGTACTGTAGTCTATAAACTGATGATAATAATTTTATGTATAATTAGAAATCATTAAGCCCAAACATGACACAAATAATTTTTGAGCAGTTAGCTCAAACACTAAACACACAGGCTGTATATGACACAATCATAAAAGATAAGTCCTGTGACCATTTGGGACACATTATACACATGTGGAAAAAATAAACAGGATGTTCACCCACTTTGAAACTTATGAATGGATTATTTAAAAAATTTAATTATACATTTATGTATTACTTGGCGCCTTTAAAGTGTTTTCACATAGAAATAAATTATAAGTAATAGCTATGCCCATAGCTAGGCAACCAAAGCTATCATATAGCTGAACTATAACACCAAGACCTGAGACTGAAACCATAATTTTTTTTAAATTTTACTGCTCTCATTTATTTTGCTTTTATTATTTTTATTTACTTGGAGCTAGTGATTCATTTGACGTCCCTGTGCCTCAGCTTTTGTGGAAGATAAATAATATGTATCTGGTTTCT
Organism: Antrozous pallidus; assembly: GCA_027563665.1. Taxonomy (NCBI): domain Eukaryota; kingdom Metazoa; phylum Chordata; class Mammalia; order Chiroptera; family Vespertilionidae; genus Antrozous; species Antrozous pallidus. The sequence continues at coordinate 28,220,826 of CM050527.1, read as the reverse complement.
GTTATGTGACACCATATTGATAATGATCACAGAGTTATTTTATGAGGTGGTGAAACACCTCAGTCTTGCAGTGCTGGTTCCAAATAGACTCTAGAGGACACTCAATAGAGTACAGTGGCGATTAAAAGTGAAATAATGGGTGAAGTTCAAGTGCTTTCAGTCGTCTCCTGATGTGAGCACTCTTCCCCCTTCGTGCATCTCTCGGGCCCTCAAGAAACTCCATGATGCTCACTGTGACTTCTCATCCCGCCCCCTCCCCCCGCCCCGTTTAAATGTATTCTGCTCGTTCCACCGGCAGAAACACGTTGTTTCGAGGAAGTCTGAGGGCAGGAGAGCAGTGAACATCAATCACTAAGGATGATTGGTCCAACTTGATACTTCTCCCGTCATGAGATCCATCATCCCTTAATGATCACTCTAGCGCCCTGGCCTGTGTGGGGCAGTTGGTTGGAGTGTTATCCAGTACATCAAAAGGGAGCTAGCTGGTTTAACTCCCATCAGAGCACATCCCCACGTTGTGGGTTTGACCTTTATTGATAGCTAATTTGGGCTGTGCAAAGTTTGCTTTAGTCAAATACAAATCTGATGAACTGGTCTCTTTGTTGATTGTGCATGCATGTACAGAAGCTGAGATCTTCAATCCTTGTTATGTTACATATTTAGGAAGGGCAGGAAATCAATTAAAAAAAGAGATGACTCTAGTGATGGCATCTTCATAGGTTGGTTGTTGTGCCCTGAAATGCTCTTGGGACTGGTATCCTTGTGTGAATAAAGATGAATAATATAGCATCTGTGAATGACTAATGTAGAAAATATGGGGAGAGGTGCCAGGCCCGTTTTCAGTGCTGATGGTTGTGGTGTGACACTCTTCAGTCAGTCTGAGAGGTGCCTGAGGGAAGGGTTTAATTGTGTTTTTGTGCAATAACTGTTGGGCACTTGTCAGAGGGTAGCCCTGCCATTCCACTCGGCTGGAAGAAGTGTAAGAAATTCTATCATGTTTCTGTTTCTCAACAAAGTAGATCTCAGCTAATCCCGTATTTATTTTAACTGGGGAGTGTATGGGTGTGTAATTGAGAACGATGGGGAAACTTGGGAGGAAAGCTAAGAAGCTCAAGACAGGAAGAGTATGAATCACTACATTTTAGGAAGTAATTCATATGCTATTTTTGCTGTCTTGATTGGGTGACATTGAACCAAGAAATATAAACATGTGAAACAGTTTTGTAAGACTTCCTTTTCTCTGCATAATGTTAGCAAGTCATCAGTACATTTATCTGTAGTGGATGAAGAAATCTTACCTGGAACTTGTAAGCAGACATTTCTTGTAGGCTTATTTAATGGCAATGAGTCAACTCTGTGGAAGTGAGAAATACATAAATTTTACAGGATTTGAAGGGGAAGAACTGTCTATCAGAATATTACTGGAATATTTTAGTATTGTGATATTTGACCTTTATCAATGACTAATTTGGGTTGTGAAAAGTCAGATTTATTCAAATACAACTCACATTAACTGGTGTGTGTGTGTACACAGAGACTGAGATTTTCAATCCTGGTTTGGATCTTTTAGTTACCTATTTAGGAAAGGAAGGAAAAATCATTTGTTTTTAAAACCCACAAAACCTGTTAAAACTTATAGCTATTGTAGAAATATATGCTTATGTGTACTGGGAAATCAGATGAGCAAAAATCAGTGACTTTCTCTTGAAGAAGCCAACAGAATCTCCAAATTTGGGTATTCTATGGATACATGTAATTGACAGTAAAACTCCCTCATTCCATTTTGGGCTATTTTTTTCCATCAGTTTAGAATGCCAGGCCTTAGAAACAGTGCATAAATAAATGCCGGTTAGTGCGATTGGCCTTAGGCTAAATGGTATAAAAATGTACCATATTCTTCGGTGCTGTGTCTCCTTGATCTCAGTCTTCTGCCCACACAAATCCTATTTTAAGGACAACCTCTTTTATAGAACTTCCTAGATAGAGTGACTGTGAGTCGTATTAATTCTCAGCTTATGCTTGTGCAACTGTCTCTTCTTTGTTATCTCAGCAACCTTTATCTTTCTCCCTCCTGTATGCCCTTTGTTTCTTTCTGACTTTTCTCTCAACCTCCTCTCTCCATTTTTTTCTTTTCTTTTATTAATCTTATCCCCCAACTTATGCTGAGATGAAAGGGGCCAGAAAGGATAGACAGATTAAGATTCTGGTAGACTATTAGTATACCATACAACAATATGGGATATAGGAAAACTCATGAAAGCACATACAGCTAGGAAAATGCAGGGCTCGGTATGCTGGCTTCACGTGAATTTTTCTGGCTCCTTCCGTGGTGTAGCGACTGAAGCGCCCCGACCACATGTGAGCCTGCTGCCCCACAGTGTCATTCCAGGCAGGGCTCAAAGCATAGCAGAATTTCAGGGTTTCAAGTTCAGTCCTTGTTTGATGTATAAATCATCTCTACAACAATTTGGACGATGGTCACTGATGACCCTTGGATGCCAGTATACAGATTCACTCAGTGATAGAGAAGTGGTCATGTCAACTGTGTTACATGTAGCTACTCAGTGAGATGTCTATGAAGTGAGATATTGATGACTTCAAAATGCCTTGGAATATGCTTACAGTATATGGAAACAGATGAAAGCAGGTTTAATGCTTATAACCTTTAACAAAACTAAAAGTTAAATACATGCAGGTTGCAAAAAAATCTCTTTTACAGACTGTGAGTGATTTTTTAATTCTTATTTTTCCAAGTGTTCAATACCATGTATATTACTTTATGATTGAAAAAAATCTTCCAAGGTGGATGTAACCAAGGGATACAGCCCTCCACCCAGCAGTACGCCTCCTGCTTCCGGTCCACCTCCAACTATTCTGTGGTTCCCTGTTTTGGACTTTAAGCTGTTTTTTTTATTTTTTATTAATGGGAAATCAATTCACACTTTCAAAAGAGCAAGAAAAGGGGTGTGTACTTCATTAGTCTGTATAAAAATAGCTTTGACATGCAATGGCATAATCCCCAATAGAGGAGAAACCTGGGAAGGTAATCGAGATGTTGACTTTTTGAGGCACTTTCCAAAGATTGTTGTGTAGATACTGCTTTCTGTTGGAAAAGTTATCCTTTTTAGGTTATAAGAATTAAGTTGTTAGAGTTTTTTTTTAAAGGGTGCCTTAAAAATAAAAAATAAATAAAAGGGGTGCCTTATAAGAATTTCTAATTAATGTCTGGTTAAACTTAGGCCATCCATTTTTTGGAAACATATTCCAGGACTTTGAAAGCCTTTTAAAGAAACTATGAAAAAAAAATAGATAGATTAAAAACATTATTGCATGTTGTCTTGGTCACTTAAAAGATATACTCTGGGAAAACCTTGAAAACTTGCTCCATTAGCAGACTCTAAATATAGCATATTGAATCACCTGTGTTCTGTATAAAATATGCAAATGTACTACTTCATCTTTTTTTCTGCATGAAATGAGAAATATATAGTATAGAAAAAAAAGATTATTGATGTTAGATTTAGAAAAAACTCACCTTTTTCAATACTTATAATAGTCCATTTAACTATGGGATATAATTGTGGAATTTTTTTTTGTATTTATGTAGATGCCTCTATTTTTTCTAGGCCTAAACAAACAAACAAAACCCATAAATGCCATTTTCACATAACTACAGAATTTCTGAAAAACGAGGTTATATGGAATGTATCTCAAGTTCACTTATCAAATTGGAGGCTAGAATGTATATTATTGTAGAATATTTGATATCAAAAGAGGAATATACAAAGTTACTTCTATAAAATGTAATCATCTGAAATATTAGATAATATCCCTTGATTTCTCAAATATATGCAAAGTTGGACACACCTTGCATATCCAGCAAGGATTAAGTAACCCAGGCTTTCCTAGAATAGCACTCTCAGACATATAGGGTCTTACTTAAACTAGCAGCTATATAGTCTTCGCAGTAGAATTTTAAGGCCATGAGAGATTGTTTTGCTATGAAGTTTCCTGCTTATGGGAATTAGCTTTAATGCTGCAGTAATAAATACCACACTTCAATGAAATGTAGCATGTTTAACACACTATTCATGAAAATATCAGTACTATAATTTTGCATGATAATATGAAATTGTCATTATGTTGGCCAAAAAGTTCTTGGATATTGGCAATATTATATGATTCAACCCAGTATTATCATTAGCTGAGAACTGCACTGGAGTATAGTTGTGGAATATTATGTTACTATGGTATAGCTTTCAAGAATTTGTTTACCCTCTTGTTGGATTATCAATAGTCCCAGAAATATTACCTCATGCATTGAACTCATGGGAACATTTTTATGATTGTCAGTAATTTTCTCAAGTTCCAAGCCTGTGCTAGTTTCATATGATTACAAATAAGTGTCTTAACAATATTTGGTGTTAAAGCTGATTATAGTTCTAGAAAGACAGGTGACATTGAGACATCAACATTTTATTATTCAAGAATGCACGAATTTACAGTAGAATGCTGTGAACTTTGATTCTAAAGCCATTGTTGTCATGGAAACTAAGATTTTCATAATTTTGAGTAATTACCTTTATCATCTCTATGAGTATAAGCCTCTTAGAACTCTAAGTATAAGTTCATAATCTTGACTATGATTCGACTTATTTTCCTTGTGCATATTCTATTACTAACTATAAACTGAATAGCAAAATGGAGTGAAAATCTAACCAAGAACTAGTATATCTATTGTAGATTTTAACCCTTCAGGTAATAACATTACTTCACCCTAGCCTAAACAATTCAACTTATTCATTAGTTGTCAACATGACTTCATTTCTACAAAAATTGCCTTTAATCGAAAAGTGAATTTTTATTATTGATGAAGTGATTGTTTGGTCACATTATATGGCATATACAAAAACAGTTCTAATGAAGGTATTTGTTAATGATCTAATCGCCTGAATTTATGTTGAAATTGCAGGTTCTTAGATCTATGACAGTGCACTAGCCAAGGGCATTCAATTTCCTGTGGATGGTGACCAAGAGAACTTGTACAAAAATATAAAATAAATTTGCAAGAATATTCCAGAAAAAGGACCTCATAGCAGACTTATTCTCATAGTGATTTGACATATTCTCAGTTCTATCTCAAGCTTCTGTTGCAATAATCACAGCTCTGTGATAACTATTTACAGCCCACACATTGCCAGGCACACTGTTTATAAGTCTACTTTTGCTTATTTTGTATTTAATAATTTGTGGCCCTTATCCAAGTGTCTGGGTAATGTCACACCTCATCATGGACAAGCAAAAGAACAGGCTAAAAATTCATGGTGATGGTCATGAAAGCTATATTAAGTCAATTGTTGGAGGAATTAGCTTGCTTCTAGTCAGTAAAATAATTTACTTAATGGGGAGTCTAAAGATATGCCTTATCTTTTCTCATCTATATTGCCCATGTTTTTACTTCTTTTGCTTCCCCATTGCCTAATACCTTAAACAATTGATTATCTTTTTGAATAAATGAATGTAAAATATAAAGATACTTTGGATTCAATTATATCTATTTAAATCCAAATGCTTTTTTCTTGGTTTTTATTGGAAATGTTTTCCCTGGGAACCATAAGGCTAAAGATCACTGAGCCTGTGCTTATAATGTATGTGTTCCTATCTTAAGGTATTTCCAAAGACAAGTTTATCTGTACTTCTAATTTTTTTGTCTGCTCATAATTATTTAATTAAATACCATTTTCTTGCCAATGGTCAATATATTTAATGATAAAACACTGATGTCATTGAGAAATTTATATGACAAAAAACCCCAAAGAAATCTGTTATCATTTTTACTTAAATTGTTATAGAAATACTAGGCAATATAATAAGAGATGAAAAGTAATAAAACATAGTTATTGAAGGGTATATAAAGTATAAGTTTGCTTACTTTGCTTTTTCAGGTAGAAAAAAAAAAAAAAGAGCCGAAACCTGTTTGGCTCAGGGGATAGAGCGTTGGCCTGCGGACTGAAGGGTCCCAAGGTTCGATTCCGGTCAAGGGCATGTACCATGGTTGCAGGCACATCCCCAGCAGGGGGTGTGCAAGAGGCAGCTGATAGATGTTTCTCTCTCATGGATGTTTCTGACTTTCTATCCCTCTCCCTTCCCCTCTGTGAAAAATCAATAAAATATATTTTAAAAAAAGAAAAAAAAAAACAAGAGCAGTGAGTTGAAGTAGAATAGAGCAACGGTTCTCAGGATGTGGTCCCATGAGCATCTCAGAGGTTTAATGAGGTCAAAGCTACTTTCTTAGCAATACTAAGATTTTTTTGCCTTTGCATTCTGATTATCTCATGAGTTTTTTCCAGGCAATGTATTGTTCTCTATCAATATATTTAAAGAAGAAACATATATTAGAATTTGTTTTCTATTAAGCCAGATATTTAAGAGACTTATAAAATTATAGAATAATGTCCCTCTTCTCACTAAATGTTTGTGTTGGAAAACAATTATTTTTCATAAAAGTAGGTTACTTATGTTCATATATAATGGGATTCATGTTATATTTTGCATGACTAGAAACATTTCAAGAATTATAAATTCAAACAAATGTAAATATCATTAGTTATAACTCACATGTACAAAATCTCATTGATGTTTTCAATCGTTTTTGAGACTGTAAAGTGGTTTTGAGATTTTAAAAATTGAGACCTGCTGGTGCAGAGAATGAGCAATATACTGCAATAACCAGTTATAATTTAAAATGGAAATAATAATATACCTAAGAAGAACCTTACAGACCTATGTGAAGTATATGAAAATAGGATATTAAAGAGGACTCAATAAATGGAGATTCACACATGTTCTTGTTATTATTATATTAGTGTTTATTCTCCTTAATTTATAGATTTCACATATATCCAAACAATGGGTTTGGTAAGCCTGTGGAGATGAAAATTTGTATAAAATTTAACTAAAGGATTCCAAAGTTTGCATAAGAATAATAGGTAGTAACTGGAAAAATAATTTTTAAAGAAGCATAATCAGGTAGACCTGTCTTATCTGATATTAAAGTTACAATATAGAGTCAGATAAGGAAAATCATTTAACTCAAAACTAGTTTCATGGTACTGTGAATATACGTGAATATGTATATATTTGTGTGCATTGAATATATGATAAAGGAAATATTAGTATTCACCTCACTTACCATAAAGAATATATAAGTGAAATAATTCTTATCAGTTTAGTGAATATAAAATATTAATATTAGAGGTAATAATATTGTTAAGCATTTATAAATTGTTGGCAAGAGAAATTGTTAATTGTAACAAACTTCTTGGATAACTCTACACCAAGTGCTTCAAAATATTAATAATCTTTAATGTGGCAACTTTATTTAGGGAATATTCAGAAATGAGAAGTATTTATACTAAAAAATGTTCATGGCACTATTTTTTATAATAAGACACATTTTAGAATGTCTACATATTGAAAAATGATATTTCCATAACAAATACTGTTTTGACAAGGAAAAACTGCATCTAGAATAATGATGAAAAATAGCAAATACATTTCATAAATCCAACTATATAAAAAGGGTTACAAAGTACCAGGAGAAGATAACTTAATAAATTAATAGTAGTTATCTCTAGATTCTGGAATTATGAATAGTTTTTATCCATAATATACCTTTATAACTTTCTGTATTTTTCTAATTTTTTGCAATGAACATATGTCATAGTTAATGTAAACAATTTTAACTCAATTAACTTTACACACAACCACTGAAGTTTTAATTTATAGAAGAAAATAAATTAGATGAAATACAGACTTTATTCTGTATTTCAGCTCTGGATCACCTGTTTTACCACATCTGACAGTAACTTCTTGGTACTCAGACAGTGTAGTGTTTGCCCATACACCAATAAACTATATAACCTTAAACAAGCCGCTTTACCTCTTAGGTCTTTAATTTATTTGCCTATCAAATGAAGTTTTCTCTAATTTTAAAATCTGTAAGTCAAGTGATAAAGATTTCTAAGACTATATTTCCAACAGAAATATCTTATCTGAATTATCTCTATGTTTTTCTTCCACTACACATTTTCTCCTAACACATTCCCATTATTTTTATTTTATTTATTTTTATTGATTTCAGAGAAGAGGGGAGAGGGAGAGAGAGAGATAAATATCAATGATGAGAGAGAATCATTGATTGGCTACCTTGTGCACTCCCCATACTGGGGATCAAGCTTGATGGGACTGTGCTCTCCTGGTTCACAGTCAATGCTCAACCACTGGGCTATGTGGTTTGGGCTCATATTCCCTTCTATGTTTCGTATTTGGGGAACTCCCCAGTCCCTCCCCAACATCTGATGATTGAAGAAGGGCTTAAAATGTCATCATCTCTCTGTCTGTCTATACTACTCAAGGCAGCTTCTAGATCCTGTGGTCCTGTGGGAATATTGTTAACCGATTGTCATCTATGGGTCTTTGGTGATACCCATTGTCATAGAATTTATAAGAATTCATAGAGATTCTAAGAATCTAGATATAGAAGGACTTACTTAGGGAATGGTGAATTGTGGTTGCCTTTTCTGTCTCATCTTAGCCTGTTTTGTTGGACCTCATTGGTATATGTTCTCTATAGCTTCACACTTCCCAGACTTGGCTACTTACGTTTAACATTCGAAATGATTGGGACTTTGGAAATATTTGTGTTTTTGATGAAGCTATATATATTACTTAAAGTGTAGTTTACCATCTTATATTTTAATTCTGTAATATTTACTAAAAACACATTGCTACAGTTAGTTGCTAAGGTAAATAAGTCACTATATATGTTAATGCATGATATGAATGCATATTGATACAATATGATAAGCTTCCGCAGATCCATTCACTTGCTATGAAATAGAATTGAATTTATTAAATTCTTTAGTATAAAGTTATAATCTATATTGTATACTTTAAGTGTAAAAACAAACCTTAGAATTGAATCTCCTTGTCTAATTAGCCATCTTGGGTGGAATATATGCTGTTTGATGCCTCCATGTGATTCATGTGTACTGATGAATTTCTTTTTAAACTTGCAGCAAATAGTGGCAGCAATAAATGCAGGGATTATACCGTTAGGAAACACCTCCAATCAAATCAGTCACTGGGACTTGGGAAGTTCCTTCTTCTTTGCTGGCACTGTTATTACCACCATAGGTAGGAGACAACTTATTTTGTTTTTTAATTTTGGTACAGCTTGTGAGCTAAAATTCATTTGTTTGAATTTTTTATTTTTTACAGTCTGTCAAAATGGTCTTTGTAAGGTAGAAAACTAGATTTTAGTGAATTAATTTTGGAAAGAAGGTTTAAAGATTTGAAAAAAAAGAATTATGGAAATGATTTAGTTATTGTTTCAGAATCCTGAGTTAAATTTAAAATATACATGAAACTCCAGGGCAGTACAGTTGTTATTCAACTAATGGGTAGGAACTTCATGCAATGGCTTGAAATTATGATTTGTGTATGTGTGTGTATGTGGTGGGGAGGGCAAATAGTTTTAAATTTTCCTGCATCTGTGATTCTTTGGTTTTAGAAACAAAGGATTGGAGTACAATTTTGACTTTTTAAAATGATTTGATATCAACTTTTTCAATTTATAGATTTTAACTCTACATTTTAACAGGTTATTCCTGTTCTTATATGCATGTCTATTTTAATTACTTCAGGGCTTTCTTTTTATACATTGTGTTTATAATAGCATAGATAGATAGATAGATAGATATGAAAACATGGAACAGACTGATGAATCTCAGAGGCAAGGGGCAGAGAGAGGGAGGAAGAGATAAAGCAAAGATCTTATATGCATACTGGAGGCCCAGTGCATGGATTTGTGCACCAGTGGGGTCCCTTGGCCTGGCCTATGGGGATCGGGCCAAAACCAGCTCTCTGACATCCCCTAAGGAGTCCTGGGTTGTGAGAGGGCACAGAACAGACTGAGGGACCCCACTGGTGCATGAATCCATGCACCAGGCCTCTAGTATCCCATATAATAAAACCCTATTATGCAAATTGACTGAATAGTGGAACGACTGGTTGCTGTGGTGTGCACTGACCTCCAGAGGGCAAATGCTTAATGCAAGACCTGCCTCTAGCCCACAGACCCCAGGCCAGCCAAGGCAGGTGCCAGTTTGGGTCCCCCAATTGCCCTGCCAGTCACCCCACAAAGGGAGGCAACTGGTAGCAGTGGGGGATGGGGCTAGGGAGTGGGTGGTGCAAGGCCAGCCAAAGTGGGTGCCAATGGGGGCCCCCCGGTCACCCCTGGTTGCCCCATAGTTTGGCCCTGATCGCTGTCCAGGCTTAGGGACCCAACCCATGTATGAATTTTGTGCACTGGGCCTCTAGTGTGTGTGTGTGTATAATATCCTATATAATAAAAGGCTAATATGTAAATTGACCAAATGGTGGAACAACTGGTCGCTATGATGCACACTGACCACCAGGGGGCAGATGCTTAACACAGGAGCTGCCCACAGTGGTCACTGTGCTCCCACAGGTGGAGCGCTGCTCAGCCAGAAGCCGGCCTCATGACTGGCAAGTGCAGCGGTGGTGGTGGCAGGAGCCTCCCCACCTCTGCAGCAGTGCTAAGGATGTCCGACTGCTGGCTTAGGCCCGCTCCCCTTAGCCTTTTATTATGTAAGCTGTCAGTTGGACATCCCCCAAGGGTTCCTGGACTGCAAGAGAGCACAGGCTAGGTGGTGGGAACCCCTTCCCACCCCGAGTACACAAGCACCTTTTAGGCAGCAGAATGGGTATGTGTAGATAACTTCTGTTCTGTTAGTCACTCAGTGCCCAAGAAATACCCAGAGGACATAAATGCCAGGCTTGCCAGACTTGGGGACCAGGAAGAATTATAGCTCTTTTGTTTAATGCAAAGAGGTCATTTTAAAGCATAATATTCAAAATAAGGAAGGAAAATGATCCATCACAATTATGAAGGAATGTAAGTGAAAGAAAATATGTGTGCAAAACCAAGCTCTGCCCTTCTACTTATGCCTCTCCTGGGCTTGATCTCTGATTTTGGAGTGTGAATTAACTTTCTAAAAATTTTCATTTTATTCTTTGGTGTCATTGACAAATGACAAATTAAGGTTTCACATCAGTACTTTATATCAAAGCCTTAGGAATTTATGGATGAACTCCTGCTTAAAATTTCCCTTTGAGAGGAATCTGTAGGGACCTGTCATTATGAATCCACTGCAGTGCCTCTTTGTGCTGGGTCACTTGCCAGTGAAATAAATACCTTAGCATGTTGATTTTTGCCTTCGTTAAGAGGTCAAGGAACTATGTTTACTCTTACTTTTCCATTAGCTAAGTCAAAAAGTTGTGTGGCTGTGAAAATCTGGAAGAATGGCAACCTTGATTTCTAACCATAATAACAGGTTAACTTTGGCGCGTAGGCATCTTGGTCATTTCTACTATGGAAATGACTGTTTATTGTGTAAACTACTTAGAGTCTGGAAGGGAAAAAAGCTCACAGACTGAGTGAGAATGGTTTGTTTCTGCCCAGTGAAATCTCAAAAGTCCAAGTTATAACTCATCATGACCACCACTAAATGATTCCACAGGAGACTCAGTCATTATGCAGCCTTCCTGTTGCGGGGTATGTTTATAAACAGTCTCATTTTTTGAATCCCAAATTCAGTAAGTTTTGCAGACATATCCTTCAACACATGAAAAAAAAATAAGCCATTATTACCAGCCTTACCCCAAATGATAGCCATTAAGCACAGTAACTGATTATTTAGGTTGTTTAGGTAACTGCCTGACAGCCCAGATCTCCTACTGTTCTCTCTGAGGCTTCAGTCTTAGGTGAGTTAAGTCATTCCAGGTCATCCAGATTTATTTCATGGTCTTTTACTCCTAGGTCAAGGCCATCTCCTCTGATCTTGCCCTAGATCAGGGGTGGGGAGCATCTGGCCTGCAGGCCGTAGATGGCCCACAAAATCATTTGATCTGGCCCTGCCAAGGTATTAGGCGTAAATTAATTAACTGACCAAATATAGAAGGCTAATTTTTAAACTGATAATTTTGTATAGCCTTCGAATGCTGTTATAAATGTCCAAATGGCCCTTGTCAGGAGAAAGGTTCCCTATCCCTGGACTAGATTGTCTAAGGTTCGGTGAACCTTAGACACCTCTTTCATAGATGTGCACTTGAAAATTTTAAATGTAATTACTCCTTCCCTCTCCTCACCCCCACCCCTTCCTTTGCTCGCTCAACCTCTTTTGTTCAGTATGGGTAACTTGAAGCTAAGTTGTACTACTGGATATCTGACTGGAGCCACAGATACAGAATCTGTATTGTTCTTACTGAAACACAACATAGAATTAACATTAAACGTAAATAAAACAAACCTAAATTAAAAATGAAAAGATGCAATTACTAATAATGTTAATGATAATGGTGTGAGCCTTGAAGTGGTTTTTAGCAATCATAGAAATTGTAACCTCTAGCAGTAGTTGCATTGTATCAGTCATTTAAAAATAGAACTTGAACCCTAGCCAGTTTGGCTCAGTAGATGGAACTTCAATCTGTGGACTGAAGAGGTCCCCAGTTCAATTTTGGTCAAGGACATATGCCCGGCTTGCAGGCTTGATCCCCAATAAGGAACATGCAGGAGGCAGCCAATCAACGACTTCCAATCACTGATGTTTCTATCTCCCTTTCTCTACTGTTCTGAAGTAAAAAAAAAAATCTATTTAAAAAATAAAAGTAGGACTTGAAACAGTTTTGGATAATAAATTGCAGTGGATTTTATAAGGTGCCTGGTACAGGTAGTACTCCAGGGAGCTACATTGGCTGCAATTGTCCAAGATTTTTCTATTCAATATTATCAATTTGCCTTAGAGGCCAAAGTTACCCTTACTGTTCATTGGAAATATGCCCAAGGGGAGTTCAATTACACAAAATGGAATATTAAAATTTAAGGACTAATTTTAGAGAATCTCTTCATATGTCTATATACTGTTTCCAAAATCACGCCCTTCCAAACCCTTCACAAATTCCATTCCATAGTTGGATAGACTAAAACTCATTTTTTACTTCTCTCTCTCTCTCTCTCTCTCTCTCTCTCTCTCTCTCTCTCTTTCTTTCTTTCCCTCCCTCTCTTCTCCCACTTTCCGACTATCAGCCAATTCTGTGGGCTCTGCCATTACAGGAGGCCCACAATTTCACTACCATCTTGGTCCCAGCCAGCATCATCTCAGTGTCAGTGTCAGAGTGTCAGTATCCTTGTAGAAAGGAACCTTCTACTCACAACCTTCTCTGGTTTCCAACCCAGTTGGAGCAAAAACCATACTTCATGCCTCTCTCATCATAGATACAAGTTCTATGAGGTTAAGGGATTTTATGTGTTTGAATCTTTTCTGTATTCCCAATGTCTGACACATAGTGGGTTCTTGATAATTATTTCTGGAATAAAAAAAAAAACTAGGCATTCTAAGTGGTATGAAGTGTGGCTTACTAGACATGACATAATGCTAAATTGATACCGATTATACTAAATTCTTAGCTCTTTCAATAGATTTCATTACTAATTTTTTGTTTGTTCATTTGTGACTCAACAAATAATAAAACAGTATCACTCTGCTACTGAAACAATAAAAGACCAATTATTTGAGCTTTAGTTGCACAAGGACCAGATGAGGGGCCAAAGGGGCCAATAATCATTCACCCTATAGTGTGTCAGGTATATTTCAGGACATACAACACAGTGGTCGGCAAAACTGTGGCTCTTTGGCCTCTTGAGTGTGGCTGTTTCACAAATACCACGGCCTGGGTGAGTTTATTTTGAAGAAGTGGCATTAGAAGATGTTTAAGTTTAAAAAATTTGGCTCTCAAAAGAAATTGCATTCATTGTACTGTTGATATTTGGCTCTGTTGACTAATGAGTTTGCCAACCACTGATTTAACAGAAGTGGGTAGGAGTGACACTTTACATAGATATCGAGGTAGATGGGTAGGTGAGGAAAGGGACAAGGAATACTTTCCTGAGGGAGTATCCTAGTTGAGACTGGAAAGATAACTAGGGATTTTCCAGGTGAGTAAAGGTGGAAAGGAAACATTTGAGGCATTGGGTGGTCTTGTAGGCAAGATCATAGGTCTAAGACAGTATGTTCTGTGAGGGACATGCAAGTTATCTAGAACTGTTGTTTGTCACTGAAGGGATTCATGCTCAGGACCCTGTAAATTAGTAAGTCATTGTAAATAGCTGCTGTTGAGTCAGTGCTACTTCTGCCACTGCTGGGGGTGTAAAGAACACAATCTAGGCCTGCAGTCCAATGTGCAAGATACAATTGGCACGTATGAAATAACCAAAGAAGAACAGAAGCAAGCATATTCACATCATACATGGAACCATGGTTGAAGGGCTGTAAGAACTGAAGAAAAGGAAATATTATGTGGGCTGGCACTGGGAGGAAAGGTTTAACTAGAGAAATGGAATGTGAACTCTGCTTTGAAGAAAAAGTTTTGATTTCGGTGGATGAGGGGATAGAGCCTCTGAGTCTGTGGTGTGACTAAGTGGAAACACAAGGGGAGGAATGAACTTGATTTATTTTGAGGATTAGAAAAGGAAGCATTTGACTAGATCAGAGGAATTGTTTAAAGGAACAGTGAGAAATATTACTGACTGACTCAGGTGGGAAAAAATATAGTTGAATATAATTTGATTTTTGTGGATTTTGGACCTACTGTAAGACAGAACATGGATTTTTCTTTTTTTTTCTTTTGGCAAGTGGAAGGACAGGTTAAAGTGACATTTGAAGATGCATTTGTCAGGAAGAGGATCTATGGAGACTGACATCTGAGAGGACAATTAGGAGGCCATTTCAGTGACCCACGGAGGGAGCAGGAGAGTATTGGATGGGGTGATTGGAGTTGCTGTTGAAGGATGAAAGTAGGACAAAATGCTGAAATAATTAGATGTAAGAATCAACAGGCCTTGGCGACTAATACAATGAAGAGAAAGGAGTCAAAACGCTGAATATTGAAATGAATATTTAGGCAGCAAGCTTGTAATTCATAGTGTACTACTTGATCCTGGAAGGGAATGGAGGAAACACAATGGCCAAGTTTTTATATGTTGTGTTCCATCATGAAGTTTCATTTTAGTAGCTCCCCCCACCTAAACGTTTATTTGTTTATTTTTTAATTCAGACAGACAAGGAATACAGGCGGGCAGGCTTCCTCTTGGAGCTCACAGTTGGGTTGAAGAGGCCAACAATCAATTATTAGCACATTTTAAAACAACAACATTATCAATGGCCATAAACACTGCATAAGAAGTTCATGCGCAGTGATAGGGAGCAGATAGCGGAACCGGGTAGGGAGTGGAAGAGTTCTAATGGAGACTATTCAAGACATCTGAGCAGGAGACCTTTAGGCTGAAAGTTGGGCGATGGAAAGAAAGCAGCTGGGTAAAGAGGAGGGCAAAGACGAGTTGAGGCAGAGGACTCAGCAATGGCTAAGACCCTGAGGGGGGCAGATTTGGGCAGATTCAAGGACTTCACATGGGTCTATGTGGCAGATCCCAGAAGAAGCAAGGTTAGCAAGATTAACAAGAGCTGGGTGTGTAGGACGTGGTAGGTTAAGGTAACACTAAATTCAGTGAGAAACCATGAGTTATTTAAGCAGAAGAGAGACATGACCTGACTCAGGTTGCCGTTCAGAGAGCAAAGGTGGGCAGGAAGACCGAGGAAAAGGTTATTGCATTCATCCACAGGAGAGATGTTGACTTGAACTAAGGAGGGTGAACAGTAGA
Organism: Antrozous pallidus; assembly: GCA_027563665.1. Taxonomy (NCBI): domain Eukaryota; kingdom Metazoa; phylum Chordata; class Mammalia; order Chiroptera; family Vespertilionidae; genus Antrozous; species Antrozous pallidus. The sequence continues at coordinate 28,205,024 of CM050527.1, read as the reverse complement.
CAGATATATTATTTAAAAAAGAAAGTTTCCTGATGGAGATATACTTATTTCTGAGAACACTGCCATGGGGGTATTAGGTTTTAAATTTGTTATTTTAAAGCTAATAGGAAATCACTGATAACTAGAGGAAAGGCTATTGTCAAAATGATGTAATGGACAACTGCAATTCTATTTTGAGGTCAATTTGAAGATAGAAATAAAATGTAATGTGATTAAAGAAGGCATTAACCATGATAAAATTTTCCCCTTTGGAAAGTAAATTGGAGTGCCGGGGCTGAGATCTGTCCAAACTTATCCCTTTTAACCATCATGATCTCTGATGGTCAGAATGCATAATGACAAGGGTACTGGTTTACAGTAGTTTTAAGGCCCCAAAGCACCATGTTTAGTCTTATGGGGAACTTTCCCTCAGACTCGTTTTCGACCATGTGAGTGTAGAGATTGAATTCAGTTATGTAGTTTCTATATTTTGGACCAACCAGGGGGACTTTTAATTTGATTCTATCCAGGCTGAATTGCTAAAGCTGTTATGACAATTGTTTTACAGATTTACTGCAAACCCCTATTTTGTCTGTGTAGCAGAATGCTTAATGATTTAAAAAAAACAAGATGAAATTATTAAAAATTAAAGATTTGGAGTAACTTTACCAAACAGTTTATCTGGGTTTTTAATCTTCTTAGAAGAGGTCTATTTTGGAAATGCAGAGGGCGTATTGCAAACTGTGGAGACTTACACATTCTTCAGCACGGAGCCTCGGGCTCCCTGTCAGATACAGTCTGAGCTACAGCTCAGAGGGTGAGGGGGCAACGGTTCGATTCTGTGATCTCAAGGAGCCGCTCTCTGAGCTGGGAAATGAATGGACTTGAAGTGGTGGTGTAGAATTTGCCAGCTAGCATGTTCCCAGGGATGATTTCATTGCAACTTTGGTGGGTGGGTGTTACCTTATTAATTTAGTACACTCATCATTCTGCGGCATGGCACTGGTCTCTTAGCCAGTCTCAGAAAACTGCGTATTGGATTTTAGGAATCTGGTTTAAAGGAAAGTTAATGTCCTGTGAGGTAGCTTAAGACACAGATCATCCTTCGAGGTGACTTCCAACCCTGACTGCAATCTCTGTGTTTTTCTGTATACCACTTTGTTAAAGTGTATCGTTGTTTTTTTCCAAATTATGTGACTCTGCTGTTGGGCATTTGGAATACAGACATTGAAATTAAGAAATTGGCCGAACTGGTTTGGCTCAGTGTATAGAGCGTCGGCCTGCGGACTGAAAGGTCCCAGGTTCGAATCCGGTCAAAGGCATGTACCTTGGCTGCGGGGCACATCCCCAGTTGGAGGTGTGCAAGAGGCAGCTGATCGATGTTTCTCTTCCGTCGATGTTTCTGACTCTATCCTTCTCCCTTCCTCTTTGTGAAAAATCAATAAAATATATTTTAAAAAAAAAGAAATTAAGAAATTGTTTTGGGGTTTTCATTCCCGGTTTCTGTTCCTGTCCACTTAAATTAATGGAAATGAAAACCTATCTCAGGATATTAACAACATATTTCCAGCCATTAACTTAGTTTCTAAGTTAAAATGCACTTCTCGGAGAATATGTCTTATGAATGGTAGTTAAGTTTATAGAGTCCAAAATTATATTTGATAGGCAGTAAAACTGAATTTTTGCATTAATGGTGTTGTAGACTCCAAAGCAATAATGACATAGATTCGTCACCTTCTCTTCTCATTACATATGTATGTCACATCAGTCACGAAGAGGTTAGGGTCAGAGCACATGGTATTCAGAACCCCAGAGTCTTGTGCTGGTTGGGAGGATTAGAGACATAATCTCTCCAGGAGTGAGGAAGTTGATCCTCCTCCTCCTCCCCCTCCTCCCTCTCTTCCTCCTCCTCCCCCTCCGCCCCCTCCTCCCTCTCCTCCTCCTCCTCCCCTTCCGCCCCCTCCTCCCTCTCCTCCTCCTCCTCCCCCTCCTCCTCTTCCCTCTCCTCCTCCTCCTCCCCCTCCTCCCTCTCCTCCTCCTCCTCCCCCTCCTCCTTCTCCTCCTCCTCTTCCCTCTCCTCCTCCTCCTCCCCCTCCTCCTCTTCCCTCTCCTCCTCCTCCTCCTCCTCTTCCTCCCAATCCTCTTCCTCCTCCTCCCTCTCCTCTTCCCCATCCTCCCCTTTCTCCTCCTCCCCCTTTTCCTCCTCTCTCATCTTCCTCCTCCTCCCCCTCCTCCTCCTCCTCCTCCCTCTCCTCCTCCTCTCTCTCCTCCTCCCTCTCCTCCTCCTCTTCCTCTTCCCTCTTTCCCTCCTTCTTCTTCTCTTTTTTTGTAGTAGAAGAACACAGAGCAAGAGAGCATAGATCTAACAGAAACTGGAACTCCCAGGGAGAGGAGGGCTGGCTATGGTATCAGCATAGCAGTCATACACATCCTGGGTGTGTTCAAGTCAGGAATTGCTTGTATTCTGAAACAAAACACACTATATTTCTGCATACTTCTGAAGAGTTTGCAGTAACATATTTATTCTTCTGGAAAGCAATCACTGTTAGGTTTTGTGATCAAGAAATTACCCCAAAATTGAAAGCAAAGAATTGTCATGAAGTTAATGCCCCGAATACACACAGAATTTGTTTTTGCTTTGTCTTCTCCCCTTTCCTAACCACTGAAATCTGGCACTATTTGTCCTAAATTATAGATTTTTACAGGACATCGAATTGACCGTTGGCTATGCAGGTATGGCTCTGGATGTGATTAAAACTAGGTGAGATGATTATCAGAAAAATACTGTTTGTAACTGTCTCAAGTATTTCATTTGATAAGAAAGAAATGTCATAACATTTGTGTGGGCCTGCTTGGCTTTCAGCTAGTCATTATGCTACCTATTTGTTTTCCTCCAGTCCTTTTTAAAATACATTTTCAGACTTGTGCAATCTCACTCTTGGAAAATTGGCATCGTTATGTATGTGGTACTGTAAATACAGCATGATGTTTACAAAAGAGGTACCTATGCCAAAGGAGGGTCATGTGTAAGTATTGTGGTTTGTGTGCACATACAGTCCAATGCAGACTAGACTAATTCCAAATGGAAAGGAATTCCATACAGCCAACTCTTGACTCAGACATCCCACTGGTGGAAATACAGGGTATGGCAAAAGTAGGTTTACAGTTGTTGGTATGGAAAATAATGACCATAGTAAATAAGTAAAAACAATAGAATAAACTCTGTGTTTCCCCTACCCACAACGTAAATCTACTTTTGCCCCACCCCCTGTGTTGACAATAGGAACAATTGAAAGTCACAGGTCATCAAAAAATGCCTATTAATTACTAATCTTAAACTTCTGCCCCTTTCAACTTTATGTTTGAAACAGAAACAAGATGGGGGCCAGTTTAGTTGAATGTTATATCTCTCCCCTCTATGCTTAGGTTTCCCTTATTGGAGATGCTAACAGAGTGAAATTCCCACAGGCAAACAGCAAGAGAAGAAAAAAGAAAAGAAGGGGTATGGAATAAGTCATAATCTGCCTAAATAGCTTCTGATAAAAAAGAACATATTTCTAATAGCTAATTTCAGAGATATCTGTAAGTTCCTTAGTGGAAACTATGCTGTGACTTATTTTGATGGATAAAAAATAGATGTAGGTAATAGCTCCTAAATAATGTGTTATATTCATGCAGCTACTTAGCTTAGTATTACTTAGCACAGCTTAGAATGAAAATATTTCTCCCTATTTTTTTTTTAAGGAGTGATACAGTTGAAGGAATGTCAAATTTCATTTCAGAAAATGTAAATTTAGGTTTTTGTCTTTGCTATGAGCTAGGGTTGTATTCTTGAGCAAATCACAGTTCTATTATCTTTAATTTCATCACTTGTCAAACGGGGCTAGTGTTTCTCACAATCAGAGTTGTTGTGCAGGTTAAATAAGATTATGTACGTGAAAATTGTTTGTACACTGAATTTAGAGAAGCTGGTTTTACTATTAGAGTCATTTTTCTTTTGTGAAAACAAACCAATGTTATATTTTGTACATTTATTTATATTAATGGTATTAACAAAGAAAGAAAATACATTTTTCTGTAAAACTTTGAATGCCCTCCTTCAGGGTTATTTGATATTCAAACTGATTAAACATTATAAGAAAATATTTAATTTGCTTTCCAAACTTTGTTTCCTTAACCCCAGCACTGCAATAGGATTATTTGTTTACTTTTTACATGTAATGTTGGCTGCTATGTACTATTGAAGTAGATTGTGTCCCAGAACTACCTTCCTATAGAGTGGTTTCACCAGGGAAACTATCTCAAAATAAAAATAAATATGCAAAGTTGTAATCAGCCTCTTTTTGCAGAGATTTTGCTGTTACTGATTTTATTTAGGGATTTCACTGGCATGTTAGTAAGGATCGCTTCATAAGGTCCAAAATCATGATAAAAAACCACATTCAAACCATTCAGGAAAATAAATTAAAAAACTGACCTTCTTTTGTGATGTAGAGGCAAAACACTGCAGGGGTCAGCAAGCTATGGCCGGTGGGCAAAATCCAGCCTGCCACCCGGTAGGTCATTAGCGCACAGCCACACCATTGACTTTAGTATTGTCTTTGGCTACCATCTTGCTACAGTGGCAGAGCTGAGAACTTACAGCAGAGACCTTATGGCCTGCAAAGCTGGAAATATTTACTGTCTGGCCTTTTACAGGAAAAGTTTGCCAACCAGGGACTAAAGAAAAGAGTGCAAGGCCTGGAAAAAGAATGCACTTTGTGAACAGAAGACGTGGATTGGAGTCTTGATTCCAATATTTACTCATTGTGTGATTTTGACTAAAATCATTAAACTACTTTTCTGAGTGGTTGCCTTCAGGTGGCTAGTTTAAACTTTTTAATAGGTGATTATTAATAAATATGCTTGCTATCTCACAGATGGTATGAAAACTGAAAGGATAATATATTCAGTAATGTTTACTCTGTACATAATATTGATCCTTTTTAAAAAAAGAGTTCGCTGTATTTCTCCATTTTTCTTCATTGTTCAGTGAAGATTGAAATAAGCTGTGTGACTTAATTTTCGTAAACCCTGGAAGTTGTATGGACAAGCTTTGAGGGTTTAAGGTCAAGTCTTCTGGAGAAAAGGTCCACAGTGTGTATCAGGTTTTCAAAAGCGTTCACACTCCTCAGAGGTGGTTAAAACCACTGGCTTGAATAATCCTACTTTTCGGAGTGATGAAAAATGATATTTTAGTGGCACTTCACAAATTGAGAGAAAATACCATATTGCAATATGCTCAGGTAAATGCTAGCAGATTAAATAATGACAAAGACTTGAGGATAGAGCTCAATTCTTTTTTTTTTTCTTAACCATGTGAAACTATGTTCCTAAAAATAAAAAAGTCTCCTATTGTTGAGCTCTGAGTGACATTATAGTGTCAAATATTTTTAGTTGTCCCAAGCTCCTGCAGATTCTGAGTTGTTTTCTGTAAACATGATGAGAAATGCTATAGTTTAGAACACGAAAGTCCAATCTCCATCCATGACATTCTGGATTTAAAAAATTCAGGCGCTGGGAAAAAATTTCAAGAAAATGAAATTTAAGTGCCAGAAAAATAAGTCAACCTATTCTTTGGGGGATAAATTAGAGAGTGGAAATTATGAATTTATGATAATAGGAGGTTGTTATGATAAAGACATTCTTAATTATGGGTAATTATAGGAAGAAAAATTAGACCTGATTGTAAATCACATTTAATAAACTCTTTTGTCTTTTCTACAATGTTTTCTGGTTCCAGTTTATAATTATTTGCCAAAAGTCTGAAGATGTGCACTGCTAATTGCCTTTCAAAATTCATGGAAACTTTGGGAAAGATACATAAATCAAGGCAACTTTAGATAGGTGTTTTGCCTATGCAGAAAATAAATCAGATTATTTTATATGGTAACATTGGGCTTGCAAATAGTGAGCAATTAATGATTTGCTTACTTAAAATCAAGTGCTGTATATTTTACTTAAAAATGTAATAAGGAGTAAGTTTACATAATTAGACAAACAAATGAACAAATAAGCAGCATAAAAATATACAGTGATAGCCTTTCCCAGTGTGGCCCAGTTGGTTGGGTACCATCCCAGGCACAAACAGGTTGCTGGTTTGATTTCTGGTGGGGGCACATTCCCCAGGTTGCAGGCAAGGTCTCTGGTGGGGGGTGTGCAGGAGGCAGCCAATCACATAGATGTTTCTCTTTCTCTTTCCCCTCTCTCTTTTTAAAATGCAATAAAAGTATTAAATATGTATATCTATATCCTACATAATAAAAGCCTAATATGCAAATTGACCAAATAGCAGAATGACTGGTAGAAAGACTGGTTGCTATGATGTGCACTGACCACCAGGGGGCAGATGCTCAATGCAGGAGTTTCCCCCAGCTGGCAGGCCCCAGGCCAGCCAATGTGGGAGCCAGTGGGGAGCCCCCCCACCGATCGCCTCACCAGTTACCCCGCAGAAGGAAGCAACTGGAGGCGTGGGGTGGGGCAGCATCAGATTGGCCAAGGTGGGTGCCAGCAGGGCCCCCTCAGTTGCCCACCGATCAGCCCATAGATTGGCCCTGATCTCCTGTCAGGCCTAGGGACCATCCCTGTGCACAAATTTCGTGCACCAGGCCATACACACACACACACACACACACACACACACACACACACACATATATATATATATGTATGTATGTGTGTGTGTGTATATATATATATATGTATGTGTGTGTGTGTGCATATATATATATATATATATGTGTGTGTGTGTGTGTGTGTGTGTGTATATATATATATATATATATATATGTATGTATTTTGGTGTTCCCCAAAAATGTACTAGTATACAGACTTTGAATGATTACAAAGTCAGTATTTATTAACATGCAGTCATTTTTAAAATTGAGTTAGCGGATGAAATGTTGTGTACTTTCTTAGGGACCCCTTATATAGAGAGAGAATCCCCTGCAGCTGACCCCCAGTCTCTCATTTTCTATACAGAGGCAATACAGAGGCAATCACTATTACCATTTCATGCTATTATTCTAGAAATCATTGGTGTATATATGTATGTGTGTGTAAATAATATATACATGGTCCTTCCTTGTACAAGTGAAACCCATCCTATCTTACTATTTCCACATAATAATACAGTTTGAATTTTTTTTCTTATCACTTTCTGAAGATTTGCCTATTGTTTTAGCAGTTGCGTATTATTCCAACTTAAGAGCATGTCAGATCTCCTCGGGGTGGTGAACAGATGTGATGTACAGATGATGTATTATAGAATTGTACATTGAAACTTGTATAATTTTATTAACCAATGTCACCCAATAAATTTAGTAAAAAAAAAAGAGAGAGAGAGAGAACATTTCATATCTTTATCCTTTTTGATGATCATTAGTTTTTTGTCATTATAATGCTCATTGGATATTTACATATTATATAACATATATAATAAATATACTTGTATTTATTTTCCTTTATATAGTACCCCATTTTATTTATCTATTTATTTTAGGAAGAGAAAGGAAGGAAGAGAGAGCAAGAGAGATAAATGTTAATTTGTTGATCCACTTATTTATGCATTAATTGGTTGGTACTTGCATGTGCCCTGACCAAGGATTGAACTTGCGACCTTAGAGTATCAGGATGATGCTCTAACAAACTAGCCACCACTTTTTCATAGTCCTTTTCCTATACTTTAAAAAAATCATGATTGTTACTCTATTTTTTTATAAAATTTTATTTATCATATGTAAATTGTTTTTTTATGTATGGAAGTATGTGATTAATAGAAAGATCCAGAAATGTATAAAAAAGAATATAACTAGATATGACCATGTTTTCTTATCATGACTTTCCTATATATGCTTGATATAATTTGTATCATATCATGATTGCTGATTTTTAGAGATATTTAATATAATACCCATGATCCTTATGGGCGTTATAAATATGAGCTTGTTGGCATAAGATATCTGTCCTTAAATGGCTTATTTGTCTTTCAATTAAAAAAGGAACTAAAAGTAGACTTTTAAACATGAACTTCAAAGATACAGAAAGTCATTACTTAATATACTAGTCTTTAAAAATGACTACCAGTTATATCATGCTGCTTTACTTTTGGATAGGGAAAAAAAACTTTGTTCAGTCATTCTCTAGACAACACAATCTAGTCATCTAAATTCTTATGTAAGATGTAAAGTGTGTCAGTTAAACTGGAAGAAAAAGAATACAGCATGCCATAGAAATACCTCGTTATTATGAAGATTTATCTCACAAATAGCTTATATTATTCTCAATTTTTCAGTGCCAGTGGAATAAATGTTTACATATTTGCAATTGGTTTTCTTTTGCACACATGGTCAGGTATAACATTCTTGGGTTGAAAACTTTTTTCTATCACAACTGTAGGTATTTCTTTATTGTTCTTTTATCACTTGCTGCTACACAGGAGGAGTTTGATACTGGCCTGATTTTTCTGCTTTAATTGGTAACCTGTTCGCCTTAATCCCCCCCCCTTTTTTTTTAGATTAGAGATTTTCTTTTAATCTCGTGCTGGTTTTATTTATTTTGTCTTATTTTAGAAGAACCCTTCTTTATGTATACTTCTGATTATCCTATATAACAAAACCCTAATATGCAAATAGACCGAATGGAGGAATGACCGATCACTGTGACTCGCAGGAGCTGCCCCCTGGTGGCAGTGTGCTCCCACAGGGGGCGTGCCGCTCTGCCAGAAGTCAGGCTCATGAATGGCGAGTGCAGTGCTGGTGGCAGGAGCCTCTCCTGCCTCCGCTGCAGGTGGGCTTAGGGGTGAGGGGTCCCAGACTGTGAGAGCCCTGGACTGCGAGAGGGATGTCTGACTGCCAGCTTAGGCCCAATCTCCCTGGGGTCCTGGACTATGAGAGAGCGCAGATCAAGCTGAGGGACCCTCCGCCCCTCCCAACCAGTGTATGAATACATGCTCTGGGCCTCTAGTTCTATTATAATGATTTTGTTTTTCCACCGTTAGGAACGCTGACAATTTTTATGTTGTTTCTCTGTTTTCTTTATTTATCATTTGCCTCTTAAAATTCTTTCTACTTTTATTTTTTTTCTGTAATTCTGGAAAATCATTTATATTCTATTAGCTACAGCTCTAATTAGACTTTCTGTTATTTCAATTCTGTTCCTTAATTATCTGGAACATAGATTTTAATTTTGTAATTGGACATTTAGCTTTCATATTTTATTATCATACCCATCTCTTTTTCTTTACTTAATTTTGTCCTTAGATCCCAGTGAATTCATTTTTTGTTGTTGTTGGTTTTAGGCTCCAAATTGTAGATATGATGTTTTATTCTCTCCTTTGTGGTTTGCAAACATATTCTGGACCCCTCAGTAATACTATTTTCAGAGACATGTTAATCATTTAGTCATTTACTTGGCAAATATTTATTGAGTAACTATTTAATAGTGTGTAGGTGGTTGAAATACATCAGATAAATAGACAAAAATCTAATGAGAGACTTAACAAGGAAGTAAGTTATATAGCATGCTATTTGTTAATTATACTAAGCTTTAGAGGAAAAGTAGACTAGGAAAATATGCTGGGAGTGGTAGATGGGAATCTAAAAGATATTTATTTTTTAGTTTTCTACATTGCTTTCTTTTTCCATTTTGGATTTTGTTTTTTTCTAATTTGTGGACATAGAGTAGGGGTAGGGGCCACAAAAGTTGTTCTTTCTACTTAATTCATAGATTAAGACAGGCTTAATAACAAACAAATACTAGCACCTAGTATGTTCAGCTTCTGTTTTAAGTGCTTTATATATCTAAAGCTTTCATCCTTACAAGACCTCTATAAGGTACTTGCTGTCTTTACTCCCATTTGGGGGTAAGTAACTAAAGGTATTGAGAAATTAAATAATGTGCCTAAGTTATATAGTGAATACATGGCATTAATAGGGTTTTAAACCCACAGATCATGGCTGCCATTTTGGTGCTTGTAACCCCTGACCTGTATTGCAGCATATGTTGAGAAAAGTATGTATATGGGTTTTATCATAAATTTTAAGTGAACTGATGGTATCTGTTCATCTCTTTCTGCTACCAGTTAGAGGCTTACTAAGACTGCGCTATTCTAGGGGCTGTGCCATTGTTACCTTTGGGAAAATGTACAAGTAATTTGCACAAATTGGCTTGAAAAGCATTGGATTCTGATGTGTCCTCCAAGGCTCTTTTTACTTATAAATATTGAATTTAGCAAAGTATATTTGCTTTTTGTGTGAGAAAACCTTATATGATATTGAGGCTACATGGCCTTACTCTTATTGAGGATGTAGTTTTTAAACATGTAAAATGTGCATTATTAATTTTCTGCCATAGCGTACCTTCTAAAAAAGAAGGTACACCAATAAATTAGTTCAAAGATATAAAATCAAAGAATGCATGGAGATGGATTGGAAAGACGAATGGACGTTGAATTTAAACTGAGTTTAATTGATGACCCTTAATGGCTTTGGTGGCTCAACCTCAGTTGTCATCATCAAATTCGGTGTCTGCATATTTATGCACCTTTCAGGTGGGCTGGCTGTCGCTCTCTCCACTCCTGTCTGACACTGACAACAGCTGATGAGTTCTGAATTACTGCCCCAAGGTAATAGCCAGGGCAAGCATAGTTCCTTACCCCCCCTCCCCCAATTTCAAGTTAAATTTCATTAAATATAGACACTCAACAATGGAAAACTTTGCGTTTCATCTCTTTAACCTATGCTACCTAATTATCACCAATATTTCCATTTTTCTTGGCCTCAGATTTCCATAAATGCGCAATGAAGGGGTTAGAATTCTATTGGCCATTTCAACTTTTACATTTTACAGTTTTCTTTATAAAATGTAGGTGCCTTTCCCCCCTCAATTCTTGGTGCTTTGTTTTGTGAATATAGAAAAATAATGGGTCATCTCAGATAAGATACTGTCTGGCAATCCTCTGAGATATGTCAAAGTAATTCCTCCAAAATAGCAGGCTGCTGGGATGCAGTGATTGCATTTCCCACTTGCTGGGGCAGGGAGCAGTCTTCTGCCGGAGGCCACGGCCTGCTTGGCTGTGACAATAAAGGAGAATTACAGTAACTTCCAGCACTTGCCTTATGGATTATTTGATTGGTATCAAGTAATAGCTGTTTTTGTACCTTTGTATAATCGGCAAAGTAAAGAGCAGGAAAAAGCAAGCTGGCTCAGCTCCTTACTGTAAAGAGGTTGGCAGCAGCAGCACCATCAGCATCACCAGCATTATTTTACCAACAGTGGACACATTCTGAGCATCAGTGGCAGTGCCCGAGCCAGGCTTTATTTATGGACAGGAAAGTGACATGAGCTGGCTAATACTTATCAACTCAGCGTGTGCCCAGCACCATGCTAATTCCTTGATGTGCATTGTTTCATATACGCATGAAGGAATTAAAATTTTATTTTTTAAATGGAGAAACTGAGCCACCAAGGTATGTTTTTGTTTTTTTTTAAGTAACTCTTTAGTTACTTTAAAAGTGGCAGAATGGCAAAGTGAGGATTCAAACCAATATATCGGGCTCAAGAGCCTGCAGTCTTAACCACTATGCTATAAAATAAATAGCACTTTCTTGAAAATAAATTTGAAGGAGCCAGTTTGCAATGGAGGAAAATTATTATAAATCAAAAAATAGCATAGCTTTCTTGATAATTCAGATTAATATCCACCAAGATCCAACTTTTTTAAATGAAAAAAAGTAATTTTGAATTTATTATTCCTATTATATTACTTTTAGGGCAATTTGATAATAGGTAAGTTTTATCATTTTGCTGCTCATAGCATTAAAGAAAGAAGTGTTCAATGACACTGTCAACAAATGTAAGGCAGATTTTATTCAGGACTATCCTGGAAGGAGTAGAGATCACTGCAATGGAATCTTCTTAAAGGGGAGGGGAATTGGATTTAACTCTCCAACCAGGCACAGTGGAAATTTGTAATTAAGAAGCAAGAAGTAGGGCCAAAGATTGAAAATTACTAAAGGGAACCCTTAGGATAAGGGAGGATTTTTAAAAAAATAAGGCAGATCAAAATATCACCAGGGTGGTGGTGGCAGCTGAGAAACCTGATTAGAGATCAAGGGTGATCCGATACTGAAGAGGGGAATCCTGGCGACACTGATTTAGCAGGAATCTTGCTAGAAGTAGACTTTAGGAGGAAGGCCAGCGGATCACAAGGCTTCCAGAAAAAGAGAGCTCAGGAGAGCCTGACTAAAATTTGGTCAAGGAGAGAATGGGTGCTAATCAACAGTGTAGGTTTATTTATAGCTTTTATGGTTTATTGTTTGATGCCAAGTATGATCAGGAATATAACATCAAATTATATTGACGTTCCTATGGGAAAATTCTTTTTAACAGTAACCTTTAAGGTGTGATATTCAGGAGATGCATTATCATAAAGGTTTAGATTCCAGACTTATAATCTCTATCAATACACGAGGAAGCTTATGTTATCTTGGGATGAGAGCGGGATCAGATAAGAGGCAGTTTAAGAGCACGTGAATTTACAGCCATTTCTACAGGATTAGTTCACTACATCTTGAACAGCTCTGTTTATTGGCTTCAGCTGCAGATAAAATAGTGGTCATTTAGTGGTCACATCTCATTAAAAATGCACATCTTTAAACACAATCAAATCCAAAAAAGTGAGATGCTCTCACAGTAAGTGGCCTGTGGGGTTCCAGAAGGACCTTGAGATGAGCTGTTTCACTTCGCCCAGATCATGTTTGCTGTAGGCTGTTGTCCCCAGTGGGACACTGGGTGGTGGTCTAATACTATTGAAATGTACTGTTACCCCTGCTCCCTGCTCCTGTCTCATTACCTCTGTCCCTCCCCCCATTTACCAAGCACAGATTTGCACAGGTGAAAAGGGGATAGGATGTAATTGAAGAAAAAGCAGGGTAAGTTAGGAAACAATATGCAGATCAATTATTATTGCTGTTCTTTGGCAAAATTCCTTTGCGAGGGAATTTCCCCTCCACCTTTAGCTGCAGTTGTATGTTGTTAGGAAAAAATGTTTGCTAGAAGTTCATGCAATAATAAACAATGGCAAGAAACATGACACTTCTTAAAAGAATTGCAGATTTACAAGTGTGGTGCAGGAATTTATTATGTAAGTTGCAACTAAAGATAGCAAGGGAGACATCTTGTGAAATACTGTCAAGTCAAGTGGCTTCTGGGCTGAAATTTGGTGATGTTAACATTAAAATAAAATATCAAAACAACCTGTACTAGCTGGTTGGCTTAGTGGATAGAGTGTTGGCCTGCAAACTGAAGGGTTCCCAGTTCAATTCCAGTCATACTTGGGTTGTAGGCTCGATCCCCAGTGGGAGGCATGCAGGAGGCAGCCAATCAGTGATTCTCTTTCATCATTGATGTTTCTATCTCTCTCTCCCTCTCACTTCCTCTTTGAAATCATAAAAATATATTTTAAAAATATCAAAACAACCCTTTGAGTTAGTTACTTTAATGGACACATTTATTTCGATGCACCTCTATATTCCTTCCTAGTGTGACTAGGTAAAACAGCAGATATTGGCAGAATGGTAGGGCCATAGGTATGAATACCTACTCTGTGGTTATATAATTAAGACAGTCTTTAAGTTTGAGGAACAGTATCTATTGCTTTGATCCCAAATGCTTGCTCTTTAAATCTCAGCCTTAGCATTTAGTATGTGTAATCTTGAACACAACACTTCAGTAAACCTCAGCCTCCACATGCAGAGAGTGGAAACAAGTAGTTGTGCTTAAATTGCATAGAGTTATGAAAGTTAAATTAGGTATGCCTATGAAGGGATTAGCACTATATCTGGCATGTAGTATGAGAGTGAGTGTGTTCAATAAATAATAGTGTTGACCTGTTGACCATTGCTTTTATTACTGGCAGTGAGAATTATTTTATTAGTAGTAATGACAGTATAGTAACATAGTAGTAATACCATAGCCAGTCCAGAAGAGTCCTCCGATCAAGGTCATCCTAGATAATAATTTGAGGCTAGTGAGGGTGGAGCTTCAGGTCACATGACTTGCTTAGGTTTGCTCCCCAATTTTATATTATAGGAGCAAACAATATAACAAATGTAAGGAATCAGAAAAGTCCAGGTTTTTTTGTTTTGTTTTGTTTTTTCAGTGAGTGATGATGAGTCTGATATTCCTAGAAGTTCTGACAATTGGGAAATATGAAGTGGTAACTTGTACATTGACTTGACCTTAGAACATTTATGAAGTTACCGAATATCAGGACGAAAGCTGTGCTTCAGGGAATGAACTATTCTGAGATGGATTGGGGTTGGAAAAGACCACAGTCAGGCTATTTTGATGTCTTGGGGTGGTTGCATTGGAACTTTTCAGAAGCCGGAAGAAGAATCGAAGCATTAGGGTGGTGAGGGTGTCTCCTCATTGCCTTTGTATGGCCTTTGGATCTGGGCCTGGGAGAGGTTTGAGAACCCTGGCCCCTGGTGATTGATTTGAACCTAATAAGATAGTGTTGGTGAGGCCAGGAGTGTTGGGACAGGGTGTTGTTCAGATGACAGAGTTCAGGGGCCTCCCCAGCACTCCTGATATGGGGACATAGGGGAAAGGGGCAGGTTTCTATGAAAACACACACTCCACTAAGAAACTCTTTGTAAGAACCCACGAGACAGGTCAGTCAAAGAGAGTGGCAAGGCAAAGTGAGCTGCCACTATAGTTATCTGATAGTCACTCACCTGAATTACTGTAGGGAGGGACATGAAACCAACTAGTCTGATTATTTTTAAAGGAACAGTATTATTCAGAACTCAGACTGCAGATACAACCTACATGCAGAAGAGATTTCCAAGGATCATGGGAGAGCCCATCAAGGGCCATCTTCTCATAGCATCGTTTCATCACCCCACCATCTCAGCGAGGGCCACATGAACCAGCTGTTTGAGAACAGTGTAGGTCCAAGCTCTGGAACTTAATCAGGTGCCCTTGAAAACTTCCACACGCCAGATGAGGAACTGCCAGAGGTTCCTTTTTTCTACTTTCCTATGCTTTTGTTGTCTTGACAGTTGTTAACCATTATTCTTGAACACATTTTTAGCTAATCCTTTATATCGCTAGCATTGTAACCAGACGAAGCTTAACTTACTGATTGAAGTTCCTCATTCTCCCAGTCATCTTATTACTATTGTTGGTGTTGACAGTATGTGTTTGTGTGTGTGCATGTGTTTTGCAGTGAGTAGTTGATTAAATTTTCAGGCCTTTCACCCCTATTTCTGTGCCCCCTTCTCTTTCTCCTATCTTATGTTTTCCTTCTGGACTCTCTTTTCTTCTTTCTGAAATATGTAATTTCTCAAGCATACCTAGATAATTATTTTGGTGAGGGTTTCCTGAGTGGTAAGGTTTCTTGTACTTTGTACATATGAAAATTGCTATACTAAGACCCTCATTCATTTTTTTAAATAGTTAAGCTAAATATAAAATTTCAGGATAATGATTGTGTTTCATCAGCACTTCAAAGATACCATTCCATTATTTTCCAATGACTATCATTGCTTGTGTGTTGTTCCTTTGTAAGAAATCTTTTCCTCCTTTTATGTGCTAGCTTTCTAGTTTTTGTTCTTATGTCTATACGCTCTGGTTTTTCCATGCTATTTCGAATGTGGATTATATGTGTTGATCATATTAAAAACTGAGTACACATTTAATATGAATGCACAGCTCTTCAATTCTTAAAAATTCTTAGCTAACGGTACGTGAAATATTGTTTGCCTGGAAGTCATCCCATTTACCTCTGGAACTTGTATTATTGGTTTTTGGGGTCTCTCAATCCTCCAAGTCTCTGTCTCCTAAGTACTCCTTTATGTTTTTATTTTAAATCCCTTTTCCATTTTGTGGCAGATTCCATGTGACTTTTTCAGCATTGCTTTCAAATTCACCAAGTCTTCCTTCACCTGTATCAGGCTGTTTTATTTCTTTTATCCTTGGGTCATATGCTGAACTTCCTGATACAGTACATGGACATTTCTTGTCCAGATAGAGAGTTATTTCAAGTCTCTTCTTAGGTCTGTCCCACCTTTAGAGCTTAAATGCTGCATTTTGAGTGCAGTTCTGGCCTCTAAATAGATCCAACATTTGAATAGATCTAACTTGGCTACTTCCCAGGAGGCTGGCTGTTTCAGAGATCAAAATAAACATAGGACCCACATTATGCCAACCCAGTGTTTTAATGGGGATGTTTTTCACACACACATTGCCATCCTTGCTTTTTGGTGTAGCAAATATTTCTCCATTTGTGTGCTTACCTTCATTAATATTTAAAGAAAAGTTGGTAGACAGCATATTTAATATATTTTATTAATAATTTGGAATTTTTGAAGCAGTGATTTCTTTATCTTTGTGTTTTCCGTATCTAGCACAGAAATTGGTACCATATTTTCTGGCGTGTAAGACGACTGGAACTGATGATGATAGGAGGAAGATAACAAATAATAGAGAGAGAGCAAGTGCTGGGCAAGTCCCTCGCGAGTTAGCAATGCCCATCATAACTGCAAGCTATGGTACACCGGCTTATTAGACGACCCCAGACTTTTGAGAAGATTTTCCTTATATACCAGAAAATACGGTATATACACTGAATGGCCAGATTATTATAATCTCTGAACACATAATAATCTGGTTACTCAGTGTATGTCCTATATAATAAAAGGCTAATATGCAAATTGTCCCCTCAACCAGGAGTTCGACCAGCAGGCAGGCCAGCCAAGCACCCATGTCCCCTCCCCTTGGCCAGGCTGGCTGGACCCACACCCATGCACAAATTCATGCACTGGGCCTCTAATATATATATTAGAATGACCAGATTATTATTCATTCAGAGATCATAATAATCTGGCCACTCAGTGTAGTATTTATTGATAAGTGATTCAATGAACTGAATTTAATCATATATTTGCTTTGGTGACATTTTATTTCTTCTTTCCTATGTATAGCTTAATACTTTATAATGTAGAATTGAACTGAGTAAAATAATAGGATGCATTTTTTGTCTTACCCAACTCTTCTCTTCATGTAATTGGAGTATTAGAGTCCTATATTCTAAATTTTTGCTCAGAATTAAATTTTTTTAAATGTGTTTAACTTCAAAAGGATTTATGTAAATGCAATTTTAACTTATTGTTGCTTTTATCATTACTGTTGTTAATAAAAGTAATCATAAACTCTTACCTCCACATTGAAAGCTGGCTAAAAGTCAAAATTTTCATGAAATACAAAGCAGACAAATAGAACCCTTCAGTCAAAAGTATGTATTTTGCTACAGCCAGCAAGTCTAAACAATTTAACTATGTTATTTACTTCATGTAAGTCTCACTCAGAGGTTAGAAAGGCTATTATTACCCAAATAATTGCTTATTACAAGTTTACCCTAAGTTTTTTCAACAAAAGTGAACTTATTTGTGAAATTTGGCCATTTGACAGGGTAAATATCCCATGGACACCTAACTAATAATGTATTTTGGGTTTATCAATATGGATATTTGAAGTTTTCCATTAATAGGTATATCCTATCTAATGAAAGAATAATATGCAAATTGACCATCACTCCAACACACAAGATGGCTGCCCCCATGTGGATACAAGATGGCCAACACAAGATGGCCAGCAGGGGAGGGAAATTGGGAGGGACGAGGCCTGCAAGGGAGGGCAGGTGGGGAAGATCAGGACAGCAGGGGAGGGCTGTTGGGAGGGACCAGGCCTGCAGGGGAGGGAAGTTAGGGGTGACCAAGCCTGCAGGGGAGGGCAGTTAGGGGAAAACAGGCTGGTAGGTAAGCAGTTAGGCATCAGTCAGGCTGGCAGGGTAGTGGTTAGGGGGTGATCAGGCTGGCAGGCAGAAGCAGTTAGAGGCAATCAGGAAGGCAGGCAGGTGAGCAATTGGGAGCCAGTAGTCCTGGATTGTGAGAGGGATGTCCGATTGCCCGTTTAGGCCCAATTCCGGTGGGGTTCTAGATTGGAGAGGGTGCAGGCTGGGCTGAGGACACCCCCCACCCCTGTGCATGAATTGCATACACTGAGCCTCTAGTTCTTAATAATCTAAGGTTTAAGTAATTGCTGTGAAAGACTAAAGTAGAACATCTCAAATCACAGGTGCAAACATGATGAATTCAGGTCACTTCAGCCCTAAAAATTAAATGAAAGCTTAGTTTTTTGATCAAAAAACTAAGGCTAGGACTAGTTAGAAACATTTGGGTCTTCACTGACTCAGCAAAAATGTTTGGCCTTTACAGAATGATTTTGCCTTTCTTTTCACATACAGCTTTCTTGTATTTTTGTGTAGTTATATTTATCCTTCCTTTTATTTGTTTTGTCCTGGGAGTTATGCTTAGAGAACTAATCTCCTATCTTTTCTGTATAATATTTTTGAATCATATTAAAAATATTTGATACTTTAATTGATCTGGTAATATTGTAAAATATTAAATTCATTTAAATGCTGGGAACCTTTCCTATGTTTTCTGTTTTTATTTAGTAATTTGCCACATAATTTTTAATTAAAACTATAGATAGCATCTTTTTAATTTGGCAGTAAACTTTACATTAGTCTTCCTTTTAAATATTTATTGACTATTATTATTCATTTTATTGCAGATGCATTTTAGAATCATTTCATTAAGTTGTAAAATGTAAAAACTAGGTTATTTTCAATGCAAAGATAGTACATTTATTTATTAATGGAGGAGAACTTTTTAATTTGTTATGAGTTCCCACACAGAAACACTGTATTTGTCTGTATATTTTTCTTTATCTTTAGCCTTTTTCTAAAATATTGTGAGGCTTTTTTAGTTGAATGTGCCTGTCAAGAAATATGTATTGGTTGTCAATTATGGTAAGTGGCAAGCTACTTGAAAAAAGTATGTGTATTCATATATATATGAAATCAGATAGCTATTAAATGGATTGCTACAAATGCTAAAAGATAAAGTGAGGCGTATTAAAAATGTTAAGAGTCTATTTGAGCAAAAGTGGATTTGAATTGGGCCATACCAAATAGGAAGTGTTTAGAAGCAAGCAAGATCTTTGATCGGCTGTAGGTTAAGGGGTTGTCTTATTTGGGAAAGTCCAGTCGGCCCTTTGTGATTGGTTGTCCTTAGGTTTTGGTCTCTTAACCTTGGAGCATTTACTAGGTTAGTTTTGTGTTTGCTTAAGTAGGCTGCTAAGGTGTTAGAACCACCTCAGTCTAATGGCTTCCTTATTTAATTGAATTAAGACAGGTTAAATAATTACAAATGCTTGCAGTGCTTGAAGGAGGGCATTGTTTATCTGTAGTATCAATAAATACCGTCAGAAAAATGAATTGTCCACTTGGGACTGTTCAGACAGGGAGGCAGGTAGGGGCCTCCTGCCAGATGACCATTTACAATGGACTTAGAGGAGTTGCCTACGAAGGTCTTTCCCTGAAAGTGATACGAAGAAGAGAAGAGATAATAGCTGTTCTATGTGGTATATTCATATAAATGCCAAGAGTTGACTTATAGATATTGGCTCAACTTCCATCCAAATTAATGGCACAGACTACTTACAGTTTCTTAACTTTGACTCTGTTTTATTCTATAATGTGTTGGTAAATAGTAGGTGGCAAGAGGGTGTGGAAGCCCTAAACTGTAGTACATGCCAATTTCTGCAGTGTAAAATATTCCTAGTATAACTGATTTCAAGTTACTAATGTGAAGTCAGCTGACTTGAAAAATTCCTGAAAATTCAACAATCGGATTTTAACTCTGGTATACCATTGAACCCCACCTCTAAACCCCTGGTCTCATTCTCTGGTCTCTGCTCCACCCCACCTCCTCCAAGGCCATGCCCCATCATCCCTCAGTCACCCAGAGCTGGATGATTGACACTCCTTTCACTCTCTTGTTATGCCTATGAGATGCCATAAACTGATAGCTGCATTCTCAAGGGGGGACATTTCGATTGTGAACAACATTCATTTAGGAACTAAAGGAAACCACAACTTAATGCTGTTTCTTTTTCTTTTTCATCTTGTTACACCTTTGGGCAATGAAGATGCAGCTGACTGGCCTGACAGTCACAAAGATTAATATTTCAAAAGCTTGACAAAGTATGGCTCAGAGTTAATGGATACCTTTCGTCTTTGACTCATAAAGCCATTAATCAAGTCAGTTAACTAGTGTCCAACTATTCACTGGTTAGAACATGTGGTAAATCTTAGAGGAAGGTCTACTCTTACTTTATACAGAGAAAGCGGGGGGGGGGAGCCACGATAAGCCTCCTCCCTCCCACCAGTAGCCACTTGGTTCTGTCACCCAGGGAAATATGTGGGGATCGGCAGGTGTTCCCTTTACAGCAGAAAAACTGCCAAGTCACTCTTTGTGTGCTTTGGGGAGAAGTGATTGAATGAGGAATGCCTCCCCTGAAGCACAGGCTCAACCACTCAGCATCAAGGTGCCCATACAACTGTTTATAAGGTGGAGCAGAATAGATTCAGGGAAGAGCCTTGTCAGATTCCTTCATTCCTTCTCCCTCCTGCTCACTTTGTTATGCAGATAGTAAAAATGCAGGAGGGAGATGCCACAAGGGACTGGTCTCAATTTTTTGATCAATGAAATGGAGATTTCCATATATCTAGAATTCTCTTTTAATTTTGGGCCATTTTATTGGGGATGTAAATAGGCTTCCTGAGGAAATCCTCTATAAGTTTATCTGTTGGTGTCTCAGTCGCCTCCAGGCCAAATCTGAACCAGTAATGGATGGAAACCTGGAGCTCTTATTTCTTATGCCCTTGTAACTTTCATGGTGTAGGTCAGATGGAGCCCTCTGACAGCTAGGCTTTTACTCTTTAAACAATAGAATCTATTTATAGCAATGCCACAGTCATATTTTTAAAAAAATATTTAAATTGTTTGGCTCCCATCCTTCTGAGGGGTACGTTACTTCTTATGGATATAACTGAAGACACGTGTCCTCTTGTGCAAAAGAGAATATGGGATGGAATAGGATAATGCAGAGGCCTGCCCTGCCTCAGGCCATGTACTTATTCATCTGAAGAGGCAATAAAGAACAATGTTGGACCTTAGCAGGGCTCTCTGGAATAATCAGAGAACTGATGTCAAAGCAGTCCACGTTGACAAGTTAAAGGACTTCCTGTTCTTGTTGCTTCACTTACTGATAGAATGTAGGACAGGGTTGAAGTTGTAGAGTTCCATTCTTGGATAGTGTAAAGAAATACTACACTGGTCCAAATACTAGTAGTTCTGGTTAAACATTCCTTGACTTTTTAACCTTTGGGGTGGCCTTTGTCTTCTTCATATAATCTTGATGCTGTCACCAGAAAGGGCCCAGGGCCCAGGTGGGTCTACTCCAGTGTGGTCTGGAATGTGTGTGTTCTTGACTTTTATGCAGGAAAGATTTAAAGACATGATTCCACGTGACTTTGAGGGTACATTTATTAAAGCTGGGGACAATGAAACAAAGGAAAGGCTTAAGACAGAAGCAAGATCATAGCAACAGGAATGATCCTAGGCCCAGCTACTTTGGCCCTTTAGAAAGAAAGTTACAGGGACAGAAGAAAAGAGCAGGCTGGGCTTCATGGACTCAGGAAATAAGGAACATGGGCAAAGGAGGACTCTTGGAGACAGGTTCAGGGTATAGCCTGGAACAAGCTGCCACTGCCTTCTGCTCCTCTGGTTGCAAGTCCTTTGGGAGCTTTAGAGCTTATGAGAAAGAAAGCAAAGATACATGCCTGAGGGAAGAAGGCTGGAGGGGCAGGTGTGGGGGGGAGATGCAGGCACAGGCATACTCAAAGGGACAGCTTGCTCTAGGTCTTTTGTCCTAAGGGTTTTTATCTGTTGTCTCAAGGTGGAGCATTTTAAGGGAGGTCTCAATCAGCATATTCATATTCATCAGCTTTCCAGATGTGTTCTTTGACACTCACATGCATCAAAATGAGCATTTAGAGGGATCAGGGTCATTCTCTGGTCAGTTTTACCTTCAAAGACGTCACCAGCAAGGGTGTAGGAGTGAGGTGCATTTGCCCTGGCATGGCCTGGAAGGTGTAAACCATTTGCTTCTGAGTATCCTTGGTTCGGGAGGGACAAAATCTTGTGATTTATTAGCTGATTGTAAATTGTTCAGCCTTCGCTTGAGCTGTCTGTTTCCCCATTCCACTTGCCAAGGAATTTTCCTAGCTTTATACTAACCTGCGTCCATACAAGGTTTCTGGGCCTCTTTTGCATGTGCCCTGGATGGACCCTTTGCACATACTGTTCTGATATAGAACGTTTCAATAGCAAATATATGCAGATAAGTGTAAATTAGTTAAATGTGTGGACTCCTTACACCAGAGCCCATGGTCCTGCCAGTTTTCCCTAGGTCTTGAGGGCCCGTCATGGCAGGCTCTTTATCCTGACTCAGAAGCTCCCAGTCCCTCCTCGCTCTTATACTGGAACTTCTGTGTCCATTACAACCCATGGAGGTTTCTGAAGCCACATCAGAACAGGACAGCGGATGGACAACAACCTTGCTCATGCCTCTGATTCCTTTTTCCACACCCTGAGATCTGTTAGTAATTCTGGGCTTTTTTCTTCTTTATGAAATTATTATATCATTTTCTACCTTACTACTTCACCTGTCTTCAATATTTTGTTTTCTAGCACCGTTTATGTGTTTATTTCCAGATACTATAAGTAATCAGTGAAAGTTTGAGGAACAAAATGTTTACATACTCTCAAAGTGTTCCCTCCTTAATGACTTACTAATTGCAAAGGACAAAATAGTAACTTTTCAATGGGAAAATCTAGTGGACACATTTTTAACCAACTACTCAAAGTCAACATCATCACCTAAGACAAACCATCATGTGCCTCTGGTTGTGATGCACCGAGAAAGACCTGGTATCGTGTATGTGGTATTCCTACTAAAAATATATCACTTGAATCCATTTGTGAGGATGTACCAGACACAATTAAATAACAGTAACTGATTTGTATTCTTTAACATCAAAGTCATGAAAGACAAAGGCTTAGGAACTATTCCAGGAGATTTAAAAAAAACCTAAAAAGATATTTTAATTAAATGTAATGCATAATTTTGGTTGGATTCTGCAACAGGAAAAAGAATGTTCTAAAGGACTTCAATAGGACAGTGGCAAAATTTGATGATGGTACTGCTCAGTCCAAAATGTCAAACACTGCAAGTGATTGACTGCTTTGTTTAGCCACTTATACCGTGTTGGTTGTAGTTACCCCAGCATGAGCTCACGTTCTGTAGCTTGTATCCATTACTTTTGTTCTTTCCTTGAGCATCACAGCAGGTGTTTCCTTCCCCATGTTTTTATCATTCTGATAGTTGAAAGCAGCTGGTCTGCATTCTTCCCTTCTCCATCTTTTCTTCAGCTTAAACATCTTCCATCCTTTCAACCATTAGGTTGAGAAGTTGCTTTCCTCTCTGTGTGCTGTTTGCCAATGCTCCTTCCAAAGAATGGTGCCCACGGCTGACAGAACATTTCAGAATATAGTGGAGAGTATTGTGTAATCGTGACCCCATTGCATTCGCTCTTAGTTTGCATAGTGATAGGGTTAAATACATGATTGGTTACTTTTTGCTTATACCAGTAGTATTACAATCTACACAATTAAAAGAGAAGTATGCAAATTGATTGTACCTCTGCAACACCCACCAGCCAATCAGGAGTGAGTGTGCAAATTAACCCAACAAAGATTGTGGGTAAATTTGCATGTGCAGGCACAGAGTGGCCAAGTGGGGCAGGATGCCTGTTATGAGGGGGAGGGCGGGGAGCGGAGGGAGCTATAGGAGCAGTGCTCCAGCTGGAGCGAACACTGAAAGCTCTGTCCAGAGCAAAGATGGAAGGTGGCGGCAGGAGCGAAGGCCTGGGTCCCGGGTGCTAGAGGAAAACCAGTGCCCGCAGCCAGAGGAAGGAAGGCCTCTTCTTGCATGAATCTTCATGCAATGGGCCTCTAGTAATAATAATAATCATAATGGTCACAGCACCTAGCATACGTATATTGAGCACATGCAGTATAATAGACTTTTCTAAGCACTCTTCATGTAATAGCTTACTTAGTATTTACAAATCGATGAAGTAGACAATAATAACAATCATACCCTGTCACCAGATGAGGAAAAAATCTGCTCAGGGTCACTTATCTAGTGAGCAGTGGACCCATAAATGGCTACAATGAATTGTGAAGCTTTTACAGGCTGTTCATCCCGATTCCTGTCTCAGTCAGATAATCTTAGACTTTTAAGTAAAATGCTTTAAAAAATCATGATGTTTGCATAGCTTTCTCAAAATCTGTGGACTTTTTATTAGATGATCAGTATTTACCATCTTAAAAAACATCATTAAATTCACACATCTAATTCTTTATTTGATACAACATGAATTTACCTTATCAGCTGTTTGATATAAACATGCATTTTGCCTCATATACCCAAAAAGTTGCACTGAGATGACAGAAAACATATAAAAATAATGGGAAAAGAAGTCTATAGTGTGGTTGAAGGCAGGGAGGTAGATTGAGGGATTCAGGGTGGATTGAGGATGGATTTGGGGCGGGGTGTGATATGAAGCATACTAGTATAGATTCAGATTGATAATGACCTCTTTTTGAACTGGGGAGCCCACATTCCCCCATAGAAGCAAAACAGAGGATTCCAGAGAGAAAATTTTTCTGAAGGTACCAAAATTAGAAGCAGAAGGGAGCCCATGGCCCATCGCCTATAAATTAATCAATGTTTGTGGAATTTTGTAGCTGTCTCCAGTCTTTGCCTCTGGAATAAAGATGTGAATACAAGCATTTCAGAGTTAAGTTGAGATATATTCCCAAAGCAGGCAGCAGGCTTGAGAGCAATTGGTGGCTGGAAGTTGGCGGCCATCATGAGGAATTAGGAGACTTCTCTCTCGGGAGTTATGTGAAATGCACACCCACTAGGAGAGCCTGGTCAGACACACCCCTCCTCCGTTTCTGGCCAATGTGGGCTCCTTTAAAGAGAATCTTACATACACCACTAGCTCAACCATGATTCTCACTGGGAAATCCATTACAGCCACAAATACTAATCAATCTAGTATTGTACAGTGCTTACAGTATGAAAATATGGCCAGGAATTCGCAAACACTTGAAGAAATTCACCTAAATAAAAGAAGGGCAGCACTTTGCTCAAGGAATTGAGTTAATACATGGTACAAAACAAAGAAATGAATATAATTATTATTTTCATTTAATAAAAACAGGATAATGAGATAAGGCAAATTTCTTGAAAATTAGATACATTAAAAGAAAAATCTCAGTAGATGAGTTGACTAGCAATTAATACCAAACTGACTGAGTAGGAAGAAAGGAAAGATGGTAATATTATGGGGAGAAAAATGTATGATTAACGTGACAAAATAGTAGCCCATTAAAGCAATATACTCTTCTCAGTAAATGGCAATGAAAACCTTGTAGCTAACAGGATTATGAGTATAGAGAGACAGAAGTATATTTAATTAAACTATTTGCTTTATTACATGTGCTACCCCCTCAGTTTTCATGATCTAGTTTAATTGGGACAATGGCTTTACTGTGTAGATTTTTCACATGTTTGCTTATGAGTATTTTATATTAAAATATATTAAAAGTTGATGTAATACAAAAGGATTCTTAGCTAATTGAAATCTGTGATTGATATAATATTTAGGAATTTTTGAATCAACCTTGAACTCATGTGTTTTAAACTAGTACTCATTTATAAATAACTGAATTCTCTTTTTCTTAAATTTATCTAGGGTTTGGAAACATCTCACCACGCACAGAAGGGGGGAAAATATTCTGTATCATCTATGCCTTACTGGGAATTCCCCTCTTTGGTTTTCTGTTGGCTGGAGTTGGAGATCAACTAGGGACCATATTTGGAAAAGGAATTGCAAAAGTGGAAGATACGTTTATTGTAAGTATGATAGATAGCCTTTTAACTACATGTGGTTATTATTTGTTTAATGTATTAAAATATTATACTTTTTCTATTATCTCAATGCAGCTATACATTCATTATTGGATTTTCCCTAACAATTTATATGTACTCCTCTTAGCATGTAACTAACTGTATAGTTATTTTATACTTATCTAAATGAATAAATTAATGCATGAGGAAACTCTTGAAATATGTATTAAATGACAACCCTAGTTCAAATTCCAGATATATTGTCTCCTAGTTATATTTTGCAATTTTTTGAATGTGACTAGAACTGACAATGAAACATTACTCTGAGAGTTAGAGATAATATAAGTTGAAGTATAACAGAACTACTAACAACTGACAATATTTTGTTATTTAAAAATTGTTTTGGTACCCTTGTTCATTGCTGGTGTCATTATAAGCATATAACCCTTCTGTGAGGAATATAGAAATATGTGGCAAACACAATAAAGATGATCATACAACTTAATTCAGTAATGTTATTGATAGAAATCTATCTAAGGGATATAGTTCAGTAGAACTAACAGTAATATATATGAAGATGTTCATGGCCATATTACATTCAATAGAAAAAGTAAAATGAAAATGCTTCTGTTACAATTCTAAGTAAAAAATAATAACACCATGCGTACAAACTTCTATTCTTGAAGAAAATTACGGATAAATAAAATGATTGTGTTAGAGGGAAGGGATTATAAATGATTTATTACTACTGTCAGCACTATTCCAAATACATTTTATTTATTATTAAATGACATTTCCATAATTTCACAAAATTGTGAGAGCATTTTACATTTAATTCTATGGGTGAAATAAGACTTTTGAGTATTGTTTTTCAATTTAAATTATAGTTTCAGTTTTTAGCATTTTTATATTTCATATTTAAGTTCAAAGCTCACTCTCAATTTTTTTTATTGATTCCAGGAAGAGAAAGGGAAAGGGAGAGAGAGATAGAAATATCAATGATGAGAGAGAATCATTGAATCATTGATCAGCTGCCTCTTGCAAGCCTCCTAGTAGGGATTGAGCCCGCAACCTGGGCATGTGCCCTTGACCAGAATCGAACCTGGGACCCTTGAGTCCACAGGACAACATTCTATCCACTGAGCCAAACCGGGCTAGGGCTACTCTCCAATATTTTTACTGTTAGAGTGGAGTATGTGTGGTTGTTCCCAAACAGAAGTTTTATCCTTTTAATGGTATTATACTTTTTTATGTTGATATAAAAATATCTTGTATTTATATTAATTGAGAGGTAGTATTAGTGGCATGAACTTGATAGTACTGAGTTGTTCATTTATTCAGCAGAGTTTTGAGCACCTACTGGATGCGGGGCAGTCTCTCTTGTGCTGCATCGACATCAGCGCACAAGACAAGTTCCGGGCCCTGTCAGGGGATCCATTCCAGTGGTCATGATTCCGTGTTCAGCACTAAACACTTCTGAGAACTTGACAAATGTGGTTCGCTCAGCGCTCAGATGTGTGATAAGGATGGTGTACTAGAGAAACTTTTCTCCCTGTTTTCCATTCTCTGGCTTCATTGGCCTTTATTTCTAGAAAAGTTTCAAGCTCTACAATGCAGTGATTCTTCTATGGTGGGGTTGTGACCGAGAGAGGACAGATTCAGTCAGAGATGAAAAGTTCACGGTGATTAATCCCAGAAAATAAACGGTTGTTTCTACAAACTTCATTTGATGTCACACCGTGGAGATTACTGATAAGAGAAGGAGGTGAAAAAATATGGGTACTCTGATGGCAGCTGTAGCTTAGAGGTGTGGAAGGGTTTTCCTTATTTACATATCATCTCTGATATATTTAGTTTTATAGTTTAAGACCATAGGACAGAGAGAGAGAGTTCATCAGGCTCATCTGGGAATCAAATGTGAACTTAGAGCCTCTGAACATACACTTTGATCAATTGAATATTGATTGGAAATGTGATAGGAGTGAGAAGGAATAATTTAATCAGTAGTAAATATTTAATTCATAGTTCAGTTTTTTCCCAATTTTCATATATTTCTAGATTGTATTTACCCCACCATCAATTGTATGCCTATAGACTGGAAATATTTTAAGAGTAGTTCAGGTAAACAAAAGGATGATGTAAATCTGAAATTTGTATTCTCAGAGCAAATGTGATTTACTTTGGAGAGTAAATTTATCTGTTGTAAGCTATATAAGATTACAGTGGTATCATTATTAGCATTGAATGCTTTGAGCTAGTTATATTATACCCAATTTTGACTTTACTTATAAGTCATAAAAATCATAAAAGGGAATAAAATAAAATTCCCACTTGCTAATTTGTTGATAAGAGTGTATAGAAGTTAGCTTTGTGTGTATGCCAAAAATCAGTAAATCTCAGTCAGTTTCTCTTTCTCTCACACTCTCTTGCTGTCTTCTCTAGAAGTGGAATGTTAGTCAGACCAAGATTCGAATTATCTCAACAATAATTTTTATCCTGTTTGGCTGCGTGCTCTTCGTTGCTCTGCCCGCGATCATATTTAAGCACATAGAAGGCTGGAGTGCTCTGGACGCCATTTACTTTGTGGTTATCACTTTAACAACCATTGGATTTGGGGACTATGTTGCAGGTAAGCTTTTCTTGGCACCAGCACTGCCCTCCTAACCCATGTCCCTTCATTAGACTTTTCACTTGGGTTTGCAGTACAACACAGTGACTGTTTACTAAGGTTGCCATAACAAGGTACCACAATCTGGGATGCATTAAACAAAAGGAATCCATTCTCTCGTGGAAGTTCAAAAGTCAAGGTGCCAGCAGAGGCATGCTTCCTCTAAGACTGTCAGAATCCTTCCTTGCTTCTGCCCAGCAGTCATTGATTCTTGGCTTAAAGACCCATCACTCCCATCTCTGCTTCCATCATCCATAGCTTTCTCCGTGTCTCGCTCACTGTATCCAAAGGATGCCAGTCATATTGGATTAATGCTAGTCTAAGTGTGAGTTCCTCATACTAATTACATTTCTAAGGATCTCATTTCAAAATAAGGTTGCATTCCAAAGTACTAGGTGTTAGGACTTCAACATATATTTTTGGAAGACACATTTTAACAGTGACAAAGCCAAAAAAAGCTATTTCACGACAGTGGAGGTGAGCACATTGGTGCAGTTGGACATTTATTTTTTATTCTATGAAAGAGATTTACTGGTGCCGAGACTGGTTTGGCTCAGTGGATAGAGCGTTGGACTGCGGACTGAGGGGTCCTGGGTTCGATTCCGGTCAAGGGCATGTACCTTGGCTGCAGGCACATCCCCAGTAGTGCAAGAGGCAGTTGATCGATGTTTCTCTTTCATCGATGTTTCTGACTTTCCCTCTCTCTTCCTCTCTGTAAAAAATCAATAAAATATACTTTAAAAAAAAAAGAAAGAGACTTACTGGTTATTCAGAGTTTTATATTCCCACCCTATTTTCCAAACCCAAATATCTGCCTCTTATTTTTAAAAATTTGAGTTTAATTTATCTTTGCTTTTTTTACTTAGGCCTTTTCATATCTTAATTTAAAAAACACCCATAAACTTTAGATGTTCTTAGCTACTTAAAAACTTCTTTTCACTAAGATATTTAACATCTTTAATTTTTAGTTCTTGGGTAAATATTTTAGGCCTTTGCTAAAATGTCCACTTTTTTAATTCATTTTAAAATTTCTTCTTTTCTATGTATGTTATTTCAATTGCTGTTTGCCTATTTATTTGCTGCAAAAAGCTTTATTGTTTCATTTGGTCCAGTGCCTGGGAGAGGGCTTCAGGTGGTTAAAGGAATGGCTAGTAGTTTCAGGGGGACGCTCGGGCAAAAGGCAGACACCAGGGGATGCAGAGGGGCCCCTCAAAGGCCTCCAGGCTCCACAGGCTCCTAGTTGTATGGGAGGGGGAGCCTTTCTAAGAGCTACTCGCCCAGCCCAGCCTGGGGACCAGCAGCCAGTGGAGGGGAGCCAGGTGTGGTCCATCTTCCTGATGAGCTTCACCTCCTCACCTGGAAGTTCTGCAGGAAGTCAAAGCTGAGCGTCTGCAGGGCTAGAACCGGGGTCTGAAGCTCCAAGGGCCGGGGTCAGGTTCCTCCCCAGGGCCCCGGCGGCCTCCCTGGCCCCTGCGTTCTGCCCGCTCATCCTGGGGGGCCTCAGTGTGTCCTGGGGGAGAGGGCAGCCACCACGCTGGATGTGCATCTTTAAGATAAACTCAGAGCCCTCGCGCCTCTCCTCCATCTCGGGAAGAAGTGGCCCCCGCCCTGCAGAGCCACATCATCAGTGGGAATAGAAGCCCAGAGAGAGGTAGGTGCGGGCCTCCGCAGAGGCAGGGGGCCAGGTGGCTGATGGCAGCCTCCACTTTGGTGGGATAATTCTGACGAATTTGGGAGCTCATGGTTGTTCGGTGATGAGGGGTTAAGGTAGAAGAAGCCGGTGTGTCGGCTGGTCCCGGAGCTGGTGCTGAAGGCAGTGGCTGGATAAGAGATGGAGGTGGCCTGCGGCTGGGACAAGGGGTGGCCCTGGTCTGTCTGGGCAAGCATTGTTGAAGCAAGAGGCAGACCCGGACCGCCTGCTGTATGCTTTATTGCTGTAGCTCTCAGGACTTAAGATTTCTGTCATTTCCACTCTCCTTTTTCCCGTTATAGTATTTAATTATTATTGTTCTAACTCCACTTTCAAGTAAATTATAATTATGGTAAAAGTAATAAAATAGTGATCAGGGGTCATTTTGACCAGCTACTGAAAATCTAAACCATTCTTTTTAAAAAATCAGTTGGAAATGCAGAAAAGCATGCTGAATGTTATAGTAGGAATGTGCCGTTAAATTTTCCAGAGTAAACTCACCAGCCTAATTTAGTTTTAGGAGAGTTTTATACTTTCTGGCTATTTACTATTCTTTCTTGTTCTAATGTGTTTTTTATTTTTATTTATTTTTTTTAGTCTTAAACCATTTTTATTTTACTAAATAAATACATACAAGAGAATCGTTGTGAAACCACTGGCAATGTGTTAAACTTTAAAGCATTTACTCAATTTCACTCATCAGATTTTTTGCAATAAGAATACACACACACACACACACACACACACACATTTTATCACTAATAAATGCTTAATGCTTTACAATTACCCTATCTGTAAAAACTTGAAAATTGTTCTGATTAAATGAAAAAAAAACACAAAAAATCTTTTAACCTTACAATTTAAAATATATTCAAAATATTTTTACAGCAGTCAAAACCTTTAAAATTCAGAACTGTAGTCTCATACGTTTAACCAAGTGGCCACATTCTAATTTAACTATTAACACCTGGAAAATATACTATGACTCCTAAACAAGGGAGACTAGCAGTTGGTATAGTTTTCCCTTCTGGGCACTCTTACTTTTATCCTTGATAAGTATTTTTATTTAATCTGTTCAAACACAGACAGTTGCTCCAACTTTAAAGAATGTTTAAATGGACTTTGGGCATTTAATATTGGCCATGCTTGCTAAGACTTAA
Source organism: Antrozous pallidus (assembly GCA_027563665.1). Classification (NCBI taxonomy): domain Eukaryota; kingdom Metazoa; phylum Chordata; class Mammalia; order Chiroptera; family Vespertilionidae; genus Antrozous; species Antrozous pallidus. Next base: position 28,173,529 of record CM050527.1, on the reverse strand, counting down.
AGACCTCCCTCCAATAATGAGAATCAGAAGATGTTCCTTTTTGACTCAAACTTCTCACTTAAATATTTTCAGAAAGAGAACATGTTGTGTTTATAGAACATGTTGTGTTCTATAAAATCTCACAGAAGGTTGAGCGTTCGTATGTTTTTTATTGATTGGTTAATTGCAGTTTAGCCTGGCAAAGCCTTCCTTCTTGGGGAACGTGTATCTTTGAAGATGAGGATGTTTTCATGAGTGACACTTTGCTTTGGTCAAAAACACTGTGTACACATCTGTGGGCTGGATGAGGCCCTGAGACAGGAGGACACCTCCCCCCCCCCGCTGGGGGCGGGGGCTGGAGATCTTGTAGTTTTCTAACCAGCTTAATGTGGAGAGAAGAATCTCAGACACTTGTAGCTCTATATATGTACTTTTGTAGCTCCATATATGTACTTCTGTCCTAAAACACCCATTTTTCTACTTCTCATCAAAGCTATATTCTTGGCTTAAGCAGAAGTGGAAGGTGTATGAATGAATACAGGAGAAAATGAGACACACTGAGATAATGGCTTACACTGTGGCATGTTAATCTTAGGCTCTTGTGCCACTTTATAAATACAAGTAACAAGGGCTCATAACTAGAATATAGATCTAATAGGTGATATATCTTCTATTTGTAGGCAAACAACATTGTATTGTTTGTATTATTTCATATGTTTTTTTATAGAAATGCACCATTTTTTCAGCTTTATTGAGATACAGTTGATAAATAAATTGTGAGATATTTAAAGTACGCATCATGGCATTTCATATACATAGACATTGTAAAAGGATTCCCATCTCCTAATTAATTAATACATCCATCTCCTCACATGTGTTCCTTATTTTTGGGGGGTGAGAACAATCAAGTTCTACACTCTTAGCGAATTTCAATGCTATAATACCGTGTATGCGTTACTTTCAACCATCGGCAGAGACTGTGTCAATCCACTATAGGAACCACATGGTCTGAGACTCTAAAGAAACAAAAATTATAAATAAAAGAAATGTGGGTGGAACCCTAAAATAATGTTGTATATTTGCAACCAGAGTACCAGGAAAAAAAGGACAAATATTTTTACTTTATGGTTTTGTAAAAGATGAAAAACTTTTTTTTACCTACTTTAAGAGATCAACACTCTGAACCTGGCCAGCTCATGTGGGTTTGTTAATATTCGGCCTCAGCTGCCTGCATGGTGAAGTGTGTGTACCATGGGCAACCCTGAAGTTTAGAGCCGTGGGCCAGTGTTGTGGGGGAATGGGAACAAAATGGTATTTGCATGGCATTGAGTTTAGGTTAGTAAGCATCTTGATTATTACTGAGATTTTTTTGTTGTAAACCTCTTTAAATTCATTAATTTTACAGAGGAAATAATGAAAAAATGGTAGGAATACACTTTACTAATCATTAGCAAATGCTGCGAAAGATAAATTAGAGAAGAGGCAGATTGACACCGGTTTTTGGTGTTTCTCTGCCTCCTTAATTGATGTATGCGGCAGCTATTTTGGTCTTTGTGAGAGACTGGAGCCCTGCTCCTGGTATTGTAGTCTTTACAGCCTCGGTCCTTTCGCCCAGGGAGCGTTTTTTGGAATGAGAACGAGAATGTGGATGAGGGGGCAGGTGTGTGGCCAAGGCTGGGTAGGAAATGTGTGCCCTTTGCCAAAGTCTTTGGAAAAACAAAAATTATGAGTTTTTTAAAAGGACCTTGGGAAAGAATTGCCTCATGTAGTTCGAAGTAAAAATAGTCTTTGCTTCTGTGTGCTTTTGAGACTGTAAAGTGCAATTAGCTGTGGAGTTAAGGCAAGTACCCCGCCTGGGGATATTGGTTGTTTTCCTTTTTAGAACTTGCTGTCTTGCTATTAGGTGTCACTGCAGGTAGTGTTTTCACCTCATTTTGGTATTTTTTGCTGGGAAAAACAAGAGGCGCTGCTGTAACTTAAAACTTCTCATCTCCTCCTCCAAAGAAAACCAAGTTGGACCTCTCATGATGCACCCTCATTAGCTGATGCTCTTCTCAAGCCTGCAAGTCCTTTGACAGGGATTAGGGATCAGTTACATTGTTGAATTGAACTTCTTGAAAGACAAATTCAAACTATGGTGTTATGAAAAGAAAAGGAGTAGATTTTGGAGAGTGAAGTATTAATGTTTAGGATACAGATTGTAACCTTGGTGTAACTCTTAGGAACATCCCAAAAGCAACAAGTGAGCATGTGGTATTTTAGACTGGAACTCTGAAACAGCGTGCTCATCCCCAGGGAATGAGCAAGAAAGTCCATGCAATAAGACTCTCTGCCATGGGAAGAAAACAGGACAACTCCTGATTCTATGTATTCTTAGGCCTCATTTCTTACATGTCATCCAAGGCATGATATAAATTAGTACATAAAAGATTGCTAATTTATAAGTAAATACATTTAAATTTGCATGCTCAAAACCTTTTCATTGCAGTGATAATGAATCAAAAGCATTTAGAGACCACTCATTAAGACAGAACCACATAGCACTCAGGTTTCTCTGTGTATGTGACTGAATATAGGAAGGGAGGAGGAGGAGAGGGAGAGGGGGGGAGAGGGGGGACATTGATGTGCTAGTGAAACACAGATTGACTGCCTCCTGCATGCTCCCTACCAGAGATCAAGCCTGCAACCTGGGCATGTGCCCTGACTGGGAATCAAACCTGCAACCTTTCGGTGATGGATGGCACCTGACCAACTGAGCCACACTGGCAAGGGTGCTCCCAGTGCATTTTAATTTTATATTTATGCAAGGGTGTGTTTTAGTGGCTGGTTGGCTACCTTAGTGATTGGTGTCTGCTTCTTTCTGATGGCCCAGTGTTCTAGAGCTCCATGTTCTAGGGCTAAAAAGAAACCTTTATTTTACATATGAATAAACATAGTTGGTGGTTCTTCAAAATCGGAGAAAAAACTTAACACAATTTAAAATATTTTTCAAAGCTAGTGACTTCTTTAATATATACTGCTAGGGTTAGAGTGGATCATGCAAGGCAAGAATGTATTTCCATGAATTGGAAAGAAGCTGCCCTAAGAAGTCCTTAAAATACTCCTTTTAGTAAACCAGGTGTGTTAATAAGACATAATATGACTAAATGAAAGCCAGATGCAAATTTATAGTTTCACAAAGCAGTGAGCTCATATTATCTACTTGATTAATAAAAAACAAAAGTTTTCACCCAAAATGTAGATATTCTAAGAAATCTTCATGGTTGATATTATGAAAACACATTTCTCGTCGGAACATACATTAATTCAGCTATTCAAATAATATCTTTTTTGGAATTTTGATCCATGAAATTTAGTGTATTTAGCTGAATAATGACATTTTCTTCATCTCACATGTAGTTATTGAAAGCTCACTGTGTTTTGTGCCTTATGTTCCTCTGTATAGAAAATATAACTTGGGGCTTTCCCAGGTCTGATTCTTCTTCTGGTGCATTTACTTTTATTTTTTAGAAATTTTCACAGCTGTATAGTCATTTGGCATCACATTTTTTTGACTTGGAAAAGAATATTTGTTTATTTCATATTAAGAATTAAGTTTTCTTAGAATTGTGTTTTCAAAGTCATTATTGGAAAAGTAGGTTTTAGTAACCACACCATTGCTTTCCCATATAACCGAAAACATGACTCATTGAGGGGAGTGCTCAGAGCTTGCTTAATTAACGAAAGGGGATTTTTATAATGAAAACATATAAATCTCTATTGAAAAACCATGGCAAGATTTTTTTATTTTGTTTAAAACAGTTTGTTCTAATAGCAACCCCGCAGAAAACAGTTCCTGGTGATGCCTAAAAGGTTTGCATCTATGTCAGAGGCCAGTTATTAAAACTGCTATTATGGAGCCGGTCTCTGAATAAAAGTTTGCCAGGAATTCAGTGGATAACAAGGGAAGTACCTGATGAGGAAGAGTTCTGATAAAGAACAGTCAGTACTACCATCACCACCGCAATGGCTCTGAAAAACTGCTTTGATTGGAAAGAGATGGTTTATGTGACTGCCAGATGTATCCTGTCATTCATTCCTTCAGCAATGTAGCGAGCACCTGTTGTACATTCCATACTGTGCTTAGCACTTAGTGGTAATGATTGCCTATTGCCTCGGATAGAATGTGTGAGATCCAGGAAGAGCTATCAATCCTGGTAGTCAATTTGTTTGATAGTATAGGAAATTTCACAAGGAGTCGGGTCCACCCTGATTTAGCTAGTGGCTCACAGAGAACTCATGAGAGACTTGAGAGCTATCTACATTATTAATTAAGTGGGATTTGACCCAAATGGTTCAGAAGTCCTAGGGACTGTAGACAAGAAGTTATGTAACTTCCAGGATTCAGAATGGATATATAGTAGCATTGTGGAAACATATGGACCAAAAAAAAAAAAAAAAAGGAAATCATTCAGTGATTAATAGTTATGGCTTAGGGCAGTGATCAGCAAACTCATTAGTCAACAGAGCGGCAAACTGCGGCTCTCAAGCCACATGTGGCTCTCCAGCTATGCTTTGCTGACCACTGGTTAGGGAGGTTGGCAGTAAATTGTACTAAATTTGATTTTAAAAGTCCAAATTGCTCTATTTTGAGTCTTAACAGTTATTTCTAGGGATAATAATTTTCCATCCTCATAAAGAATGAGTGAGACAGTGTGTGGATCTTTATGGTTGTGAGATGTTCTAATGTCAGTTTTCCCAATTTTAGACCAAGTGTTGAACAGGAAATGGACAATGTCTTGAATGCTGAAATTGAAATTTCCCAAAATATAGCTTCAAATGCTAGAGGTTTACCTTTTGTAACCTTGTGTTTTTCTGACTCAGTGGTTTATGAGAAGCTTTGTTTAGTGGGTGAGCTAGTGTTTAATACTAAAGTCATACTTCCATTTGTAAGAAAGAAAATAGAATTCATAACATTACTGAAAGAGCCTCTTAGTCTTTGAAGCATGGAGAAAACACTTTATTCAGTTAATTTTTATTTTTATTTTTTTTGCTTTACCATAAAAAAAAAGGAAAAATATACCAAAGGAGGAAGTTTTTTTTTGCTCCCTTATATTAATGCAGGATGGTTTGGATTAATAAAGTGAAGCAAACATATAATACATATAGCATTTTAGAAATAATGTTGATAATTTAGCCCAGAATAGCTAGATGATACCCAGGCTAGATCTTGTTTTAACCTTTTTTATTGAATTTATTGGGATGATGTTAATAAAATTATGCAAGTTTCACATGTACAGTTGTATAATCCATCATGTTATATTACAGTGTGTGTTCACCACTCCAAGTCTCCTTTCATCGTCATTTTTTAAATAAGTATACTCTGAGTCAGGAGCATCACAGGGGAAGAAAATTAAATTTAAGGGGAGAGGGCATGGTTCCCCCAAGTTCTTTAAATAGGGCCAACTGTTCGAAATGGTTGGAATGAGGACAGAAGCAAGGCGAGGAGGCTTCTGCTAAAAGAATGCTTATCGTGAGATTCACCTGGTTTCTAGGGAAGACCTTCAAGAGAAGAGGCACACCTTGTTTTAGTGTTTGCAGCCCCAAGGGACAAACATAGCTGGTGGATAAATGATGGGATCACAGATGACATGGTGGAAGGGTGTGAAGAGGTCAAAGAACGTGTATGCATATATCCTTAACCCATGGACACAGTCAATAGGGAGGTAAGAGCCTGGGGTGAGCAGTGGCGGCAGGCTAGAAGGGGTCAATGAGGGAAAGAAAGGGAACATATGTAAGACTTTCAACAGTAAAGATATAATTTAAAAAAGTATTAGCTTAATTTCTGTAAAGGCAGCTGGAGTTTCGGCTTACATCTAAGGACAAATAGTTTGACTAGTTGCCCTGTCCTATGGCAGTGGAAAATGTCAGGGGTGGGAATGCAGCTTCCCTCAAGTTTTTAGGAAACCCATCTGGGGAGAGAATGAGTCCCTAGCATTGGTGACAGCCCACACCTTTCCCGGGCTACATCTGCTACCTGCTGTCATCTGCTAGATTAGATTAGGCTGTGGCTGGTTTCCTTACTTAGGCGCCAGGGAGAAGACACCCAGAAAGCAATGGCAACTTTTAAAGGAGGCTGTCACATGTCATATTTGAGTCAGGAAGAGAGTTATTTTAACTACTTGGAAAAGTTTATAAGATTCCTGAAACCTGTGTGCTTCCACCCCTCTTTGCTATTTTTATTGCCAGCTGTCTACTCTCCTATAATGATTAGCCAAAAGCTCTTAAAATGGAAAGTATCTGTGTGCATATTTTGGGTGGCAGCAAAGAAAACAGCAGTGAGGTGACTGTTCATGCCAAGTGGGTGAGGAGCCCCAAAGTGGACAGTGGGCTGTAGCATCCTGCAGGCTGTGTCTCGGGAGTCTGTGGAAAGAGGGGAAACAGAATTACAGAGTGGCAGAGTGGCCCTGGGGGTAGGGAGTGGACCTGGGGGTAACAGGGCTTATAGGGAGTGAACCCAGGACAGAGAAATGACCCTGTGTCCTGAACTAGCAAGAGACCCCTGGACAGGTTTCCTGAATGTAGCCAGATTAAAATTAATACTTAAGACAGCCAAGACATTTTTTGAATGTTTTCTAATTTAAAACAAATCCGATAGCTCCTTTTAGCAACTTATCTGCAGACAATTTGGGTAAGATTCTTAGATAAGTGAATTGAATAAGGTGGATATTCATTCATACGTTTCAGCTGTCAGAAAGTGACCAGGATTTGTGAGTTGTTTGACAATACCCCATATACATTAGTTTTTCCTAGACCTTTCGACTCCTGGTATTTCATCTTAGAGTGGCAACTAAGAATGGGAGAACATTGCCCCCTCCCCCACAATCCCCTAGACTGTGGCTTAGAATCCACTGAAGCTTGTGGGGTAAACATTTTACCCAAATATAAACCTTTTAGTGATTAAGCTAATTTACTCTTTCAAACTGTGACATCCTGTTTATAAGAAGGGAGATTTATAAAAAGTCATCTTGAGCTTGAACTGACTCCTCAAATCAACATTTTGGTGAATTTAAGTGTTAAATGAGTCACAACTATTTGGATGAAGATTTTCCGGTTTTGAAGAGAAAGTACTTGGAAAAAATGTCATTTTGGTTTTATTGAAATGGAAACATTTGAAAAATAGAATTTGCTAGTGAGCCTATCATGTGACAAGTTTCCACACACATTTCCTAAGTCACTTCTGTGAGTCGCAGAGCTGCATCCCCCCAGGGCCAAATCTTAACCATCCTGAGATGCATTTAGCCTCCATAATCCTTCCAAGACACGAATTTTTTAAAAAAACATTGCACAAGGTAAAAAACTTTTGCAACATTTTGAAGGTAACATTATTTACTTTGAAATGTATTCTTAAGTGAAGTTAACATTATTTGCCTGATATAAAAATGGTCTCCTTTTACTTTGACCCTTTAATACTTGAAAATGTCATTGCAGGCAATTCAAAGTTTAATTTAGATAAAGGATTCAAAATTTTATACTTGATTTTAAAAAAATCCTTAAGAATATGTTTCCATTGACTTTTAGAGAAGAAGGGGAGGGAAAGAGAGAGAAATATCGGTGTGAGAGAAATCTTGCTTGGTTGCTTCCTGCAGGCACTCCAACCAGGGATCAAACTACAGCCTGACCAGGAATTGAACTCGAGACCCTTTGGTGCATGGGGCGATGCTCCAACCAATGGAGCCACACCAGACAGGGCATTATGTTAGTTGTTTAATGAATAGTGGCTACACATTAGCTGTTCTTATGATTGGGTGGGTTGAATTTTGAGAACTGAGTACATCCACTGTCCCTGTTTAAACATCCCTGTCTGTCTGCTATTGATCCTGTACATTTAAGGATCCTACTGGGTACCTTCCCCTGTTTGTACTTCAAGCACATCAACCCCCTCATGTCCCAGTTTAAGTTGCTTCTCTTTTCTTTGTCACTCTTCCTTCCTCCGTGTTTCCTGTTCAGTTGCTGGCACCATCTCCCATATGAGGGCCTCTGGTCATTCTAGAGCCTTCCTTTTACTTATCACACCGGCTAAGTGGTTGTTAGTGCCTGATGATGCTGTCTCCAAAATGCCTCTTTTCCATTTCCGCCTCAACTCGGGCGCAGTAATTTATTAGCTCCTTTAGAACAAACTTTCAGACAGGCTTCCCTGTTGGCCCTTCCTTTCTGCCACTAGATCTCTCTGTACATATAGTGAAACATGCATGTAGGACTTACCTGTCTGTCCACTCTTACTTACTCCCTATGGGGTAAGGAGCCAGTCCTCACAGCCTGACATGACTTTTTTTCTAGATTCTTCTCTTCTACCCATCTACTCCCTGGCACTCATCCACATATACATTTAGCTGCTACTAAACCACACATTTCCACCTAAGCTTTTCTCTGTTTTGATCCTCATCACTTAAGACTCATTTTCTGTCCACTCACCTTCCTCCTTCCAGAAGTAAAAATCCTTTCTTGTGTCCTCTCTTAGCACCTCGGTCAGCAAACTGCGGTGTGGCTCTTCCATGAAATGCCACGGCCTGGGAGAGTCTATTTTGAAGAAGTGGCATTAGAAGAAGTTTAAGTTTAAAAAATTTGGCTCTCAAAGTAAATTTTAATTGTACTGTTGATATTTGGCTCCATTTACTAATGAGTTTGCCGACCACTGTCTTAGCATGATTTTATCCTGTCACTGGATATACCTCTACGTTAGGCTTTTTCAGGCTAAATTATGAATTTCTTGAGAGAGCTTCCTTTCCATATCTTGTGAAAAAAATCACTCGTCAGTGTTTATGATTTAATATGTCTCCCATTAAACTGTGCTGAAGGAGGAATGTGTTGAAATGTATTCACATTCTCATAGGTGCAGCTCTTGTACCAAATGGAAGGAGAAGTAAAGATTAGAATGAAGCAAAAGAGCTCCTTTGCCTTCTTTTTCTTGAGAGCTAGAGATTTAAATTTATGACAAACATGGGAATTCCGAAAAGTCAGAGAACTGAGAATGTCAGCATTACCTGCAAATTTCTATTTAAATGAGACCCACCAAGGCATTGTCCCTGCCATTTGTTATCAATCTATTGTATTGATGATTTAAACATAAGAACCACTCTCTGTCCAGGTTAGCATTGAATTGATTGGGTAGCATGTATTGATTGGTTAGTATGAATTAGCTGGCAATAGGTAGCTTTACTCAATTAAATGTATACTAAAAAAGTGTCATCTCTATATTGTTAAAATAAAGGGGGAAAGAGAACTTGGAGTAAAGTGCTAGACTTAATTATAAGACACGTTGTAATAAGAAAGAAGGAACAAGAAAATATCATTATGATCTGGAGAATTAATGAAACTTATTTAACTGGTTGTTGATAAAATAAGGATAGCGTGAGGGAAAGGAGGAATTTCATGTGAAGGAAATGACATGAGTTAATTGACAAGAAAATTGCTGATTTGCAAGACATAATTTTAGCAAATATTTGTATTGTTAACATTTATGAACGTAAAGCTATTTTGTTCTACTTTGTTTTTTCTTTCTTTCAGGCGGGTCAGATATTGAGTACCTAGACTTCTATAAGCCTGTCGTGTGGTTTTGGATCCTCGTGGGACTTGCTTACTTCGCTGCTGTCCTGAGCATGATTGGAGACTGGCTCCGAGTGATTTCGAAAAAGACAAAGGAAGAGGTAAGAATTAAAAAGTTTTCAAAAACACTTCTATTTAGCTAATTTAATAAACGTTAACATTTTTTTTTACATTTTAAAGCAATATTTCAACATTATTTAATTTTTAAATATTTGTTTGGTATGAATTTGTTTTACATGACTATCATGAATTATAATTTATTCACTTACCAAATACTAAATGCTCCTATGTTCCTGATACTATCTAGGTAATTTGTGCTAAAAAGGATATAATTAGTGTTTTTTACATTATTTCTTTTTGCTTATTTGTTTCATTTTTTTTCCTCTCAGATTGAAAAGTAAATTTTATCCCATAGAGAAAAGTATAATAGAAAATATTTTTGTCAAGGTATCAATAGCATGCAAAAGTGAATGTACTGTGTAATATTGCATTTAGTCAATTATTTCCTTTTTTGTTATGTCTACATAAATGTGTGGTAGTCCATTGTATACAAATACATATATGCCCCAAAGCTGTATGTGTTATGGTCACTTTCCTTATATACTAATTTTAGCTGCTCAAAAACACTTTTAATATTTTGAACAATTGAATATTTAGAAATGAATATAAGAATTTTGGCTCATGACATTTTAGAAAATTTAAAATTTAAATCTGATTTTAAAATTACAGAGCTCTGAAATTAAATTTTGATTTAATATTTTTAGGTCCAGAAGTCCTGGTAATTTGAATGTGATAGAATAGTATGAATTTTGTGTGTTTTTATTCGGGTTGTTAGCCAATTTTAATAATTTTTTCAGAGAACAAGTCTATAAAACTTGTACCCATTGTTTTTAATTATCCCCTTTAATTCAGTATCTGCTGTTCATAGCCAAGAGATATCAGTGTGAAAATCTTTGATTGGTACACGCACTGATCTTTAAACATACACCCAAAAGAAATAGAATAAGACATGATAAAATTAATTCATCTCTACACATAAGACAATTTTATTTGGAAATAAGTCATAATTTCATATAAACACTGAAATGTACCTATGGCGGTTAGAAAGAGTGTAAGTTATCCAATAGCTCCCTTCATAGATACTATGTTTCTCATTGGGCATTCACATGTTCAGTCCGTATGCGTTCATCTATATCTTAGTTGCACCATAAAAACCAAAGTCTTTTTATTAAAAACAAATCAATAAGACAATATGCTTGATGTTCTACTTTAAATCATGTGAAAAGTTCTACTTTGTATAGGACACCAAATTATCTAGCTTAGCCTTAGACAAGCTCATGTTTTTGTGTGTGTGAGGGGGGGGGGGAGAAAGAGGGGAAGGGGAGAAAGATAATGAATTATTATTTTCACTACAATGTATTTTCAATGTACTTTGAAGGATCTTGAGATGCTAAGGAAAAGAAGAAATTGTAAATAGGAAGTATTTTAGATGACAAGCTAAAAGGAGTATTTCTCAAACATCTAGACATAAGCTGGCTTTCTTTCATATGGTTTCTTAAAAACACACACATGCCTTTATTTTTTAAATAAAATAGAACTGAACAAAATATATCTCTTATAGTTAAGAAAAAAATAATAGTTTGTGAAGTATATATTATACACATAAGCATACTATATATTATATACATACACACATATGTACATTCTAATAATATTGTGGACCACAATTTGAAAGCCACTAAGGAACTTAAAGGGCAGATCTGCATCACACTGCCCTGTTTAATTAAATATTGAGGAATATTTGATTAATGTTTTAAAAGCTGTATGTTAAAAAACAGTGCTTTGGGATGGGACTGATGTGATGATTCTTCGGAGTAATGAGACAGCCATCTGTACTAGTGCTCCAGCTGCCATCGCAAAACACCACCGGCTGAGTGGCTTAGCTGTCAGAAACGGATTTTCTCACCATTCAGGAGGCTGGAGGTGCCAGCAGGTTTGGTTTCTGGGAGGTCTCTCTCCTCAGCTTGCAGATGGTGCCTTCTTGCTGTGTCCTCACGTGGCCTTTCCTCTGTGCTTTCTTCTTCTTATAAGGACACCAGTACTGTTGGATTGGAGCTCCACACTGTGACCTCATTTAACCATAACCACGTCCTTTAAGGCCTTATCTCCCAGTACAGTCCCTTTTGGGCTTCAACATCTGAATTTGTGGAGAATGCAATTCAGGCCGTAACAGTGTTCTTTGAAATAAACTGGCATTTGTACATGCATTGGTTTATTTCATGTGAAAAACAAGTTGTGTGCCTACTTATGAGTGATCTTCATGATTCACAGCCAAAAGTGTGAGATGTATCATCGTGTTTTCATGCTGTTAAACACTGAAAAGTAGTATTGTCTTTTCTTTTGGCTTCTACCTCGCCTTCTGAGTAACATCCTTCCTGGTGGCTGCATCTGTAGGAAGTTCATGGGAGTGCAGGCCATGAGCAAGTTCATGTGAATACTCTGTGCTGCAGCTGCACCAGGCAGTGGAGCCAGTTGAAATGGGACTGTCAATTTGAGCAGATGTGTGTTTTTCTAATGTAAAATGCTGTTTAGGGTAGTGACAAAATCAGGTCCCAAACTCAACAGAAAATGTAAAGAAAGGAATGACAATTTGTAATTTATCTATAGATCTTCAGGACCAAAGTTTTATAAATGAAATAGTAATAGGATTTCTATTACTCTTGAAAAAAAAAAGATTATTAGATCATTTCCATTTTGAAATAACTTACTAAAGGGCATAATTAAATAAAAACTAAATGCATTCTAGTTGTCATTTTTATATAGGTGAACCATGCCACATGACCAGTTAGTCTGAATTTCTTACCTTCTAACCTAAATCATTCCATATACTCCAATTTTTAAATACTCCCTACATGTTCAGAAGGAACAAGATTATTTCTAGTTTTTAATTTTGATGAATGAAAATGCCAAATCATTTTGATAACTTGGAATCCTCCCTATTAAAAAATGTAACTAGTACAGAATGTAAGAAAATATAAAGTTGTATATAGCATTAAATCTCCAAATTAAAAATACTAAAACATATGCTTTCCTTGAATAAAAAGATTTTGACAAGTAATAAACTCCAATCTTACATAATTTTTAAAAACCCCACAAATAATCTTGTAACATCTGGTTAGGTCAGTGGTCGGCAAACTCATTAGCGAACAGAATCAAATATCATCAGTACAACGACTGAAATTTCTTTTGAAAGCCAATTTTTTTAAACTTCTTCTAATGCCACTTCTTCAAAATAGACTCGCCGAGGCCATGGTATTTTGTGTAAGAGCCACACTCAAGGGGCCAAAGAGCCATATGTGGCTCACGAGCCGCGGTTTGCCAACCACTGGGTTAGGCTATAGGCTATAGTTTAAAAACAAATATTAAATATTACTTAACTATAAACATAACACCAATTGTATGTGTTCTTATTTCTGTTTTTATGTTAAAATACTATTTCCAATGAAGACTAATTTTAATGAAAATATTATGTTTAGAAATAAGGAGAAATAGCTTCTGATGAACATGCTGAAATAAAACATGTTGGTATGGCTAGCCCCTCTGACATAGTTGAAGAGGAGATAATCAGTTGGAACAATACTGTAAGGCTATAGAAGTGTCACATATAATTGCAATTGATGTGTATTCCTCAAGGAAAATAGTAATGACCTAAGTAATTTTTCCATGGAGACATATGACTTTCTGTCAAGTATCTGTTTCATTATGTTTAAATCTCTAGTGGAAAGTAGGTCCATGTGCAACAATCAGAATTGGTATGACTACCTTTTTCTAAAGCCATGTACCCTCTTCTGAGAAACTGATGTTTCCATTTAGAAAATAAAGATTATTTAGTTATTCTGGGTAATACAGTGATACTAACATCTGACTCAGGAGAAGTAAAAATAAGATGTGGTCACAAAATTCGGAAGGTAAATTCCTAAGCAAGCAGGGAATTGGCATCCTTATTATGCATAAACACAGTTCAGTTTGATACCATTTACATTCCTCAAGTGGGAAAGGCCTGGGTTTTTGTACAGTTCCTGTATTGATGGACATATATATACCACAGTGTTTGGATGTTCCTCTCCATGTGTGAGACAAACACTACCACTGCTCCTATCACAACATGCTGGTGTCCTGGCCCTCCAGCTGGCCACAGTGGGTGGACAGCCAAGCATCGCTTCTTTTTTGATTTGAGAGGAAGGGAGAGGGAGGGAGAGAGAGAAATGTCAACAATGAGAGAGAATCATTCATCAGCTGCCTCATGCACACCATACCCACACTGAGGATTGAGCCCGCACCTGGGCATGTTCCTTAACTGGGAATTGAACCATGGTTCATAGGTCAACCATTGAGCCACTCCGGCCGAGCCAAGCATCACTTTTTTTTATTAAATATATTTTTTATTGATTTCAGAGCGAAAAGGAGAGCGTGAGAGATATAAATGGATAGATAGGGAGAGGGAGAAGGAGACATCAATGATGAGAGAGAATCATTGATTGACGGCCTCCTACATGTCCCCCCACCAGGGATTGGGCCCCAACCTGGGTATGTTGTTGTGAGCAGAATCAAACCCAGGACCCTTCAGTTCACAGGCCAATGCTCTATCCACTGAGTCAAACAGGCTAGGGCAGTGGTTGGCAAACTGCAGCTCGCAAGCCACATCTGGCTTTTTGGCCCCTTGAGTATGGCTCTTCCACAAAATACCACAGCCTGGGCAAGCGTATTTTGAAGAAGTGGCATTAGAAGAAGTTTAAGTTTAAAAAACTTGGTTCTCAAAAGAAATTTCAATCATTGTACTGTTGATGTTTGGCTCTATTGACTAATGAGTTTGCCCACCATTGGGCTAGGGCAAATATGTGATTCTTTATCTTCTGTGACTGAGGCTAGGCCGGATTTCGGCAAATAATAAGGCGAAAGCCAAACTTCAGGACAGTTCTACTATAAAAGCACTTGGTGAATTTTGATATGAAGGTCCATTTTTTCCTCACTAAGGAACTAATGCTAATCCTTATGGGACTACAGCTGTCTTGGCGGTCAGTCTGGATCAGTTGGGATCCCTTTGCCTTAAAGAGGTTTCCTCATTTGCTCTGTGCCAGAGGTTTGATGTCTGAAGGGAATTTAGGTACTTGATTCCTAGCTGGAAATGCCTTTTAACCTTTGGTAGGAAGAGCTGTCTCATTCTTTTAGTTTCATGCCATGTCTTATCACTGGGGCAACAAAGAAATTCTACTTGTACTCAGTTTCACTACATCTTCTGGGAACATCTCCATCAGGTTTTGATTCTCATCCCTATAACCTCACTGATTCGAACTGAGTCCAGATTATCTGAAAAGGAACAGATGCCAGGCACTCCCTTCTTTATCTTTTTTTTTTTCATCTGAGCCTCGGCCCTTATCCCCCTCCACTGTCCTCTCCCATAGTTGCATGATTTTTGTCCAGTCTCTTGATGCACTTCCCACACCCCCTTTCTCCCCAAGAGTTGTCAGTCCATTCCCACTCTATATCTGTGATTCTGTTAAATTCACCAGTTTATCCTGTTCATCAGCTTATTAATTCACTTGATTTTTAGATTCATTTGTTGATAGATGTGTATTTGTTGTTCATAATTTACACTTTTATCTTTTTCTTCTTCTTCTTAAAGAATATCTTTCAGCATTTCATATAATATTGGTTTGGTGGCGATGAACTCCTTTAGCTTTTTCTTATCTGCGAAGCACTTTATCTGACCTTCAATTCTGCATGATAGCCTTGCTGGATAGAGTAATCTTGGTTGTAGATTCTTGCTGTTCATCACTTGGAATATTTCTTGCCATTCCTATCTGGCCTGCATCGTTTCTGTTGAGAAATCCGCTGACAATCCTATGGGTGCTCCCATGTAGGTAACCATCTGTTTTTCTCTTGCTGCTTTTAATATTCTCTTTGTCTTTTGCTCTTGGCATTTTAATTATGATGTGCCTTGGTATAGTCCTCTTAGGGTTCCTATATATTGGGGTTCGGTGTGCTTCTTGGACTCCTAAGTCTATTTCTTTCACCAGATGTGGGAAGTTTTCAGTCACTATTTCTTCAAATAGGTTTTCATTGTCTTGGTCTCTCTCTTTTTCTGGTACCCCTAGAATTCGGATGTTGGTATGCTTGAGGTTGTCCCAGAGGCTCCTTACACTATCTTCAATTTTTTGGATTCTTTTGGTTTCTTGCTTTTTCAGCTGAGTGGATTTTACCTCTTTGTATTTCAAATCTTGAACTTGGTTCTTGGGGTGCTCCAGAGCACTTTTAGGTCTTTGTATAATATTTTTTATTTCAGTCAGTGTATGCTTAATTTCTGGTTGGTCCTTTTTCATATCTTTGAGAGTCTCCTTCATATCCTTGAGGGTCTCGTTCATGTCCTTGTAGGACTCATTCATTTCCATGTTGGTCTTGATCATTTCCACGTTGGTCTTGATCATTTCCTTGCAGGTCTTGTTCATATTCTTGAGGGTCTCGTTCATTTCCTTGTAGGTCTTGCTTATTTCCTTATAGTTCTCGACCTTTTGTAGGAGCCTCTTGAGAAGCCCTATAACCGTGGTTTTGAATTCCATGTCCAGTCGTTTTTTTTCCTCCATTTCTTTCACATCTGATTTCTTTCCATGTCTCTGCATGGTGGTTGCTTCCCTGAGTTGGTCAATTCCCTGAGCTTTGTGTGGTAGACTTCTTACAAGGGACAGTGGGTCAGCCTCCCCAGTTACCTGAGGTGGATATGGGTTGCACTGTCTTGCTGAAGTTAAGCTCAGGTTAATCGTTGTTAGCACTTGGAGGGGTTGACCTCCAGGTCAATTGTCTGTGAAGCTCAGCTGTGCTCAGGTTGGATGGGCGGAGTCTCCGGGCCAAGCAGACAGTGTTAGCTCGGCCCTATGCGACCCCAGAGACTCTGTACCAGGGGCAATGGCTGCCAGCACCTCTGAGAGAGAGCTGCTGCCAAGCTCCACTGGCTGCCGGAAAATTCAGACTCTCCCCAAATGAGTCTGCACACACAACGTCTCACCGAGGGTAGTAAAACAAAGCAGTCTGATGGTTTCCCGAATGAGAGAGCAAGTCGCAAGCACTCTCTGCGCAGTTACGCAGCTGCACTGTTCTCAATTTCACGCGCAAGCTCGCCTTCTCCACAAGCCGGCAGACCCCTGCAGCACCTGAGCTTCGGCGTGCCCTCCCCTCCCACTGTCCAGTTTTTACCCCGTATGATAGTGGGTTCCCTGGACTTCGCCCAGAGCTGTAGAATCAGTCCAGTGGGATGTCTTTGTCTCCCCCGTTCGAGACAACTGGCCGGTTTTCAGCCGCCCACCCTAACCGCTGGCGCACGCGCTCCAAACCTCTCTCCGTGCATATTTTCAACGCTGTCCTCAGCCGCTCCTCCGAGTCACAGTGTCTTATCTTCACTTTTATTTGTGGAATTTTCACTCGGCGAGCTTTCTGGTGATTCTGGAAGGTGTTTGTTTTTTCGTTAAGTTGTAGTTTTAAAATTGCTATGTATGACAGCAAGATAGGTGTTTTACCTATGTCACCATCTTGGTTCTCCCCTCCAAGCATCACTTCTTAGCCAATAGCAGGTTTGTCTTCATGCCCATGGGAAGGCTCATGTTAGCATGTTGGCCTTATCTCAGTCATATTAGGAAAATTCCCTTTGCTTGGGAAGCACTAGTACCAAGAGCCTTGACAGAACGGATACTTGGCCCCGCACTATGAAGAAGCCTGAGAATATGGAGGGATATAGTTTTCTTCTGCCGGTTACCTGGCCAGAGAGCATTTGGTCTTCTCTGAAAGTCACTCCCTTCAGTGACAAAGCTAGGATTTTGGTGGCTATCATGGTTGGAGATGAGCAGTTAAAGAGCGGTTATAACTCGGGCACTGGGAAGGTTATTTATCGTTATTTCTTATGGGAGAAGTGTTTGTAATATGAAAAGCTTTAGATTTCATTTGAAATAATACTATTCTGAAAACCCTAGGGAGGGTTTTCGTTATTTCTTATGGGAGAAGTGTTTGTAATATGAAAAGCTTTAGATTTCATTTGAAATAATACTATTCTGAAAACCCTAGGGAGTCATGGAAGGACTTTAAGTTAGGGGAATGAATGACCTTGTCAACAGTGAGGAAGATGGCTAAGAAGCAAAGCTGAACGCAAGAAATCAGTTGGGAGATGATTGCATGGAATAAAGATCTATTGCCTGATCACACTGGCATAGAGATGGAAGTAGGGATTTCAAAAGTATTTGGGGGACAGAAGGAATAGGATTTGGTAATTCATTAGCTATGGGCAGTAAAGAGAAAGGGAGGCATAGCCCGCATGACTCAGTGGTTGAGCATCACCCTCTGAACCAGGAGGTCAGGTTTAATTCCAAGTCAGGACATATTCCCTGGGTTGCAGTTTGGGGCATGCAGGAGGCAGCCGACCAATGATTCTCTCTCATTATTGGTGTCTCTATCTCCCTCTCCCTCTCCTTTCTCTCTGAAAGCAATAAAAAAGAGAGGAAGAAAGGATGCATTTATGATTCTAGCTTTGGCTAGTATTAAAAAAAACACAGAAAAATGATAGACTTTGGACATGTTTTGATTGATGGATGTTTGGACATCCAGGTGGCTAATTCAGATTTAGATGATTAGCTATGCCTGCCTGGAATGTCAGAAGGATGGGAGCTGGAGAAATAGTTTGGGAGCATGGGGTGATCATGACATACATGACAGTGGAAGTTGTGAGTACAGATGAATTCACCTAATGAAGATTTGTACAGTAAGTCCACAAAAGACCTAAATTTGGAACTTGGAGTTACAACTTCATTTAAGAGGGTGAATGTAGAGACTATAAAGGACTGTTAACAGCAAAACATTGTCTAATTGATTCACAGTAGAGGTCTGTTGGAAGGTCAAAGGAGTGGAGGTCTTGAAGAAAAGATGGTTAAACTAATGGATCCACATGACTCAAGACTCGGGGAAGAAATGGAATCGAAGAAAAGGCTGACACAATGACAAAAAATAGAGAACTAAAGTAATTGGAATGTTCAGGGAGGGTATGCTCCGGGGATGTCACTTCTGTAGATGCTGTCCCTGCAATTGTGCAGAGAAGTATCTTAAGATTCTTCGCTGGGCAGGTGCACCAAGCACAGTTCCAAAGAGCAGCATGTATGCTGTACTTTCTGGAAATGGGATTTTCTGGAGCATAAATAATAGAAAGCTGTGCATAGCGCTCCCTGGAGTTGAGCAGGCAGCAACCCTGACCTAGGGTACTGTTAGGCATGAACACATGGTAAATAAGGATGGTGTGGGGTGAAAGTGGAGGGGTGAGCTGTGGAATGACTGTGGCAAAGCAGCAGGAAAGGGGCAAGTCTGGAGGTCAGTTAGGAGATTACTTAAGGTCTAATTCATCCCTAAATCATTCAATTATTCACTCATTAAAAAGATACATACTAAGGACTCTGCAATGAGTGCTGTGTTAGGTTCTGGGAGTAGGTCTTCACCTATGGCAGTTTGGGGCTGATCTCTGTATCAGAAGGGTTACATGGTGATTCCTTTTCTTATGGATCTTTATAATGTTTGCTTTTCTTTTTCTTTAGAGATGGAAAACAGAGTTTTGAATAAAAAGGCACTTAGTCTTTGATTAGTTCTTAAAATAGCTGGCTTTTACTTATCCCCCTCCCCCCCCCACACCTTTCTTTCTTTAATCTTCAGAGAGCACATAAGGCTTTGTAGTTGTTGCTTTGATTTTTAACATATTTGGGGGTGGAGAATTATTCTTTAGTTCCAATTTTTCCTTGGCATTTATTTATTCTCATGTTGAGATAGTAAAGTAATTATGAATGATTATTTGGAGTTGGATTATGGGCACGATATATAAAGATCATTAGATTTCACAGGTTTATATTTTAGTGCATATAACTTTTTTTGTACAGTAGGTACATTTTTGTACATGGGCTATTCAAAATAAGGCACACATAAAGGGCCTCTGTTTTCTTCTGTCCTTTTGAAACACCAGTATATATCTGATTCTTAGCCAGATTGTGAGGTTGGAGGGTTGCTCTCTCATACTGGAAAAACAACCACATAATATGTTACAGTATGTGCAAACATGTACATTGAAGAACTTGGCAAATGTTTAATCAAAACCCGCTTTCAGTTTATTAAAGAATTTCTCAAGAGTACCGTTGGGGGAGGTACAGCAACCTCATGACCAACTCCCAGATCTCTTCAGGATTAATTCTTATAAAGGCAGCTCTGATTACGTTGACCCAAGTTATGTGGGGGTGGCAGGATGGGTAATGGCAAAGTTTTATTTTTAGTCTCCCCAAATGTTGTTTCACTTGGTTTATGGAGTTTTGGGAGTATCCAAGTGTTATCTCCCAAAGAATTTCTGCCATATGAGGAGTATTCCTGAAAGCCTGGAAAGCTGTGAGGAATGGGTCTTGTGTTATCTGTCCATGATTGGAGGATTGCTTTCTCTGATAAACTCTGTACATCTCCTGGTCAGTGGGAAGATGTGGTGTGACAAAGAGTTTTGCCATTTGGTGGTGGTGGGCGGGGGGGGGGGGGTCATTTGTATGTGGCAGTGAAATTCGTCAAGTACATGCAGTATTGGGCTGTCTTTCCGAGGTCTTCCATGAGTCCTACAGGGGAGCACGCTTTCTCCATTGCAGTCGGAGTGTTCAGTTTTCTCAGTAGTTCAACTTGTTCTTGAGTCACCAGATGTAAATTAGACATTTCTCTCTCCAGCTCCCGGTATGCATTTTGCGTATCATCACTCGAAATGCTGGTCTTTGGAGATCTCTGCCCTGCAGATTGCACTCCGGAGATGGATCCCTTTGCTTGGCTGTTTGTAGCTCTGTTCTGAGATTGTTACATTCTTTTTCAGCTCTGGACCTTCAGGTCCCAACTCAACTTTTCCACCTCCCAGTTTGATGAAGGCAGACTTAACTTCCTTACCACCTGCTGAGTTTCCACCTCTGTTCTTAGCTGGAGGAGTTCTAATTCCTTAGACAGCAGCTGTTCATTCAGTACTTTCAAAGATTTAGAGTTGTCTTCATTTATTTTATCCAATTTGCTCTTTAAATTATCTCTATCAATGCAAACCTCTCCATTTGCATGACAGGCCTTATTTATTGGGACTTGTTCCCTCCCCACAGAACTTGTTTCTTCCAGAAATCTTACTCTTTTCTTTAGGAAAGAGTTCTCTTTCTCTGACTTGAGTCATTTTCTGATGTCCTCATATGCGGTGATAAGGGCAGACGTGAGGCAACAGCCTCATCTCAATGTGTGGAGGCTGGAGTCACTGTATCTCTCCTACGGGCTTGTTTATGGTTTAGAATGCAGACATCGTCTTATACCAGTGTATTCCTGACAGCCCAGGGCAGGCTATGTAAGGTCCCTGAGTTTCTTTTTTAAATATATATATATATATATATATATATATACATACATATATATATATATATATATATATATATATATATATATATATATAAATTGATTTTTTACAGAGAGGAAGAGAGAGGGATAGAGAGTTAGAAACATCGATGAGAGAGAAACATGGATCAGCTGCCTTCTGCACACCCCCCACTGGGGATGTGCCCGCAGCCAAGGTACATGCCCTTGACCGGAATCGAACCTGGGACCTTTCAGTCTGCTGGCTGAAGCTCTATCTACTGAGCCAAACCGGTTTTGAGGGGCCCGAGTTTCGATTCCCCAGCACTGGGACACAGGTCTCCAGGGGTCACCACTGGATTCTGGTTTCCTCTAAGACACTGCTACTTACCCTTCGCTGGGTACACCGCCGAGGGTTCCCATTGCTTTGGCCTCTGCTGCACTAGGACTGGCCAGTTGCCTGGGGCCCGGAGGATCAGGAAGGAGTGGCAAGCCAGGCCGGAGGGACCGAGGCTCCGCTGGGAGCAGGCCTGTTACTCAGCAACAGCGTGAGGATCAGGCCTGCCTGCACTGGGCCCCTAGATGCCCACATGGGTCGCCCCACAGCAGGGAAACGTGGCCAAGGGGAGCTGGAAGCAAGCAGCATCGGCCGGAAGTTGGGCTGCTGCTGGCCGGAAGGGGGCTGCCACCATCCGTGAGCTTGGCACCCAGGAAGGGCCTCTGTTTTATATATACCCCACTATGCTCTGGGGAACAGATCAAAGTAGTCAGACTTTGGGTTCACCCAGTGGTCTGTGTTGGGTTGTTTCTAATCAGGCCAAAGAGAAAGCTTCCTTTTCCAGTCCCAAACTCGGCTCATCAAGTTAGTACTTATTTAGTAAACTAGGGGCCCGGTGCACGAAATCTGTGCACTGGGGGTGGGTGGTCCCTCAACCCAACCTGCCCCCTCTCACATACTGGGAGCCCTCAGGGGATGTCCAACTGATGGCTCATCCCCAGCCTGGTGAGGCTTTAGGCCTTGGGCACCCAGCCATAGCCCTGCTCAGCTCAGTACCAGCTGCCTGCCAGCACCTGGCCCCAGGGGCTGGGCGCTCGCCGCCACCACAGTCTCATCTCCACCCCCGGGCCGGTGCTTGTGCCACTTGGCCCCGCCCCCACTCCTGATTGGCTGGTAGCATAGCCAATCAGGAGCGAAGGTACGGTCAAATATGCATGTTTCTCTTTTATTATATAGGATTATATAGGATAGGCAATAGGAAAGGAGAATAAAAATAAAAGAGGAAATAACAATGGAAGACTTAAATTATGATGTAAGGCAACAGTAACTCTCACACGTGAATGCATGTCTTCTAATGTCCAAGGGAATTCTATGAACTGTCATTTCTGAAGACCACACACCCCAGGTTTCGTCTCGGTATAGTCTCAGTATTATGTTGTGGACTATGAACCATTGAGAGTCAAATGTTAGTAAAGTCAAAATACATGCCAAAAGTAGGATTTGAGAGTGGTAAAATGGAAGTACGTTTCTTCTAGAATAGACTTTATTTCTTTAAAAAATATTAAGTGAGATACTGACATAAAGGCCACAGTGGTCAAATAGTAATTGCTAGTAAGGAAATGGAAGCACAGGGAGGTAAGGTGATTTGCTTAAGTCCACCCACTTGGTCCTTGGTAAGTGGTAGAATCAGTAATCATCCTAGATGGCTTGACCCCTTGGCCCAGACTTTTTGCTATGCTGCCTTGCAAAGGCTGAAAAAATTGGTCATATGTTGTTATTGTCATTCGTTTCTCCTTATTTTTATTTTATACGTAAATAATAACATATTAGAAGTACCCCAATCTAACCCAAAGAGGAGTTTTATGAATAGTTTGATTACGAATTGTGTTACCATATGATCAGTGAATCTTGAAACCGAAAGTTTTAGTATTCTTTCAAATGAATAGAGATGATTTTTATGATTTCTGGGCTTTGGAGACCATAGAGATTTAATTCTATTATTTACTAGTTCTAGAAACTTCATTAAAATACCTAAATTTTCTGAGTCTCCATTTTCTTAAAAATTAGATTGAACCTCCTTTATGAGATGGCTTGGAGATTCACTGGGTAAAGTGTGGGATGTGCTAACTGCTTACTAAATGCTTGTTCTTTTCTTCATGGGTTTTGGAAGAAATTAGTATCAAATATTATCCCAACTCACCTAATCCTATAAAGTTCTAAGATTATCATCTCTATATCATCATACTTGAGGCCTGGTGCATGAAATTCATACACAGGTAGAGTCCCTAGGCCTGGCTGGTGATTGGGGCCGATCTGTGGGGAGATCAGGGGAAGCCCCTGCTGGCACCCACCTTGGCTAGCCTGGCACCACCCACTGGCCAGCCCCACCCCTCACCGCTGCCACTGTTCGCCTCCTTGATGGGATAATTGGGGGGCCCTTGCTGGCACCCACCTTGGCTGACCTGGGGCCTACAGGCAGCTCTTGAGTTGAGTGTCTGCCCCCTGGTGGTCAGTGTATATCATAGCGACCAGTTGTTCCATCAGTCCAGTCATTTTGCCAGTTAGTCTATTTACATATTAGGCTTTCATTATATAGGATATTGTTCTTCATGAGCATCAAATGCTGTGAATGTTTACATGTCTGAATATCTTAACTGGTTGAAATAAGTAAATGGAAATCAGAAAACATTAGGTTTTCCTTGTTTCTTTGCTGGAAGTTCATCACAAACCCAGAGAGTCCAGAATGGCCATGGAAAAAAAAGTAGGTATAGGAATTTTTAATATATTGGATGTTCTGTGGACTTAAAAACTAGTTTCCACTTGAAATGTTTCTTAAATCTACTCATTGCTATTACCTAAGTCTTTTCCTGAGTTAGAGCCATCGATTTTCTGGGGTATAATTGGGACTGAGGTAGAATCCATTTGTATTTTCATTTTATGAATCCAAGAAAGAATATTTCAGTTAATTTAAAAAACACATGTGGGAATATTTCTGTCTTATCTTTTAAATTTTAAGTTGAATTCTCACTAATTATAAATTATGTCTTCTTTTTGCTTCAAGTATTTCACAGAATGCAATATTTGGTAATGGCAAGAGTCATTTTTTTCTGTTCATTTGTTCATAATAGGAAAGTAAGTTAATAGTTTTTGCCTCAAAGCACTTTATATAAGTAATTTCATTTTCTTTAGCTAGAAACACATTATAGAGAGTTAATACATCAAGATACAATGTTATGTTTCTCTCTTGACTGTTTTGAGACTGCCATCTGTTCTGAGAATTTGTGTTTGAAAAAGCAGCCACTATGAACTTTGCTTTTAAAATTGTTTTTGGATTCTCTGCAGCAAGCCAGAGAGTGCTTGCCTATATTCTGAGCTAAAATCAATCACATTGTACAAAAATAAATAAATAAATAAATAAATCAAGCCTATGTTTAATGAGAACACAAGCAAATGTATTTACAAAGATGGGTCAGCAAAATGAATTTGCTTTTAGTTCTCTTCATAGATGGCTCTTTCTGAAAGAATATTAGCTTGTTTGTGGTTAGTTGAAGCTGAGAGTAGGCGGGGAATATTGACGTTTAATCAGGATTTATTGGATCATCTTTTACAACAAAATATGGGGATTTCATTAGTGTTCAGTGGATGGAACCCTATTTGTAGTAAGGAAATTTAGTTCTTCATGCCTCAAAACAGCTTCCTATTAATATGTGTGTATGTATATGCATGTACATGTGTGTGTGTGTATGTGTATATATATGTGTGTGTGTGTATATACATATATACACACACACACATATATATACACACACACTCTCCTCTTATCAAGACAAAGAACTCCTGTTCTTCCTCATGAACTATTTCCATTTCTCTCCTCTTCCAGACTTGTTAGCATTGCACTTCCTCTTTCTCTAGTGGTTGGTGTGCCATATAAATAGTTTTGGCCAATGACTTGTGGGCAGAACTGACATGACAAAATGGGAAGAAAATTGATCTGTGCCTTGAGCACCTCAAGAGCTTCCTTGCTTCTGACACAGTGACCTTAGGAGATCAGGGTGCTGTGTCATCCTGGGTCTCCCAGTACCCACAATGACTGGTATACTTGCTGACATGCATGGGCAGTTAGCAGGAGAGAGCGATTAATCTTTGTTTGAAACCACGAAGGTTAAGGGGCTGTCTGTCCTACATTATAATCCCACCTGTCCTCACATAATTCAGCAAACTGCATAAACATTGTTGCTGTAGTTTAAGAAAAGAATTATCATCATCATCATCATCATCATCATCTGGGAGATTTAAGCTTTATGCACCATGCTCATATTTGCTGAATTTAATTTCCAAATCTCTGATAGATTGTTATACTATCTGCAGGTATAGGAGTCTCAAAAATGTATATACATAAAGACAGTGCTTATTAAAATACATTTCATTTATAAAATTGAGCTATCAGCTGTTAAAGTGTATATACATTTTTTGGGGGGATACCCTGTATATTATTTTAAACTAGAGGCCCAGTGCATGAAATTCATGCATGGCAGGGGTGGGGGAGAATGTCTCTCAGCCAATCCTGCACCCTCTCCAATCTGGGACCCCTTGAGGGATGTCTGACTGCCCGTTTAGGCCCATTCCTGGTAGGATCTGGCCTAAACAGGCAGTCAGACATCCCTTCACAATCCAGGACTGCTGGCTCCCAATTGCTCGTCTGCCTGCCTTCCTGATTGCCCCTAAATGCTTCTGCCTGCCAGCCTGATCACCCCTAACCACTGCCCTGACAGCCTGATTGATGTATAACTTCTCCCCTGCCAACCTGTTTGCCCCCAACTTCCCTTCTCTGCTGGCCTGGTCACCCCTAACTGCCCTCCTCTGCAGGCTTGACTGCCCCAACTGGCCTCCCTTGCAGGCCTGGAGCCTCCCAACAGCCCCTCCCCACTGCTGGCCATCTTGTGGTGGCCATCTTGTATCCACATGGGGGCAGCCCTCTTGTGTGTTGGAGTGATGGTAAATCTGAGTGTTACTCTTTTATTAGCTAGGATAGAGGCCTGGTGCATAGGTGAGGGCTAGCTGATTTGCCCTGAAGGGTGTCCCAGATCAGGGTGGGGGTTCCCTTGGGGCATGAGGCGGCCTGGGCAAGGGACCTGTGGTTGTTTGCAGGCCGGCCATGACCCCCAGCAACTCAAGCGGAGGCCCTGGGATCTGGGATTAATTTATGTTCTACAATTGAAACTTTGTAGCCTGGAGCAGAGCCAAGCCTTCTGCTCGCTCTATGGAGACAGCCATTTTAGTTTGGATTTATTTTAATTCTATAATTGAAACTTAGTAGCCTAAAGTAGAGGCCTAGGCACTAGGGCTTCCTCCATCGCCCTGGCAACTGTAGTCTCTGCTCTCTTCAGCTTCGTGGCTGCCACCATTTCTGTTGGGATATATCTTCTATAATTGAAACTTTGTAGCATTGAGTGAAGGCCTAGGCTGGCAAGGGCAGGTGGAAAGCTTGGCTTCCTCCATTGCCGGAGAAACCCAAGCCTCCCTCCTGCTCTCAGTGGCCGCAGCCATCTTGGTTAGGGTTCATTTGCATAATTTGCTCCTGATTGGCTGATGAGCATGGCTGTGCACATGGCTTGATTGGAGGTATGGTCAATTTGCATATTACTCTTTTATTAGATAGGACAATATTTTCATTCATCTTAAGAATCGCTAGTGGTTTTATATAAATAGAAACATCAGGTACGAGTTGAAGTAAAATAGAACAACCTGCTTTTTAAAAAACATACATATTTATAAATATTGACTTCAGAGAGAAAGGAAGAAGACAGAGATAGAAACATCAATGATGAGAGAGCCACACCAGCTGGCCTCTTATCCTATCTAATAAAGAGGGAATATGCTAATTGACCATTACTCCATCACAAAGATGGCTGCACCCATAGCTGAGGCCAAGTTCCCATAAGGAGCCTCAACTGTCAATCATCAGGGACCTGAGTCTATGCCCTCCCCCACCCCTGTGGGGCTTGACAGGGGACCTCAGGCCATGCCCCCCACCCAGCAGGCCATACCACCTGCCCTGGTGTCAGGCTGGGAGACCTCAGGCCGCACCCCTGCCCAGTGGGGCTTGATGAGGGACCTGAGGCTGTGCCCCCTCCTGGTGCTGGGCCAGGGAACCTGAGGCTGTGTCTTCCCTGCCCCCTCCAATCTGGCAGAGTTTGACAGGGGATCTCAGGCCATGTCCTCAATCTGGTGGGGCTTGATGGAGGACCTCAAGGCATGCCCCCACTCCCATCTGGGCTGGGGGACCTCAAGCCATGCCCCCCATCCTGCCGCTGGGCCAGGGGACCTGAGGCTATGCCCCCTGCCTGTCAGGGCTTGACAAAGGTGGGACTGGCCAGGTCTGGATCTAGCCCAGTGGGATCTAGCCCAGTGGGAAGGGGGCTGGTTCTCATGCAATTTTGAGGTGCATGGGTGGGGACTTGTCTCTGAGTCCCATGGTGTGCCCTAGACTGACAGGAGGAAGGTTTCATATACATTTTACTAATTTTCTTTCATCTCTGACACTTCTATTATAAAGGGCAAATAGCAATATTAAATTATTTCCTCTAATCCCCTTTTAATGTGCATGAATTTCCTGCACCGGGTCATTCGTTTTAAATAAGCAGATTCAATTTTACAAAAAAGCTCCCCCAATTTCATAAGCAGTATAGCTATGGAATTATTAGAAATTATAGTTGTTGTTATACTAGAGACCCGATGCACAAATTTGTGCACAGGTGGTGTCCAGCTGGTCCATCCCCATCAGGACAGATCGTGCCAGGCTGGCTGGGGGGAGGTGCCATGGGAGGTTGGTGGGCCACCCCTTCCCCCTGGTCAAACTCCTGGTTGAACTCCCAGTCGAGGAAATAATTTACATATTAGCCTTTTATTATAGTATATAGTAATGTGCGAAAGTTGAAACTCATAAAACAGTACTTTCTTAACGTAAACAGAGGAAGTGTTGGAAACATTTTGAAGTTGCCTCTAGAATCCCTACCTTGACAAACAAGCTGTAGGCTCTCCTGATTAGAAGTTCTATAATTTTAAAGCCCATAACTCAAAAGTGTTGTTTCAAAAATTCTTAGGAAATGTAAAAGTTCTAGAATTTAATATTCAAAAAATGTCCTATCTTTAACTTTTTTCTTGTCTATTTGTGAGTCTTTGCAAGCATCCCTCATTTAACATTTGCAATTGAGCCAGAAACAACTTTACATTGTACATGGCTCATCATTGCCTCTTTGAACCTGTTTACTATTAAAAATGCATCCCATTTGTCTACCCACATTTAGTGTCCATGAAAAGTATGGTGTTCTAGTATTTTGTAGAGCTCTCAGGTAGCTGGCCTAGCATTTTGAAGAGATTTTTAAACCAGAGAAAAATGAATTGGTTAATTGGCTGTTTTTCCTCTTTTCATTGAATTTTCTACCTTCCATTATTCAAAATGTACAAACTACCAACTTTTATTTCTGAAGGAAAAGAAGAATAAGGAGGCTAGTGGTGGGAACTTGGAAATAGTTAAAGCCTTTGAGAGCTTTGTGATGAGCCCTGAAGATGTTAAAATGGAGGCAAAAGTTCCATCTCACTCCTGACTGTGGGCACTGGTTTAATGTGAGCAATGATGAAACTGGGGTTGCAGTTAATATCAAATCAAAAATAATAAGTAACTCTGAAAAGATGTCTGGAGAGGGATTTGGATTTGCCTTTCCTCACCTTCCTGCACATTCCTTACCACTTTAGTACTCAGTGTAACACAGGCTCCATAAAATAACCAGACCATGGTATAACAGAAACCCACTATAACACAGCTGTCTGTCAAATGGATACAGACAGAAGTGGGTCAAATTGAATTCTCTGAAGCATAAAGTGATATCATAAGGGCTGCATAAGAAAGTCAGCTTGCCCAAGGAGATTAGTGTGGAAGGGAAGGGGTTCCATTTCATTGTCTCTCTTGATCGAGTTCTTTACTAGTTGTGTCATCTGAGAAGATGCTCTGGACAGCTCCCATGCCGAAGGCCAGGGCTGGAGGCGTGTTTGCTGTCATGCTGCCTTGCCACACAGTGTCAGAAGCATTTGTTAAAGGGATACTAAAATATAGTTCTTTGACTTTCCTCTCACAATGGACATCTTCTATGTCTTATCCTTACATTTAGAGGAATTATTTTCCCCTAAATTCTAACCATGTAAGCCATCAATCAGTGGGACACAGCTGGGGAGACAGGTTCAGGGCATGTCTGAGCCCCTTGTAGGACACCAGGCTGAGAGCTAGCCTGCCTTGCTGTCACTTTTTTGGTATGTCCGCCATCCCTTCTTTTATTTCCTGTCTTTTCTTCCTGTTTCTTAGGCAGCCTCACTAGAGTTTGGGCAAGTTCATGGAAATTCAGTGGCATGAGTGTAAGCCAGAGCAAGTCGTGTTTCTACAGAACTAATTGGCAGTGCTCTCCTGGGTCTGGCAGAGGTGGCCCTGAGCATTTGTTTCGTGTGCAGTGAACACACTGCATTATTGAACCTTCTCTGCTTCTTTTCCTTGTTGAATCAAGGTGTGTGTGTGTGGGGGGGGGGGATTTTTGGTTTCGCATTGTTTTCCAATTATGCTTTTATTCTTTTTTAAAATAATTTAAATTGTCTCCTTTTTTCCCTATTGACCTCTCCTGGGCCACTCCCACCCCCCAACTCATGCCCTCACCCCCCTACTCTGTGTCCACTGGTTATGCTTATATGCATGCATACAAGTTCTTTGCTTTCTCTCTTATCCCTCCATTCCCCATTCCCAACCCCAGCCTTCTCTCTGAGGTTGGACTGTCTGTTCAATGCTTCTATGTCTCTAGGTCTATTTTTGTTCATCAGTTTATATTGTTCACGGTATTCCACAAATGAGTGAGACCATGTGATATTTACCTTTAGCATACTGGCTTATTTCGCTTAGCATACTGCTCTCCAGATCCATCCATGTTGTTGCGAATGGTAAGAATTTTTTTTTTTTACAGCAGCGTAGCATTTCATTGTGTAGATATATTGGTTTCTTAATCCAGTCATCTGCTGATGGGCACTTAAGATGTTTCCAAATCTTAGCTATGGTAAATTGTGCTGCTATGAACATAGGGGTACATATATCCTTTCTGATTGGTGTTTTTAGTTTCTTGGGATATATTCCTAGAAGTGGGATTACTGAGTCAAATGAGAGTTACACTTTTAATTTTTTGAGGAAACTCTCTACTGTTCTCCACAGTGGCTACCCAGTCTGCATTCCCACCAGCAGTGCACGAGGCTTCCCTTTTCTCCACATCCTCTCCAGCACTTGTCATTTGTTGATTTGTTGATGATAGCTATTCTGACAGGTGTGAGATGCTACCTCATTGTTTTGATTTGCATCTCTCAGATGATTAGTGATTTTGAGCAAGTTTTCATATGTCTTTTGGTCTTTTGTATGTCCACTTTTGAAAAGTGTCTATTTAGGTCCTTTGTGCATTTTTTGATTGGATTGTTTATTTTCCTTTTGTTACGTTGTATGAGTTCCCTGTAAATTATTGGATATAACATTGGCAATTTTGTTCTCATGCAGTGGGCTCTCTTGTTGTTTTGCTGATGATTTCTTTTGTTGCGCAGAAGCTTTATATTTTGATGTAGTCCCATTTGTTTATTGATCTCCTTAGTCCATTGTCCTAGGAGCTGTATTGGTAAAGATATTGCTATAACATATGTCTGATATTTTGCTGCCTATGGATACTTCTAAGATTTTTATGGCTTCCCATCTTACATGTAAGTCCTTTAACCATTTTGAGTTTATTTTTGTGTATGGTGTAAGTTGGTGGTTGTTTTTATTTTGTTTATTAGACAGTCCTAAAAGAATAAAGCATAATTCTGTGTGGTTCAATTTAAAGTTGGCACAAACGCCCTGGCTCCATGGCTCAGTTGGTTAGAGCCGCAGTTTGCCACTCTGTTGACTAATGAGTTTGCCGACCACTGGGTTAGAGCATCATCCTATACAAAAGGCTGCAGGTTTAATTCCAGTCAGGGCACATTCCTAGGTTGTGTGTTTGATCTCCAGTCGGATCATGTATGGGAGGCAACAGATTAATGTTTATCTGTTACTCTCTTTCTATTAAAAAAAATCAATAAAAACATATCCTCAGGTAAGAATTGAAAAATAAAAATAAAGATGATACAATAGAATGGCATTTTATGGACCAAACTAATAGAAATATAATGCAAAACACAAATGTGCAAAACACATCTATAACTTTTCCTTTTTTAAAATATATTTTATTGATTTTTTTTACAGAGAAGAAAGAGGGATAGTTAGAAACATCGATGTGAGAGAAACATTGATCAGCTGCCTCCTGCACACCCCCTTACTGGGGGTGTGCCCGCAACTAAGTTACATGCTCTTGACTGGAATTGAACCTGGGACCCCTCGGTCTGCAGGCCGATGCTCTATCCACTGAGCCAAACCAGTTAGGGCTGTAACTTTTCTTATTAGCCCCATCAAAAAGTTTTGAAACAGGTGCAATTATTTTAGTAATACATTTTACTTTATCCCATCTATCTAAACTATTATTTTGAATGTCATAAAATTTATGATTGAGATATTTTACATTGTTTTTGTAATAAAATTTCCATATCTGGTATATATTTTACATTTAAAAACAAAGGTCAAATCAGAGCAGCCACGTTTGAAGTCTCCAATAGCCCATGTTGCAGAGGCCGCTGAAGTAGACAGCACAGCTATAGACTACTATGATAATACAGATTATAGTCTATATTACGGAATACAGACTAAGAATCTCTGGCAGTAATCTTTTGAAACAAAACTGCTGCTTATGTGCTGGTGCTGTACGTTGTGTTTTTCCTCCCAGAATTGTATTGTCCTTAATTGATATCATTTCCAAGAGTTAGAAGGGTAAAAGGCAGATTGCAAAGGCAGTGAAATAAATGTGTAGACTGACATTACCTACTCCTTTCCCTATCTGAAACAGTGCTTGCAGAACACCTTTGCCCCTCATATTGCTGTTGCTCCTTCCTGCATTTCGTCTTTTTCAAAGTGAACAGCTATGCATGGATTGTCAATTATTTCAAAAGCTTTCTTTATATGGTGACCACCCTTGCAATTCTACATGGGAGAGTTAACTCTGTGAAAGAAACTTCTGGAAGCAATTTCCCCTTTGAAAACAAAGTTGGAAGTATAACTTTCCTGGGTCTGTTTAGACCATATTGAATATTTTCTCCCACATTCCGTTTGCAAGGTTTAAATATGATAAAGATATTTTTAAACTGATAGAGTGCATTTCCAGAGCTAAATGCATGAACCTCTGAAAATAGCGGTAACAGAGAACAACAAAGTGAAGACTTGTCCTTTTCTCACATCCTTATAGGCACGTCTCATCTACTTCTTCACACTCCATAACTCCCAGCTGCTCATCTATAGCTTGTCCTGACAGCAATGCTGGGAGTGCACCTGCTCAGAGACTTGGTTTAGCCTTAGATGCCAAAATGCCTTTTTCCTTTCACTTTCATAGGCTAAAAGGATACATATCTGGCACTTGCTTGCAATGAAATTTCCAATGCACTTACATTTCATGATTACAAACTGGACTTAATGGCTTTAAATTTGAAAATAATCATCTTCAGTTTACCTATTGAACTTGATTTTTATGCATAAATATGTGTGATTTAAATATTTTGATAAATTTGGGGGTAAGTAGTTCAAAAGAAAAAGCAGTTACTTTTATTTACTGTGTAGTTACTCTAAAATTAATGTGTACTTTGTGAGGATGTAGTTAATGATTTTATGGTGGTTCTTTTCCTCATTGAACTCTCAATTTATTATTTATTTACGTACATCAGTACAGACTCATGGATTTTGGCTGTAAACTATGGGTTTTAACGTTATAATAATCATTTATTTTGATCTTCAAGTTACCCTAGTCTTTGTCAGTGAGAGAACCTTCAAGCTGTCTTTTGGAATATCCATAATTTTGGGGGGGAGGGGCAATTTGTTACTTTCAGACACAACACGATGTTTTGGGCTCAACTTAATTTCTCTGCCCCAGCTCTGGCACTGTTTGTTTTTACAGGAATTGTGGTTTCTTTTAGTGGATGGTGTTATTTAGAAATGAAGATCATGGGTGCTTGTTGCTAATGGGGCTGTCACTGCTCCCTGGTACTCCAAGTAGACAGAGCTAAGGAATATATTTTATATTCATGCACATAAATATTTCCATCTCCATTTATATCTATATACCTCGAAAACCTTGAGATCATACCGGTATCTCTAATTCCAATTCCCTTCTAGTTTTCTGCATTTTTATATTTGTAATTCCTTACTCTTAACTGTGGTTGATATTATTCTCATTATATATTTTTCAGTTTCCTTGTATGTAGCCAGGCTTGAACTGCCACTCCTGCCACCATCTCTACACTGCAGGGATGCCCTCCCCACCGGGCTTGGTCCTCAGCACTATATGCTGGGCCTCTCTTGGGGGGGGGGGGGGACGCGGCTGCCATTCCTTGTATGGAGTCTCCTGTACGGGTCTAGCTCTGACCATCCACTCTGGCACTACAGCCCTGCCCAGCCCCTCTGCACTGCCTCCCTTGTTCTGCTTACCCCCTTGTCTTGCAGCTGACTTGTTTAGGAAGAAAAATGGGAGAGGAAAGGAAACAAAATCATTTTTTAAGTGGCCAAGTTACATATTCCTGCAGCAAACATAAAATGCCCTTTTGTTATAGGAAAACTATTATTAAATGTAAGTTTCCTGAGTAAGTTTGAAAATATCATTAAATGTTTGAATTTTATTCAATATATAATGAATATATTTTGTGCAGGTGTCAACACACCCTTTCATTCAGCTATTTCTTTTGACATGTATTTTTCATAGCTACACACATTTAAGAACTGAAACAACAGATGAATACCCCCTCAACCCCATTCCTAACCATAGAATTTCCATTGTGCTGACAAGCAAATATCTAGTTACTATAACTCAATCATA
This sequence comes from Antrozous pallidus, assembly GCA_027563665.1. Classification (NCBI taxonomy): domain Eukaryota; kingdom Metazoa; phylum Chordata; class Mammalia; order Chiroptera; family Vespertilionidae; genus Antrozous; species Antrozous pallidus. The sequence continues at coordinate 28,139,542 of CM050527.1, read as the reverse complement.
TAAGAGTATGTGGAATTTCATAAAAAGTATATAATTTGTATTATTTCATGAATTTTAATATCCCCATCTTTACAATACAATAAGCTGCTGTATAAGTTAGCTGAGCTCCATAAAATGGATTGTTAACGTAACCCCAATACCAGACCAGTGGGGAGAATTTCAAGGATGTTCAGTGACACAATGACAAAAGTTAAGATGTTGAGTTTACAAGAAATGTATGTTTGATTTTGCAGCCATGCCTCTTAATACTGTGTATTTACATGGTGCATAATACCTTCAAATTTTAAAAGATGATATTTAAAATCATATTACTAGTATTATATTAACATTTTAAAACTTGTGCTTAATCTTTATATAGTTGTTATTGTATGACATTAAAAAGTAGAGAAATTGCTAACTATAAAAAGCAGTTTAGATTAAGACCTTATGAATATTACATATACTTTCCTGAATATCAAAGAAAAACATCAAGTACTGTTCTGTCAAGATAATGTGGCACTTAGTAATTATTTTAGTAGGGTTTTTTTATTAACCTGGTAGGTAAAGAGAATAGTTTGAATTATTCTTTTTAACAGTACAGTTCAACAATACAATGAAATGTCAATACCTCAGAAAATGAATTAATGATAATTATCAAGAATTATAGTCTAGTCAACCACTGAAAGTAGAATGCAAAGTAGGCTTCAAATTACTTTTATAGATTTAATGTTTCCAATTCATTGCTTGATTTATATATATTTTATTGGGGTGACATTACTTAACATCAACATATAGGTTTCATGTGTGGATTACTAAATTACAATTCAGCATATTGCACTCTGTGTCCGCCGCCATCCAAAGTCTAATCTTCTGTCACCTTTTTTAGGACCCCTTTCCCCTCCCCCCGCCCCCGCACTCCCTCTGGCAACCATCACACTGCTGTTTGTGTTTCATAAGTTTTATATTCTACATCTGAGTGAAATCATACAGTTCTTAGCTTTTCTGTCTGACTTATTTCACTTTACATAATGTTCTCAAGGTCCATCCATGTTGTAAATGATGCTATTTCATCTTTTATTATGTTGATGTTGTGCTCCATTGTGTATATATACCCCATCTTCTTTATCCAGTCCTCTATCACAGGACACTTAGGTTGTTTCTATGTCTTGGCCACTGTGAATAATGCTGCAGTGAACACAGGAGTGCATATATCTGTGTGTATAAATGATTTTGAGTTTTTCAGGTATATACCCAGGAGTGGGATTGTTGGGTCATATGGTAGCTCTATTTTTAATTTTTTGAGGAGTCATAAGACTCCTTTCCATAGTTGTTGAACCAGTCTGTATTCTTACCAGCAGTGAATGAGGGTTCCCTTTTTTCCACAAGCTCTCCAACACTTATTATTGCTTATCTTGTTAATTACCACTCTAACTGGTATAAGGTGGTATTCTCATTTAGTTTTAATTTGCATTTCCCTAATTGCCAGTGAGGTTGAACATCTTCTCATGTATCTATTGGCTGCATATCTTCTTGGGAGAGGTGTATTTTCAGGTCCTCTGCCCACTTTTTGATTGGATTATTTGTTTGGTGTTGAGTTTTATGAGTTCTTGGAAATTAAATATTTTGGAAATTAAACCTCTGTCAGAGCTACTGTTCACAATATTATCTCCCATCTGTTTGACTGCCTGTTTGTTTTGTCCATTTCTTTTGCAAAAACTCTTTAGTTTGATATAGTCCCATTCACTTATTTTGCCTTTACTTCCTTTGGGGTCAAGTCCATAAAATGTCCTCTACCACCCAAGTCTATAAGTTTGGTACCTATATTTTTTCTATGTGACTTAATAGTTTTGGGTTTCATGATCAGGCCTTTCATCCATTTTGAATTAATTTTTGTATGTGGTGACAAACTGCAATCTAGTTCCATTCATTTATTGAAGAGACTATCTTTACTCCAATGTGTATTTCTGGCTCCTTTGTAAAAAATTATCTGTCCATCTACATGTGGTTTTATAGCTGGGTTCTCTATTCTATTGCATTGACCTGTGTATCTGTTTCTCTGCCAATACCATGCTGTTTTGATTACCATAGGTCTGTAGTATATTTTGAAGTCAGATAGCATGTACCTCCAGCTTTATTCTTTTTTTTTTTTCTTTCAGGATTGTTTGGCTTTCTCATTCTATTTTTTTTTTTAATAGCACTGAGATTTTGTTAGGGATTGCATGAACTCTGTATATTTCTTTGAGTGAAATAGCCATTTTAACTATGTTGATTCTTCCCAGGGATATTTATTTCACTTGCTTTTAATACTTAACTTTCCTCATGTCATTAAGGCATATAAGCATCTGAGAAAAACAAATTAAAATCCTACTGTCAAAGGTACAGGAGGAACTAGCATTGGTCAAAGCTGAGATAAACCTCCTTAGTTTAATTCCTGGTGAAGAAAATTACTTGGCAGCCATGAAATCCTAAATGCTCAGCTTTGCTTCAGATTCTCTTGACAATATCCCTTGGGGAAAAGCCTCTATCCATGTTGTTCTGCCCATATAAAAAACAATGATGAGATCTGCATATAAATAGAGCTTCAACTTTTCTTTAAAAAAATATTCAAGTGTTAACCAAATACAGCATGCCTCCCTCATCCCTGGGGGATATGCTTTAAACCCCCCAGTGGATGCCTGAAACCATAGATAGGACTGAGCCCTATATGTGCATTTTTTTCCTACATTTACATGCCTGTGATAAGTTTAAATTACTCATGTCCTTTGGGACCATTAGTAGTAAAATAAGGGTTACTTGAGCACAGGCACTGTTGGAACACTCAGTTATCAGATTGACTGTTGTGATACAAGAAAAACCCCGGGAAAGGATTTGGGGTCCCTTAAGATAAACTTTAACTGTGCAGGTGTTGGGACATTCAAGTAGTTGCTAGCGAAGAGGCCGCTCGCTCTATGCCGGCAGACCAAGGGCAGACCTAGGACCCAAAAGACCAGAAACTGTAATTTCAGTTTTAAGTGTATGCAAAATAATTCTTTTAACTGCCGGAGAAATTATACCACATGAAACATGCGCAATTGCAAATCACACAGCACTTTATTACTCACAAAAGTTCCTGATGCTGTGGGCACAGGCTCAAACGCAGCCCCGGTGGTGCGGTCCTCTTGGGTACGCCAGGATTGGGGGGGGGGGGGGCCTGGTGTTCCTCACCCAACAGCTCAGTTGCATCTTGATGGGGAGGTACTAGCTGTTCTTCTGTCATCTGGCAGGGATAGGAGCGTGGAGCGGCGTCGCTTGCCAGACTGGCAAAAGGATGTACCTTTGTGGTGGTCTCGATAGGCGAGCACTGTTGGCTGGTCAGGACCCATTTTTAAAGCCTGTTCGTTCATATTCACAGCAGTGCAGGTGGCTGTCAATGCACACATGTTCATTTCAAACAGGGCGAGGGGCTACATGTGGTTATCTAGGGATAGCACATCACTCACTCAAATGGTTATCTTAGCAAATAAATCACTTCTAAGTCAGTAATTGAAGTTCAGATCCTTATCTATGGGGTACACACGCTTCAGGGCAGTGAAAAATGGGTCCTTATTATCACACTTTAGGAAGTTTGAGTTAACTTTCTTGAAACGTAAAGTTAACTCAAACTTCCTAATCTTTTTCACATTTTAAAATATTACTATAACACCAAGACAACTACTAAGTGACTAATGGGTGGGAAGCATCAGGATGGGGAGAGAGGAAATATTGGGGCTACTACAAACACTGACCGGAATATTTTCAGATTCTGAGTACATTGAAATTTCTAACTATCTTTTGTTCTACTTCCAGTAATATGTAGACACGTTAGCAAAGATATGGGTGCAAGAATATCCACTGAAGTTTCATCATCAATAGCAGCATGCTGTAGCCATCATCCTGTGCAATGCCAGGCTGCTGGCATCAACTGTGAGGTAGAATAATGGGCGCTAGCAGGGGGAAAAGAAAAACTAAAATTGGTTGGATTAGAAATTTGCAAAATAAGGTGTTTATTATAAGACTACTTTTGAAAAAATATTAATGAAAAGAAGAAAGGTTGGTATATGAAGAAAACTAGGTGGTGGTCTGTGTGCAAACACTACTGCTAATTTTTCATTGAGGTGTGAGATTACAGAGAACATGCATTTCACAGATATTAGGAGTCTGCTTCATACAGGGTGTATTCCAGGATACACACAAAACCTAAGTTCTAGTTGGAGAAGATAGAAAAACCTGCAAATAGATTCACATTTGAATTCTGGATAAGCAAAGTCTATTACTATGAATACTAAATGTTTAAGGTAAAAAGATTGGCTGGTCTATGGACAAAAAGAGGGAGGCAGTGCCTTTCCAAACATGGAGGTAAACGGCTGGTGACCACATGAAACCAGTGCCAGTGGATCTAATTTTCGGTCAATCAGTTCTAATGGTGCCCAGGACTTAAGGCCAGAGATTATTTTTGGTTAACCACTTGTGTGCAGGTGGAAACTGAATATAGTAGCTGGTTCTTAAACTTTTCACACTTTTATTTATACACATTTTGATTTTAGAGAGGAAGGGAGGAGGGAAAGACAGAAACATCATAGATGAGAGGGAATCACTGATGGGCTGCCTCCCCCACACTCCAGGATTGAGTCTGACACCCTGGCATATGCCCTGACCAGGAACTGAACTGTGACCTCCTGATTCATAGGTCAGTGCTCAGCCACCAGGCCACGCTGGCTGGGCCAGAGTCATATTTAAACAAAAATTTATATTCTTTTCTGTTCCCTTTATTATGTTAACCTTACCATTAGGAACCTCTCGTCATAGAAAATGCTAATAGTCAAATTAGCATTGGTCCTGAATTTTCAAATAAAATAGGTTAATTCCTTTTTATAAAATCAGTGGTAAGGTGCTAGTAAAGGTTAGTTGGGATTTAATTTTTTTCATTAATTATTTTATTATAAACCGCAAATTCCACACTGCCAGGACTGTTTGCTTGTTGAGTAAACTAGGAAAATTTAATAACATGTTTGAAAATAACTTTTGTTCATTCAGGTTTTCTTTTGGTATTTGAGCACAATTTGCAATTTTAAAGACTTAAAATTCTATTGAAACTGGTAGAGAAACAACTGAATCTCTTAACTTTTTATAGCAAAGGTATTATTTTAAAATCTTATAGGTAGCATTCATTTATTCAGTGCAATTCAAGTTTCTACCAAAGGCCTCCTCAGTACCAGACACACTACTGCATATGCTCTAGACTCAAAAACTCGTAATCTAAGCAGACAATGCAAACATATGGAGTGATTAAGTGTTTGTTTCTTAATACTGATACTGCCCATGCTTTTCTAACTAGAGTCCCTAAAACGTAGGAAAAAACATTAAATAATCTCTTCTATGCCAAAGTATAGTGGGACAGGGTCCCTTACAGGAGCAATGAGAATCTTCAGGCTAAATTGCTATAAATTTAATACCTCTTTCTCTGCAGGCTCCCTTGATCTTGCCAATTATGTGTGCCACAAAGTTCTCATTTTTCCAGCACCAGTTGCAGACAACAAGCAATTATTTCTTGTTAAGAGACTACAAGTAGAAAATAAAAGACCTCTTCAAAATACCGTGTATTTGTGATTATGGATGGGTGAGGAAGAGCTGATCTGCTGTGTGCCAGCTTCTAAGGATATTTAAAGTTTCCATTTCATTTTTGTGTACACACACATCTATGATTACCCAAGTGTATGTACATATCATGTTGAAATATATGTTCCTGGATATCCCCTCTTTAAAAATACTTTTGATTTTTAGAGAGAAACATGGATCAGGTGCCCCCTGACTGGGAATTGAACCAACAATCTGTTGGTGCCCAGAATGACATCGAACCAACTGACCCATCCTGGCCAGGACACTTGAATTTCCCCTCTTATAATTCAAATCTTCAGCACAAATACTTAGAAACAGGCTTAGTTTGACCAGGCTGCTATGGCAAAATACCACAGACTGGGTAGCTTATAAACAGCAGACTTTTATTTCTCACCGTTCTGGAGGCTGGAAGTCCAGGATCAGAGCACCAGTTGATAGCCAGAGCCTCCTCGCTGTGTCCTCACCAGGTGGAAGGAGCTAGGAGCTCTCGGGAGCCGGCACTCATCCCATTCAGGAGGGCTCCACCCTCCCACCCAGAGCATACACTAACATTAGAGCACAGCAGAAACCAGCAGTTATAACAAAGTTTAAAACAAAATCATCAGAGGGCTCTAACTGGTTTGGCTCAGTGGATAGAGCATCGGCCTGCAGACTAAAGGGTCCCGGGTTTGATTCTGGTCAAGGGCACGTACCTTAGTTGTGGGCACATTCCCAGTACAAGGTGTACAGGAGGCAGCTGATTGGTATCTCTCTCTCATTGATGTTTCTAACTCTCTATCCTTTTCCCTTCTCTCTGTAAAAAAAAAAAAAAAACCAAAATTTTTAAAAATCATCAGGTGAAAACAGAGCTATAGTTACATGTTCACCAGGTAAAGAGCCCATGTCTTTACCTGAAAATGAGTTATGTCGGGCTCCCTAAGCTGAAAGCAAAAATGCCAGCAACAGAGGGAAAGGGGGAGTTATTCCACAATAGGAGGTTACTGCAGAAGTTAGTCTAGTTGGTTAAGAAAGGGATTATAAAATTTTCCTGAGGATTAGGGATTGGCCTTTTTAAGTCATAAGAGTACAGATAATTTATAAGAGTTGAGGAGTCATTGTGCACAAGCTTAGGCCTTGGCAATTTTTTTCTTTAATCCTCACCCTAGGATATATTTACTGAAGAAATATGAGAGAAACATAAATCAGTTGCCTCCCATCTGGGGATTGAACCCACAAGCTAGATAAGGTGCCCTGACCAGGAATCCAACCTGCAACCTTTTGGTACATGGGAATATACCCCAACCAACTAGCCACACAGACCGGCAGGGCAATATTTTCTTCTTTACCCCTTAAGAGAGCAGTGCACGGTGATAACTCCATAGGCGCTTACAGGGGGGGCGGGGGGCGCCCTTTAGCCCAGCATCCCGGTAGGTGCGCACCTGGCGATGCCTGTCTACAGCTGAGGAAACTACAGCTCGGACGGCTGAGCACACTCACCAGCTCCACCAGCGTGCACGGAGGAACGGTTCCCTGGACTAGCTCTTTCTCTAAAATGGGCCTCACAATGGACTTGCCAAGTCTCATTTGCTTCCTCTAAAGGCAAAAAAAGAAGACACTTTGCTTATTTAGGAAATAGACATGTCATAGATGAGCAGTATGAGGTAGATAGAAGTTTCTGCACACGCCACTCCTAGACTCTCAGACCTGAATTTGTGTCCCGCATGAACAGCGTTGGTGCTCTCAGAAGCAGCCAGGCCACCTGTTCACACTCCGGCTTTTATTCCGCCCTGCTGCTTCTGCCTGTCCTACACACAAATCCTTCTTGAAATTACAGATTAAAAAACAATACTCAAAGTTTTAAAAGGTTAGAGATTGCTTTTGTTAATGGCATCAGAATTTTCAACAACAGGATTCATGCCCAAAAGCTAAGTGCATTTTGTACCACTAATATAATTTGACTGAAAGAGTTTATATTCATACTAGTAGATTCCTTTTTAGAGTCCTAGCTATATAAAATGCAACTCTGGTCAGCACATCCTGTCTTATTACATCAGTTCTCAGACCTCCAGCATTACAACAGGCTAGTTTACTGTTTAACCACTCCCCCCAACCCCCCCAAAATGCAACGGCCAGAAGATAGAGCACACAAAACGTCCACCCTCACGCTGGTGTCTTTGTCTTGTCTCTGCCTATGTGCTCCAGGTGGGAGAGTTCCGAGCTCATGCTGCTGAGTGGACAGCCAATGTCACGGCCGAGTTCAAGGAAACCCGGAGGCGGCTGAGTGTGGAGATATACGACAAGTTCCAGCGTGCCACCTCCATTAAGCGGAAGCTCTCTGCAGAGCTGGCTGGGAACCACACCCAGGAGCTGACCCCCTGTAGGAGGACCCTGTCCGTGAACCACCTGGCCACCGAGAGGGATGTCTTGCCTCCCTTACTGAAAGCTGAAAGTATCTATTTGAATGGACTGACGCCACACTGTGTAGGGGAGGAAATTGCTGTTATTGAAAATATTAAATAGCCCTCTCTTTGAAGAGCCTTAGGCATAGCCATAGGTGAGGACTTCTATATGCTCTTTAAGACTGTTGCTGGTAGCATTTTTTAAAATTGTGCATGAACTCCACAAGGGGAATAATAGATATACCCATCACGGTCATCTACCATCAAGAGAATTTGGAATTCTGAGCCAGCACTATCTTTTTGATGATGCTTGTACGGTCTATTTTCTTTGACCAGTGGAATAAAACAAGCAATGTCTGATGCCTTTCTGTGCCCAGACTGTTTTTCTCCCTTTCCCCTAATGTGCCATAAGGCTTCAGAATGAATTATAATTGTTTCTGGTCATAATGTAGCTTCGAGGGATCAGTCCTTAACTTTTCAGGGTCTACCTAACTGAGCCTAGATGTGGACCACGTATGGATGACAACATTTCTTTTTGTAAATGGCAAGAAATTCTTATGCAGCCTTTTACCTAAGAAATTTTCTGTCAGTGCCTTATCTTCTGAAGAAACAGAACCTCTCTAGTTAATATGCGGATTTTCCTTCCCCGCCCCACCCCTAGGCTCACCTGCAGTCCTTTCCCCAGGACTCCCATTTGAATGCCATACCTTGCTGGAAACAGCATGTACAATGACTGAAGTGGTGATGCCCGAAGGAGGACTAGATGCCAAATTAGAAGGATATTGAAGCAACACTCAGAAACCCTAGCGTAAAAGGCACTGCAGCAAAGGAGGTGCACAGATGGCCCCTCTGAGTATTTATTTGTCTCAGGTACCAGTGGTACATATACACAGTGTAATGGTTACCAGGCCAATAAAATGGGCTGTCCCCAGTCTCTTCTTTTCCTGGCAGTATTTGGAATTTATTACTTATTAACAACTATATTTTTTAAAGGTGGAAGAAGAAATATATATATATAATTACCTGACAGAAGAAAACTTTTAAAAATGGATATATTCAGAGGCAATTTAAGACAACTGGTGTGAATTACCATTCTGACAAAGAGAGCAAAACAATGTGTTATGAGCACTTGCTAATTGACATTATACTGCCAGCATCTATTTGCTTTCTGGTGTAGGAAAGGCTTATATGATTTCTCTCTGTGGGTGACATTTGCCAGACAAGGCAAGGCGAAGAGCAGGCAGGGCTGGGCACAGGCCTGGCCTCCCCTGGCCTACCTCTGGAGTGGCGACTGAAGTTGAAACTGGGATCACTGTGATTTTGCACAAGGAAAATGCAGATTGCAGGCATAGTTCATCTCTGACATTAGAGAAAAGGCTGTTATAGCACAATTTAAATCTTGAGAGCTTTTTGTTTAGATAGAAAAGGCCAGTAATCCTTTTAGTTTCATTTCATAGCCTGTAACTTTTTGGATGTTTCCAAAATTCAGAAGAAATTCGGTAAAGGCACCCAACTGATTGCTACTCTTTCTTTTATTTTCATACTTAGATCTGCTGTACATTGTATATATAAATTTTTGAAAATGCAGAAAGAAAATGATTTCCCTAAATATAATTGCAAAACATTTCTTTTACTATTGTGGGGGGTGTATCTAAATAACTGGCATTCATATTAGAGTCTTAATAATGAACCCAGGATCTTTAAAAAAAATCTTAATAGATGCTTATTTTCCAAAATTTAAATTTAAGCTAAAAAATGTAAATATTCAGTTAAAAGTACTTTTATAAACTTAAATTCTAACTGAAATTTTAGAAGGTCAGGCTCTTTGAGAAAGAAAGCTACACTCATTTCCTCAGTAACTGTTCTGAAAGTTCATATGGTGGACTGCACCATGTATAAACTGTGAATTGTACTGACAAATAAAGTTTGTAATTAAAGTCAGCATTTTCTGAGTCTCTTGCTTGCTGCTGAGAATTTAGATCTGATTCTGACTAAGTAGAACTGCAAGATGTTGCTTTCTATGCTGAGTGGCTCCTTTATTCAAAATTTTCAATAAATATTTTTGATGCTGTATTACTACACTCACTAAATACATGCAGAATCTTCTTAAAAAAAACATCCTTTATTGATTTCAGAGAGGAAGGGAGAGAGATGGAAACATCAATGATGAAAGAGAATCACTGATAGGCTACCTCCTGCATGTCCCCTTACTGGGGACAGAGCCTGCAACCCAGGCACGTGCCCTGACCGGGAATTGAACTGGCGACCTCTCGGTTCATGGGTCAACCCTTAACCATGGAGCACACTGGCCAGGCACCCTCCAATTTTATATCCACTGTCTTTCTTTATAAAAAAAATACTTTTATGAACAAATGAATGAAGATGAAAACAGGGATTTAAATATTAAATCCTTGTGTATGCATATCCCACTTTTTCTCTGTTCCATAAACATTTATCTGTCCTCTTCTACTGGCTTAGTAGTAAATGGGATACAAACCAATTATTTCTCCATCAGCTGACCAAAAAGTCAAAGCCAATTCTTTAACTAGACAGACTTGCAATTTGTCATTATATACTCTTACTCCTTATAATCAAGGGTTTCATTACTTTTACTTCCAACTTTGGCTCACAGCATATACTATCAAAGCCTTTTAAGCATAATCTAATCTTGAAAATCTACTTAGAAATTAATTGTAAAACAAATTTGCTGATAGTACTAAGTGGATGTCTTTTATTAGTAGAGAGCAAAATGCACATTTATTACCCTTGCCAAATAAAATGTAGTCTTTTCACACTTAATGGATTTCTTCCCAGATTTTTATAATTTATTAGGCATATTTTGAACTATATCCAACAGAGAATGTTAGTCACTTACATGGTATAATTTTAAAATTAACTCGGAGAGTAAACATTGGTTTTCGTTTAGTTGATTCCTGATTGTAGACTGTATCCCTTTTCACGCTATCCCATTAATTCTGAGTAATATGTTGACTTTCATTATACTGTTTTGAAAACCCTTTAGACTTTTAAATGTATGGCACTAGACTATATTGGGTTGTACCTGTATTTTTTATTTAAAAACTTAAGCCTGGCTGGTATGGCTCAGTGGATAGAGCATGGCCTGCTGACTGAAGGGTCCTGAATTCAATTCTGGTCAAGGGCACAAACCTTGTTTTCCAGCCCTGGTGGGGAATGTGCGAGAGGCAATCGATGTGTTACTCTCACATCAATGTTTTTCTGTCTTTCCCTTTCCCTTCTACTCCCTCTAAAAAATCAATATAAAAATATCCTCAGAGTGATATTACCAAAAAAAATTTTTTAAACAAGCATCAGGTCCATATTCAAATTTTATCATGCCCAAATATTTCAGAGTTGAAAAGGTAATAGCATCAAGATACTCTAAAGACCTCTAACCCATCTAGTTTTTCAGGTGCAGCAACTCAGTTTCTACATGCAATGAGAAAGTTGACTTTAATAGTGCCACGGTCTAGATATATACAAGCAGACTAGCCATGTGTCTGAGTCTCTTCAATGATTACATTGTGCAAACAAATGGTTTACTAAGTCAATATTTTTCAAGAGCCTTTCATGTGCCAATCACTAGATATACTGGGCCAAATAAACATCTGCTGTCAAGGAGACGGCAGGCATGGGTGGGGCAGTGACATGCAGCACACATGGAGAGAGTCTGCTCACTGCAGGGAGCCCTGAACAAAAGGCTCTGGCCTTGGAGGCACTTTTCTCCACCCTGACTCAGCAGCTTTCCACTGCCAGCCCCTCCCCCTTTCCTTCTGCCTCAGCCTCCTGTCCATAAAAAGGCCAGAGGCTGAGGCAGAAGGGGAGGGGCTGGCAGTGGAAAGCTGCTGAGTCAGGGTGGAGAAAAGTGCCTCCATGAGGCCCTAGTAAGGAGGCCTCCACAGCTGGCAGCTGTATCTAAGCTCTAGCCTGCAACGCCATCCAGAAAATGCCCGTGTGTCAGGTGTGGGAAGGGCAGTTCCCCCCCATGATACCAAGTTCCCTCATGACATTGCTTATGATTGGGACTGAAAGATCACCTATAGGATCTTGGCCTGGAATGATCTCCAACTTTAAAATAGGGAAAATGTGAACAGATTGGTGCTTTTAGGTTTACCACTCTGGAGAAAGTGTGGAATAGATGCGGAGGGGAAAGCTGAGATGCATGGCAGAAAGTCAGAGGAGCTCTGGGGTCCCTGAGAGAAGGATTTCAGTCTGAACCATACCAGGGCACTGGATGGATGCTGATGCTTTTTGTTAGCTTTAGGGGTATGGGCAACAGGAAAAAAAAATTTTGAGGAGGAGACTGATATTTTGAATTTAAGATACCTGTAGAGTTACCCAAGTGAAAATCCTCAATGGGCAATTAGAATATGCAAATGCACTCAGGCCAGGAATCCCAAGTAGGGAAATGAATGTGGGAATGACCGACATTAGAAGTCTGCACATTAATAATGACAAAGTGAAGTCTACACAGTCAGTGTTGATTTTAATATTCTAAATGTTAACGCAGCCCTGACCAGTGGCTCGGTTGGTTGGAGCAACATCTCGTACACCAAAAGGGGGCTGGTTTGATTCCCAGTCAGGGCACATATATAAGTACTGCAGGTTTGATCCCTGGGTACGGGTGGCAACTGATCCATGTTTCCCTCTCTCTCAAATCAATTACTTACACAAACACACACACACATGGTGTCCCCCCAAATGTAAACACATTATAAAGGCAGTGTTTATTAAAATACATTTCACTTTAAAAATGTAATAGAATCTAAAGCTATCAGCTGTGTACACCCAATGGCTCTTAGTTCCTAGGCAGCCAACGTGAAAAGTGAAACGTTTTCAGTTTAGCCCCCAAGTTTGTTCAAACTAAGGAAATGAAACCAAAGAATGAGGAGAAGTAGGTAAGTTGCTTGCAAATCCTTCTGAATGGACTTGAACTCAAGCACTAGAGAGCTCCCATGATTAGATTAAATGGAATCAAAGCCATTTTTGACATTGTGGTCTGAAATTCTCACATTGTCCAACCGTGGGCAACCATCATAACCAAGGGAAGTGGTTAGATGGTAAGCAGTTCCATTTGCTACGCTTGCCACAAGCCTGCATTAGCTATGTCTGCATTTTGGAGGTTAGTGGCCTAAGAACAAGCCTTTCTGAAAACCCTTTCACCCTGAGGTTCCTGTAAATCCTCTTTGAGCCTTCCTCCCCCTAGTTCCCTGAAGAAGCCTCCTGCAATAGGGCAGTCTCCCTTAAATAGGTGTTATTCTCATCCAAATCCACGTAGCAATTTCCTGCAATAAAATGAAGCTGAGTTTCCATGGAGGAATTAAGTACATTTCCTATTAATTTGTGGCTATCCTCCACATGGTAAGGCTGAATTATAAAGGCTATAGTTTGAAAATTTCTTACAACGGGTAGTGTAATATGAGCGACATTACAATGAAGGACTCTTGTAATGAATTATTTTGGCAATGGCTCTTTGCAGAAAAAATATATTTAATCAAATCTTGATAATTTTCTGCCAATTAGGTGTAGCAACGCCCTCTGCACACTGCAGAAAATGCTCCCCAAATCAAAGATTTGGAAATGCTTTTCACTCAGTGCACTACTCAGTCTAGTGCATCTGGGCTTTTCCAATGTCTCTAAATTGACTGCTCTGAAATTGTTACGTAACTAAGTGAATCTGATCTCTTGTTAACTTGACTGTGGAGAATCAAAGGTCTATATCAGTCTTTCCCAAAAGTATTTAGTGAAACACTACCCTTCAGAATTCTTTGGGGGTAGGAAGGAGGGGCGGTGAAGAATGTTTTGTGGTAAAAAAAACAAAAACAAAAAAGGGATACACCATACAGTATAGCCAACTCAAAGATCCACAACTGACATCAGTAAACTATAAAGGCTTTGAGAAGTCCTATATTTGCTAGCTAATTGCTCCCAAACTTAGCAGCCTAAAACAAACATTTGTTATCGTTTCTAAAGACAAGGAATGACTTACCTGTGGTGCAGGGTCTTTCAGGAGGTTCAGTCAAGCTGCTGGCCGGGGCTGCAGTTATATAAAGGCTTGGCCAGGGCAGGGGAGTCTGTTTCAAAGATGGCTCCATCTCACAGCTGTTGCCAGGAGGAATCAATTCTTCAGCACATACACCTGCCTCTTGCAGCACTGCTGAGTGTCCGTAACATGGCAGCTTGCTTCCCAAAGAATGGGTGGCCTGAGAAAGAGAGCAAGCAGGAAGCTATAGTGCTATTTTTGGACACCACAAATGGTTTTAATCCATCATTTTCTTCACCTGACCACAGAAGCTTTGACTGTAATACCTATTACCATAGCTAATAATCCTGTAGAATGAAACAAAATTGGGGAATTGCTGTTATACTATTGTTATTTCTCCTCAAGGAAATGTAGAAACATGAAAAATATATAGATTATGTTGAATGAATATATATATATATATATATATATATACACACACACACACATATATATGTATACGTACATATATATATACACACACACACACATATGTATATGTATATGTGTGTGTGTATAAATTGGTAATGTGACCAAATATTTTTGGGTTTTTCTATTTTCTAATTTTGCAAGTATTGGTTGGACATTTTAAGAGCAAAAGAAATTATACAAATGTTTAAAAATTCTCAATCGTTTTCACACAACACACATAATGCTCATTCTATGTATAGTGTGTTATGGTTGGAGGCACTTTTATGGTTAAATAACATTCCAGACCAGAGTATTTCTCCAGCTTAGATATAGAATGGTAACAGTTGCAGGATCGATAAGGTGATGATCATGGCCTCTGCCAGCATTCCCTTGGACAGTTTTGAGAAATTATAAGTATACTAGAGACCCAATGCACAAAGATTCATGTAAAAATGAGCCTTTCTTCCCCAGGCTGCTGGCACTGCCTTCACTCTGGCGGGAGCCACCTTTCTGCCTTCCCACTACTTGCCCAGAAGCCCCTAGCAGCTGGGGTGGTGCAGAACACCTGTGTTGTTGTGGCAACAACACAAGTGTCCCATCCCACCTCTGGCTCCTCAGCACCTGCATATGCAAATTAACCCACCATCTTTGATGGGTTAATTTGATAGTTACTCTTGATTGGCTAGTGGGCATCATGCAGGTATGGTCAATTAGCATGTTTCTCTTTTATTAGTGTAGATGAATCTTCAAAATGGAAGCAGAAGGCAATGTATGCACAGATCTATTAGACACCAATACTTGTTAGTAAACCAATTGAACATCATTGCATATTTAAGAAAAATAATTTTTGGTTTCAGGCAGAAGTTCAAGCTTTTCACAATATGAACTAATAAAATAATTCTTGGCCCAGCCAGCATGGCTCAGTGGTTGAGTGGCAACCTATGAACCAGAAGGTCACAGTCGATTCCCAGTCGGGGCACATGCCAGATTGTGGGCTCAGTCCCCAGTGAGAGGCATGCAGGAGGCAGCAGCTAATCAATGATTCTGTCATTGTTGATGTTTCTATCTCTCTCCCTCTTCCTTCCTCTCTGAAATCAATAGAAATATATTTAAAATAATTTTTGGACAGATCTCAGATAGTGCATAACCATTATGCATACTTAAAAATGTAAATCTCTAAAAAGAAAGGAAAACTGGTCATTAGAGGTATGGATATGACTTCCCACAAGTGAAACACATTCTGTCTTGCTCAATATTTAAGGATGACTTTCTTACATGCTATATGCATATACTTTATCATCAGGAAATATTTTCTATGACTAGATATACAACAATTCTAAAATGTCTACAATTCCTTTTTGTCCAGTGTAAAAAAACAAGGGTGTGTCAATTGTATTATGAGAGATTGGTATGCACCTTAAACATAAACTCTGACCAATCTACAGAGCCAGATATTATAGTGTTAAATGCTTCTCCAGCTTTCGGGTGAAATTGTGACAGTTGCTCTTAGCAGAGAAAACTCATCAAGAATGTGTTTAAGTTTTGTTTGGGTGAGTTTGCTCAGATGGGCACGGCATAGTGATGATGACAATGTAAATGCCAAGGAGTTGCCCTCCGTTTCATGGGCACAGTCTAGAATTCTTGGCCAGTCATGTTCAAGATGTTTGCTTGAAATAATTAACAAATTATGTAAAGAATGGATAGCTCAGTAAAAACCACAAGTCAAAATAAGTCATAACTGGGTTGAATAAGACAGAAGAATTAACCTTATATATTACTTAAATTTTATTTTAAAGACTATAAATTCATCATCCCATATTCCAACATATATAATGTACCAAATTTTACCATAGATTTAAATAGATTGCTCCAATCATCCACATTTTACCATCCCAGAACCTCATATTAACGCCATTCTTATTTATTTGAAAACAGATAAATTTTTCTTTTGCTGGATGTCACACATTAAGTTCTATGAAAAATATTATAAAGAATCAGATCTAATCTGGCTGGTGAGGCTGTTTGACCTATCAACCAGGAGGTCATGGTTCAATTCCCAGCCAGGCTATATGCCCTGGTTATGGGCTCCATCCTTAGTTAGGGTTGTGCAGGAGGCAGCCAACCAATGTTTCTCTCTCATCATTGATGTTTCTATCTCTCTCTCCCTCTCCCTTTCTCTCTAAAATAAAAAAATCATATTTAGTCTAATATCACTTTAAAAATAATACCAGTTTTTAACTGGAACTTCATTAAGATATATATCAAAAGAAGAATGCAAGGCATAAAATAATAGATGTCAAAAAACTTACATAATTGGAGGAGGTGTGATCTCTTTCGTCTTGAGATTCACAGAAGACTTACAGAAGAACTAATATGTGAGATATAACCAGTAAGGGTAATGAGATTTTGATATTAAGGAGGAGGTGAAAATATTTGGAGTCCTTTTATTGCTCTTCCCCTTTCCTCCAATCAAATATGAAAAAGAAGTTAGATGTACAAGAGATTATCTGGGGAAATACTGGTAATAGTTTCCTAAGGTTCCCATAACAAAGTATCACAAACTTGGTGGCTTAAAACAACAAATTTATTGTCTCACAGTTCTGGAGGCTAGAGGTCTCAAATCAAGGTGTTGGCAGGACCATGCTGCCTGCAAGACCTCTGGGGAAAAATCCTTTCACATCTCCTCCAGCTCCTGGTAAACCTACATGCTCTAATCTCTGTCTCTGTCTTCACCTGACTGTCTTCCAAACTGCTCTTCTTATAAAGGATAGCTGTGTCCTACTGGGTCAAGAGTTTACCCGAATGATCTTATCCTAACTTGATTATATCTGCAAAGAGCCAATGTCTAAACAAAGTCACATTTATGGGCACTAGGGGTTAGATCTTCAACATTTATTTTGAGGGGGAAACTATTAAAGCTCTAACAATACTTAAATCAACTGATAGTTGTTGGCATCAATTCAATGCTAAGACGAGAACCTAAATTTGGAATATGGGGTGTGGTGAAGAATGAAACTTTATTCAGTGCAGGCAACTCAATTGTGAAGCAACATGGGATATCAGCATGGCTGTGGAACAGCTAGTGTTACTACTCAATTATGAAGCAGCAGTGCTGTGGAATAGCATAGCTGTGAGGCGGCTCTGGGATGAGGAAACCCCGGGGCAAGGTTGCTCTCCTGCTAGACTAAACTCTGCTCTGCTGAGATGTCTTTGATGTTCTAGCCCAGAAACAATTTTCAGTCTTTGATGGAAAGGTAAAGTGTGCCCCTTAGCCACAGAGGAGCTAACTTATTTATAGAGAAGACCTGCCCTTACCCTCAATATACAAATGAGGACTCCAAATCCTTATAGCTTTATTGCCAAAAGGCAGTGTCCTGATTAGTCATAAGGAAACTACTCTGATTAATGGGTGAAAATACTAATGGTGGGGAGGGAATGCAGCTGCATTGCTCTGGATAGGGAAAGTATCAGTCCTATGGGACACAGTGAAAGCAGTCCTGAGAGGGAAGAGCATAGCTCTACAGGCCTACCTAAACAAACAAACAAACAAAAACAAAACAAGAAAAACTGGTAATAAATGATCTAACCCTAAAACTTAAAGAATTAGCAAGAAGCAACAAGAAAAGCCCAGAATAAGCAGAAGAAAAAAATTATAAAGATCAGAGGGGAAAGAAACGACATAGAGACAAAAACAAAACAAAACAAAACCCCCCAATACAAAAGCTCAGTAAAACCAAGAGCTGGTTCTTTGAAAAGATAAACAAGATTGATGAACCTCTAACCAGGCTCACCAAGAAACAAAGAGAGAGGACCCAAATAAACAAAATAAGAAATGACAGAGGTAAAGTAACAACCAACCTCACAGACATACAAAGAATTGTAAAATAATACTACAAATAACTCTACTCCAGCAAAGTAAACAGCCTAGATGAAATGGACATATTCTGGAAAAAAAAAAATTCCAAAACTCAATCAGGAAGAATAAAAAAACCTGAGTAGGCCGATAATTTCTGATGAGATTGAAACAGTAATCAAAAAACTTCCAGCAAACAAAAGCCCTGGTCCAGTTGGTTTCACAAGGGAGTTTTACCAGACATTCAAAGAACTAAAACCTATCCTCCTCAGGCTATTCCAAAAAATTCAAGAGGAAGGCACACTTCCAAGCTCTTTCTATGAAGTCAGTATTACCCTAGTCCCAAAATCAGACAAAGACACTACAAAGAAAGAGAATTACAGGCCAATATCCCTGATGAACACAGATGCTAAAATCCTCAACAAAATTCTGCAAATCGGATCCAGCATTACATTTAAAAGATCATACACCATGATCATGTGGGATTTATTCTGGGGATGCAAAGCTGGTACAATATCTACAAATCAATAAATGTTACACATCACATAAACAAATTGAGAGATAAAAATCACATAATCATATCAACTGGTGCAGAAAAAGCAATGCAAAATCCAACAACCTTTTAAAAAATATATGTATATATTATTGCTTTTTTACAGCGAGGAAGGGAGAAGGATAGAGAGTTAGAAACATCTATGAGAGAGAAACATTGAGCAGCTGCCTCTTGCATACTTCCTACTGGGGATGTGCCTGCAACTAACGTACATGCCCTTGACCGGAGTCGAACCTGGGACCTTTCAGTCTATAGGCCAACACTCTCTCCTCTGAGCCAAACCAGTTAGGGCCCAACACCCTCTTGATAAAAACTCTCAGCAAAGTGAGAACAAGGGGTCATATCTCAACATAATAAAAGCCTTATATGACAAACCTTTACCAACATCATACTCAATAGGCAAAAACTAAAACCATTTTCCCTATGAACAGGAACAAGACAGGGATGCCCACTTTTACCCCTCCTGTTTGATGTAGTACTAAAAGTCCTAGCCATAGCAATCAGACAAGAATCCTATCTAGTAAAAGAGTAACATGCAAATGTGACCGTACCTTGGCTCCTGATTGGCTATGCTACCAGCCAATCAGGAGCGAGGGGCAGGGCTGAGCCACATGCAAGGCAGGGGGCAGGGCCTAGGCGCACGGGAGGCCAGGGAGGGGGTCGGCAGTGGGATGGGAGGGGCCGACCTGCACATGGCTTGTGATGGGAGCCGCGCAGGACAGGAAGGGCCTGCCGGCAACTGGAGGGGTGACCTGCGCAGTGGGCGAGATGGGAGCCGCACGGGACAAGAGGGGCAGGATGGGAGCCAGACGGGATGGCAGCCATGTGGGATGGGAGGGGCAGGATGGGTGGGGCCAGCTGGTGCACCGAGGGGGACCGGAGCCGCATGGGAAGAAAGCTGCGCAGGACAGAATGGGTGGGATGGGAGGGGCCAGCCGGCACGCCCCGTGGGACAGGAGCTGCACGGACAGGAGGCAGGCAAGGCCGGCGCATGTGGCTGCCGAGTGTGGGTGCCCCCGGGACTGGCAGTGGCCACTGGGGCTAAGGCCAGGGCTGGGTGGGCAGGCCGGGGCAGAGCCAACCAACAGCCCCATTCCAGGGTGATGGCTGGGTGCCCAAGGCCTAAACCTTCGGCCAAGGGTGAGGGGACAGTAGGACATCCCCTGAGGGGTCCCAGTACGTGTGAGGGGGCAGGTTGGGCTGAGGGATCACTCACCCCCAGTGCACGAATTTCGTGCCCCAGGGCCCTAGTAAGAAATAAAAGGCATCTAAATTGGAAAAGAAGAAGTAAAACTGTCATTATTCACAGATGACATGATATTGTACATAGAAAACCCTAAAGACTCCATTTAAAAACTACTAGACTAATAAATGAATTTGGCAATATAGCAGGATACAAAATTAACCCCAAAAATCTATAGCTTTTTTATATACCAATAATGAACTCACAGAAAGAGAAACAAACAAAAAATCCCATTTACCATTGCACCAAATAAATTAAGATACCTATGGATAAACTTAACTAAGGAGGTAAAAGACCTATGCGTGGAAAACTACAGGACATTGAAAAAGAGATAGAGGAAGACATAAATGTAAGGATATAACACATTCATGGATTAGTAGAATCAACATCATTAAAATGTCCATACTACCCAAAACAATCTATAGATTCAATGCAATCCCCATTAAAATACCAACAACATATTTCACAGACCTAAAACAAATACTCCAAAAATTCATATGTAATTTAAAAAAAAACACACACACAAAAAAAAACCCTGAATAGCCACAGCAGTACTGAGAAAGAAGAACAAAGTTGGAGGGATCACAATACCAGATATCAAGCTATATTACAAAGCCACTGTTCTCAAAACAGCCTGGTATTGGCACAAGAACAGACATATAGATCAATGGAATAGAACAGAGATTGACCCAAGCAATTATGCTCAATTAATATTTGACAAAGGAGGCAAGAGCATACAGTGGAGTCAAGACAGTCTCTTCAATAAATGATATTGGGAAAATTGGACAGATACATGCAATAAAAATGCATTTTTACTTTTTACCACTCTGTTGACTAATAAGTTTGCCAACCACTGACCTAGACTCTCAATTCCAATAATTACAGGCTGTTGTTGTTCCCTTTGATTAAGCCTCTATACCAGTGGTTGGCAAACTCAGTCAACAGAGTGGCAAACCGCAGCTCGTGAGTTGTATGTGGCTCGCAAGCTGCAGTTTGCTGACCACTGAATACAATGGAATATGATGGTGCTGTAAAAAAGGAAGAACTCTTACCATTCACAACAGCTGAATAGACATGGAGAGCATTATGCTAAGTGAAATAAGCCAGTCTGAGAAGGATAAATATCACTCATTTATGGAATATAATGAACAACATATAAACTGATGAACAAAAATAGATCCAGAGACAGAAGCATCGAACAGACCGTCAAACCTCAGAGGGCAGGCAGGGGCAGCTGCGGGGAATGGTGGCGGGAGGGGGGGAGGGGAATAAGAGATCAACCAAAGGACTTGTATGCATGCATATAAGCAAAACCAATGGACACAGACAGTAGGGGGTGAGGGCATGTGCTGGGGGTGGGAGCAGCCAGGGAGAGGTCAGTGGGGGGAAAAGAATACACATGTAATACTTTAAACAATAAAGAATTTAAATTTTAAAAAGCACATGGATTAAAATCTGTGTGATTATTTGTACAGTTTTGCTTTGGCTGCTAAGAATCATATTCTACTCAATCTCTTTGCTCAGTTGCAAGTAAGGCATTATTTACCTTTCACATTCCAAGGAACTATATTATTAGATAAGAAAAAACTATATAAGTGAAGACTGAGCCAGAGGCACTGGGATAGCCTAAGGGTAATGCTGACTACAAATAAAATGTACCAGGAATCCTCTTCTATCTTTTAAGTGAATCTATATGTCTACTGATTCTGAAACTAAATTAAATGCCACCATCTCAAGTAAGTTGGTGTAATTACAACATATCCAATTACATCTATTCAGAAGCCATATTTCTTTGATCCATTAAAGTTAATAAGGGGAGACTTTAATTAGTGCCATCCCCCTGAGAATAAAGAATAGGAAGATTGATATAGCCTGGAATATTAGTGGTTTCTCACTAGTCTCCTACAGGAACTGTCTCTTGGAAACCCCAGAGTAAATGTATTTTCTTAAGAGACATAATGTGGCCCCAGTGTTTACACGTTCTTCTCTGGGATATTATCCCGAGGAAATAATTTTAGGGAGAAAAAAAATCTGCAAATATGAAGATGCATTTAGAAGTGTTGATTATGTAACCAGTCATCATTAGATCACAGGGGCCGCATTATTAGTAAGAACTTGAAATTCCTGAGGTCTTTTCCTCACCTTCTGGCAAATGCTATTCCCAGAGGTGTCTCCCATGTGCCCACAAACAAGTGTGCGGGAGAGCCTCATCTTTGCTGTCTGTGGCTCCCAGTGGGCACCACTATCTCTCAATAGGTGTTACCTCTGCTGCTTTTATGAAACACTCACTTGTGACTCTTTCTTTGCTTAAGTTGTGACACTCTTTGGTAGCAAAATGGAGAATATCCCAAAAGCTATTTTACTTCAAGACCTCAATAGTTTATTGAGAAATTGAAATTTTTAAAAATTATGTTAGTTTTTACATATAGGAGGTAAACTCCCATATACAAAAAGGAGTCCACATGGCTATATTGGGTATGGACTCTTTTTTTTAAATAAATTTTTATTGATTTCAGACAGAGGGAGCGAGAGGAGAGATAGAAATATCAATGATGAGAGAGAATCATCGAGCAGCTGCCTTCCGCTCGGCTTTTACTTGGAATTGAGCTTGAAACCAGGGTGTGTGCCCTGACTGGGAATCGAATGCTGACCTCCTGGTTCACCGGTCAATACTCAACCACTGAGCAACACTGGCTGAGCTGGGTATAAATTTTGAGTGACAGCCAACAAACTGAACTGAAGTCAGTATTCCTTTCTGAGCCCGGCATTCTGTTGCTATGCTAAAATCATCATGCTGCACCTCTGTTCCAGGCCGCCATCCAGACAGGCTTCTTTTTGGGCACAGAACACCAGTGAGCGAGGCATGACTAGACCCACCTAAGTTTCAGGTGAGGCTCAAAGCTGAACTGTTGCCACAATGCTATTATTAAAAAACTAGAAATAAAGCCATATAAAAATACATAGTGTATTGTGCTTATATATTACTAGAGGCCACAGGCACAAAAATTCATGCAAGAGTAGGTCTTTCTTCCTCCCAGCTGCTGGCAGGCACCTGAGGCCCCAGGCTGTTTCCCTCCGGCTCTGGCCCCGGCTTTATCTGGAAGGACATCTGGTCTAATTAGCATATTACTCTTTTATAATAGAATAGTATATTCAATAGAATAGTATATATACTTCCCCAAAACTATTGAGTGGGGCAGAGAAAAACTTTACACTAATAAAAGAAAAACACGCAAATTGACTGTCACTTCAATATGCCCACCAGCCAATCAGGAGTATGCAAATTAAGGTGGTGGGCGCCCCACCCCTCTGCCACTCTGGGGCTCTGGGTAGCATGAATGCAGGCATGGAGTGGCTGGGTGGGGCAGGAAGCCTGCTATAAGGGGGAAGGCATGGAGGAGGGCAGAGGGAGCTACAGGAGTGGGCTCTGCCCAAAGAGAAGACTGAAGGCAGCACAGAGGGAAGGCCTGGGTTCCGGGTGCTGGAGGAAAACCAGTGCCGGCAGCCAGGGGAAGGAAGGCCTATTGCATGAATCTCTTCGTGCAATGGGCCTCTGGTATGGTAATAATCCACTAACACTTGAAAAATCCATTGAAGAAGCCTATGGGATTCCAAGGGAAAGGGAGAGCAGACAGAAATTCTGTCATAGCCTGGAAAGTAATTCCAGTCCAGAGGACAGGGGCTGGCCAAGGTGGGAGACCACCTGGGGTAAGGCCCTGGGGCAGTAGGAATCTTGACTGATGGGGGAAATCAGCAGAGAAAATGATATGATGTTGGAAGGAGGATGCCAGGAGAACATTAATTTCTTTTGGGTTATGCTTTGGGCTGATCCAGACTTCAATATTTATTTCTTCTTAGAGTGTCATAATG
Source organism: Antrozous pallidus (assembly GCA_027563665.1). Lineage (NCBI taxonomy): Eukaryota > Metazoa > Chordata > Mammalia > Chiroptera > Vespertilionidae > Antrozous > Antrozous pallidus. The sequence goes on along the minus strand of CM050527.1, from coordinate 28,115,581 downwards.
AAATGGCCAGGGGTCTTATTCAGAAGCTAAAGTAAACTTTCACAATTACATTGATTTTTTGTGCTTGCTCTAACTTATTTAAATTCTCAGAGCTTCTCAATGCTTTAACTCTTCTCCATGTAAATACCTGTATATTCATTACAGCTATATAGCATCTGGCAAGTATGCACTTATATTTAATAAATAACATTAGAGCAATCACACAGGTCCAGCTTAAGTCACACAGTCCAATAAATGTTTAGGTAAGAGTAAGAGGCAAATCCCTAATAATCCATCTGATTGACTGAACAATTCATATTTGCTCGTAGAGTTCCAGAGTTACAAGGCTTTCATAAATCTTTCTGAAATTTTAGGGAGAAACCTAAGGTTGATCCGATGCTGTTGAATGGAAAAGTTGGCTAGCTAAAAATAACTATTGATCCTACAGCTCTATTAGTCTCGAGTGTACCTTAAGAGCTGATTATACTTGGTAATGACTCCTCAAACCTTGTCCAAAGAACAGAATCAAGATTGAGTTCCTTGTGTATAAGCCATGGGTCACTGGAAATAAGAGATGTTTATATTTGAAATCTACAAAGAGGAAAGGGAAAAGATCTTAAACTATCTCGGTCTACTGATATGTGTCCTGTGATGATGCTCTGAGATAGGAATATCTAATTTTCTCACAGAGAACATGTTTTTCTTTACTTGGGAATCCACACATAATTTAAATAACGCCTATTTTCTTCAGGTGTTGAATTATAGTTCCTTGAAGACAGGTACTTTGTTTTATTTTGTGGTTTAAGCTTTTTACAGATGGAATATACATTTGGAAGTGGGTTAGAGAAGAGAGGGAGTCAGGCAGGTGGAAGAAGATGTAGCAGACTTTTAAGAGAGCTGATATAGCAGATTTCTTTGTTAACGATGTGCAGGAAAAAAATGGTCCCAAGCTATTAATTTTTGTCATGCTTCAGAGACTTTGGAAGGGGCCTTCACCAGGGTAGGTTGTCCACAAATGCCTGTTGGGTTGAGTATTTTCTTCAAAAGTCCAGTTTACAAATGAGCATCAGCTTCCACAGGTCAGGTTCCTTTGGTAAGCCTGCGTGTCTAAAAAGAGCTTTGCCTGTCCTCACCCAGGATTACATTCTCATCATTCAATAGCTGCCACCGGGATGTTACCCTGTTTCCCGGAAAATAAGACAGTGTCTTATATTAATTTTTGCTCCCAAAGATGCGCTAGATCTTATTTTCGGGGGGGATGCCTTATATTACAGCAAGTAGGTCTTATTTTCAGGGGATGTCTTACTTTCGGTTAAACAGGGTAATAATGAATTATTGCCTAAAACGCACCAGGAGAGCCACTTACCAATGTCAGGTCTGACAGACTCCACAGTAGCTGGCTGTCACGATACTGTGCTAATTCCAGAAAGCCCTACTGCTGAGACATGGTACTCCTGTGGTACACCAGTCTCAGTGGGTGCCAGCAATGCTTTTTTTTTTTTTTTTTACAAAAATGCCTCAGGGGAACTGCCCATGGGGAATAACCCAGATCCTTCCAGAGCCCAAATTCCTGCTCCTTTAGCAGATCTGCTACAGGAGGGTAGCTCTGGCTCTTCCACACATGTAAAGACTGCTCAACACAGACCGAGTTGTGAAGCTTTCCTGCTATTTCTTTAATCCTGCCCTTCATTAAGAAGGAGCCCTTTTCAACCTCTGCTTCAGCCTGAGTTTGGGAAAGCAGAGCAGGAACTTTATTCTTTGATCAAGGAATGGAGAAGGGTAACTTCTTCCTGACTGGGAGGAAGCTGTCTCATCTGTTCAGTCTAAGCTAAGAGTACTTATAGGCTGTGGCTGGAGTTATTAATTCCGTTTAGACATGACAGTCTTCTGTTGCACTTGGCCCTTTTTGCACATGGTCCTTTCTGCACATGATGGTTCATGGCCATCTTGTTCTTTGCACTCGGCACCTTGGTCTTTGCTCTTGGCACCTTGCTCTTTGCCGTCAGGAATCCTTTTCAGTTCCTATAGCGAGCATAGCTCATGACATAGTTTAGGTATTGAGAAATGTTAGGGTCTTTTGGATGATAGCCTGGAATTGAACCTGCAACATTGGGGCTGAGGCCAACACTCTAACCACTGAGAAACACTGGCCAGGGCTGTCTTTTTTTTATGTGTAACTATAAACCCTCTGACTCAACCATAGGCTCTTCTAAAGATGCTCATGTTAGCCACCCCACATTTTTATGGCTTTGAAAAATTCCTAGTTCTGGACACTGCAACACTATACTGAAGTTCCTGTATTTTCCTAACCTCATGGATTAATTGCCATTATATAACTTCTCAACCTTTACTTAAATCCTGTGTTTTATTCATCCCATGATTATCAACCTGATAACAAGTTTCCTCTATCAGGGAATCCACAGTTTGGTTAGACTAGCTGCACATTCATGAGGTCCATTTCAGTTGGTAAAACAGGGGGAAAAGCTTGAAATTAATAAACAAATATGTTTGCCAAAAACTTTCTCTTTCTCTCCAGAGATGGTTAATTTCTTCTTTTAAATTATTTTTAATTTTTATTGATTTCAGAGAGGAAGGGAGGGGAGAGAAGGAAAAGGGTAGAGAGAGACACACAGAGAGAGAGAGAGAGAGAGAGAGAGAGAGAGAGAGAGAGAGAGAGAGAGAGAGAGAGAGAGAGAGAGAGATATCAATGATGAGAGAGAATCATTGACTGGCTGCCTCCTGCACGCCCCACACTGGGGACTGTGCTCGCAACTTTGGCATGTGCCCTTGACAGGAATTAAACCCTGGACCCTTCAGTCCACAGGCTGACACTCTATCCACTGAGCCAAACCAGCTAGGGCATGATTCATTTCTTAAGCAACTTACAAATTTGTTGAAATCTGGGTGAAAAACTAACCAGAAAAATTTACACCAGGCTTCTGAGAGTTGGTTCATTTACTGAACTCACATATAACACTAAACAGTCAAATTCTCTGTTCCCCATTACCACAACATGGAAGCCCTGACTTGAAATAATTCTGCCTACGCAATGAGCCTCTGGCGTTCGGAGGACCATTCCACTCCATGCTGCTTCACAAGTGGAAGAGCCAGAGAATAACAGTGGAAGTTCCCCCTGGCTCAGTTCTGGGGTCATTATTGTGCCTGGGATGCTCGGAGAATAGACATGGTACAGTTCCCACATAGTAGCTCCAAACTATAACCACTGTAAAGCTGTCTCATCTGTTCAGTCTCAGCTAAGTGTTGCATAGAGACGACATACATAACCAAATGGCCAAAATGAACTGTAATATAATCTTTACTGCAGCCTTGGATGAAAGGGCACAGAGAGGGATTTCAGCCACGCAGCAAAACTAGATACATCTGCCCCCTTCCTCAAAGACTTTTTAAGACAATCACAGAATGTTTACCCCAGCCCCTGAATTTCTTTCTCTCTCCCACTATTCTAATTTACCCCAATATGGGTCTTCCTCTCTCTTGGCTTCCCTTATCTTATTTTCCTTTCCACGTTTCTCTGCCCTACCTCATAGAATTCAGCGCAGACTTTCTAAAGTTTCGTATCAGTTGAGGCCCATTCAAGAGACAAAAAAACAAGAGCAAAGAAAACTCAATACAAATGTTTACCTAATAAAGTGGATAAATACAGACATGAAAGGGTGCTTTTGCACCTTGACTCAGGCTGTCCCTGCTAGTCTGTTTGTGTTCAGTGCCCTGTCCACATGCCTTGCAAGTGATGAGACCATGAGTCTAACCTCCAGCGTTGAGCTGGATGGATCACAGCAGTTGCCATGGTGCTGGGACAGCTGCACTTGGTTATCTAGCTTACAAGAGATGTTATGTTAAAGATCCTCTCAGCAAATCTGTGGTTAACCTTCACATTCAGAAAGGCAACCCCAACATCATAGATGCTTTTGACCTGGAGGATATGTGTTCTGCCATTGTTGGAAGTCCAAAAAGTTCCCATTCTATGATGCAGCTCATACAAAACACAGCAAAGAGGCTGAAAACAGTGCGGGACCTCTGAGCATTAGGATAAAGGAAACTTCACTCAGCCAGCATGGCTCAGTGGCTGAGTGTTGACCTATGAACTAGGAAGTTACGGTTCAGTTCCCAGTCAGGGCACTTGCCATGGTTGCAGGCTCCATCCCCAATAGGGGTCGTGCAAGAGGCAGGCAATCATGGTTCTTTCCCATCATTAATGTTTATCTCACCCCCTCCTTCTGAAATCAATAACAATATATTTGAAAACAAAACAAATGTAAAAAAAGATAAAGAAAACTTAAATGGACAGTTTTGATGCTACAAACTAAGTTGTCCAGATTGCTTAATTAGAATGACTACCTTTCTGTCTAATTCACCCTCTCTGGGTTCTAGGTGTGGTATGCTGCAAACTGCAGCTTTCATATTCACAGCATTTGCCTAACTTGATGAGCCATCATGGTGTACATTTGTTTAAACAAAAGAGTAAAACCAACCTTACAGCCTGTGGGTTATTTTGGTCTTGTAAGATCTGTCTCTTTAGATTCAGTATAATTTATATTGGAATGTAGTTGCATGTTGAAGTTAACATGTTATCTGATTCTCAAAATCAGGTAAGAAAAAGAAAGTGTAAAAAGAGAAGTTTATGATATCGTAGAGCTAGCAACCACAAGGAGTCACTGCCCCCACCCCAGCACTAACACTGAGAAGGATAGTGATGAAATTCTTAAAACTTAGAAACCTGCAAAAGAAGCTCCATGGAGGAGGTGCTGCTTGGTAGGTAGTTTCTGGGGGGAGGCATGAGGGAGCTGGTTCTGTGAGTCTCCAAAAGACTGCACACTGAGTCCAGATACTGCTCTATGAAGGAACTCCCACTCAGGGAGAAGGAATTTTTTCTGGGGTAACTCTCACAGAAATGAAAAGCAGATAAATAGCCCAGAGAAAGCCGCCAGAAAGAGCAACTCTCATCCATATCTTGACCTAATTTCATAATTTACCTCTGGCGCCCTCTGTTGGCAGAGCCTCACATAGAGCCCCATGACAAAGCAGAAATATGGTTCATGGAGGCCCATGCCCAGCATCCCAGAGCAGATTGCGCAGTGTGGATTTGGAGCTGAGGGGCAGTAACTAACACAGTCTAACCCTCTGCCTACTTATCATCCACTCGACCTTCTACACATATTTTCATTTTTATACATCTAAAGATGCCCCCTCCCCACCCTGCCTAAGACCACACAACTATCTTGCTTACAACTGGAGACATTATCATCCTCTCCTCAAAACAAAAAGATACAAAGTCTAATGACTAGTGTATTCATTTGGGAGTTCTACATATTACTCCTTAAATTCAGTCATGGTCCCATTCAAATACTCTGTTCTTCCTTCTTCTAATATCCATTCCATATTTCCACTGATTCGGCTCAGCTAGTCAAGGTTCTTTCCCTGGTTAAGGGATTAAATTCATTCCTGAAAGATCTAGATCCTTAGTAAATTTGTCTTCCATTGTTGTAATAGTTTTCCATTAACTTTTATGATTGGACTTAACATTTCTAAGAGGTGTTTCAAGGATTTTTTATGTCCCAGCCATAATCTTTCATGCCTCCTTTGTAGAACAACAATCTAATTTCATCATAGAAATTGAGTTCTATCACCCCAGCCTCCCAGCCAGTAGAGTAATGTTGGCTGTGTCTGTTGATTCAGTGGCACAAGGCACCTAAAATGGTGAAGTGACAATCTGACCTTCCAATTCAGTGGAACCATTGTTGTTCCTCTGGTAGAAGAATATCTCCCTTAGGAACCAAATTCCTAAATCATCAGTGCTCAGAGTTACAGGGAAAAGAATAAAAAATTCTATGAGTGGCTTACTTAGTATAACAATGAGAGGAGTCACTCCAACTTCCATCCCTTGATTCCCAGATCTGTGTATTCTGGTTATGGGAGAAATGGCACCCTAAAACTACTCTAATACAAATCACACGCTGTAACCTGCGAGATAAAGCCCCATTCCTTTCAAAGCAATGCCTTCCAGCTGATGCCACTGCTGAGTTTTCCATGTACTATTCCAATATTATATTAAGCCAGTTCTTCAGGATGATGAGGGAATGTTGCAAAATCAATTAATCCAATAGGTATGAGTTCATTGCTACCTTTTTTGGGGGGCAAAACTGAATTCCTTCTTTCTTCTCTTTCTTCCTTTCTTTTTCTTTCTTTCTAGAAATGCCATGTAGAATACCATGACAGATGAAAAACAAATGAAAAACAAACATAATTCTTCTGTGTGTCCATGAAGGATGGTGGTTCTAGGAAAAGCATGATGTATAGCAAAGAAAATCCGTATCCAGAATATGTTTCTATGCCAGTGAGGACAAATCTGTAGCTATGTGGGAAAAAGTTCAATGTCATGAGTCTGTTACCAGGTAGCTACATGTCCTTCTGGAAATGATGCTTTAATGATAATGAGTGTTGGTCTCTGCCTTTGGCAGGTTAGGCATTCTCTTACCAAAGAGAATCATCACAGGTCTTTACAAAGTTCCAGGTACTTTTTTATATGTCTATGTTTCTCAAAAGCTTAGTGAAGGGATTATCTTCTGGACCCTATTGGGAGGGTGCAGTAGAGTACTGATGTACAGTTTGCATGTGATGTGGTTCTCTGACCATGACTTGAGATGAAATTTAAAGACCTGTTTATCAATTCTATTCTGTACACAATGCACTCACTAAAATCATTTCATTCCCCAGTTCTTATATGTGTCTTTATTCCCTAAGAATCAAGTGCAGTAACAACTTGAGTCCCCATTTCCCAAGGCACTTGTTTCAGTAAATACTTCATCACATCAATCAAAGGTAGCAACTTGATTAACTGCAGTGAGATTACGTGCCTTGGGCTATCAGAGTCCTATTTCCAATGGGCAAGAAACTCAATACTACATTCAAGCTCAAGAACATGACCAACTGATCCAAAAATAACTTTAAGGATCTGATTCCTAAGTTGAGTCCTAGAACCAATTTCTATGCAAGGTAAGGGTTCATTCAGGTAACAGACACAACACTACTATTTGAACCAAGCAAATTACATATAAAGAATTGTTAACTAGTTATAAAGTTCCTTCATAGGTAAAGGAAAGCTTAGCAATAGAACACTAAGATATCTATTATAGAATGCAACCCTAGTATGACCCTAAGGGCTGAGGTAACAAAGGGAAAAGGTTGGAATTATTAAAACATAGGTAGGAACCCAAAATGCAGACATTAGAGAAGGAAATGATGCTTACTTAGCTAGTGCTGGTATATCTGAGCTCTGAGAAAGGGCCTGCTGGGCATGGGACTCAGGACTCTGGAGATGGGGCATCAGAACATTCTCCATGGTGTTTCTAGGACAAGACATGCTGAGGCTGATTCTGCAAGTGTAGGAAAACCTAGAAACAAATTTTGGCTACTGCTATGGGGGGAAAAGAGCTGTTGCTATGGGGGGTGGTGGTGAAGAAACGTTTAAGAATTGATGTTCAGAGTGACTGCCCTCAGGAGAAACAGAGTGGGGCTTGTTCAGCCTTGCAGCTTCCCTCTAGTGCCCTTTGTTGATAAAGCCTCACTGGGGAGCAGCTGGCAAAGTCAGTGTGGTCTGCAGAGCTCAGCCCAGGGGTCAAAAAGCAGAGTATAGAAGGATGAGTTTGAGGCTGGGGACACTGACTAATAATTGGCACTCTTCTTATCCCCATTCTTTTTATAAATCCAGTGCAGGAATCTGTTTAGAGATAGGAAATATCCTATGTCTAATGAATTCTATAAAATCATACTGTTCCCTACTGCAGAGGCCTTGGGGATATGGGCAACTTGCTCCTCTTCTCCTGGCCTTTGTGGTGTCACATCCCCTGGCTTTTCTGTCACTTTTCTGTTTCCTGTTAGTCTCGTTCACGGGCTTTTAGCTTCAGCAACTTTCCCCCAAACCTGCCCCTCTTCCTGTATTTGCTATTTCAATAAATGGCATTAATTTCCACACAGTCATTCCAGCTAGAAATTGAAGAGTCACTTTCCTATCTTATCCAGCCTGGGCATCCCAATGGACACCAAAATCTGAGCGTTCTACTTATTCCTTAGGCATCTGGCACATCCCTCACTTCCATTTATCCCCTAACTGGCCCTCATCATTACTCATTAGTCCCCTTCTATCAGACTTCACTGCCTGTGCTCTAGGCCCTTCTAACCCTCCTCCCACACTTCTTATTTAAAAGTCTTTCAGCTCAATGGTTGTACCCCAGCATTCTGCTAGAATCACCAGAGGACCTTTCAAAAAATACCGATGCCAACCCTGCCACTAGAGACTGCATTTCACCTGGTCTGGACAGGTGTCGAGTCTTTTATGTTTTTTAGACATTTCCCAGTTGATTCTAATGTTCAGCAAAGCTGGTGAGCCTCCGCTTGAGCCCACATATCCTGTGCTTCCTACATGATGCCTCGTTTCTGTTTCTCTAAACACATCCTCAAAGCGCTTCCCAAATCATCACACACTCTAGTCTTCATAAGCCACTCGTTTACTTGCCTCAAATATCCTCGCCACTCCTCCTCTTCCATACAAACTCCTCATCATCCTTTAAGGCTCTTTATAGGCACCAATCTGGGAAGTGACTGTTCCCAACACCAAAGTTTGTAATGAACAGTTAAGAGCACATGTCGGGAGTCTGAAAATTTTAATCTCAACTCTACCATTTATACAAGCTATTTATCTGTCCTTGTGCAAGTTGCTTTGCCTATCTTAAGTTTCAAATCCTCCTCTGTAAAATGGTGGTAATATCTGCCTCAGAGGGTGGGCACACTAAACAATACATTTGTGCTGCCTAGCAGAGTGAAGTAGATGTGATCTAATAATCAGTAGCAGTATACACACAAATTTATCTTTCTTCCCCATGAATCGTAAGCACAGCATTGGCAGGGACTATATCTTTTATTTTTGTGCCACAACCCTTAATGCAGCATTTGACACAACATAAGTACTAAATAAAATGCCTATCAGTGAATAAAAATATGGTTCCTGTCCTAGATGTCTCAGAATCTGTTAAGAGTGATAGTCAAAGAACTAACCTTACTGTGTAAACTTTTGTTCATCCTTTTATCTCTTGCAGTTACACAACGGGTGGCTCATAATTGTGTTTTTTAACTGCCTTCCATGTGGTAAGTGATATAGCAATTTTTCCCCCTTAATCCACAAATTAGAATTGTTCACCTATCTCAGCTCCCATTTGTACCCAATATACCCAAACCTTTCAACAATATTTATTGAGTATCACATGCAGAAGGCATCACCCTAGGCACTGAGAAGAAATTTGTGAACCTCTTCTTTGGCTCTTTACATACTTAGTGATATATAATGTGTGGAAGGAAGGAAGGAAGGAAGGAAGGAAGGAAGGAAGGAAGGAAGGAAGGAAGGAAGGGAGGGAGGGAGGGAGGGACGGAGGGAGGGAGGGACGGAGGGAGGGAGGGAGGCAGGCAGAAAGAATAAGAGGGACAGAAAGAGGGAGAGAGGGAAAAAGAAAGACCTCTGAGCTGGCTGCTTTCTTCATGCACCCTCCTCCACCATCTCCACCTTTACAAAAAAACTGCTTTCACAGTTACCACCTTTACACTGCTGGAGACAACTGGTCTACCTCCAACTCTTCCAGCAGACCATGTATCTTTATACCCCTCACAATTTTTACTCTTCATGGTGTTTTTTTCTTTACGAAGTCTATACAATTTCTTAAGACCTATTTCAAATGCTACACAGGGCTCTAGTGAGCCTCCAGTTGGAATCAATCATTTTTCTAAGTAAATATGTGATCACTACACTTTGTGTCCGCTTTCACAGTTACCACCTTTATACTGCTGGAGACAACTGGTCTACCTCCAACTCTTCCAGCAGACCATGTATCTTTATACTCCTCACAATATGTAGCATAGCTCTACACAAAACAGTTATCCAACAACTGGTGTGTGTGTGTGTGTTTTTTTTACTACACTTTTATCTATTATCCACGAGTTATTGTTTTTTTTAATCTTCTTTCTACCCCTACTTATTAGAATATTTTTACCATAATCATCAGGATTATCAGCACCATCAATCATTATTATTGTCACATAAGCATAAATGTTTTTATGATTAGAGAAGTTGTAAAAAAATACTTGAAAAAGTGAGCTACTTTCTTTAAACTTAATGGGAAAAAACACAACCACAAAATCACTATCTTTAAAACTTCTGCAGTAAAGGTAGAAACATGCCATAAAAAACACAACATATTTCTGAAACCTCAATTTCCTGTGAGTCATCCTTAGGGAAATACAATATGAAAAGAATCAGCACAGATTCCAGATGGGGAGGTTCCTTGAAATACCCTCAGAGTTGCATGAGGATGTCCTCTGAATTGTTTGTGATTTATTAGTTTATATCAGGTCTGGACAAGAAATGTATGATTCAGCTTGGTCTCTCTCTCTCTCCAAGTCCTATTATCTCAAGTGTTCATTGTAAATTTGCCAAAAGGATTTTTTGAGTTTATAGAATTCAGTAACAATGTTGAGAACGTCTTAGAGTCACTTTGTTAAGACACTTGCTTTAATAGCAATAGCAATATTCTGCGAATAAATTATATACTACTAAAAAGAAAATACATTGTGGAGGTGAAGAACACAGAATCTGGAGTTAAATGTCCTGAGTTTGAATGCTAAGTCCACTATTAAATTTCCTGGGTTTGAATGCTAAGTCCACTATTAACCTGTGACCATGAACAGGTTACTTAACCTTTTTGTGTCTCAATTTCCCAATCTGACCTACCTCATAATATGTATTTGCATCATTAATTAACACATATTAATTTTAGCTAGAACAGAGTAGCACACAATAAGTCTTAGATATTATCAAAATTATTAAAATGTTTATCTTTTCCAATCTTACCCCAAGCATACTCCCTCTCCATCTGTCCCTCTTTCCCTATCACACTCTCCCTCCCTCTCTTCCTTCTTCATTCACAAATTTTATTGAGAAATTACTGTGTTCCAAGTACTCCTCTATATGCCGGGAGAAAACAAGTGAACAAAACAGACAACCATCCTTTCATGAGGAGCAGCCTTTGTTTATGAAAAGGAATCAGACAATAAACAAACAGGTCTACAGCATAATGCTAGAGAGCAATGACTGATAAGTACTATGACAGAGAATAAAGCAAGGTAAAGCAAACATGTGTCCATTTTAAGTACAAAGAGGAGGCAATGATATAAGGAAGTCTGAATTGAATGTAAGTGGATAACTGTTTCAGATTTCACACTATATAACATGTACTTGCTGTTCAGACTTATGCCAAGAGAGTGCTCATCAAAACGTCTTTACTTTGTTCTGCCAATTTGTACTGGGGTGTGTGGAAGTCCAAATTGTCATAAAGTAAAGCTGATCAAGAAGAAAGGGGATCTGGAGTCATGATACATGCTGCCGGACCTGTAGGGAATCTATGAAGCCAGGAAGCAATGATGGAAGGCAGTTCACTTTCCGGTCAACATTAGAGTGGCCCTGGTTACATAATAATAGTAATGGTAGTATTTTATGAATCGGGAAACTGACTTCAGGAAGTTAAGTGACTTACTTTAGTTTCATAATTGGTAAACTGGGAATTGAAAACCTATTTCATGGAGTTGTTGTAGAGATTAAAGCTAATAACTAAAAGTGAAGAGAGTGATTCAAACCCACAACGGCCAGACTAAAACAAATCCATCGTATTTTCACCAAGGAGCATTCCTGATCCCAGCAGGCAGACTAACATCTGCATCAAGGTTGTCTTGCTGTGACAGTGAAAGTGCTTGGCCACAGAGTCATGAGAGCTGTTTGAAGTTATAGGCCTATCAGAACAAGAAAAGTCCCTCAAACTGTAGGAACCAAAGTGTCTGTCATTAAATAAGACAGAAACTTAGATAAGAGGGAAGAGATTTGGAACACAGATTTAGAATTAAAGCTTATTAAGAAGTCCAGTTATTAGAAATGGTTTACAGATTGATGTGAGATTAACAGTAAATTTTTCCTAATTCACCAGAAAACCTATAGGTCTTTGTATTTCCTACATGAGGATCGAGCCAGCGCTTATGCTTAAGGTCTAGTTAAGATATGTAGAGGTAAAAAACAGTGTGATATTTTAAAATATGTATGTTATAGATACACCAGTATTTTTAGTATGAATTAGTATTCATAATCCTTAATACCTTGGATTCCTGATCCTTAATCTTCAAATAACAATGTGGTATTAGGTGGAAAATATTCAGAGATAGACACTATGTAATAGAAAGCACACAGGTCTTGAAATTGAAATTTGAGTTTTGATTTTAATTCCCAATCAATGATAATTTATACTAGTCATTTACTTTTTCTCAGATTATACAACTACAATTGGCACTAGTCTTGCTCTATATTGTTTATAAAATTGTTATTAAGATAATATGAATCAATATACTTAAAGGATATGAAATATTGATATAATATAAAAGGTGATATTTTTGTCTTTCTGTATAGTTGCAGGTAATTTAAAAACAAACAAACAAACAAACAAAAGGTTCAGTACATTAATACAATTAACAATGGGAGCTGTCATTCTTTAGGAAAATTGTGGTAATTCTTTGGCCAAAATTTCACTCTTGTAAAAATGAAGTTTCTCAAATGCATCTATTTATAACTTTGAATTTTATGTGTTGGCTTCACTCAAATTTAAAAAGCCAACATCTTGAGCCCACGTTATTGCAACACTTTAACCTAGCCACATGTCAGAATGGTGATAAAACCTGCTAAAATAGGTGTTCAGGGGTGACACCTAGGAATTCAGTGTTGAAGGTTCCTCTGACTCTTCCTCAGACAGTAAGCTGAACTTACGACTTCAGAGGTGGTCCTAACTGCAGATGGAAACTATCAAGAGTCCATCGCACTAGCAGAATAGAAGGCAGCTGTATTATGGAGTGGACCATGGTTTACTCAGCCTACTCAGGGGACAAGTAGGAAAGATTAAGAGCATGGTAGGGAGAATCTGATTTTTATGTGGGTTCATTTATGCAACATCATGAAAGTTATTCACTTTCTTTTTTTCTCCTCAATTACAAATATTCTCCAGCGAGTCCTGTCATTATGAATATGCTTATTTTTCATTTAAAAAGGATTGGGATGGAAAGAGATATTTGGTTCTCTTAAAATCAGTGCCTTGGAGACACTGGATTTAAAAAAATGGACAACGATATGAGGAATATGAGAAGGATTATGTAGACAGTTTCCATGCTCCAGATACTCTGGATTAGTGAAGGTGCTAGAGGATCTGGACTTCTTTGGAAATGGTGGCTACTCCTTTCTAACAGTGAGAAACTCGCCACTGTTCTGTGAGGCAGGAGGAACAGCTCAGTGCTTTTCATGGACCAGGCAGCATTGCCCCGTTGGTAGCCACCTACCTAAATGTTAGGAGCACACATAAGAAGAAGAAAGCTATTTCTAGAAGATGAATCTTAAAACCCCAAGTCTATAATGTGATCATGAATGTTGTTGGTCCGTGTTGCTATACAGTCCATGAAACAAAGCCTTCCATCTCTCCTTGACTTCACTCCAAGTGTCACTTTTATTTATCAGAACCTTCTCTTGTTTGGCAGTTCGTAGCATTGTTGCACATGTCCATAGAAATGTTAGAAGTGCCCACAATAGGATTCTTTCCCTGATCAAAATTCCACCCAAATTAAAACCAGTGGTATAGTTGTATGTTTTTTTCCCCAACCAAATTTAACTTTGCAACTGTGCTATCCAGATGTACAACATCTCTGACAGTTTGTTTATGGATTGTACACAAGTACTGCTTTGGAAAACAGAGGAGCTGTTGTTTTGGCAGTTGACTGTCAATGCACTCGGGGTAGCTGTTTGTGAGACCTTTACTGGAAATCTGAACATCTGACTGACTCAGAGGATGGCTTTGTTTGGTTCTCTGCCAGTCAATATCTTCCTAAGGCCTTGGATTCTTTTACACAACTTAGTTTCCTATCGTGTTCTGTTAAGATACACCTGTAGTTCAGGAGAGTACTCATGACATTTCAATTATATACTTCAAGAATGGCATGTCCAAGTTAATTAATTATGATTCTGGGCATTATTCTGATGTCAAAGATTTTCTTGAAGAAAAGAGAAGGGATTTATGTTTTCCCTGTTTTCTCACTGCTAATGAGTTTGGACACTGTTTTTAGAATCATCTTGTTTATTTCTAAAGATTGTACCTGCAATGATACACAATAAAAATTAACAATCAGATCATGTCTTCATAATGTCCAAAGTTCAAGTACAATTAGATTTTTTTTTAAATCAAATGGATCTGTTTTATTTGCAGAAAAATTCTAAGAGTGTTATTAGTTGAAATGGTTTAATTCACCGAAAAGTTTAATTTAAGGAGCTTTATGTCTTAGTCATCTTAACCTGCCATAATAAAATGTCACAGACTGGATGGCTTAAAAAACAAGCACTTATTTTCTTAAAGTTTTAGAGGCTAGAAGCCCAAGGTCAAGGTGCCAGCATAGTTAGTTTCTGGTGAGGGCTCTCTTCCTGCCCAGTGCCTTCTTGCTGTGTCCTCACAGGTCAAGGAGTGAGAGAAAGAGAAAGCAAATTCTCTGATGTCCACACTTATAAGGAATCGAATCTCATCATGAGGGCTCACCCCTCATGAACTAATCTAAACCTAATTATCAAAGGTCCCACCTCCAAATACTACCACATTGGAGGGTGAGGGGCAGGCTTCAATATATGAATTGAGGGGGAGCACAATTCAGTCCATAGCAGCCTACTTTGTCACTGTGCGTATAAACGACTTCTCCCCCCTCCCCCCTCTGAATGTACACAACCATCCAGACTCCTACATCATTTAGTTAGGGGTGTGAGAGTTTCAGCATAACATTGATTTCACTTCACTTTAATCTAAACAATATAAAGTAAATAGCCTCATCCTTGTGGCAATTACCAAGATAGATAAGTTATCTATAAAATAATGGAGGGAGAGCTGTTAGCATGCTCAAAATAGGCAAGAACTAAAAACACAAAACCTTACAATATTTCTACTTCAATAAATGTAAGAAATGGACATAAAGAGAGCCAAATCATTTGTGTTTATTCATCTGATAAACTAATAAATGTTAGAAGTTTTGACAGTGTGTAGGCAGGTTTGAGGTCAGTAGTTAGTAAGCTGATTTACAAATTATTAGGCTTATCCCCAGAACAGCACACTGGATGGTTCAAACAAACCATTGTGGTAGGTCTATGATATCATGGCTTTGGACGCCTTCCTAAATGCAGGCCATAGGAAGGACCCTGTGCTGCAACCTTTAAAAATCACCACACATCTCTTCAGTGACCCCTTCTAGCTGGGCAGTCCGCAGAGACTGAGCACATTTTAGCTGGGCCAAACAGATCCTATCTGGGTGGGCCAACCCTTAAATTTTCCTTAAGTCAGTCGGCCAAATCCCAGCTCTTAACAGTAGTTTGTTCAATTCTTTGGCTTTGTGACAAAAACATAGTTAAGGATCTGAGGTTAAGGGAAATTCCCAAGGGATTCAGATGTATCAGTCTCCATATCTCACAAGCTGCTTAAGCCTTATTGTGCTTGTGAAAATAAGTGGTCAAACTTTACTTATTTATTTTTAAATAGTTTTTGTTGATTTTTTTAGAGAGAGAGAGGAAGGAAGAGGAATAGATAAACATATTGATGAGAAAGAACCATAATTAATCAGCTGCCTCCCACATCCACTCCACTGGGGATCAAGCCCACAATCCGGGCATGTGCCCTGACTGAGAAGCAACCAGTGACCTTTTGGTTCATGGGTCGAAGCTCAACCACTAACCAACACCAGGGCTCACACTTTAGGCAACTCACATATTCAACTCGCAGACTATAATGACTTAGAAACAAGCATTCACTGCTCTAAATATACAGTTGACTCTGTAACCTTTTGGAGATCTGAGTTCAAGTCCAGATTCTGCCACTTATCAATGGATCAATTATCTGAAAATCACTTATCATTCTGATTCTCATTTATTCATAGCTATATTAATAGGATGTTTGAGATTTACTAGTTTCTGAACAAAACACTTGAGAGATTAATCTAATACAATAGTCATTTCTAAAAAGCATTCTAGTTACATATTAAAATTAAACTTATTTCAATCAAATTAACTGATTAATTCAAGAGCAGTTTGATTTTTTTATTAGTATACCCTTAACTCCTCTCCACTATAGTAGATAATTGCTTTTACCATAATTAATTGTCAACCTACTATTTTTTTTTTATATTTACCAATACCATATAACATGAAATAAATCTTGGGATATTCTATAAGCAAGGATCTGTTCTCAGTTCTTGAACTCATATTTGTTTACAAGTAAGTCATTAGCATTTAAAAATCTTTTAAATATGTTTCTGCTGTTTTGTTGTTTTGTTTTTTTTTTTTAGAGAGAGAAATAGAAACATTGATGAGAGAGAAACATTGATTGGCTGCCTCCAGCATGCCCCCTACTGAGGATCAAACCTAAAACCTGAACATGTGGTCTGACCAGGAATCGAACCATGCCCTCTTGGTACATGGGGCAATGCTCAATCCACTAAGTCACACTGGCGGGGCAAGTATTTGAAAGTATATCTCTCCTTAGAACCATGGTTCTCAAAGTGTGGGCCCTGACCCCACAGCATCATCATCAAGAATTTATTAGAAATGCAAAATCTCATTTGGCACACACATCATACCTAGTAAGTCAGAAACTTTTGGGGTGGGCACTATTTTAATAATCTATATTTAACATTCTATATTTAACATCTATGTGCATAACTATCTATATTTTAATAAATCCTCCTGGTTATTCTGATATATGCTAACATTGGAAAACCACCTCTGTAGAATATACGTATCATGAGGGCTCAGACCATCTTTTGCTCACCACTGAACCCTCGGCAGTTAGAACAGTGCTTGCATTTATTAAATGCTAAATTAATAGTCACTGAATAAGTGAATGAATAAATTGATACCTTTATCAATACGTTGGAGAAAGAATTATAAAGACTTGCTTATTATTAGCAAAGAAAAAAGTAGGAGACATAACAAGTATAATGGATCATAGTATCCAGATCCAAGATGATCTAAAAGAATAGTTTGATAGATTCAGCAAGAATAAATTTAACATGGATAAAATCAATTTTTATATTTGGATAAGAAAAAGAAAAGCTCCTGCACCAATACATATATTAGGAATGTTATCATTCGTACAAAATATGTAAAAAAGAAAAAAAAAACTTGAACTTAATTTAAAATACATTTCATATGAGTCAACAGTGGGTGTGGTTGTGGGAAGATGCTAATGTAAACTCAAGCTACATTACAGGGAGTATGATATTCCATCCTGAACAAGTTGAGCTTCTGTCCTCTCTATACGAGACTGCTCAGATGACATTTGACTGCTGAGTTCGTTTCTGAGCAAAGCATTAAAAGGGGAGTAACTGGATTCATCGATTTATTTGTTTAGAAATAAAATGAAATAACTGGGCCAGGCACTGAGAATACAACAATCAATGACACAGACTGATTCTAAGGAGCTAACAATGACAGAGGGTTCAGGCATCCAACACACTAGCGAGGGCACCTGCCGAACTAGTGTTCTCATAAGGTAGTGAGCACCAGAGGAAGACTGAGTCAACATGCTCTGTGGAGCTTAAAAATACATTCAGGCATAAATTTAACAATTTCCAGCTTCAAGAAGGGAAGGCAAAGTAACAGTTATCATAAAATGTTTGAAATAAGGAGAGAAATTACACTTTAGAACTTTAAAGGTCTATAGTATAAAGAGACAGTGGATATAACTCTGAAGAGATCAAAAATTTGATATAAAAAAGAACTTTCTAAAAGTGAAAGCTGCTGAAGGCTGCAAGGAAATTCTTGGAAAAGCAGGAACATAAGCTAGGGACACTCTAAAGGGTGCTTTGCTTTGGAAGAGGGTTGTGATATCAATTTTATGGACTCTTTTTACTCTGAAATTCTACATAATTCACTGCAATTCTGGTTAGGATAGAGAAAAAACAATTTTATTGGGGATCTATTTTGAAGGCAAGTGTCTTTTACACTAAACTCCTTAATAGTACTCCCTGTAGGCCAAAGCCAACAGTCAGAGAACAAGGGATCATGTAAGGTCACCGTAGAGAACACAGTGGGAATGACTGACAAGTGGAGCTTGAATACAGAACAAAACTTCACTGTGAGAAGGAAGCAATCGCTGTAGATTATTTGGAGACAAATTTAGGAGAATGTGGATGGCTAGGCAAAGAAATAAAACTTGTCATCACACAACAGGGCTATTGAAGGTCCTTGAGAATAGGGCGATATGATAAATTAGCATTTTATCAGCACAGTAGTCCCCTTATCCATGGTTTTGCTTCCCATGGGTAGTTATTTGTAGTCAACTGTGATCTGAAAATATTAAGTGGAAAATTCCAGAACAATTTATTCGTTTTAAATTGTGCATTATTCTGAGTAATGTGATGAAATCTCATAAAGTCCTGCTCCATGCCAAAGTGAATCATCCCTTTGTGCATCATATTCACGCTGTATATGTTACCTGCCTGCTAGTCACTTAATAGCCATCTCCGTTATTAGATCAAATGTCAAGATATTGCAGTATTTGTATTCAAGTACTTGTTAATGCTCTCCAAAGCACAAGAGTAGTTTAAATTTATCAGAGGTATATATAGGAAAACAAATAGTACTTTCTATATAGGCTTTGGTACTATCTGCAGCTTCAGGCATTCATTCACCTGTGGGTGGGGGTAGTGAAATTGCAGTAAGTCAGTACTAGGAGGACTCGGCAATTAAGTAGGACTCAGATGTGAGGTTTGGAAAGCAAAGTTGGGAGAGGGCAATGCATGCATGACACAAAGACAAACAAGATTCATTAGGAATTGCTAACTAATTGCAACTGAAATTAAAAAAGGATTAAAAATTATAGCACAATTTGAAGCTTGTGGGACTAAATAATTGTGAGCCATTGATAGAATAAGAGAATTAGAAAAGATCTTTAAGGAATAATGATTCTGACTCCAATTTTGGTGGTGGGAGTGTTTCCTACACCATCAAAAATTCTCAACACCAGCTGGGTGACCTACAGTTCGACACAATCCTGACACTACCTGGGGATAGCATCTGATTCCACAGGTTAAGGGCTCAGTCCCACAAGACTGCCCTCTACTTCAGAAATCAATTGCAAGCCTAAACTGTCTCCTATGCTTCTGACTATAAATCATAGGTTCCCATGACCCCCTGCATGGGTTCAATTAATTTGCTAGAGCAGCTCATAGGACTCGGGAAACAAGTTTACTCACTAGGTTACTTATTATAAATGGATACAATTCAGGAATGGCCAGATCGAAGTGATGGAGAAAGGGTACAAATCCCCAAGTGTTCACTGGCCCAGAAACTCTCTGAACCCCATCCTTGTGGTTTTTTATGAAGGCTTCATTATGAAAACAACCAACCATTGGTGATTAATCCCCATCTTTAGTTCCTTCAACTTCCTGGAGGTTTGGAGGTGGAACTGAAAGTCCCAACCTTGCAATCACAGGTTGGTTCTCCTGGCAACCAGCTCTATTTTAAGTATTTTCCAAAGGTCACTTATTAACACAACAAAAGACACCTTTGGAATTCTTACCTTTTAAGAAATTCCAAGGGTTTTAAAACCAGTTCCAGAAACCAGACAAAGATCATGTATATGTTTCTTATCCTAAATCACAGTATCATGAAGGGTCTAGATGGAACCATCCATTTGAAAAGTTGGCATGTTAGTCCCTTAGCTCATGATTTCTCTTCTATCAGGAAAAAGCATGCAGAGTCATATCCCTAATGAGTGAAAAGTTTTCTTCCACTTAAGATCTATTGTCTGAAGAGAAGATATAAATTACCATTGGCTCCATATCACCTTATCTTTCACTAAATTTCTGTTTATATTTTTACATCATTAACAAGAGAACACTTTCTACATGAAGAATTTTCCACTATTTCAATGTAAAATTTGCAGCATACTTTTGTGGACAGATCGCAGCAGATACCATGGTTGCTTGGCTTACAAAAGATTTTATGTTAGAGATCATCACAACAAATCAACACTGAGTGGCCAGATGATTATGATCTCTGAATGCATAATAATCTGGCCACTCAGTGTATATCCTATATAATAAAAGGCTAATATGCAAATTGTCCCCTCAACCAAGAGTTCGACCAGCCAATCACCCATGTCTCCTCCCCCTGGCCAGGTTGGCCAGACCCCACCCAAGCATGAATTCATGCACCAGGCTTCTACTATATATATGTTATATATATACTGAGTGGCCAGATTATTATGCATTCAGAGATCATAATAATCTGGCCACTCAGTGTATGATGAACTTTCACATCCAGAAAGACAATCCCAAAATAGCACACGGTTTTGATATGGAGATTTGGGGAGATAAAGCTGTGGACTTGCTTTTGGAAGTCAAAGTTCTTATTCTGTGATGGACTTCACACAAAACACAATAAAGACTGGAGACCACAGGGCAGCTCTGATCATTAAAAAAAAAGAAACTTTAATGGACAGTTTTGATGCTGCAAATCAAGCTGTCATAATGTTGCTTGTTAATTAGAATGACTACCACTTCTGTCTTATTCACCTGCCCTGCTGATTATTTGCTTTCTAATATAATTTTGCTAAAAACTTTATATTATTTTAATGTGAAAATTTAATAATTTATATATTCATAATAACAGAATTATAAAGAAGTGACTTATGTCCTCTCCCTTCCCCCCATACACACACACATTTTTCTTTGACTACCAACATACTTGTTGTATATTGGGTTCATGTTAAAGTAAATCTTACTTCTTTATACCTTCCTGCATTTAAAAAATCTACTTCTTTAATCTGAATTTAAAAAGGTTATAGCTCTTAGGTCCCTATGCTACTCATGAATGGAGCTTTTAAAGCAAACACTTTCATTCTCCTCTCTTTTTTTCCCAATTGTTATACCATTCTGAATAAAAGCACTGGTAAGAAAAGCATGAGTTAGCATGATAAGCACTGAAAAAATAAAGCTGTTGTTTCTTAATCATTTGATAAGTGGCCAAGGTTTCTAAAATCAAAGAAACAATAATTCAAACAAATAAATCCCAGAAAATATTTAAATTTGGAAAGAATTTCTTTTAAAAATATTAATGCTGTTTGGTTATTAAGTTGACCTTTCTCTATAACCAGGCTACATTTTTACAATAAAAAGAGAAAGAAGAAAAGTAACCAGGCTATAGAGTGACCTTTAGAAAGGCCTATTCATCTCCAGTAACCTTTTTAATTGTCAGGCACTTTTCTTGTTCTATGAGGTGTGAGAGAGTTCTCTGTAAAGAAATCAAGGAGATTAAAGATCAGAAATTATATGTCAGGGAAAGGGACCAAATCAGAAACACCATCAGCAAAGTGGCCAAATGGTCTGGATAATGACGCTGTACATACCCAAAGAAAACCACAGCTGTTTACAAAGGCATCTGCTGACAAATGTGCCTTTTGAATGGAAACCTACTCCAATGAACCAATGAGACTATTTAATTGAAGTTTAATATGGAAGCAGAAGAAATTTAATAATAGAACAGAACTTTAAAGAACTATCAGTCTTCTGCTCAGCACGCACCCTAGTTCTTTGAGTGAATTTTTATTGTATGCTAGTGATAGCTAATCATAACCAAATGTTGGAGTATGCATTCTGTAGACTTGGTCTCAACATCATGTGCTAAAGAATTTTCCACAGAGAACCTTAATTACTCCTATGCCTGCGCGTGGGTGGACAGAATATCTATGGAAATTAACAGGTCTCCTAGTTACATCCTGATTCCCAAGGAATAAGTTATACCCACAGGAAGCCATCAACTTTTGCCTTAGGCTGAGAACCGCTAGCAGGGTCACCTAAGACCATCGGAAAACGCAGATGTTTACATTACGATTCATAACAGTAGCAAAATTACAGTTATGAAGTGGCAACGAAATAATTTTATGGTTGGGGGTCACCACAACATGAGGAACTGTATTAAAAGGTCGAGGCATCAGAAAGGTTGAGAACCACTGCTCTAAAAGAATATTATCATTTCTAATCTCATAGAAGCAGAGCTACATGTTGTTTCTTAGAATTTACAAAATTCTTCAAGACATAGGGCTGTAAAGATTTAATAAAACAAGGGTTCTATTTCCACGAATACTAGCTTTTCCCTATACAGAGACCAGACAGACCTGCAGATTCTCCACTACAACCAGGCAATTCTACAGCTGAAAGAATATTCAAAAGGTCCTTTGCTTTAGTCTCCACTTGCCAGCCAGGTGAATGCCAAAAGATATATGAATGATTGATGCTACTACAAATGCAATCATAGCAATGGCTGCACAAGATATATTTGTTCAACCATTTTGTTTTTCTATGTAGGAAAGAAAAAAAATACTATGTTGTTTTAAATAGCACAATAATGTGATTTCCTACACAACCTAAGGTTTATAAAGTAGAAAGAAATTTACATTGTGTTCTACTTTGAGATGAGTTTTCTGTTGCTGTTATCATTGCTGCTCAACCATAACACAGGGTGTCCCCCCAAAATGTAAACACACCAACCACTGATAGCTTAATTTTGAAAATGAAATGTATTTTAATAAATACTGCCTTTATAATTATTTAATTATTTTTGGGACACTATGTAGGCTCCTCTGTGTTTGCTGATTTTCCACATTAATGTACATCACTAATCTCTTACCTCAAAATTTTTCCCATTAATTTTCTGCCTGATGAATGTATTCTCACCATGAACTTCAAGCAACTGGTGATAATTTTGCAATGGAAACTTTTTCATATTTAAACACTGAGTAATTGCACACACATTGCTTGGAGACCATGCATATAAGATAGCAACCTCTTTATTTTTTATTTTTTTATCCTCACTGGACGATATGTCTCATTAATTATGAAGAGAGAGGAAGGGAGGGAGGGAGAGAGAAATGAGGGAGAGAGATATGAGGAGAGAGAGAGAGAGAGAGAGAGAGAGAGAGAGAGAGAGAGAGAGAGAGAGAGAGAGAAGAAACATAGATGTGAGAGAGGAACATTGATTGGCTCTTCCTGCACAGGCCCTGAACAGGATCGAACCTGTACAGGATTACACTCCAACCAGCTATGCCACCGGGCCAGGATGACAGCAGCCATTTTTTAACCAAGGGTTCTCCAAGTCACAAATGATTACAACTGATTCCCTTAACAGTGTGCACTTTGCCCGGATAGCATTAAATCACTAACAAATAGCTGTAGAATATTAAAGGGCTTCAGTCGTTGCTTTGTAAACTTAAATAAACTTCACTTTTAATACATTCAGACACAAATTATAAACTATCTTCATTGATTCACCTTGGGGTTGTTCACTAACTTCTCAGTGTTGCTGGGGCTTGATAAACCTCCTTCACATAATTCTTAAGCCTCTTCCCAACACCACTCAGAGAAGTTGAAACACATCTTCTTGCTTTCTTATCAATTTGTGAGTTATATTAAATTTTCCTTACTTTTGTTCTTCAGATGACTCAAAAGCAATTATCGTTTGTTTTGCCATAGCCTTTCTTTAGCTCTTCAGATCGTCTTGGCTATGAGGCATAGGTCCAGAAATGTTGGCTTCAGTCCTAATAACCCTTAATATAATGTTGATTCTCCAGGTAACTAAACTGGCTTGTCCACAAAAAGCATTGAAGTCATTTTAGAGCACTGTATGTGGACTTGTGCCTAGTGACTGCTAGAGTGTCTGTGAAAGTTCTTGTGGGAGCTACTGACACAGTTAGTTAGAGCTAGAAGTATCAACCAGCACCAAAGCAGATCACTGTTAACAATGATTTACAACAAACTTAGATCATTTAATTGTTCTTATTCTTCTAAGTGCAATAACCACAGCTCTCACTCTTCAGCCTTTTTTAATGCCACCTGGAACTCATTTTTCTCAAGAAAGTCACTCGGAAATGTTTGCTCCTTTGATAACTACCGGACACCAAAACACATTCTAACTGGAAAAGTGAAAATGTATTTTAGAATCATCTGCCTGTTTTGTCTCCAGGATGCCAAACATCTGGATATTTGGGATGCCTCCAGATGATTGACTGAATTTTTCATTTTCATCCGACATGGTTTCTGGCATCATGGAAAAAGAGCATCAGGCATTGTTTACACAGTGGCCTGGAGCCCATTTCTAAAGAGGAAGCGGGTGCCTACCCACATGAGCTGCCCTGTCTGATACAGGGAACCATCTGCTACTAGTTACTTCTTTGTTCTGTACCCTAAAAAGGTTATAGGGGATGGGACAGTTGTCCACTGATAACAAGATGTGAAATCAGAGACAAAAATAGGGGCTATATATTGAAAGGCCTTCAAAACTATGTTCAAACAGTAGAAAACCATGAAGTGCTATAAGCAGGGAACTAACAAGTTTACCCTTGATCTTAGAAATAATCATTCTAGTCACAGGTTACCAACCGGAATAGAGTCAAGATGACTGAATCTATTAAAAGTATATTGCAGGTCTTCTGCCCTCCTCTACTAGTTACTTCTTTGTTGATTCCTCAACGTGAGGAATCAATAATGGCCTGGATGACAGTATGGACAGAGGTGATGAAGAGATAGTGAGTGAAGTTTTCTGAACATTAGTAGGCATGATCAGAAATATACCTTAGGAAAATAAATATAACAATGCTATGTAGGACAGAGTAAAAAAAAAAAAAACAATTGGAAGCTGGAATAAGAAGACTATATGAGAACTAAGGGCCTGAACTAAGGTAATGGCTTTGGGAATGGAGGATGAAACAAATATGAGAGAGATGCAGAAGTCAGAATGTCTAGGATTCAGCAGGATTTTTGCATAAGAGTAAGAATTAAGGTATTCCAAGACCAGTGATGTTTAAGACATGGTGACTGACAATGAAAGAAACGGAAAATCGGGAAGGTTAGCTTTGTTGAAGAAGAGTAAGTCATCTTGAGATGGTGGTAGCTAGATACAACTCAGAAGAGAGAACTGTTTTAGAGTGCAGAACTGGGGCTTCAGAGTGAAGCTAGAAGCAGATACATAGATTTGAAATCAGAAAAGTGAATGAAATTACCAAGGAGAGAGAAGGGCAGAAGACTTACTATTATATCATGAAAGAGAGAAGATGACACAAATCAGGCATAGAAAATGAATAATTAATCTTCAGGAATGATAGGCTGAGTAAAATTAGAGAGACCAGGATCACATGGGCCATGTGGCATGACCCCAGGTTTGTCAACCACTTACATTTCCCAGGCATCTTAAGAACTTTCCTACATACCTGAGCTGCCAGTTTTGTAAACAGAAAAAATACTCTTGGACTGTGATGAAAGAATTTCTCTCAAACAACAGATTACCTCTGGCTTTAGAAAAAGCATTTTGATTGTTAATAGAACTATATTCATGTTTCCCTCATTTCTATTTCTTGCTGAGACTTGGGAGATTTCTCTGCTTTACTGATTACCCTCTAGTTCCTCTGGTCCATCTACCTTCTTCATCCTTCTTGTGTCTTTACCCTGTGCACTGGATCATTACATCGGTCCAATTGTTCTACTCTGGATTGAGCCCAACAAAACTCCAGTCTTGCTGCCTACATCTCTGAGCTAAAAGAGTCTGTTTCTTTTGGGCATAGTAGTAGACTCACATTGCTTATGCCTATATGTAAATTAGAAATTACCCCTTGCCTGGCCAGTGTGGGTCAGTGGTTGAGTGTTGACTTATGAACCAGGAGGTCATAGTTCGATTCCCAGGCAGGACAATCCCCAGTAGGGTGCATGGAGGAGGCAGTTGATCAATAATTCTCATCATTGACATTTCTATCTTTTTCTCCCTTCCTCTCTAAAATCAATAGAAATATATTTTAAAAAGAAAGAAAAAGAAATCACCCCTTATTTCTGACCCTCTACTGGCTTCCAGTGGCCACTGGCTCCAACACTGCATTTATAATGCAGAATTGACATTTTCAGTTTGAATATATTTAGTCCAGATCCAAAGGGATCAGGGAGAAAAATTCAAGAAGGAAAAAAGTAAAATACTGTAGAGGTTGAGAAGGATAACAGAGAAAGGATTATTGCACTTGGTAATGAATAATGGATATTAAAAGATACTAGAGTGTTGATGGCAGAATAAAGACTATAGTAGATAAGGAAGAATAAGTTTCTCATTTACAGAAATTAGGTCCATGTAATCAAGTATTAATACCCACTACTTATTATTTAAAGTACTAAGTAAAAAAAATCCCACTTAAGATGGGTTTTATTCAGTATCTTATTTATCACCTTTGGTAAAAGATTTATCATAGAAATGTCAACTGGAGGCTCTCTGTCTCTCTATTCTCTGTCTCTCTCATGCTCTCTTGCTAAATGTGTTCGTTTAGCAGTGCATGGTTGGTGCTGATAGTGCAATTTGTACTCTCAGCAAGAAGAGTTCCTTATTTAGTTTTTAACTGTTTCATTGCTTCTCACAATAAACTACTCTTTTAGAACGTGATCTCTGTTGGTATCAAATCCTCTCCAGCTGGTCTTGCTGGACATTTATTTGAGGCACCAACACAGATGAAAATCAAATACAGCTCTGGGGAAAGTAAAATTAGTTTATAGCAGGCTGCATTCAATAAAGAAAGAGCAAGGCTAGCATTTTCCTGCCCACTTAAAGCACTATTACTACAAATGCAAAAAGGACAAGCTTCATAACAAATTCTCCCTTTCGCACTGGCATCCATGTTCCACTGGCAGCCTGGATTGTGGAAACGTGGTTTGAGGGCAAAATCCAACTCAACTGGCAATAAGAAAGTCTGACCCAGAACTCTTGATCTTCATGGAAGATTCTGTGCAACTTCTGGTTGTTTTGGGGTATCTAAAAAGACAAGGTTGCTTTGAAGACATCCAAGGCTTGGAAACCATCCCTGTGTATTAGTCTGGATGATAAACACAAGAATAGCTACTGTCTACTCAGTCAGCCAGTGCTCAGAATTCATAAAAACAAAGGATCTCAGCAGAGTGCATCTTAGAGGATTGGATGCACTTGCATTTGTAGTCAAGCAGCTTTGTAAGGTTTGTTGATCATTTATAGCAGACACTGTTGTCAATCCTTACTCATAGTCTCCTTTCTTCTTTGAGAGCAGAGCCTTGGTTTTGTTCAGTCCCCCTCGGACTCACTAGAGAATGACTCTACACCAACTCCAGAGGCAAATCCTGGTTTGGTATAAAGCAGTCACAGTGAGCCTTTTCTTCTTGCTAGTGATGAACTTGTTGGAGGGCACATGACGCAGTTTCAGCCAATGAGATATAAAGGTAAGTCTGGAGCCTTCTGAGATCTATTTCCCAGCTTCCTTTCTAGATGTGGCATATCTTCTAGCCACAAGGATAGATAACCTGAGGGTAAGTCTGGCAAATACCCAAGGAGAAGGGAGAAGGATCCTGCATACCTGTCCGTCTTCGGGAACTAGAGAATGCAGTAATGCCAAACCCACTTCCCTGACAATGGCCAACTCTGGGAGGTAATTCCTTTTGTTCTAATATATTGAATCAGATATTTTAAAACTGTAAACAAATGCATTTTAACTGTTTCAGGATCTACCATTCAACATACATTATCAAAGAGGGACAAGAGACCATGGTGTAGGTTTTAGAATCTAGGGTCTTACATAACAAAAGACTAATATGCAAATTGACCCAACGGTGGAATAAGTGGTGGAATGACTGGTCGCTATGATGTGCACTGACCACCAAGGGGCAGATGCTGAAAGAAGAAGCTTCCCACAGCCTGCAGGCCCCAGGACAGCCAATATGGGTGCCAGCAGGGGCCCCCCATCACCCCACCGGTTGCCCTACAGATCGGCCCTGATTGCTGGCCAGGCCTAGGGACCCTATCCATGTGTGAATTTTGTGCACTGGGTCTCTAGTTTAATAATATTCTAAATCATAAGAGCTTACTGTTATATATGAAAGAACCATAAGAGCCATATCCTGAATATAAGTTTCTCTAAAAACCACCTTGAATAATAATTTTAGTATTACTGTTGCCATTATGTGTCAGGTACTATGCTAGCTGTTTCACATATCTCATTGAATCTCTTAATTAATATTGTAAGGTAGGAGGAAACTAAGATGGCGGCAAAGGCAAAACACCTATCTTGCTGTCATAATCAGCAATTTTAATACTACAACTTAACAAAAGGACAAACACCCTTCCAGAATCACCAGAAAGCTCGCCAAGTGAAAATTCCACAAATAAAAGTGAAGATAAGACACTGTGACTCAGAGGAGCGGCAGCGAACAGCGTTGAAAGATTCGCACGGAGAGAGGTTTGGAGTGCGCGCCGCGGAGAGGGCGGGCGGCTGAAAACCGGCCAGTTTTCTCGAACGGGAAGACAAAGGTGTCCCACTGGACTGATTCTCCAGCTCTGGGCGAAGTCCAGGGAACCCACTATCATACGGGGTGAAAACTGGACAGTGGGAGGGCACGCCGAAGCTCGGGTGCTGCCGGGTCTCCCGGCTTGTGGAGAAGGCAGCTTGCGCGAACAGCTCGGCTGCGTGACAGCACAGAGAGCACACCGCGACTTGCCTCTCATTCGGAAAACCGTCAGACTGCTTTGTTTTACGACCCTGGGTGAGACATTGCACATGCAGGCTCATTTTGGGAAAGTCTGAATTCCCCGGCAATCGGCAGCCGGTGGAGCTCCAGAGCGGCTCTCTCTCAGTGGTGCTGACGGCCATTGCCCCTGGCACAGAGTCCCTGGGGCCGCATAGGGCGGAGCTAACGCTGTCTGCTTGGCCCGGAGACTCCGCCCACCCAACCTGAGCACAGCTGAGCTTCACAGACAATTGGTCTGGAGGTCAACCCTCCAAGTGCTAACAACGATTAACTGAGCTTAACTTCAGCAAGACTGTGCAGCCCATATCCACCTCAGGTAACCGGGGAGGCTGAGCCACTATCCCTAGTAGGAAGTCTACCACAC
Organism: Antrozous pallidus; assembly: GCA_027563665.1. Classification (NCBI taxonomy): domain Eukaryota; kingdom Metazoa; phylum Chordata; class Mammalia; order Chiroptera; family Vespertilionidae; genus Antrozous; species Antrozous pallidus. Next base: position 28,086,546 of record CM050527.1, on the reverse strand, counting down.
AAAGCTAATTGACCAACTCAGGGAAGCAGCCACCATGCAGCAACATGGAAAGAAATCAGATGTGAAAGAAATGGAGGAAAAAAAAACAACGACTGGACATGGAATTCAGAACCACGGTTATAGGGTTTTCTAAGAGGCTCCAACAAAAGATCGAGGCCTATAAGGAAATAAGCAAGACCACAAAGGAAATGAATGAGTCCTACAAGAAAATGAACAACACCCTCAAGGATATAAATGAGAGCTGCAAAGAAATGATCAAGACCAACGTGGAAATGATCAAGATCAACGTGGAAATGAATGAGTCCTACAAGGAAATGAAAGAAACCCTCAAGGATATAAAGCAGACTCTCAAGGATATGAAAAAGGACCAAGCAAAAATTAAGCATACACTGACTGAAACAAAAAATATTATACAAAGACCTGAAAGTGCCCTGGAGCACCCCAAGAACCAAGTTCAAGATTTGAAATACAAAGAGGTAAAATCCACTCAGCTGAAAAAGCAAGAATCCAAAAGAATCCAAAAAATTGAAGATAGTGTAAGGAGCCTCTGGGACAACCTCAAGCATACCAACATCCGAATTATAGGGGTGCCAGAAAAAGCGAGAGGCCAAGACAATGAAAACCTATTTGAAGAAATAGTGACCGAAAACTTCCCACACCTGGTGAAAGAAATAGACTTTGGAGTCCAAGAAGCACACCGAACCCCAATATATAGGAACCCTAAGAGGACCACACCAAGGCACATCATAATTAAAATGCCAAGAGCAAAGACAAAGAGAGAATATTAAAAGCAGCAAGAGAGAAACAGTTGGTTACCTATAAGGGAGCACCCATACGACTGTCAGCGGATTTCTCAACAGAAACTATGCAGGCCAGACGGGAGTGGCAAGAAATATTCAAAGTGATGAACAGCAAGAATCTACAATCAAGATTACTCTATCCAGCAAAGCTATCATTCAGAATTGAAGGTCAGATGAAGTGCTTCGCAGATAAGAAAAAGCTAAAGGAGTTCATCACCATCAAACCAACATTATATGAAATGCTGAAAGATATTCTTTAAGAAGAGGAAGAAGAAAAAGGTAAAAATATAAATTATGAACAACAAATACACATCTATCAACAAATGAACATAAAAATCAAGTGAATTGATAGGCTGTTGAACAGGATAGACTGGTGAATATAACAGAGACATGGACATAGAGAGGGAATGGACTGACAATTCTTGGGGAGAAAAGGGTTGTGGGAAGTGCAGCAAGAGACTGGACAAAAATCTAGCAACAATGGGAGAGGACAGTGGGGAGGGGGAGGTGAGGGTGGAGGGTGGGATAGGTACAGGGTGGAGGGAAGCTATAGGGGGATAAAAAGGGGAGACAATGTAATTAATAAACTGAACAATAAAGATTAAAAAATAAAAATAAAAAAATATATATTGTAAGGTAGGTCTATCATTATTTTCAAATGAGGGTCACAAACACTATACAATTTCTAAAGGTACACAGTTAGTATAATAATAGTAATAACTAATATTTATTTTGTGCTGATTGTATTTTAGGTAGGTACTTCCTAAGTACTTTATACACATAGCATTAACTCATTAATTATTATATCACCTCTGAAGTAAATACAGTACTTTCATTTTCCATGTTTTGCTACTTGGAAAGCTAAAGCACAGAAAATGTAAGCAAATTTCCCAAAGTCACCTAAGTAACTACAGAGCTCGCACACTTAATGCCTCCCCCCCTCCCCATGAGCCAGAGTCAGAATTATAGCCTGTGTCTGTCTAAATTAGATCCCTATATTTTCCCATCTAGGTTGGGTAAGAATGTCAAAATATATTTTGGCTGCCTGCTGTGTTTTAGATACCCAGAATAAAATTAAAACTAAAAAAATCAATTTTGATAACAGGAATAACATAGCAAGCCCTTTGGTCTGGACAAAGGGAAATAGACAACTTGCTCCCTCTTTGACTCCAGATAGCTTCTGCTGTCCTAGAGAATAAAAAAGAATAATGGGCTTACACTATAAGCCAGTGTTACAGCACTCATGGGATCAGAATCCAAGTCCTTCTATAGCAGGTAAGCTGGAGTGATGCTGGTGAAATTTCGCACTGCTGTAGCTGAAAGGGGGAATGTAATGTAACTACTCAGACAGTGGAAATTACTAGACATATAGAAAGATCAAATTCATATTAAAAGAGAAATGTAGAGGATATAGAGCAGAGAATGAGATATTATAATCCTATGTACTTTGTCCTGCTAAAGTCCTTATTGAGTGCTGAATTTAATAATGTGCCATTGAGTTTTCATCTTTTTTTTTTCTTTCTATTCAACGAACGTTTACTATTAGGGTGACTCTGCTAGGATCTGCTAAGATCCTATATAGCCCTCAATAGCTCCCCATCACACTTCAGAATAATTCAAGTCTTTACTTTGGTCTACAGGATCTTACCACAGCTGTCCAGCTGACCATCACCTTTGCCCCTGCTTTTTCTGCTAAAGCCACACTTCTCTCCTGGCTTCCGGTGGAAGAGGTTGGACAAGATTCTGACCCAGAGCATTTGCTCTGCACTCTCTCCCTCCCTTCTCCCAGACCACACTTCTCCCAGATATCTGCGCGCCTGCCTGCCTCACTCCCTCACTTTATTCATGTGCTAAGCTGTCACCCATATGTCATTATGTTTTTATTGATTTCTCAGAGGGAGGGAGAGGGGGAGAGAGATAGAAACATCAATGATGAGAGACAATCATTGATCAGCTGCCTCCTGAATTCCCCCCTTCTCCCCCCACACTGGGGATCCAGTCTGCAATCCCCGAATGTGTCTTCACTGGGAATCTAAACTGTGACCTCCTGGCCCAGAGACTGACTCTCAACCACCGAGCAATGCCAGCCAGGACTCTCACTCTAGTTTGCTTTACATTGCTTATTTTTTACATATTTGTCTGTTCATTTATTTTGTATTGTCTCACCTGCTCCTGTTTGACTTTTATAGGGGCTTTGTTTAATTCATGGCTATATCCTTAGCACTTACTACAGCGACTGACACATAGTTAGTCCTCAATAAATATTTATTGAAAAATGAAAAAGGGACTCATAGATACGGTAGGAGGGAGGAGCTCTAGGATACAGCTAAAACTCTCCTCCAGCAACTTACAGCTCACTACTACTATATAGTAAGCTAAAGGGTTTAATAATGTTACCCTTTAAGTAAACAGTTGTCTAATGTATAGTACAGTTAAGCATAAACCCCGAATGGCTGCCTTTTCATTTTTATATCTAACCACGGGTTAATAAAATATTAAGTAATATTAAAATAATGTTACTAGTATTGTAATAGTAATAATAACGTTCAACAGGTTAAAAATTTAAGCTTAGCTGTCGCTACGATTTTCAAAATATGCCAGTGTTCTCCTGATTGTTGACATGGAAATTGCTACTTTTGATAGTGCTGGTAAATTAGGTCTTCCCTTGACACAAGAATCTTGTGACACAATGATTAATATGGGATAGTAGCACTAGCAAAAAATCTAGAGCTGACAAGAAGGATATTGTTCTTGATTCCATGTCACACCTAGTATCAACTTAAATGAATTTTGCAATAACCTTTGCATTTGGAAATGTGGGTTGCGTGAGCAATTTCTACCCAAGCAAATCCAGGACATTCCATTTTCGTGCTGAGCATGCGGCTGGCCTGAAAATGGGTGCCAAAACCAGATGTTTGACTCTGGAAAAAGGGCATTCCACACATTCATCAAGAACACTTCGTAGCAAATGCAAGGCAATGGTACAGGACACATATGTGTCTCCATGGTCGATAGTGCAGAAATCACACTGGTTATTTACAGGAAGCAATGTAAAACTGGATGTATTTATAGAAATGCCTATAAAACATGCAGTTATTTTTAACAAGAACAAGTTGAAGTTGTTTAGTGCAGATGTATAAGTTGTCTTGCAAATGAAATGATTGACTGTGACACAATCCACACTTTCAGATGTTATCTGATAGATTCACCATCAAGTACTTACTGTACATGGCAAAAGGCTGAGGAATTGTTCAGAATGATGTAACAAGCATGGAGCTTGATCTCTGTAGAAAGTGTATGCTCTCAAAGGAAAAGGAGAGGCTCTCACTTTTATGGCCATCAGCATACCGCTCATGAGGTTCATTTGATAGAACCTCAATCAAATCTTTGGCCTTTATGACTGACAATGATGGGTCTGACTGAATTGTTCAATGGTAGCCCATTGTGTGCTCTATATTACAAAACAATCATGTTCCTGCACCCTAATTACTTACAAATTATGTGAAGTCTGATATTATTAATCTCCCAACAGATAATGTATACATAAATACAAAGTGATAAGAATTCAAAAGAGGAAGAGGTCACTATAGGTAGAAAAGGTCTGTTTTCTTAAGCAATGTAGATTTTGCATTGGGCTCCAAAGGCTGGGTAGGATGAAGAATAGAGGAAAGAAAATCCCCTGGTGGGTGGAGTAGGGAGGAACAAGTGATATATTTTTGTGACAATGTGGCAAGGTCTAACCTGAAGGAGCTGGTAAGGAACAAGGCTACGTAGGAATTCTGGCCAAAAGGACAAATAGATGACCTCACATATTTGTTCACACTATGTCGCCATAACCTGAAACAGTATCTGGCATGCAGTAGAGATTCAGCAAATATTTCCAAGAGAAGAAAAAAGCATGCAAACCTAGTTGAACTAACTTTGATATTGCCATAAAAGAGGAATTACCAAGTACCCAAACACTAAACCAAGATTACGGGGAGGGAGGGAGGGAGGGAGGGAGCTTTCAAAGCTCTGTTGATAGGGTCTTCTCACTGACCAAGCTCTGACACACAGATAGAATGGGAGTTGTCATTCCTGCACTTACAACCAGAAAAACGTTAAACTAAAATCAACGTCTTTTCTTGGGCGCACCGCGGACCTCAGGGTCACAGAGCAAACTGCCACTCTGAAATCTGGAAAGACAGGGGAACACGGAGAATCACTGCTGATATCTGTTTATCTGGACCTAAAACTGCAGGAGCCATAAACGGAAACCCCTGAATGGAAATTTTGTCGAATTTGTTAAAGGCTGAGAATGAGAAGCTAATGTGACAACAAAACATTCCTGGGGTCATAGTCTCCAGCAGGACCCACATTTTCTGAGTTTTACATTCAGGAATACCACCAGGTTCTCATGGTGAAGGGCCAAACACACACACACACACACACACACACACACACACACACACACACACTAAAAAATAAAAAAATAAAAACCCAAACCCCTAGTGTTTCTGGCAGTGGGTGGAGAATATGACCCATATTTGAAACATGCCCAGGCCATTCTCCATAACCAAGACCCACTATACAGGGGAAAAGACTTTACGAGAGCCCTATCCCTGGGGGAAGAGGAATACCCAATGCCAGCCTCCTCTAGCCTTCTTGTCTCTGCTAAGGTGAGGTGAGGTAAGAAAGCTTCTGAGGGTTACAGCCCAGGGCCACAGGCCCAGTAAAAGCCTGAGCCTGGATCACAGATCATAGAACAGCACGCATCTTCTCCACAACTCACACCGCAGCAGTAGCTCCAGTGGATTTCAGGTAGAAGAGCAGCAAGACATCACCTCTTTTTTTCCTTCTGCTTTTAACTATATTTTTATTGATTTCAGAGAGGTAGGGAGAGAGAGAGGGAGAGATGTTTATCAATGATGAGAGAAAATAACTGATTGGGTGCCCCCTGCCTGACCATCCGGGAATGGATGCTGGAATGCAAGCATGTGCTCTGATCAGGAACTGAACTGTGACCTGCTGGTTCATAGGCTGATGCTCAATGATTGAACCTCACTGGCCGGGTGAGACATCACCGCTTTTTAAGAAAGAGTTTCTCCAGAAGTTCAAAAACAACAGGGGAAATAAGAAAATAAAGCCATTAAAGCAATTGATGTCTCAGGAACTTATAGCCACAGCAAAAATTAATTAGCTTAACTCCTCCCAGATTAACATACACCTCACATTAAAGAACAACTTATTTCTGTTCCTAATACCTGGTAAGTCATGTCCGGCTTTTAGGAAACAATTACAAAGCATGTTAACAAACAGATAAAAGCACAATTTGAAGAGACAAAAGAATCAGCAGATCCAGACTCAGATAAAAAAAATTATCATTTGAAATTTTTGAAATGAATTGGATCATTTGAAAATGAATTATCAGACAAAGAATTTAAATAGACTATAATCAATATAACAAGGTCTCTACTGGAAAATATAGACAACATGCAAGATCAGATGGGTAATGTAAGCAGAGAGATGGAAACTCTAGGAAAAAAATCAAAAGGAAATACTGGAAATTGAAAACACTGTAACTAAAATTGAGACTGCCTTGAACGGTCTTATTTGTAGACTAGACATGGCTGAGAAAAGAATCCGTGAGCTTGAAGACATGTTGGTAAAATTTTCCCAAACTGAAATACAAAGAAATGAAAAGAATGGGGAAAAAAATTCAAGGAGGGAAACTGAATAGTTACAGGTCCAAAGCTAAGAGAAGTCGGGAAATGATCAGGGAATTTAATGAACACATTGCCAAATTCAAATCAAATAGATAATAAAGCCTTAGCAGGTAATAGAGGGCAAGATTGTGAACTGCCTCTACTGTGGCCCATCTAGTGGGTTAAAGGACCTATAATGAGTAGATCTGTCTGAAAATGCTAGGTGGGTGAGAAAGTGGAAAAGCTTTGCTGCCATGAGCAATAGGCAATAGGAACTGTAGAAGTATATGAATTAACTAGTTTTGATAGGAAGGAAGCAGAGAGATAGGTGAGCTAGTTAAGCTTTCACTGGATTACAAACATAATTATGAACTAAACTGATGATAAGGACTTAAAGGTTCCTTTGCAGTGTGGAGATGAATGACCCTCACAATAACCTGAGCACCAGGAGGGGAGAGCATGTAATAAGAGAATACACGAGGAGTGATCACAGCTACTTGGACTACCCAGGAGTCCTCAAGTGCAAATCCAAGAACCATCTCTCTGCTCAGCCTGCCATGCTTATCGACTGTCATTTTTTGTTGAAAACCCATTGTGTTCCTGGTGAAATCCTAAGCACCTTGAGAATTCCCATAGCATGAAAAAGATTGCCTAATCTTTGTCTTCTAAGAGGTCACATACTAATGAAAACATTTCATTTTGATTTGGGGCCAATGGCTAAAGCTTGTATGTTTGAACACATGGGCGTCTTTTGTACAAGAAAAGCACAAAAGCAGAGGCTGAGCAATACTTCTAGGAGCACAGAGTCTGTTATCATGATCTAGCTTTCCAGAAACATCTGGAATTTGAGTTTCATTATTCTGGAAAGCAATAAGCCTCCTCCTGACATTCACCTCCAGTTGACCTTATTGTAACGATGTTTCAAAGGAGACCCAGAGTTGTCTATGGCAGAAACAGTTAAGACATGGCCTCAGTCATCTCATGATCCAGATTGTCCAGAAGCACTCTGCCTTGGAAGGGAGATAGGAATGACTGTCAAGATGTAATTACATTAATGAGCAGACTCTCAAGTTGATGCCCATTCTTGTCTGGACACATTTTGCTGCCTTTTATTGTCTCTAACCTATAAGACATTGCCTGGACTGATTGACAGGCCTATTCTGGAAGAAGACAATCCTTACATCAGTATAACCACAAGACACTACCAATCAATGTCAATAAGTCCCCAAGGAGCACGTGTGAAGGTATATTCCAACAGCGTTAATCCAACTGACATATAATATATATCTGACTGGGAAAAAGTCATTATCATATGTCCCTTCTACCAGAGATTCAGAATTATTTTGTGACACAGGGAGTGGGTTAATAGTTTGCTGGGTTAAATAATCAAAATGTGGATTCAATCAGGGCCTACATTTGTAGAGGTCAAACCACCAGAATTTCCCTTTCATGTTATAGAGAGGAAAAAGTCCAAAGGTCTCAGGAAATAGAAATATATTAGAATGAATCTAATGCATGATGACTCATTCCTTCTAGTCCCCAGTAACTACATTGGACTCTTCCTTGTCCCTGCAGGAATAGTAAAATCTTAGCTGCCACTAAGCTCAATGAATTATCTTTTTGGGGGGTTCCCTAAAGCCACCTTTGTAAATATCTCATGAATAAATTCTCTTTTATGTATACTACTAGGGGCCTGGTGCACAAAATTCGTGCACTGGGGGTGGGTGGTCCCTCAGCCCAACCTGTCCCCTCTCGCATACTGGGAGCCAGCAGGGGATGTCCTACTGACAGCTCACCCCCGGCCTGCCCAAAGCCTCTGGCTGAGGCTTTAGGCCTTGGGAACCCAGCAATTGCCCTGCCATGGAGCTGATCACTGGCTGGCTCCACCCTGGCCCCCAGCCCGCCCAAGGCGAGGCTTTCTCTGGCCTTGGGAACCCAGCGATCACTCTGCCATGGGTGATCTCTGGCTAGCTCTGGGCCAGCCCCCTGGCCGGCCCAAGACTGGAAAAAGCCTTGGGAACACAGTGATTGCCCTGCCATGGGGCTGATTGCTGGCTGGCTTTGGCCCTGGGCCCAGCCCGTTCAAGGCCAGAAAAAAGCCTCTTGGCAAGACTTTTTTCTGCTTTGGGCAGCAGCCATCTTGGTTGGGTGTTAATTTGCATATTGCTCCTGATTGGCTAGTGGGTGTGGCTAGTGGGCATGGCTTACTGGGTGTGTGGAAGGTATAGTCAATTTGCATATTACTCTTTTATTAAATAGGATTTTGAGTGTAGTATCTGATTCTTACTGGAATGTGACTGATATTTCTTTTCCTCCTAATTAATCCTCTTTTTCTGGAGAAGATAAATGCCAAAAGAAAAAAAAAGAAATGAGCCCTAATGTAGATATAGAATTGACATGTTCAGCAGGACTGAAATAAGCCTAGATGTTTTAATAACTGAGAGTAGAAATCTATGGAATCAGCCTAAGATGTCATTAATGAAGTTTAAATCAAATAATTAAATTAATTAAAGACTATGAAAGTCAGCAGAAATGGGTTTAAATATTTTAGTGGAAAAAGAATTAAAACCATTTCCTATTTGTTGCCTCTCAACAATTATCAGATTACACTGGGTATGTCAATCACTGTGTAAAGTCAATTTTAAATAGGTACAACCTAATGTAAATAAAAAGGAATTCCAAATGTCCTGGCATCCCTAAAAAAAATTAAAAGTAACCAACTTATAAAGCACAGTGCCATTTTTCAAAAAGATTTTTGCTCCCCCCACAATTCCCAAACCCCTTGCCAAGCAAGTCTCATAGTCACAGCTGCTCTGCATCCTTTCAACATGGAGAAATTCCCCCCAAATCTCTCCAATTCTTAAGACAACCCACAACTTTCCTGTCTTTTGTCCTTCTTCCCAACTTTTCAATACATAAACAAAATTAAACATTTTTGCTTCATTAATTCCCATATTCTCCCTAAGAGAGAGAATGCACTCACTTGAGAGGTAGGGAGGAATGGAGGGATGGCGAGGAAGGAAGGGAGAGAAACCAAGAGAACACTTGAGATCTGATCAAACAAGCAAGCAAGCAAGATTAAGTACTAGTGTGTTCCTTCATCTTTTGGTCCATTCTCTCTATTTTGCATTACCAAAACAAAACTAGCAACAAGCATCGAAAAACAAAACAAAACTCACTAAAATAGTAAGGAAGATTAAAAATGCAATGCTCAGTGGTTAATGGACACCGGTTTCTTATGCCCTGGGAGAACAGACATGATTTGGCATCTCTGAAACAGAAGTTTTTGATGATAAAAGTTGGGATTTGAAAACTCCTTCCGGAGATAGGTTGACTATGGAAGACTTGTACTATTTCCAGTATCATCATGTAAATATGTCATGAATAAATTCTCTTTTATGTATACTACTAGGGGCCTGGTGCACAAAATAAATTCTCATGGAGGACTTGTACTATTTCCAGTATCATCATGTAAATATGTCATGAATAAATTCTCTTTTATGTATACGACTAGGGGCCTGGTGCAGTCACCATCCAGACCAGTGGTTCTCAACCTTTCTAATGCCGTGACCCTTTAATACAGTTCCTTTAATACAGTCGTGACGCACAGGTTGAGAACCGCTGCTGTTGAGCCTAAGACCATCAGAAAAAACATATTTACATTATGATTCATTAACAGTAGCAAAATTACAGTTATGATGTAGCAAAAAAAAAAAAATTATGGTTGGGGATCACCACACATGAGGAACTGTATTAAAATGCTGTAGCATTAGAAAGATCGAGAACCACTGATCCAGATAGTTGTCTGATTGAATAATGAGTGAATTTCCTAACACACTTGATTTTTACCCAGATAGTGTATACAGTTGTGGATGAAAAGGCTCATGAACCACATACTCAATCTTATGTGACATGGAAGATCCTGTCACAGTGCCTTCTGCTATTTTGACTTTCTAGACTGAGTTTTTGGATTAATGGAAAATACCTGTCACTTCTAGATTACCTTCTATGCACTGTGTACAATATCTTCTATATGGAAGGGTAATATGCAAAATATCCCCTCGGAAGTTCGGCAGGGAGACCAGAGTTCAATCACTTGATCACGAGGGGGCAGCACGGAACAAAGGAAGGCTCCAATTGGCCCTGATCATCGACCAGGCCTAGAGACAATACCTTTGCAGGAATATTGTGCACCAGGCCTCTAGTATGTCTACAAGATACTTGGGCGTGACTCTTTTAAAGGTTTTTATTACATTTTATTTCACTGAAAAACGAAATAACTACTTGTGGCTCACTCAAAGTAGTTTATGAGAACTATTATTTCCACTTTATGGGATTTCTTTTTATTGGGTGTCAGGCTGGTTCATCAGCCACTGCTCTCCAAGCAGCCCTTGCTCCACTGTGTAGTTAGATAGCACGATTCAAGGTATTTGCAATTTCAGAGGCAATAAAGTTTTTCTTTTGGTCTCCAGTTATCTCCATGACCTCATACCTGATTTCTTGAATTTAAAAAACTGTCATGGTTCTTAGTAAATACTACATCAAACTGTAACCTATAACTCAGCATTTCGTCTTCTCAATAGAGGTCATTTCTGTGATCTATAGTGAGGTCTTGGAGGGAGTCACTGTAATACGGTTAGAAAAAATAGGCCATGCAAGAATTAGACCACAATGGAAAGAGCTTAGTGATAAACAGCTTCCCACTAAACTTAAAAAAAGATAAAGGCACTTCAATTAAAACAGCTTTGAAACAATCCCAGCTCTTTTGCATCAGTCAGTAAAGAGGTATTTAGGGAGCTCTCCTGCAGAGGCTTACAATAGTTCCCAAGCACTGGGGATGTTCCCACCGACAAATTTGGTTTCCAGCTTATAGAATGACTACCAATATGATGGTTTTATAGTAGTAGACAAAATATTCTGTGGATCTTGGATTATTTCCTCCTCCTTAGAATGGATGCACAATTCGGGGAGCTCAGCTCTGCTATTATGCTGATCTAAGTCACTCGTGTTTGCAGTCAGGTGTCATTTGCCAGTTGGGCGAGTGGCCAGCTAAGTGTTGGCGGGGGCATGAGCAATCTCCCCCACATGGTCTCTTGATCTCCAGGAGGCTAGTCTGGGCATACTCATAATGGTAGAGTTCAAGAGCAGCAAGGCCTTGTTTTTCAAGTCTCTCCTTGTCACATTTTCTATTGTTTTGTCCCATTGGTCAAAACAAGTCGAGTGAGTCATTATGGAAGGGTGCTGTCAAAGGGCAAGGTTATAAGAATTAGTGAAAAAACTGGGGCCATTACTGCAACCAATTCACCACACTTATCATTTTCTTTTCTTCTGTATCCTCTAACATCTTCTGAACAACAATCGCCCTTGCATGACATTTTTTCTCAGTGTCAAACATAAGGAGTCAATGATTCAACCAGAATGTCATCTGCTCTATGACACATTGGCCTTGAACTTTCTGTAAAGAAGTAAATCAGAGCTCACAGCTTCTCACAAGATCCCAGAGGTTAAAGGGGCTCTAACAGAGCCACAGATGATACTGTCACCCCCCAAATAAACATTTTGATGTCTTTATTTGTCAACAAATCAAAACAAAAAACACACCAGGTTATGGTACCTCTGTCCTTCCCTGATTTTATTCCTCTTCAACTAAACTTCTTATCACTCACTGGAGTTACTTGCTATGTTCATCAAATCAAACCCAGAGGAATTTGGCACTAAGTGAACAAATATGGGAAATCAACTGCCACCCACACTCTCTAACTTGGGAGTTGCCAAGAAATAAACAGGCTTTTAAATGTATTGTTTTGGAATTTGGAGTTTCATTCAATGGTAGTAATACAACACCCACCCCCACCACCCCGTCCTATCCCAAATCCCAGACAGCAGAAAAAGCTATTCTTCTGGCTACCTCACATAACCCCAAATTACTATTCATACATATAAAAAACGTCATTTAAAAATATTGTTTCAATGTCTTGAGTTCAACCTAATGGATTCACTTTGTATAATTTTATGTCTTCTAGAGCCAGTCAGGACCTTCCTACATCGAAAATGAATTATTTCTTCATAAGAAATATTTGCTAATTAAGACACTGGAGGGTTGTAAGCCCGAGAGAGGAGTTCTGATTAATGTTTTTAAAGGTCCTCTCCAGCTGCTGTGTTGAGAGCGACAGGAAATGCAAGAGTGGAGACTGGGCGAATAGTGAGGAAGGAGATCATTGTTGGAATCAAGGCACGTGGTGATGGCGGTTTCACCCGGGGAAAGCAGTGGAGGGGAGAAAAGTGGACATATTTTGCAGAAAGATTCAAATCACTGGTAAATTAATGTGGTGACTCAGAGGAAAAGTCAGATATAATGAATATTAAAATTTATTTACATATAATCATGCATATAAATATGAGAATTTATGTAAGAATCATCATTATATAGATTGTAATAAAGACATTAATGGAAAACATACTTCAGAGAGGTATATCAGAGATAATATTACTCAATTTTGAGCCCAGGAAAATGTCAAATTCTGGCCACTCTTTTCTTTCTTAACTTCTCTCTTTTGTCTTTTCTTTTTTTTAAAACACAAATTATTATTTTTCTTTTCTCCATATTTTTGGGGGTTATTTCTTCCTCTTCTTTAAGGCATCTACATTTTCCTATTTTCTTACTGGCTACCCCCCACCTGCCATCCCCATCCCACACTCACTGCCCCTACACATATTCACACACTAAACATACCCTAAAGATAATCTTGTATACTTTTACTCTGTACATTTCAAAATTATTAATATTTTGGAAATCTGGTCTACATTTGTAGCTCACTGTGAGTTATTAGATTCCTGGGACACAGCTCTAAACTAGACATGTTCTGGGTATCCACACCTAGGGTTCCGGTTCCTTGCTGGTGGTGCAATTCTGCAGCCTACACCTGCACAGGCAGTACAGGCCTGAATCCCATTTGTGCATGAGTAATCCTACTCCTCCCCTGCAGTAGAATGGAGCCTCAGATCTTGCTGCAAATTTGAGCATCTGGGTATGGTTGTTTCCAAGCAACAAATGCTGACTTCTTTTCACAAGGTGTTATAGGAGATCACACTTCAACTGATGCCCACCTGAAGAGAGTGGCTCCACCTACACAGACATGGACGCCCTAGTCATCGTGCTACATGGAGGGCATGCATCCAGTACAGCCTCCTTCTGACGCTGAACTATTGTCCCTGTCCCTGGATTACCTTTATGGGTTTCCATTTGTTTGTTGTCAAGACTTCTCAATTTCTCATATGCAAAGACTTCCCATTCTTGTTTTTAAACATTGTTTTTTTAAAAAACATGGAGGTAATTTTATTGAAATAAAATCTCTATATAATAAACTGTATTCATTTAAGTTGTACAATCAGATACATTTTGATAGATTTATGCTCCATGAAATCACTGCTCCAGTCAAAATATATATTGATCACAGGTACAAGGTTTCCTCACGACTCTCCGTAGCCAATTCCTCGTGTCTCAAGCCCTTCCCAGGGAATCACTGCTCTCAGTTTTGCCACTAAAAATTAGCCTGAATTCTCTAAAATATATAGACTCATGTCTTATGTACTCTTTGTGTTTTGTTACCTCACTTCTTTTCCTCTTCACTGCTGAGTAGTGTTCACATTTTGTTTATCCATTCAACCATTGATGGACATTTTAAGTCATTTTCTTTTGGGGCCTATTTATAAATAAAGCTTCTCTGAACAACCATGTACACATTTTGTGTGAACATACACTATTATTGCTCTTGAGTAAATACTTATGAAAGAATAAACACTGGTCTATTGTTTTCTCATTGTAATAACTTTGTGTGTGTGTGTGTGTGTGTGTGTGTGTGTGTGTGTGTGTGTGTGTGTGTGTTTTAATAGCATTTGTGCATCTTGACTAACAATTTCATTCCCTATGAAATCCAGGCATGTACCTTCTCTGTAGGTCATTAGCAGTAGAAAATGTTATATTATAAAACAAATACAGTGTAGGTAAGTGTAGTTGTCTCTACTAAATAAGAACCACAGGATAAACAATGAAAAGGGTGACTGAGTTCCTGTTAATAGTCCAAGGAAGAGCATTTTTCCATTCATTTCCCAAAAAGATTTTCTTAAAAGCTGTTTAACTACTTTAGAAGCAAAACATACACATAGTGGAAGCACTAGAGAGCCTTTAAAATGAATTTAGTGCCAAAAAACAAACAGGTCTATGTTGGAAGAGTAATAGAAATTAAGATGAATTTGTTTAAGCGCAATTAATCTTTCTGGTTATTTCCTTGTATAACAATGAGCTCATGTCTCTGTCGATGCTGTAGCTGAAAGTAGGACTATGAGTTAACACTTCTGAACTCGTTAGGATAGGTGTTCCAAAATGTTTACTGCCACTAAAAAGTATGGCATTTTTACACTTCTCTGTTAACTTTTTGTACACATTTTCACCAGAAAAGAACTACTGATACACCCACAACATGAATAAATATCAATATCATAATGTTCGGTCAAAGAAGTAAACAAAAAAGACTTCGTTCCACATGATTCAACTTATATAAAATTCTAGAACAGGCCAAACTATAATGATAGAAAGTGAGTGAGTGACTAATGGGAGAGTGAGGGGTTGGAGAACACTGAAAAGTTTTGAGGATGATAGATGTGTTTTATATCATGATAGTGATGGTGACTACACAACTGTATATATATTTTAAAAATCTTTAACTTACATATATGCAATTGTTGAGTTAAACTCCCAAGAAAATTGACATAAATGTTAGAAACAAAAAATCCAACTTCCATTTTTTAAAAATATCTTATAAAGCTGGCAATAAAATTCTTATTAAAATAAAGACAAAATCATTTAAAAATCTGTTGGGACAATCAAAGGCCGAGCTGAAAGTATTATATACTTGGTATACTTATTTGAGATTGATGCAGTGCTAGGAACTCAAAAGTATGCTGAGCATTTTATTTACCGTATGAAAAAATGAGAAGTCTGACTCTTAAGAAAGGGTCCATGAGCCACTCTTTGTCCATGAACCATTTTTCAATATCTATATATATTTAGTTTCCCTGACTGTATGAGACTTTTCATTTTTTTCTTGTGGGAAATGCTTAAATATCATAATTCTGACAATGTAACTATCCCTGCCTCCTCCCTCCAACTTTATCACATTAGCTCACAATTTCATAGATTATTATAATAAACTTGAAGTATTCTGGCAATGCCATATGTTCAAACGTTTCCAGAATTGAAACTTAATTTTCAGTTTGAATAATGGTACCAAGCAAAACAATACACCAAAAACAGCTATTTAACAAAAACCGCAATTCAGTTGTCATAATATTTTTAACCTCCAAGTAAATAGTTATTTTCGAAACATGAATAAAAAAAGTGAGACTAAATATATCTACTGAGCTAGTCTGATTGGTTTTTAGGCTAGATATAATAAGCAATTAGGTAAAACAACAATTATAGATTATCTACTCAGTGTCAAATGTAGAATGAAAGAAAAGAAGTTCCTACTTTTAATTTCCTGCTTAAATATCAAAGACTCTATTAAAAATTAAGTCTAATTGGCTAGAAAAAAATCCTACCTAAAACAATAAGATCAAATACTATAAAACCAAAGTAAAAACACAAAATAAAGAATAGGAAAAATAAATACAATGTAAAAAATAAAAAGAATAGCAAAGAACGATGAAGTGAGATAAAATTGTTAAATAATATAAAGTATTAATATATAGGATAAAATGCAAGGAAAGTGCATTATCAGTAAGAAGTAGCTATAAATGTAGAAGGATAAATAAATAAAATCTAAGAATAAAGATCAATACAATTTATGACTAAATATAGAACAAGGCAAAAATAAGCTAAAAGATCTTATTGTTGTGAAGAAATCATTTAAAGGACATTCCAAAGTAGAATAAGCAAAGGGACAACCGTTCAAATAATCAAACCCATTCACTTGGCGTGAGGTGGAAGCAGGTAAGAGGCAGGTTTTTAATTCAAATTCAAAGGTGTCAACAGGATTTCTCTCAAATGATTCCTGAGAATGAAAGTCCTCTGAAAACAGGTCCATCACAGAAAAGAAACCTAACCTTTTAGTTCATCAATTCGAACTTTAAGATATATTTTTATCTATGACAAGACAATCTCCAATGGGCATGAATTTTCCAGAATCAGACAAGAGGCACCTCCAGGAGAGGTACACTATTTCTTCAAACCGGCAGAATACCCTTTGCCTGCATCAAAATAAAGGCACTAGAACCAATCCTATCTAATGAAAGAATAATATGCAAATTGACCATACCTCTGCTATATCCATAACCCACACCCACCAGCCAATCAGGAGAAAATATGCAAATAAATCCCAACCAAGGTGGCTGCAACCACTGAGAGCAGGAGGGAGGCTTGGGTTTCCCCAGCAATGGAGGAAGCCAAGCTTTCTGCCTGTCCTTGCCAGCCAAGGCCTCCATTCAATGCTACAAAGTTTCAATTATAGAAGATACAAAAATCCCAACAGAAATGGCAGCAGCCAGGGAGCTGGAGAGAGCAGAGGCTAGGGCTATCCCCAGCGATGGAGGAAGCCAAGCTTTTACAGCTTTGGCTGGTGTAGGCCTCCACTCCAGGCTACAAAGTTTCAATTATAGAAGGTAAATAAATCCCAACAGAAATGGCTTCTACCACTGAGCGAGCAGAAGGTTTGACTCTGCTTCAGGCTACAATGTTTTAATTGTAGAAGATAAATAAATTCCAGATACAAGGGCCTCTGCTTGGGTCACCACCACAGGCCCCTCGCCCAGGCCACCCCACACCCCAAGGGAACCCCCATCTTGATCCAGGACACTCTTCAAGGCAAACCAGCTGGCCCCCACCCATGCACCAGGCCTCTACCCTTTCTAATAAAAGAGTAATATGCAGATTGACCATCACTCCAACATAAAAGATAGCTGCCCCCATGTGGTAAAAGATCCTGCCCCCATGTGGACATAAGATGGCCACCACAAGACGGCCAGCCAGCAGGGGTGAGCAGTTGAGAGGGACTAGACCTGCAAGGGAGGGTAGTTGGGAGTGATCAAGCCAGCAGGGGAGGGCAATTAAGGGTGACCAGGCCAGCAGGGGAGGGCAGTTAGGGGTGACCAGGCCAGCAGAGGAGGGAAGTTGAGGGCAAACAGGCTGGCAAAGGAGCAGTTAGGCATCAATCAGGTTGGAAGGGTAGTGGTTAGGGGGTGATCAGGCTGGCAAGCAGAAGTGGTTAGGGGCAGTCAGGAAGGCAGGCAGGTGAGCAGTTGGGAGCCAGCAGTCTGGGGTTATGAAAGGGATGCCCCACTGCTCGTTTAGGCCCGATCCTAGTGGGATTGGACATCCCTTGAGGGTTCCCAGATTGGAGAGGGTGCAGGCTGGGCTGCGGAACCCCCTCTCCCCTCTACCCCCTCATGCATGAATTTCATGTACCGGGCCTCTAGTTTTTATATAATCTTAAACCATCCATATTGCAAATACACACCACACCATACCCCTAAAACCATGCTTAGCTCAAGTCTTTTCCACTTCTGGCTCTTCCAAAACAAAGATATACCCCTATTCCTTATCAAGACTAATCAGAGTTTCTAGTGTGCATTTTAAAAATATCATAGAATATAAATGCCTATAGCTGTATTTTCAGATATCATACTACGTAGTTTCCCCAAGAGCTAAAGTTAATTTCATAATAGGCTTCTAATTTTAATTGATTGCTAAACATTATAAAATAACAGATATACAAATGAAATCAATTGTAGTGATTAACTTTTCTGCCAAGACTTAGTAATTTCCTGTTATCCTGTTAAGTCAGTTATTTCCAACTATGTAATTGTTAAGATGACAATGTTTGAGGGTTGTTTGTTTGTTTTTAGAGAGAATTGTTCTTTTCTTTATAAAAATAAAGAAATGTATTTTCACTGCTAACAGGGCAAGAAATTTTCTACTTCTGCAGTATTTTTTCTCTCCTACACTCACCAGAAAGCAACATTTCTATTAAACAAGTTGAAAAAGGCAAAGTGAGTTGTCTAAGCATACAAACAGGTTTGTGTGAATTCAGTTAAAAATTGGTTAGATTTCAGAATTCACTTGGGAACAAAGTGGAGCTAGGAATTGGGCAGATGGGGAAGGGGTTTCACTGTATATTTTTGTTCTTATAATGAAATGAATGTATATTAACTATTTGTTTATTTAATTAAACAATTAAGTATTTCAAATGATTTAAATTTAATCAAGTAACTTATTTTAACCTATCTGAGATGTTCTTCAAGTTTTATGATTTGCAATAGCTAAAGTAACAAAAGCTAGGACACACTGGCCATCACTTAACAGACCTAGGACTTAGTGTCCCACTGGAAAAACCACCCAACTGGCTTTACCTTATTGTGAATGGCTGAGGTTAGTAACCAGCAATTGGCTTAACTCAGATAAACATGAGGGTTCTATTACTGGATAGAACTCAACCTGCTTGGGATTCTGTTTGTTCTTGTTTGTAAATGCTTGCAGTGGTCAGTATTTCTTCTCATAAATTGTTACTAGCACATTTTGTAACCATCTTCTTGTATAGACTATATAAAGTTAATCAGTGTCATGTTCCTATTTTACAGAGAAAGATGGCACCAATACCTAAGAATATTTAGCTATACTTAGAACAAATTGAGACTAATTTTAGAGATGTAATGAGGTTAAGTGTTTTTTTTTTTCCCTGATATTTCATTACAGCTGGCTCAAAGTCCATTAGAAACATATATCTTTTCTAAAAAAGCACTTATATTAGCAGATTTTTTAATCCCATTTCTAACTCAGCCTGGCCTCCTGTAAATGTAGAACTTTATCAGTTGTTTTGGTTCCATGTTACATTTTCTATCCAGTGTATCTACAATTACCACTGAGCTAAAAATAAGTAAAGAAAGGAAGAAAGATTCCTAAATTGCCATAATTACTCATGCCATTTTATAATGAATTCAGCTGCTGATTGGGTAAACAATTATTTTTCTTAAATATTTGTAACAGGATAGAAAAGCAGCTTTTCTTAATAACAACAGTACTTCAGTTTCCAGGTAAGGCTTATGATTCCAATACAACAGTCAGAAAACAACGAGGCAGATTTAAAAAGAAATTGTACTATATTGTTTGAGTCCTCTCTTTATAACTTTGCCTCTATGGAGAGACAGAAAGCATGTTAAATAGGACCAATTTAGAGCAAATCACAAGACCTTGATTAGGGACCCTGGGTCTCCTTTTTCCAAATATTTTGCTCCTTTGTGTACCTGTAGGGCACTAAAGGGAAAATTCAAAAATAACTTCAGAACAAATGTGTGTTTCTGGGAGCTTTCTTGTTGTCCAGAAAGAAGCCAAGTCACAACATTTTAGAGGCGGAACATCTTTTTAAAATTATGTAGTCCAGCCTGGCCAGTGTGGCACAGTGGTTGAACATCAACCTATGAATCAGGAGGTCAAGGTTCATTTCCATAGCCCACAGGAGACAGCTGATCAATGATTCTCATCACTGATGTTTCTCTGTCCCTCTCCCTTCCTCTCTGAAATCAATAAAAACATTAAAAAAATTATGTAGTCCAAATCTCTCATTTCACAGATGTTTTAATAAGATCCAGAGATGAGAATCGACTTGCCTGGAAGCTAGCTAATTACTAATTACTATTACTGCAAGTGGTCCGCTTCAGCTCAGAGCTCCTTCCACCAACCCCTGACTCTGGCTCCATAAGTTTCCTGTTCACTGCTTCCCTTCCTCCCCCAACAAGATCCTCCATATTGAGATAGGATGCTGCAATTCAGAATCCTCTGGAGAAGAGGATCCTGACTCCTGGCACTACCAGAGAGCGAATTCTGGCGCTCCAGGCACTGCCTTGCAGGGGCGGCACAGCCGAGAAACAACCCTTGATCAATTGTGTTGAAAGCAGGCAGGACTAGATCAGTAACTTGGTCACTCATGCGGTGAATTCTTGGTAGAGGTAGCAAATGAGATCATTGGGGAGAAAGGAAAGGAAAGACTGGTTCTGATGATAGACAGCCCCTAAACAATATTCAGAATAATTTCCTCGTAAACAAGAAGAACACATTCCACAGACTCAGGTGAAAATGCAATTTTGGAGCAGTTGATAAGAGTTCTGTCTCCAACATGTGCTCATTTTGAAAGAATCGGGGCATCTGTTTGCTTATTTTGCAGACAATGTGTGCAATCAGTGAGGATATTCGGGGCTGGCTGAGCCCTGGCAGTGGTAGGTGCATTCTCTGTCCAGTCATGAAGGTGCTTTGAAAAGGACAAGGAAATCAATCCTTGAATGGGCAGGGCAGCTTGGGTGAGATGACATCATTGTGACTGCTGCATATCATCAGTCAGGAATGATAGGGGTGCCAGCACCAGACACAGGGAATGACTAAGCAATGGTTGAAATTTACTCCTCCACTAGTCGTCTTTACATGCAATGTATGTGCCTCTGTGCCTTTGCACATGCAATGCCTCTACCTAGAAAAACTGTGTCCCTTTTCTTGCCTAATGCACACTCCTGACCAGGTCAAAAGAGGATTCACAGGATACCTCTTACAGCGGGTCTTTCCCCAAGTCTTTCTTATCCCAAATCGGTGTTTATTATGAAGCCTCTTAACATGCATGTACTTGAACTACATGGCATTGTTTTTGATAATTACAGATTTCCAAATTTCCTTGAAGTTTTTTCTTATTTGCTTCCCACTTTTACTGAAGAACTTAGTGTACTGCCTCATGTGTATTGTTTCATGTGCAGTGGATAGCCAATACTGGTCTTTATTGATGCTTCCGAAGGAAATCAGTCAAGTTCTAGAACATTACTCCTTTTCCCACCAGTTCACCACTAGGTATGTTGAGGAACCATAAGAAGGAAGAATTAAAAAGCCAACATACTTTATCTGATTAATTTTTTTAAAGTAAAACCATAATTTTCACAAACATATTGAGCATGAGAGAGGATTAAATGTCACTTGCCTCCACTTAATATAGAGGGAAAACCGAAACTATACTACTCTATACCATTCTATGCTATATTATACTACTAGAGACCCAGTGCATGAAATTCGTGCACTCGGGGGTTTGGAGGGGGCCCCTCAGCCCCATGCAGGCCAGACTGGGAGCCCTTGGGGGATGTTTGATGGCTTAGGCCTACTCCCTAAGCCATCAGTCAGACATCCTTAGTGCTGCAGCAGAGTTGGGAGAGGCTCCCATCACTGCTGTTGCACTTGCCAGCTGTGAGCCCAGCATCTGGCTGAGCAGTGCTCCCTTTGTGGAAGCACACTGACCACCAGGGGACAGCTCCTGCATTGAGTGTCTGCCCCCTGGTAGTCAGGGTGTGTCATAGCAACTGGTCATTCCACAGTTTGGTCAATTTGCATATTAGCCTTTTATTATATAGGATACTACACTATCCTATACTATTTTATACTATACTATGGTGTTCTACTATACTATACTGTGCTATACTTTATTACATTATTTACACTATGCTATGCTGTGCTGTTATGCTATACCAATGGTTGGCAAACCGTAGCTTGCAAGCCACATGCAGCTCTTTGGCCCCTTGAATGTGGCTCTTCCACAAAATACCACAGCCTGGGCAAATCTATTTTGAAGAAGTGGTATTAGAAGAAGTTTAAAAAATTGGGCTCTCAAAAAAAATTTCGTTCGTTGTACTGTTGATATTTGGCTCTGTTGACTAATGAGTTTGCCAACCACTGTAAGCTATACAATGCTTACTTCACCATACTACATACACTATACATGAGAAAAAGTTACCCAAGATAGCATTAAAGCATGTGTCTTCTGAGCTGCCCTGTACCTTCACTGGCTGAAGACACTGAAGACATGGAAGACAGACCTAGACCTGGAGGCTGGACTCTTTTGTGTTTTTGTTTTGTTTTGTTTTTGTCCTGGGTAATTGGAAAGGGACACTCTGGCTTTTCATTTCTGATGAAACTCTAGTTTTTATATAGCATCCTCAAATTTCTAACCAGTGGGTAACAGTCAGGAAAAGCCAATTTAGGCACTTTTTTTAATGACCTGCTATTCTTCTGGTGCTGTTAATATGACGGAGTCCCTGTTGTTAAAATCTTTGTGTAGCTATTCCACCAGGGCTTTTGTTTTTCAGTCCAGCTGCTGCAAACTAGCATTTTGATTAATGCCTACATGGGCCTTTCTGGATTCAGAGCATTAATACTACTATAATACTATACCATAGGACTTTTTATTTGAAATCTTTGTAACAACAGATTTTAGGAAAAATCAATCATACTATGGGTAAACACAAAAATGTACTAAACATTATAATAAGTTCACTATAGTCATTATTCCTGTTTTAGAGTCAATTATTCATTATCTACCAATTTATTCCATAAGTAAACTTTAAGTACTTGCTTTGTACTCAAATTGCTCAAAACATTTGGAGGAGAAGGATAAATGAGATATGACCCCCAACTCAAGGAGCCTGGAACCTCTTTTGAAAGATGCACTGATAAACATGTTACACATACAAGTTTCTCTGGGAACTCATCACTTTTGGGGGGCAAACTAACTACAGAGATTAAGTCAGTGTCTATTGCTTCACTGTAGGTGAGCCACATCGTAAATGGAGGGCTTCGGTTGGGAAGATGGAAAGTACCTCATACATAACCTTCAAAATTACCCTCAAAGGTCTTTAGGATGGGGCCACCCTGCCATTGCCAGGGGCTTGTCATTCATTCTGGTGTCCAAATATTGATCTGCATGAATACTATGCCATGTTCAGAGTCCAGCTTGTTTCAGCTCTTGCCATTTTTGCTGCTGCTCTTCATCTATTCTGCAAATATTAACTGTACAACTTTGTTTTGTGCATTATGCAAAAACCCAATGATAAATAAAAGACTCTTGAGTTCAAGGCATATTCAGTCGAGAGGCACCATTTTCATGGTAATTATTTTTCGTGCTTTCTCTTATCTCTAACCTTTCCACAATTTACATCTCACTATATTATTCTGAGCTCACCTCTCCCTGGTACCACAAAGCTGCCATACTCACTGCACTGAATTTATACTTTCTAATACAGCTCCAGGTCACCCAGCTGCCTCACAGACATCTTCCTCACCCCCCATCACCAGGAGCCAACCGGGTGGCAGCAGAATCAGTGACCTTCCTTCCTTCCTAATCATGTGATCTCTCTTGCTGCCTTGATTGCTGGGGTCAAGTTGCTCATTTCAACTTGCCTTTACAGTGAGGCTGCCCTGCTTTCTGCCTTGCCTTCTGCATAATGGCAAGGACTATTTAATTCCATGGATCTGAGTGGAGCATGTCGAGGTGTCCAGCTGAGAACCACTATCCTCAAAGCATATTTTAAAACCCTAAAGCTGAGATCTTTCATTTGCCCCATTTCTATTTCAAAGCTTTCCCCTTCCCGCAGCTAAAACACACCATGACTCTTCAAAAGATGCCTGTTCACATTTAGCTGCGATAATTCCAGAAATTTTTTTAAAAGTCTGTTGGCTATGTAACATTTTCTTGCCTACTGCATACAAATGTAAGTATAATTTAAAGTAATGCCACTTCTAGGAAAATTCCTTTTTGGAAATTCATTTTCCCTGAAAGATCTAGCTTAGCATTTGAAATTACTCAAGCCCGTCTAAGCAGACCTCGTCTGATTCTCTCTTCCATAGACTTCTTTAATTTTAATTTTTAAAAATGTTTTTATTGATTTCAGAGAGAGGAAGAGAGCGAGAGATGCATCAATTATGAGAGAGAATCATCTACCAGCTGTCTCCTGCACACCCCTATGGGGATCAAGCCCACAACAGGGTATGCACTCGTACTGGGAATCAAACCATGATCTCCTGGTTTATGGGTTGATGCTCAACCATTGAGCCACACTGATCGGTCGTAGACTCTCTAAAAAAATTATTGAACTTATTGGGGTGACATTGGTTAATAAAATTATATACGTTTCAAGTGCACAATTCTATTCTACATCATGTATACTGTATTGTATGTTTAACACCCAAAGTCAAATCTCCTTCAATCACCATTTATACTGCTTTACCCACTTCCACCTCTTTGGCTCTGGGTGATGGGAGGCGACCTGAGTGACTCTGGCCCAATTATCACCAAGGAAACCCTTTTTGATCAACAAACAAAATAAAAAGCTTTCTGATTTAAAAAACAAACAAACAACATAAGATATTCAGGAGCAACTATTGAGAGATTTTTCTCCAGGAAGCTACAAAATGTACAAACCTATGCATATGTCAATCAAATAATTAAAAGAATAAATAGAATGTTAAGCTCTGCATGATGACAATTTTTTGTCTATTTTCTTCACTGCTATACCCCATCACCTAGAGTAGTACCTGGTGCATAGTAAGTACTCATTAAATAGTTGATGAATGAATGGAAATGCTTTCTTCAACAAAGATAAAGGCAATACATGCCCAGGTAAAGCAAAAGTGGTTTATGAATGATGTTCTAGACTAGATAAAAGAATGCAATGACTGTCAATCCTGTCTGTGCTAAGGGTGCTAAAAGGGGAAACGCCTAGAAAGTAGAGAAGAACCATGCTATTGGGAATAAAAGAGGAGGCAGTTTGGGAAGAACCATGCTATTGGGAATAAAAGAGGAGGTAATTTGGGAAAGGACTTCTCCCCAAAGTGGTACAGAATTAACTGCCCCCTCCCCCGACAGCATGTTCACTTGCTCAAAATCTTCCAGTTTTTCTGTTTGGCGAAGAAAAATAATAGATCCTATAAAATCAGGAGAGAAATTCAGTCCTTCTCTGGATATTAAGACAGACCTATTTTTACCTTTCCAACTGAAGAATGAGTTGCTATTCTTTCATTCCAAACATTTACACTTTTGAGTTTCTTTTATTGTCCTTCTCTGCTAGCTCTCAGCCTGTCAGCACGTCAGAATCACTTGTGGAATTTTATTTTTTTTAATATATTTCATTGATTTTTTACAGAGAGGAAGGGAGAGGGATAGAAAGTTAGAAACATCGATGAGAGAGAAACATTGATCAGCTGCCTCTTGCACACCCCCTACTGGGGATTTACCCATAACCAAGGTACATGCCCTTTACCGGAATCAAACCTGGGACCTTTCAGTCCGCAGGCTGAGGCTCTATCCACTGAGCCAAACCGGTTCCAGCATCTGTGGAACTTTAAAAACATGCTCTAATGCCCACGTCCCATCCCTATCTCATAGTGATGGATTTGGGTGGAGTGCGGTTCAGGTACTAGATTTTTTTAAAGCTCCCATGTGATTCTCTTGTGTGTCTAGGGCTGAGAAATTTTGCCCTGCCCCATGTTTTGACTGAGATATATACTTTATCATAGAAAATACGTAATCATTTTTCTTACCTCTACAGTTGTATGTGTGTACGCATACTTTTCCTTTGCCCTATGTTAATTCTGCATTTCTTCGTGGTCTCCATGAGTATCCATCTGCTTTCTGACTTCCCTTCATGACCATTCTGACATCTTGGAAAACATTTAAAAACAGCCTTTTCAAAAGAACTCTAAAATGCCACTTGCACATATAAATATACACGATGTAGATATCCAAATTTACTCTATTTTGGTTCAGAAAATAACTCAACAAAGAAAAAAAATGTCAACAACAAGAGGTCCTTTAAATAACAAACACTGCTGAGTTCACTCAGTTGGAATGTTAGCAAATCTAGAAGAGGAGTGAAATCATAGCCTCATCTTCAGGCATCTTTTTATTTTTCAATTACCCCCCCCCTTTTTTTTTTTTTTAGAAATTACCTCTATAGCATCCAAAAAAGGTTCTAAAGCCAAAGCAAGGTAGAGGCCTCATTTATTGAATAGTAGGCAGAGATGTAGTTCTATTGAAAATTTGTTCTTTTTTATAAATAATTTCATTTATCAGCAGCTTGCCTTTTGCATCTATAAGATGAAGTGTATGGAATATTTTCACCCCTAATAGTCCATAAAAATGTATTGGATAATTGGTACCATGATAGAATTCTTTGTTTTTTAAAGCAGATAAAAAAAAAAACTAAGTAGAAGTCTTCAAGCCTTCTAGACCAGCTACTCTGACTAGAGTACATCACCCTGCCTGGGCGGCTCGGTTGGTTAGAGCGTCATCTGTGTAGCAATGTGCGCTCTGAAACAGTTACGGCAAATTTAGGGATAGACTGGCATACCGACTTTCTTTCCAAGAAAATAATTTTCCATTAATAACTTATTTTAAGTACAACTAAAATTAAAGTCCAAGGAACAGAAGAGGAAGCTGGCAAAATTTCTGGGACTTGGCTTGAAATTGAATTATTATTAGGCATTATTAAGAGAGAGAACCATCCAAAAGCACACTGGAAATTCAACAGTATAAAAAAATCAAAATCTGGCAGTGGGATTCCTACCATTTTCAAGGTACAATAAATGCTTTTATGACACAAGTTAGTGTCACAGTCCAGAACTAAGGAATGAAACTATTCTTCTTCTGTGATTTAAGCACTGTCCATATGTGTAAGACAAAAATGTTAATAAGAAAAACCTTAAGATTTGAGTCCTCTGGCAAAAAGTGGGTGGGGGTGTGGAGACGGTGGATATCCCATGAGGACTAACGGTAAACTGAGTGCAATGGAATGAATACTGCACACGTTGCCTGGAGATGCTTGGCCAGTATATGGTAGCCACAGGAGGGGATCATGATGAGCTGCACTTGTACTTATAAATTTGTTTGTACATAAAAAGCCTTCCACTAATAGTAAATTGTTTTGAATGTGTTTTCCTATAAATGGCTGAACAAGAAAATAGGTAGAATAAAAAGTTGACAAGCTTAAATGCTTTTAAAAACATCATTTATTATTGATCACTCATGAACTCTACTCTCAAGTTCAACTCTTTATTCAATCTCTTTACAGGTATCTCAAAATGGACATGTCCTAAACTCAGCTACTGATCTTCCTTCATAACTTTTCACTCGAGCCTTTTCCGTTTTGGTTCATGGCAATTACATCTTTCCAATTGCTGAGGACAAAATCTTGGGGTCATCCTCTTTCTCACTCTGTATTCAGTCAGATAGTACACCATTTGAAACTATCACCTCTCACCACCTCCACCAGAATCTATGCTATTCTAATTCCTCACCAAATTATTTCAAGAGCTTTTTGACTGCTCTTTCTGCTTTTGCTTTGCCCTTCCTGTTATATTCTCAACACAGCACTGAGTGATCCTATTGACTGTAGATCAGATAACTTTTTCTCCACTATATAACAAAGAGATAACATGCAAATTAACCCTCATGCCCTCACAAGATGTCTGCCTATGACCAGGCTGGCAGGGGGGTTATTGAGTGATGACCAAACGACTGAACAGCAGGCTGCATGGGGTGACCAGGCTAGTGGGGGAAGAGGGGCAGTTGGGGGTGACCAGGCCAGCAGGGGGGAGGTCAGTTAGAGGTAACCAGGCTGGCAGAGGGGGCAGTAAGAGGCGACCAAACTGGCACAGGGGATGGAGGGGGAGTTAGGGGTGATCAGGCAGGCAGGTAGGTGGAGTGATTAGGAGCCAGCAGTCCAGGATTATGAGAGGGATATCTGACTGTTGGTTTAGACCTGATCCCTGGTCGGGCCTAAACCGGCAGTTGGACATCCCCCAAGGAATCCTGGATTGGAGAGGGTACAGGCTGGGCTGAGGTCCACCCTCCCCCCCCCCCCATACATGAATTTCATGCACCGGAAGCCTGATATATGGCTTCTCATTGCAGCCAGAATTCTATGTCCTTGTGCTGAATCACAAGGTCCTACACAATCTAGAATCATGCTACCTCCCTGATTTCATCTCTTTCAACTTTCCTCCTTGCTCTCTCTGCTGTTAATACACTGGCTGGTAGAGTTTCTCAATATTAAGCAGGCCATTCTGCTGTTGCCTCTGCCAGTAAACTCTGCAACTTGTCTGCATGCCTTATTTCACTTACATTCTTCAGGGTTTTGTTGTCAAGTCATCCTCCCAGAAAGACCTTCCCTGAGCACCCTATAAAAATTATGTACATACCAACATCGAGGTCCTCAAACCCCTTTAGATATTTATTTTTTCTCCATAGCCCTTATCACATGATGAGCTATATACGTATATACACGCCCACATTTTTGTTTATCTCTACTTTTTCTCCTCCTTTTTTACTCTTCCTTGAATACCTCTCCATTTCTGTCTCATCCAATGTCAGGTCACTTTTTTCTCTAGTGTGCTTCAATAATACCCAAGCATAAAGGGTGAGGTCATTCAGAACCATCATCTCCCAGAAGATGGAAGATCCACAGATTCTCTCTTGAAACTTCTGGAGAGTCAGTCATTTTACTATACAATTTTCCATATGGCCATTGATTGTGACCCCCCCGTTGCAAAGCAGTTCCTCCTCTCATAATACAAGTCCAAAATATCTGACTCACTTTAATTCTCTGTATCTACTTAATAGAGTAGGAAATATTCATATAGGGTGTGACAAAAATATGTTTACAGTTGATCATATGGAAAATAATACAATAATTAATAAATAGTAAGAATAATCTCTGTATTGCATACTCACAACTATAAAATACTTTTGTTCCACCGTGTGTGTATATATACATATATGTTTTTTTAAATATTACCAGTAACATGTTTATTATAATGAAAGCCTATCTCTTTCTAATATTAAAATAGGCTTTCTTTAAACGAGTAAAATAATATAGTAAAAGAAAAGAAAAAAGCTGTGAACATTAGCCCAAGGGATCAGCAGAGATGGTTGTGAACAGTAACTAGCTAACTATAACAATGCTATTCTAAAAGAGCTAGCCAGGAGTCAGACCAAGATGGCGGCATAAGCAAACACCTATTGTTCTGCCCCGCGCAACGATTTAAGAACTACAACATAACAGCAGAACAGACAGCACCCAGAATCGCCAGAAAGCTGGCTGAATGAAAACTCCACTAATAGGAGCAAAGGTGGGACGCTGAGACTCAGGACCAGCGGGAGCGCAGATTGAAACAGGTTAGGAGCCGCCCTGGTCGCGCGCACGGGCTGGGGCTGGAGCAGGGACCGGCTGGATTTCTCCGACGGGGCCCAGATTTCCCGAGCCGGGCGAGGACCGAGATCCGGGGTACGAGAAGTCTCCCTACACAGATTCCCCAGAACCGGCGAGGTCCGAGGTCCGGGGGGCGCGGCAGAAGCTCCTAGTCCCAAGGGACAGCAAACCCGCGACTTGTCCCCTGGAAACTTGTCTCCTGGTTCCAGAAACCATCTATTTTACAGCCCTGGGCTAGACTTTTGGTGTGCAGGCACATTTGGGGAAAGGCAGAGTTGTCTGGCAAGGGGAAGAGACTAGCGGCTTTCTCTTGGAAGAGTCTGCAGCCATCCCCACCCAGCACAGACCCGAGCCCGCGAGCGTTGCATAGGACCCAGCAGCCGCCGCCCCGCCGCCGCGGAAGCCGCGCCGCCGCCGCCGCCACCGCCGCCGCCGCCAAGGCGTAGCCCAGAGACTCCGCCCATCCAACCTGAGCACAGCTGAGCTTCACAGCCAATTGGCCTGGAGGTCAAACCCTCCTAGGGCTAACAACAAAAGCGGGGTTTAAATTCAAAAACACTGAATACAACCCATAAAGGATTGCAGTAAGAGTACCCACCTCAGGTAACTGGGGAGACTGAGCCACTGTCCCTTTGAGGATAGCCGCCACATAAAGCAGCCACCATGCAGAGACATGGAAAGAAATCAGGTGTGAAAGAAATGGAGGAGAAAAGACGACAAGACATAGAGTTCAAAACCACGGTTATAAGGCTTTTCAAGAGGCTCCTACAAAAGGCCGATCAACTTAATGAGAATTACCAGGAAATAATCAAGACCAACCAGCAAATGAATGAGAATTACAAGGAGATGAATGAGACCCTCAGGGAAATTAACAAGACCTCTGAGGATACGAACCAGACCCTCACAGATAAAAAAAAGGACCAACTAGAAATCAAGCATACACAGACTGAAATAAAAAATATTACACAAAGTCCTAAAAGCAGTTCAGAGGGCCACAAGAACCAAGTCAAAGATTTGAAATACAAAGAAGCAAAATCCACTCAGCTGGAAAAGCAAGAAACAAAAAGAATTCAGATAATTGAAGATAGTGTAAGGGGCCTCTGGGACAACCTCAAGCGAGCCAACATCCGAATTATTGGGGTCCCAGAAAAAGAGAGAGAGCAAGTTAATGAAAACCTACTTGAAGAAATAGTGACTGAAAACTTTCCCCACCTGGTGAAAGAAACTGACTTAAAAGCCCAAGAAGTACACAGAACTCCAAAATATAGGAATCTAAAGAGGACCACACCAAGACATATCATAATTAAAATGCCAAGAGCAAAAGATAAAGAGAGAATATTAAAAGCAGCAAGAGAAAAACAGTTGGTTACCTACAGGGGAGCACCCATACGATTGTCAGCGGATTTCTCAACAGAAACGATGCAGGCCAGACGCGAGTGGCAAGAAATATTCAAAATAATGAAGAGCAAGAATCTACAACCAAGATTACTCTATCCAGCAAAGCTATCATTCAGAATTGAGGATCAGATAAAGTGCTTCGCAGATAAGAAAAAACTAAAGGAGTTCATCACCACCAAACCAGTATTATATGAAATGCTGAAAGATATTCTTTAAGATGAGGAAGAAGAAAAAGGTAAAAATATAAATTATGAACAACAAATACACATCTATCAACAAATGAACATAAAAATCAAGTGAACTGATAGGCTGATGAACAAGATAAACTGGTGAATATAACAGAAACATGGACATAGAGAGGGAATGGACTGACAATTCTTGGGGAGAAAAGGGTTGTTGGAAGTACAGCAAGAGATTGGACAAAAAGCTTGCAACAATGGGAGAGGACATTGGGGAGGGGGAGGTGAGGGTGGGATAGGTACAGGGTGGAGGGAAGATATAGGGGGATAAAAAAGGGGAAACAATGTAATTAATAAACTGAACAATAAAAAAGAAAAAAAAAAAAATAAAAAAAAAATAAAAGAGCTAGCCAATGGAAATTCCTTTTGAAGAAGTGTATAATGTTGTTAGCTTCAATTTCAATACTGGCATTTGGATATATATATAATTTTCCTCTCTCTTACTTTAATAAGATTATTCCAGCTGTCCTGTATAAATTATATTAGGTAAATGTACTATTAATGAATGTAATAAATCCTAATCACATTTCAATATATTAATATTAAGTTTATCATATTACACTACAGTTAAGACAAGTTAATTTTTAGGTCTCATTCTTACTCATGTTAGTAATCAAAATCAGCTGTCACCTGTGTGAAGTCATAAATTTTCATTTACAGTTTCATATATCATTAATTATCTAATTTGTATTGATTTTCCTTTAGTTTAATAAATTGACATACTATGAGATTCCCAATAGAGTAATTAAGAAAAGTAATTTTATTGATTAGAAGAACTCAATATTCAAGGTAAAATATATGCCATTTTTCATAACTCAATGGCACATCTTGAATAAAACATTAAAGTTTTAACTTATATTAAAATATTAAATAAAGTTTTAAATCATAATACTAAGTCAATTTCATTTTCAAAGATTATTAAATCAGACATACTTTACAAATGCCTAGTGTTTAGACTACTTTAATGATAAAATTATGTAGATATGCTCCTTCAATGAACATTAAATTTGTGCTAAGAGCTACCTTGTGCAGAACTCTAGAATTTTAAAGGGTTCTTGCTTAATTAGGGATACATGTGCCCTCTTAGAATGGATAGTTCTCCTTGGACATCCTGAAAACTTCAGGAACTTTGAAGGAAGGCTTTCCTATATAGGCTTGCTTAGTTTTCCGTTGGAGGTTAATATATCCCAGGCACTCCTCTATTTACAACCTAGTTGAGCTTCCTGGAAGAATCAGATTGAAGCTTCAATCTCAGAGACCTAGTTGCCTTCTGTGCCAGTCTTTAAAAAGACCAATTTTAAACATTTCTAATAATTCCTGAATACCAGTGTTCACACTTGCAAAAGCAAATTCATCTTGGGAAAGTTTTAAAAAATATAGTTTAAAATACAGTTTCCTAAGCTCACCCTCAGAGGTTCCAATTCAGTAGTTGAAAGGTAGGAACTAGAATTATATATTATTTTAGTTCCCAGCTGCATTTTTAATGTAGAATTTAAACTTAAATCGCACAATGTTACAGACTTCTCTTGCCAAAATCAATAATGACCAAGTTATATCCTCATGCAACCACTGGTTAGCACTGTGCCAGGTGATGTGGTGCATACGAGAACAATGAAACACAATTCCGAATTCAAGTATGTTATAATTTCATTAAGAGGACAAAGATAATGTCTATCAAACAACTAGAGAACAACTAACTGCCAAACCAGAAGCTACTAGTGGTAAATGGATGACATGCTCCAGAGACCCAAGATCACCAGGGGAATTGGAATAGATATAATTTGAATAAACCATAGTAGAAAGAGTATAGAAAATTAGAGGAGGAAGCATAGCAACCCAACTATAACGAGAGCAGGACAGAATGAGCCGTTCACGTGGAGAAGAGTAAGAATCGCCATGAACAGAGTGAGGGGAGAGTCCCTGAGTAGCTGGGAATCAGGTTTGAAGCTTGGGTGAGATAATGAAGAACTTTAAGAAGAAAAAATTCTAGGAATATGGCAATACCGTAAGAAAGGTGAGTTGAAAAATGGAGGAAAACTAGCCTGGGGTAGGTGCGGATCTGATTTAATAATTTCACATAAGAGGTGATGAGAGCCTAAGTTGAAGATAGATACAGAAATGGAAGTAAAGTGTGATGGTTAATTTTGTGTGTTATTTTGGCTAGGCTATATAGTACCCAATTCTTTGATCAGACATCAGGCTAGAGTTGCTGTTACGATATTTTTAGATGTGAATAACACTTAACACAGTGACATCAGTAGGCCTTGAGTAAAGCAGATGACTCTATATGATGTGGATGAGGATCATCCAATCAGTTGAAGGCCTCAAGACCAAAGACTGAGATGTACCAAAGAATCATCATCCTCAAGCAGGAAACAGAAACTGTGCCTGGCTTTCTAGCCTGGTGCTCTTTGGAATTCATACCCAAGGCTGCAATGTCAACTCTGACCTGAATTTCCAGCCCACTGGCCTGCCCTATCATCACACAGTTGATTTCTTAACATTGCTCTCTCTATG
This sequence comes from Antrozous pallidus, assembly GCA_027563665.1. Lineage (NCBI taxonomy): Eukaryota > Metazoa > Chordata > Mammalia > Chiroptera > Vespertilionidae > Antrozous > Antrozous pallidus. Next base: position 28,052,847 of record CM050527.1, on the reverse strand, counting down.
TGTATACCCTATTTGTTCCAAGTCTCTGGAGAATTCTAATACAGAAAGGATGAACACCAGAGATATTATGAAGGGGGGAAATCTAAAAATAAAAAGAAGATTTAAAAAAAAAATCAAAGGTAACTTCAAAGTTTCTAGAAGACTGAAAGCAGCTGCAGCTTCAGAAGCTGGCTGTGATCTATTGTCTTCATGTGCTCCCCTCAAAGGAGTTTTGCTCCCCTGAGTGTTCAATGGTGCTTGTAGGCGGGCTGTATTATATCATGGTGCTGTCAGCAATTCCATTGACCTTTCAATGATCTGGTTTCTTTTATTGTCAGTACTACACAACCCTAGGCTTTTCTTCTATTTCTTTTCTCTTGATTTCAGAGAGGAAGGGAGAGGGAGAGAGACAAACATCAACAATGAGAGGGAATCATTGATTGGCTGCCTCTTGCATGCCCCCAACTGGGGTTCAAGCCCATAACCTAGGTATGTGCCCTTGACTGGAATCGAACCTAGGACCCTTTAGTCCACAGGCTGATGCTCTATCCACTGAGCCAAATTGGCTAGGGCTCTTCTAATTATTTTATGTTTTCTAATTTTAGCATGTTTTAAATATTCAACTTAAATAGGTGCTTAACTACCTTGGGATTTAAGTTTTGAGGTTCCCTTTTTAAAGCACCAGGAGAAACTATTCCCCTTTGGATTTGAGAAAGGACTGTAGACCAAGAATGCAAGATTAATTCTCTGCTTCCATCAATGAGAGATGACCACAAATGTAACCCTGGAGTAACCAGTTATTGTTCTTATTTAAAACTGTGATTCAGTTCTTTTCTAACATCATTCTGCCTCAGATCCACCAAGTATGCATTTACATTTTCTCCTGTTTAGCCTGACCTCTGATGACTAAGTTTCCAATGATGGAAAGTCAAGGGGGAAAAAACAAAACAAAACTCAGAAGGCTTGTGGAGTGCTGTAATTTTCCTTAAATATGGCACTCTATGCCTTCAGAGCGTTCTGTTGTGTACTTGTTTCATCTAATTCAGCACTCTGGCTAATTTCAGTTCGTTTCAACTAACCACTTAGACTCATTATGCACATTATTCCCAGTTCTGTTTAGATTAGCCAACAAAACTTCTTAAATTAATCAACTACACTAAATCTTTGCAACAATAAAACCAGCAAAATTACAACTTAGCTACCTGTAGTATGTAATATCAAAAATAATGGGGGTCAGAGGCATTGGAATAATATATTCAAAGTACTGAGAGGGGGCACACTTCTAGAATGTAGTTAGTAAGTCCTCAAAAAGCCAAGCATACAGTTACCATATGACCTGGCAATCCCACTCCCAGTTATGTACCCAGAAAAAATTAAAATATAAACCCACTCAAAATCTTTTACATGAATATTCATAGCAGCATATTTCTTACTACAGTCATGTGTTGCTTAATGATGGGTGTATGTCCATCATTGTGTGGCCATCACAGACTGCACTTACATAAACCTAGGCCTGACAGCCTACTACTCACCTAGGCTACAAACTTGGAGAGCATGTTATCGTACTAAATACTATAAGCAATTGTAACACAATGATAAATATTTAAACACAAAAAAGGTACAGTATAGGAGGAAAAAATATGGTACACCTATGTATAACACACTCACCAACAGCGGTGCTTGAAAGCCTGGAAGTTGCTCTGGCTGAGTCACTGAGTGATGAGTAAGGTGAAGGCCTAGGACGATACTATACACAACTGTAGACTGTATAAACACTGTACCCTTATGCTACATTAAATTTATAAAAAAGCACAAGATTACTAGTAAATCAAGCATAAGAGAAAATGATGCGATCAGAAGATTTGGTAAACATGAGACTGTATGAGGCTGCTGGCATAACACGGCCTACTGTTTTGCAGCAGACTTTTTTTAAACAAGTACAAAGAGTACACTGTAGCTGAAACCGATTTGGCTCAGTGGATAGAGCTGTGGACTGAAAGGTCCTGGGTTTGATTCCGGTCAAAGGCATGTACCTTGGTTGCGGGCACATCACCAGTGGGGGGTGTGCAGGAGGTAGCTGATCAATGCTTCTCTCTCATGGATGTTTCTAACTCTCTATCCCTCTCCCTTCCTCTCTGTAAAAAATTAATAAAATATATTTTTTAAAAAGAGTACACTCTAAAATACCGTATTTCCTGGTGTATAAGATGACTTTTTAACCCAAGAAAATCTTCTCTAAAGTCGGGGGTCGTTTTATTTGCCGGGTGTAAAAAAATAGCATAGCTTGCAGTTATGATGGGCGTTGCTAACTCGCCACAACTTGCCCGACACTTGCTCTCTCTATATTGTTATCTTCCTCCTATCATCATCAGTTCCAGTCCTCTTATATGCCAGAAAATACGGTAACGATAAAAAGTATAGTATATTAAATACACAAATCAGTAATCTAGTCATTTATTATCATTATCAAGTACATATGGTCTGTCATTGACCAAAATGCCATTATGTGGTGCATGACTACTTAAAAACTAGAGACAATGAGATTGACTTTAGGTAATGAGCACAGAATACAATATAGAGATGATGTATTATAGAATTGTACACTTGAAACCTAAATTCTTATATATTCCTCAAGATGGATAAAACGTGTTAACATCATGGTAAGTGAAAGAACCTTGTCACAAAAGGCAGTCTGTTGCATTGTTGCATTTACATGAACTATCCGGGATAAGGAAATTGAAAGAAACAGAAAGTAGATTAGTTGTTCCCAGGGGTTGGGGAGCAGTGGTAATGGGGAGTGACTACTAATGAATATGGAGATTTTCAGCCAAGGTGTGTAATGGACTATCTGGCCTAGGTTTGTGTTGAAAACTTCCTGAAACTACATAGTAGTGATCAAGTCACCAGTTTATGAATATACTACAAACCATTAAATGTACTTTGAAGATGATGCACTTTGTGGTATGTTATTATATATCAATAAAATTCTTATTTTTTAAAATGCTGATAAGGGAAAACTGCCACAGAAGAATTCTGGAGAGCAAAAATACTCAACAGTGAAAGCAGCTCTCTGCCCTCGGCCTTGGAAGGACACAACAAGGAGGCCATCTCCTCACCAGCACCTGACCAGGCCAGTACCCTGATCCTGGACTTCCAGTCTCCAGACGTGTGAGAAATACATTTATTGTTTATAAGAAAGAAAAAGAAAAACAGTGAAAAGAAAATAATGATATTCCCAAATAAACAAATTAAGATAATTTGTTGCTAGCAGATCTGGCTTATAAGAAATATTGAAATTAATCCTTAAATCCTCAAGGAAGTGACACCAGATGGTAACCTATATGGAAGAAATCAAAGTACTAAGTATGTATGTTGTAATAGAGGACTCAACAAATATATTTTCTTAATTTCTTTTAAAGATAAATGTAAATCAGTAATCGTGATGCTGTAGTATTGAGCTTTTAACATATATGGATATATTGTACAATAACAGTTACTAAAAATTGGGGGAGGAAGATACCTTTTATTAAAAATGCTTTTTATCAGAATTAAGTTAGTATAATTTGGAATCATATTTTGGTAAGTTATGATTCATACTATAATCCCTAGAGCAATTAGTAAGCAAATGAGTCAAATGATATAGTAAAAAAACAAAAATTAACAGAATAACTCAACAGTGAAAACGCTAAAAAATACTTGCTTAACACAAAGAATGTAAAAAAGAAAGAAACCACAACAAAAGATAACTATAAACAAACAAGTAAATATCATTGAATTGTTACAACTTGGTAATTCTTCAGTTTGTAAAATATACTCCATTAAAATATATATCCAAAAATTTTCATCCAAATTCAATATTTCTTTCATTTTCGTTTTAACTGCAAACTGCCAACTGAAAAATTGCCTAAATTTCAGCAAACTGCTAAAATCAATACTTTGCCTCAAATACATAAATTATTTTTTGATTCAGGTTTTATATTAACAAAAATATTCTCTGAAAGATCTATAATCAGTGACAAAATTGATTTGACATGAAAATTCCTAATTATAATTTTTCCTACATTGTACATATATAATTTATATTTATTGTATGTATTTTAAATCTATGCAAAGATCACAAAATAAAACCATGATATGACTTATAAAACAAAAATATATATATATCTTATCTAATAAAGAGAGAATATGCTAATTGACCCTCACACTATTGCAAAGATGGCAGCTCCCACACCAATAAGGAGGGAATATGCTGACAGCCATGCCCTCAGATGGCAGCACCCACTGCCACAAGATGGCAGTGCCCAGTCCCCTCAGCCCTGCTGGGGTGACAAGTGTGCAACAAGGCCTGGGGGCAGGCCCAGCCTTGCCACGCACCTGCCCTTGGTGTCCCCCAGTTCTCTCAGCCCCCCAGCTGCCCAGGGCCAGCCTGAGGCTTGCCTACACCTCGGATGGCAGCTGCCCAGCCTTCTAGGGCAGGGCTGGCCCAAGGCACAGGCAAGCCTCAGATGCCAGCTGTCCAGCCTCCCAGGGCCACCAGAAATTCAGGTAACCAGGGCTGGCCGAGGCTTGCACTGCCAGCAGTGGCAGCAGCAGAGATGTGATGGGGTGTCACCTTCCCCTGATTGCAGAGTTGCCTCCTGCCCCTGAGGGCTCCTGCACTGTGAGAGGGGGCAGGCCAGGCTGAGGGACCCCCTCCCTCCAGTGCATGAATTTTCATGCCCTGGGCCTCCTCTGGTGTGTGTGTGTGTGTGTGTGTGTGTGTATGTATATATATATATATATATATATATATATATATATATATATATATATATATATATATTTAACCTAGCTAGAACTAATCTATGTGAATTTTCTATGATGTAATTATAATGACACAATGTGCTAATATGTTAGAAAGTCTGGATAAAATTCACAAAAGTTTGAACACTGAATTCCAAATATTATTAAAGCACCAGAAAGCAGAAGCATACATACGATTTGGTGAAGTTAATCTATTGAGAGTTTCTCAGATGAATAATCCCAGATGAAGAAAGGCTTTGAAGAAGGAAGTAGACATTAATTGGTGGAGAAGACTGGTTAAAAAGGACAGCATGTTCAAGACAACTCGGTTGTTTGGAGATCATATGGCAAGTAATCATGAAGAAGGAAAGGAGAAGGTGGGAATTGAAAAGCATGGAAAATTAGGATAATTTCTCTTTACCCTGTAGTTTACCACAATAAAAGACAGCATCTACCTAGTCCAACATCATTTACAAGAGATTCAAATGACACTAAGGAATATTTACTTAATTGGTATACACTACAGGTGTTGGAAGTAATTCTGTCATCTGTAATTTTTCTCGCTTATTTTCAAAGGAAAATTTGCTTTGAGATTTGATGGTCTTTAAAATCTGTGATGTGAAGCCAAATTGTACAGTTTGAGGTTCACTAAACAAAAATACATTTTCTCTGTAGAAGAGAATCCATAAACATAAGTGCCAGCAAGGACCAGGTCTGAAGCATAAATGAACGTAGGCAGCTGGGTGGGAATATAGTAAGCAAAAGAACAGATTCTTTGATTAAAGGGAGTAGTTTACTTCTTAGCCACAGTTGACTGCTATGTGGAAATTAGAACCCAGTGTTGCTATATTTTCTGACTTTAAAAAATAATATTAAAATCTTATCTTTATGTTAAATCTTCATTGTTGTGTGAATGATGGGGGTAAAGAAAAAGGAATGCTGTAAAAAAGTAGGACTGTAATGGAGTACTTCTCATTATTAGTGGATTCCAGCAACCCTTCAGAACCCTGTTTTCCGCAAATGAGTTGTATTTTCATAGGCAGCAATTGGAGGATTTGAGATTAGCATTTAACCTAGCATACAAATTCAGAATGGAAGCTACACTCTGAGATATTTATCAGAATTATTACTTCATTGAAATGAAAATGAGTCACTGAAAGCAGATCCTTGAACAATGGAAGGAAGAGACGGGAGCATTCTGCTCCCAACCACTTGGAGGAAGAAGTCGTAGATCAACCGGAATAGCTTCAGGACTGAATTTCAACTCCAGAGTCTTCAGGACTGAGTTTCAAATTGAATAGTAAGTAATCAGATAGCTCCTCTTTAAATACAAGACGGAAAAAACAACAATCTGTCTAGAGACCCTTTTCATTGCAGTTGAGTATGCTGCGCTCATCTCACCCTTAAAGGAGCACAGCATCAGCATTCCTGTGACCTATCCCAAGAGACTGGTCTGTGAACCCAAAGAGTTAAGGGAGAGTATGCTACTTGGGATGCGTCCACTGGCATTTCCCTGAGCCTTCCATTTGTGGGTACCCTTGCTGCCTACTGGGTTCCCCTTTTTTCTTTGAGGGCTGGGGACTTACCAAGGCAAATCAGAGAAATACGAATGAAATGAAACAGAAGATGCTAAGAAGTTTTGCTATTGTGCTAAAATGAAATCCCTTTAGAAATCAGAGGATTGAGAGGCAGGAGCGAGAGACTGGGGAGACAGTAAAGAGCCACCCAACAATGCCCTGGACATTTCACTCCTGAGTCAATAAGAAGAGAAAATGGTAAGTCTTTGTTGAATATAGGATCTAATGCCATAAAAAGAAAGACCTCTCAAAGCCTTCAAAATATTTGTAAAATAATGCAGACACAAAATAAGGAAACCTTGCAGTTGGTCTGGAAATATTAGCCTTTGGGAAAAACCATTTGAAGTCACCTTATCTAAGCTCCTTGTTTTTTGGCTGTAAAAGCCGAAGCCTCTTTGAAGTAAAAGGAATTACAGAAGGTAATACAGGTAAGCGGCAGCTGAGCCGGGATAGAAGCCCCCCTTTCTGATGCCTTGGCTTCTACTCTCCTCCAATGCTGTTGTAATTGCAGTGATTACTGAGTGTTCAGTAGTAGCTATGAGAAGGATGATACCAATAAAAATGCTTAAAGATAAAATAAAAATCAGTTTCTGGAAGAAAACAGTCACTGAGGAATGAGGAAAACACTCGTATTCTTGCTTCTTTAAAATAGTATATTTCAAATTCCAACAGAATGATACGATTAGAAATACCTGTGTCACAATTCTGAGTTAGTAATAGGGTCTCCTAACATTTTGCTGTTTTCAGAGAAACACATTTTCCTCTTTGCTTCTCACACTGTAAAATCTGCCTGGTCCTTGTTTATATTTCTGGACCTAGAAAATAACCCTATGTCTTCTTTCTTCTGCCTCTAGCTTTTCTTTATTAACTTCTCGCACTGAATGATGACCCTGAAGTGATCATCAAAAGTCTATCTTCTGCAAATGAGGTACATAAGAAAGCGAAGGAATTGATGAGATGGCTTTAAGCACAATACTTTATCAGGACTTGGCTCCAACTAGTCTTCATTGAGGGCCTAAGAGATGGCAGGCACTGTGTCAAGTGCTTTTACATCTGTTAGCTCATTTTACTGTCTCAGCTCCTGAACACACTCCGCATGTATGTTTCAGTGAACTATAAAGCCACAGTTGAGTTCTGCTTCTTAATATGCTTTATTGGTTCAATCTCAAGTTCCCAAATCCAATGGGCCTGTATGTAGCTCCCTTAATTCTTTATTTTGTTTGGCAGATATTTTGCTTGGAAGGTATAAAATGCACAGATGAATATATAAAGCAATGATATAATCAGAAAAAGATTAAGGTTTGAGATTCAGCCCTATATCTTACCAGCTGGGGAGCCTTGGGAGAAAGAACCCTTCTTGAGGGCTTAGCTTTCTCATCTATAAAATTAACCTACCCACTATTCTCCCTGTGTTATAGGCAGATTGCGGAGCGCAAGTGAGATGACAGTAATAATCCACTATTCAAAGCCAAGGCATAAAATGTTCTCACTAGGAAGAATAAATGAATTTAATTATCATCAAGTGTTTTTATAAAACTAAAAAAAAAAAGCCCTATGTGCATTTCATATAGGAATAATAATTTGATCAATTTGAACCCTTATTATTGAAATTGGATTTTATCACTAAAATTGTATTTATCATTAATGATCCTGAAAGTTGATTCTATTATGCAAATGAGTTTTGAAATGATGTCATCTTTATATGTAAGTACTGTCAAAATCACCAGGAAAGCATGCTGGCCATGAAAACACTTCATGGGATAAGAAAGCTCACTGAGAGTTGGACTGTCACTCTCTACTTTTGTCTATGACCTGAAAATCATACTCTTGAGAACTAATAATCGCTTTGTTCTTGCTCATAGCAGACATGTCCAGCCAAATACAAGCTCAGGCATGTTGAATTGGGTTAAGAACACATTATGCCATTCTCATACTTAAATGCATGTTCCGTTAATCCTTAACCATCTTTTCACTATCATTGACCTAATAATGTAACAGAACCCTCAGTCTAATAAAGTCTCAAGGAAGAGAGCAATAGGGAATCAATAAGATAAATTTTATCTCCTGGAAGCAATGATTTCTTCACACTGACTTTTAGGACTAGTCATAGATTTTGCCTTAACTAGTTTCTTTATTTAGAATGTTCTCTCCTATTTTGTATTAATTACAGTAGCCTATATACTATAAGGAATAGACCCTGAAATGCATAATGACTCAAACATATTAGAGGTTTCTTTTTAATTAATGCTTACATAAAAGTGCTCAACTGGTAAATACCTTGGTGGGGTTGCTCCTTTTCAGATAGTTATTCAGGAGATTATTACCAAAGCACAGTCTAGTATCTTTTGAATTATTTAAAACATAATTTTGTCCTAGCTGTTTTGGCTCAGTGGGTAGAGATCAGCCCATTGACTGAAGGGTTCGATTTTGGTCAAGGTCAGGGATTTTGGTTGAAGGCTCAATCCCTGGGGAAGGCAATAAATTGATGTGTCTCTCTCACATCAATGTTTCTCTCTCTGTCTCTCCTCCTCCCTTTCCCTCTCTCTAAAAGCCATTGGGAAAAAATGTCCTCAGGTGAGGATTAACAAAAAACAAAACAAAAAACCATAATTTTCCCTTATTCACATAGCAATTGTATTAGTTTGCTAGTGTCCACAGACCAGGTGGCTTAAACAACAGAAATATATTGTCTCCCGAACCTGGAGGCCAGATGTCTGAGAGCACAGCGTTGGCAGGGTTGATTTCTTCCCTGTTTCTTTACAGGTCTTGCCTGTGTACCACTCTCTTTTTATAAGCATGCCTGTCATATTGGATTGAGGCTCACTTAATAACCTCATTTTTATTTTATCACCTCTTTAAAGGCCTTACCTCCAAATATAGTTACATTCTGAGTTACTGAGGATTAGGGTTTCAGCATGTGAGTTTGTAGACACAACTCAGCCCATAACAGGAATGTTTGTTTACCTGGCCTAAGGTGTATTATTTTATCATTTACCTAAGACCAAGTAGAAATGTATATACCTCCATGGTAATCTCAATTTTGGCCAGAGGCTAACGATGCATTTCAGATGATATTTCATGAGTATCTAAACCAATCTAACATATCTATCAATTATGGATCATAAAGACATAGCATTTGTTTCTACTTTTATAGAATATATTAATATTCTATATTAATATGTTCTGCATTTATATGGACTCAGAACAACCACAGAAATAGAAATAATTGGTGAAGTAAAGAATTTTTTCATTTCACTTAACAGAATGTAACCTCTAGAAAAGCAAGGACTTTATGTAAACACCGGTGGGGTCTCTCAGCCTGGCCAGCTTGGCCTGTGGGGATCGGGCCTAAACCGGCTCTCCGACATCCCCCTAGGGGTCCCAGATTGCAAGAGGGCAGTTCTTGGGTGATGCACCCCGGAATCAGGGTCCCTCATCTCTGGTTCTGGGTGTGTCGCCCGAGAACCACCACTGCCAAGTCATGGCAGCTTGGCAGCTCCTGCGTTGAGCGTCTGCCCCCTGATAGTCAGTGCATGTCATAGCTACCAGTCGGACGGTCACTTAGGTTTTTACTAGTATATATTTACAGATTTGCCTTCCTTTGGAATAAGCTTCTTAAAGGAAGAAACTGTGTCATACTCATTTTATTATCACTATCCCCCGACACCCAAGAGTATATTTAGTGGTTATGCATTTACACTAAAAAAAAAAAAAAAAAAAAAAAGATTTATTGGCTTAAAGACATCCTGGACACAGAGCAACCTTGTATTAGTAATACACAGAAGCCAGTTGGGAGGTGAAACTGAGTTCATGGAGGCCCCCAGATAGAGCTGAATGCATTGATCCAACAACAACCAGATCTCAATTCTTCTCTAATACATTTACCATTGGGGAAGTGGGGTGGGAATGTAGGGGTTGCTACATCACAGTGTTAGAAAGAAAGCTTTCCCCTTTTGAAAGTTTTTGCTTTATTTACTTCTAGATTTTTTTTTTCTGGGAAATTAAGAACTCTCATTTGAAGGCCATCTTTTTTTTTTTTCTTTTTCCTTTTTTTCGGGAGTACCCACAAAGGGCTTGAGCATGATGTCCTAGAACAAAATATTCCCTGGAGCGATCTGAGAGAGGAGACAGAACAAGGTCACTTTCAAAACAGTTTCAAATGCTAGCCTGCTCTACCTCTGTTCCCAGAAGCAGGACCCGAATGCTGCGAAGGAGTGACCTGGGTTCAACCACTGACTCCCTACCCTAAATGGAGTTGCAGACCTTACTACTCACTGGCTATTAGTAATATGTGGACTATGTGGATTTTCATGTAGGGGTGAGGTGGGATGGGGCTATATAAACCTGCGATTAGTGCTAATTATATCTTGCCTGCCACCTTGTTAGCAGAGCAAAGCTAAAATTTAAGGTACTTGACAGAACGGCAGCTTGACTGGGAACTATTTTAGTAGCTATGATTTTTCAATTTCACTAGCAGAGAAAATAATTATTTGGGGATAAAAGGTCGAGACTGATAACATTGCAGTTCCTACAGGCTGGCGCAGACCAGCAGCTGATTTAGCCATTATCTGAAAAGCAACCACATCCTGGCCTTGGAATCCAGATTACTTAGTGAGAAAGTCATGACCTGTCCTGAAAATTAGTGGAGTGGGTGATGAATGTTGTGACTTCACCTGCAAATATGGGAAGGTGGAGGGATTTAATAAATCTACAACAATAAATCTATAACAATATAAATAAAATAAATCACAAATAAATCTACAACAATATTTTGATCTTCTTATTCCTTGGCCTGTTCAGACAAAGGTCTGTGTAAGAGGTCAAAGCTAGGTGACTTAGCAAATAAAAATCTTCTTAAATTTGAAAACCCCATGGATGGGAAAAGCAGCTAACTGAGATGAAATACCATAATAGAGCATCAAAATGTGAATTTGCAATTTGGCTTCACTAAGCCCTATACCATTTTCAATGCTTTCTTGTTTAAAAAGAATACTGTAATTGGTGTGAACTGTTTCAACTATACCTTATGTCTGTGCCCTTATGTTAGCGGGAGACAGTGCCAGGCCCTTGACTAAGGGTTCAATATGGATTCTCTCTATCCTCACAACAGTCCCACAGTGTGGGGACTACTATTATCCCTGTTGTCTCAATAAGGCACAGAACTGTTAAATACTTTATCCAATTTTACCTTGGATAAATTTATGTGGAGTAAATAAGTTTGATAAATAAAACTTATTTGGAGTCAATAAATTAGGTTGCAAAATCAACACTGCTGCTTCCATAGGGGGGGAAATGGGAAAGATACAAACCTTGCATATGTTTCTAAGGAACATGTGAAATGAATATTAGAACAAATGCTCAGTGGGCTGAGCATCTTCAAAGAGGCAATAACACAACTGTTCATAACCAAGGGACTGGAAATGTACTTTTACATATGAGGAGATCCAAGCCCTGAAAATGATTTTATATGTCTCAGAGCATCATGAAACAGTGATGTAGACAAGGATGTCATTTAAGGTAGAACAAAATGCACTCTCAGAAAGTATACTTGCATTATGTGTGTACATCTAAACTGCTCAGCAAACCTGATAGTAGATATATGTTATGGGCTAAGTGTCTGTGTCCCGTCAAACTTCATATGTTGAAACTCTAACACCCAGTGTGGCTGAATTTGGATACACGAAGTCATTAAGGTTAAATTGGGTCAGAAGGGTAGTGTCCTCATTTGATAGAATCTGTGTCCTCAAAAGAAGAGGCCCCATATAGCTCAAAGAGAGGCCATATGAGGACAAAGCAGCCATCTACAAGCCAGGAAGAGAGCTCTTACTTGGATCTTAGACTCCAGAATTGGGAGAAAATAAATTTATATTGTTAAAATTACCTAGATTGTGCCCTGGCCAGTGTGACTCAGTTGGCTGGGTATTGCCCCCTACACCAGGAGGTTTCTGGTCCAGATCAAGGGCACATGCCCAGGTTGTGGGCTCAATCCATGGAAGGAGCATGCAGGAGGCAGCCAATGAATGTTGCACTCTCACATCCATGTTTCTCTCCCTCTCCCTTCCTTTTTATCAAGAAAGCAAATCTATTAAAAAATAAACCTCATAGTGTGTGGTATTTGATCACGATAGCTCAAAGCACACTAGCACAATATAATATTTGAAGATATCAAATTTTCAAGTATTTACTTTAATATTTTTGACTATTAGTCATTCTTTTTGTCCCCTGCTAACGGCAAACGGTAGCAAATTTCAAATATCAAAGACCAAATAAATGATAGTCTGTATTCACTCATTTTTCTATAATTCTGGAAAAGAACATGTTTTATTTCAAGTCAATAAGCTTGTTCAGCTTCTGGAATGCCACTGTCTTCGAGGGCAAGACCAGGAGCCACTGGACAGATGAGAAATGCCTTAAGCTTTGTTCGTTTAACAATGCCTTTTGCTCTGGAAGTTTTCATGTGCCTGTGCACATTAACAGGGCACAACTACAGCTGAACAGGAATCCGGGAACCTATACTACTGCTGAAAAGCCATACTTCCAATGCCACAGCAGCTGTTGTCTGAACACCACTAGAAGCAGGGAGAGGGAAGCATTTTCCTTCTTCCCAGCATCCTTATCAATTCCCCACTTTGCAGGACCCAACTATAAGCTACCTTGCAAAAGAGTCTTGGAAATAGGGTTATGCAGTGTGCAGTCTTCTACATCATCCCCTATACCCATCCATGAGCAAGACTGTTGGAAATGGAGCTATTCAGCACGAGAGATCAAATCAGTAGAACATGAATTCTATTCATATATGTTAGCTCATTTCCTTCCCCTGACCATACCCATGCTGGATTCTATAAAGGCTTATCTTCAACTTTCCCACAGCTCTCTGCCTGGAGCAAGGCCAAGATAGAAGAAAAGAGTTGAGTTGAGCAAGTTGTATGAATGTATAAGATGTTTTGGTATTTTCTCAGGTTATAATCTTTCTATTTAAATGCATGCCTATAAATAGCCAGGATACTCTTTATCAACAGCATCAGTACAATGTCTTAGATAAGCACCTTTATTTTATTTAATACTGATTTTACAGAGAAAGGAAAGAAGATGGAGATGGAGATGGGGAGAGAGAAAAAGAGGGAGAGAGAAACATCAATGTGAGAGAGAAACATAAATCAGCTGCCTCCTGCTTACACCCTAACCTGAGATTGAGCACAAAACCTAGGCATGTGCCCTGATCATGAATCAAACCAGTGACTCTTAGGTGCATGGGCTGATGCTCAACCAACTGAGCCACACCAGCCAGGGTGATAAGGGCCTGTAGTGATGATGAATATTTCTTGGCTATCCACTAGAACATATTCTTCCGTGAAATGGCATTTTGTGGCAGAGAAATTAAGCAAAATTGGTGCAATAGATGGACTTTTTAAAGGCATATGCCTCTGCTTCAAATTCTCGCCATTCAGGATTTCAGTCAGGAATCCTCTATCCTAATGGATTTGGCCAACCACATCATCTGAGAAAATTCATGTCATTTTTTTTGTGTGTGTGTGCCCAAACATAATACCTTGATCAATCACACTATATAAATTCCTTTCTTAATATACATAAGAATATGATTTCTGTGAAGTGATTCACAAAGTACATAACTTTTTTATTTAATTGGAAATTATAGACCTCTAACTCAGAGTTGCCAGAATTTATAATCAGATTCTAGAGACACAAGGACATGTCTGATGGACTGTATTAAAGGGATATTCTGCTCTGATCAGATGATATCAAATGGGCACAAAATCTTCACTCAATTATCAGAGTTTAATTTATCAAAAATCCATGTATTTAAAAAGCAAAAAATATTTTAAAGAATGCCAACCACCAAGTTACACCATACACAAGAAGAAACTCAAAATAAATAAAAGACTTAAATGTAAGACATGAAACCATAAAAATCCTAGAAAAAACTACAGGCATCAAAATCTCAGACATCTCTCACAGCAATATGTTTATCAGTACATCTCCTAGGATAATGGGAATTAAGAAGAAATAAACATATGGGACTACATGAAAATAAAAAGCTTCTTTACAGCAAAAGAAACCATCATTAAAATGACAGACACCACTACATGAACATATTTGCCAATGACACATCTGATAAGGGATTAATCTCCAAAATAAATGGGGAACTCATGCAATTTAACAAAAGGATGATAAACAATCCAATTTAATAAATGGGCAAAGGACCTAAATAGACACTTCTCCAAAGTGGACATACAGAAAGTCAAGAGACATATGAAAAAATACTCAGTCACTAATCATCCGAGAGATGCAAATTGAAACAACAATGAGATGTCACCTCACACCTGTCAGGATGGATGTCATCAACAAATCAACAAATGTTGGTAAGGTTGTGGAGACAAGGGAACCTTAGTACACTGCTGGTGGAATGAAGACTGGTGCAGCACTGTAGAAAAGAGTATGGGGAGTTCCCTCAAGAAATTAAAAATAGAACTCCAATTTGACCCAGTCATCCCACTTCTAGGAATATATGCTAAGGCACTTATCAGAAAGAATATATGGCTGGGAGGTAGGGGAGGCCAGGGGGGAGGTCAATGGGGTAAAAAGGAGACATATGTACTACCATTTGTAATTCTTTAATCCAGTGGTCGACAAACTCATTTAGTCAACAGAACCAAATATCAATAGTACAACAACTGAAATTTATCTTGAGAGCCAAATTTTTAAACTTAAACTTTTTCTAATGCCACTTCTTCAAAATAGACTCGCCCAGGCTGTAGTATTTTGTGGAAGAGCCACACTCAAGGAGCCAAAGAGCCGCACATGGCTTGCAAGCCGCAGTTTGCCAACCACTGCTTTAAACAATAAGAGAAAAAATTTTAAAAATAATATATGCACCCCTATGTTCATAGCAGTGCAATTTACAATAGTTAAGACTTGGAAACAGCCTAAGTGTTCATCAGATGAGTGGATTAAAAAACTATGTTACATTTACACAATAGAATACCACGCATCTGTAAAAAAGAAAGGACTCTTACCATTTGCAATGGCATGCATGCACCTGGAGAGAATTATGCTGAGCTAAATAAGCCAGTCAGAGAAAGGTAAGTATCACATGATCTCACTCATATGTGGAATCTAATGAACCAAATAAACTGATGATCAAAAATAGACTCAGAGTCATAGAAGCATGAACAGACTGTTGAACCTCACAGGGAAGGCAGGGGAGGGTGGGTGGGAAGAGAACAACCAATAAACTTGTATGCATACATGCAAAACCTGTGGACACACAAAATGGGGTAGTGAGGACCTGAGGATGGGGGAGGGGGGGATGAGAGCCAGCTGGAAGGAGGGAAAAAGGAGGACCTATATAATACTTTCAACAATAAATTTTTAAAAAATTGCAATATCCAAAGCTAAATAAATCCTGGTCAGAGGCACTGTTTCTTCAACTCTCATTCTATACATCAAGCTTGTTTTAAAATTACTCTACTTCAGTCATGTATTAAGTGCTACTGTATACCTGGCACAGGCTTAGGTGCTTGAGCTACATCGCTAAACAAAACTGAGAAAGCTTCCTGAACTCTGCCCTTGTGAAAGTCATATACCAACAGAGACAACAAAATGCATGATAAAGAAATTACATGGTATATTAGCAGGTTACAAGTATTGGAGAGAGGCGAACAAGTAAAGCAAGGAAAGAGATGAAGAATATTCAATTTTAAAGTTTGTAACTTTAGGGGTGGGTCGAAGAAGTTTTAAAAGGAAGGTTTAAAATATTTCAATCCAATGAAAACACAACTTATCAAAATTTGGAAGTTGCAGTTAAAGCAGTGCTTAGATGAAAAGTTGATAACACTGGACACATGCACCAAGGAAAAAGATATAAAATAAGTAACCTAATTTTCCACTTTAGGAAACTAGAAAATTTTAATCTTAAACAGAAGAAAAGAAGTAATAAAAATATGAACAAACCAGTGAAATTCAAAACAGGAAAATGACAGAAAAATCAATAAAACCAAAAACTCGTTCTTTGGGGAAAAAATCAATAAAAATGATAAACCTGTGGACAGACTAACCAAGAAAAGAGAGAAGACACACATTGCCAATATCAGAAATTAAAGAGGGATCATCATTACTGAGTCCATGGACATTAAAAGGATAATATACACTTGAAATATATACAATTACATTTGTCAATTATTCCTCAATAAAGATTTGTTATTTTGGAAGCCACGAGATTTTAATTTTTCTTTCTTTTAACTGCTACACTAACTAGATGTATGGTAGTCCTGAATAATAAAACTATTTATACACTGAATACAACGTAAATGTAAAATAAGTGAAAAATTAGTTATCCAGGGATTCATTTTGCATTCCCACTTTCAGCTTCTGTTTCTTTTCTCTTTGCCTTTTGAAAACCCTTTTCTTGCTTGCTTTCCAATCAACCTTTGGCTCTGATTTCCCCCACTGTACTTCTATCGGTAGTTCCTTAGCTGATGTAACAAAAACATCTGCAGAGGGTTCATACGGAAGAATCATCTTTGGTTCTTTCTCCCTCAGTTTCTACGCCTCTTTAACTTGCTGTTTCTCTTTGTATTTTGCAGCTGTGATGGGTCTTGTGCCACACCGATGGATGGATGTTTGGTACTGGTAGTGAGGATTTTCACATAAAGCTGGTACTCTGAAAGTTCCCTGGAAAATCTGTATGAGATTTAAGACAAAATGAAATCCTGTTTCTACAAGAGCAGCATCCTCTCCGACGATCTGAAAGTTCTGAAATGATATCCTATTATCCCAAACAGTGGAAGTCAACACGTGGCTCGAAAACGATTGGCTTTGGGGATGACAGTGCGGTGAGTGTACTGAAGATCTGACTCGAGTTCCTTTACTGTGGAAATTCATCAAAAGCAGGGTCAAAAGACAAAAGGGCTGAGAACCTTTCAAACAGTTTCCAGCCATCTTTAGTTCAGTGAGGGTATGAATGTTTTGAACTAGAAACTTAACAGATAGTCTATGAGTTGAATTTGAAAGCCAGGTATAGAGATCTTGTTTCTTCTTAGCTTCAAAACAGAAACATTTAACATATTTTAACATTTCACAGACCTCATTAATCACAAATAACTTTTTTTTATAGATTTTGATATTTTACAGAGCAGAAGGGAGAGGGATAGAAAGTCAGAAACATTGATCAGCTGCCTCTTGCATGCCCCCTACTGGGGATGTGCCCGCAGCCAAGGTACATGCCCTTGACCGGAATCGAACCCGGGGACCTTTCAGTCCGACGCTCTATCCACTGAGCCAAACCGGTTTCGGCCAAATAACTTATCTTTATGATCCATTTTAGTGTCTGCTTTAGACTGAGGCATCTACATGCTTAAGCCTTGTATTAAACGTCTTGTTCTGAAATGTATTCCTCCCGGGAAAAAGATGCGAATCTCTTCCTTCTTTTTGCACTCGCCCTTGCAAATGAGGCCTGGGATGCAGTCTCTGTCTTCTTCCTCCAGCTTCTCTGCCAAGTCCAGCAGCTTAGCTGTGGCCGGCCATCTTTTTTGTTCCTTTCCATCTTCTTCCTTTGAACTCCTGAGGCTCCAGGTCATTTCCTCTTGGTGGCCACCATCTTGGCTCACTGCCTTTGCTAGTAATACATTTTTTTAAAGGATAGTAGAGGGATGCTATGAACAACCCTATGCCCACAAATTTGTAATTTAGCTGAAGTGGGCCAATTCCCTGAAGACACAAATTATCAAAATTACTTTTGGGCTGATCTTTGAGGAAAATATGAAGACTCTGAAGAAATAAAGAGTCCTAACCGGTTTGACTCAGTGGATAAAGCGTTGGCCTGGGGACTGAAGGGTCCCAGGTTCGACTGAGTCAAGAGCATGTACCTTGGTCAATGTTTCTCTCTCATCGATGTTTCTAACACTCTATCCCTCTCCCTTCCTCTCTGTAAAAAAAAATCATAAAATATATTTTAAAAAGAAAACAAATACAGAACAGAGCTAATGAAAGTAGTTTCTTGACTCTTCATTTGTTAAAAATAAAAGAGTTGAAAATCCTTGGTGTGTGCTTGATAACATTACAGGCATCTAGCCTGCACTTCAGCAAAGCCAAAACCCAATTATTAGACTGAATAACTGGCCATGTGCTGCCTCCCTCCTCTTCATATGCCCCACCTCTCATCCCTGACCCTCGCATCCTGGTTCTTCTCTCCCCCCCTCTGCTGCCTCCCACAGTCCTGGCACAGAGAGCACCCTCCAGATGGGCTGTCTTCCCCATAACACACACCCAGATATCTGGATGCCACACAATGAACAGAATTTTTCATTTTCTTTCCAAGAGGTGGCCTGTGATTCAGACAGAGTCTCTCTATTGTCTGGCTCAGCTCTGGAAATTATCAAATTATCTATAAAGAAGAATGAAACAGACATGAGGGTGAGGAAATCCAGTGGGTTTGAAGAAATCACCCTGAAGTTGATCTTTGCAGTCAGTTTTTACTGAGATAAGAAACATGTACAAAATCTATGTCTTTATACTGAACCACCTTCTGTTTAGAAACCCAACTTCTGAGGGGGAGAGGTCAGGGAACAGCTGGAGAGTTATTTCTCCTTTGTAGTATGCTAAGAACTTTTATCCCAGAGACAGGTAGGAGGATAATCTTCCTCTTTAAAAGCCATTAAACATATCCGTGGAAAAAGCAGAAACTTGGACTGAATGAGACAATGCAATAGAATTTCATATGTTTTGACCTGTTAAAAAAACTGATTCAGAACATAGGAATAATAGATCACTTCATTTCCATTTGACTTTTTGAAAGATGCCACTACTATATTTGGGAACCGGAAATGAGACTTTAGAAAAAGTTGGAAATTACCAAGAAATCAATCACAAATCGAAAACAAACAATTCTAAGAAATTTAAGCAAGCTCTATGAACATCAGAGTAATTCAATTCCTTGATATTTATTAAATTTCACAACACAATGAACAAAATTATTTATCCTTATTTTCCCTTCAAAAATTAACCCACAAGCCTACAGACAACAAACTAACAAAATACTAAAACAATGCTTGATATGAAACTTGTAAGGATTTTTTTTTCCTGGAGCTGGCATCAGATTGCAGGAATTATAGCCAATTCTAATCTCTAGGGGGCGAGGGGGTTTGCAATTTTATGCTTTAGGTGGCCCTTTACACATAGAAAGATCAAATATGGCTTTTCTGTTGTAGCCGGTCTCCATTCTTTGTGTAAATTTTCAAACATGCTTGTAAAACACAAAGAAGAGGAAGACACGTTTCACAATGAAATAGTGATCTTGCAAATGGTTTAAAGACTCTGTGCTGTATCTGTCTATTAAGGTGATTTATTTTGGAAATATCTCAATATTTTAAATTCTGTACAAGCAGAACTGTTTCGGTAAAATATTTACGATGCTAGCACTCAGAGTGTTTCTCCAATCAGAACTTCTAGGGAAGGGATTCTAATTGAATTTAAGGGCAATTACTTACCATTTAAAATTATGAGATAATCCAATGTTGCCTTTTATAGATAGATATTGATTTTAGGTGATTGTATCCTTTTTTAAAATTTAACTTTACTGTTGAAAGTATTACAGATATCTCCCTTTTTTCCCCATTGACCTCCTCCCATCCTGCACCCGCCCTCCCAGGCCTTTACCACACTGTTGTCTGTGTCCATGGGCTATGCATATATGCATTTAAGTTCCCTGGTTAACAAATTATCACAAGATAAATCCAATACATTTGACACTTGAGTTTTAAAAACTGGCATACACCATTTCAAGTGATGGCCATCAATGCCCAAATGTGGAGGCAACTGCAAAGTTCCTGAACTACATAAGTCTCTTTTTTTCTTTTTGAAAATGTTTGCTGTGTTTTATTGTGGTGAAACCACACAACATAATTTCTACTCTCTTAACAATTTTTAAGTGCATTACAGTATCTCCAGAACTTTTCATCTTGCACGACTGAAACTGTACACCACTGAACAGCTCCCACTGTCCCCACCCCTGCAGCCTTGGAAACTACCATCCTACTTTCTGTTTCTATGAGTCTGATTACCTTAGATACCGCGTATAAGTGGACATGGGTCTCTTTTTGTAAGTTCCCACTATGTCATGACAATCCATAGGTAACATGAACTCGTTATGGTGAAGTTTTATCATCCAGTTTAGTGATTATGACTGGTCTGCTCAACTGTGTTTCTTGCTAGTTGTGTCTTCTTGAATTACAGACAGTGCAAAACTAAAAATAAGATTTCCCATACTGGCAGCTGAGTTCTGGATGTGATTTTGGTTCTGCCACTTTGATCCATTCATGTAAGATTATAAAGCAGAAGTTAGCTAGAGGCCATATTCCTGTGCTTCAAAGACATGAAGACAGAGGAGTTCCTGCAAGGGCTTAGTCATGTCATCTTCTTTGTTGGTGTTGAAAGCAATTGGTAGTCCTGGTGGCAACTGGAATCCCTGTTCCAGGACCAGATCTGCCTCTTGCTTCAACAGTGTTTGGACAGAACAGACCTAGGGCTGCCCCTTTGTCCAGCCTCCGGCCACTCTCCTGAGTCTTATCCAGTCACGGGGCAGTCATGAGGCAGTTGATCACAGGCACCTGCAGATCCTAGGCTGTAGCTATGGTAGGTTGCCCTGATATCTCCAGTTCTGGAGGCCCATCCTGATTCAACAGCTTCCCGATCATGGTAGAGGACAGCTGCTTCACCTACCGGCCAGTTTAGCTATTTTATTCTAGGAGCCTTTCATAGAGACCCTGATTAATGTGCATTCCTTCAACCTTCGCCATCATTTTTTAAGCATCTAACTCTCTGTCTCAAATCACTTTTCACATCAAGTTTCCAACATGTTCCTCATTCCTCCATCTGGCTCTTGGATGACTCACCAGCTGAGAGTGATAGCGTGTTTTAACTAGATCCCAGCCTCAGTGCCCCTCCCTCTGCCCCCAGTTTATTAGATTCTTTGGTCTTTAATCAACTTCAAGCAGAGACAGAAAATCACAATCAGTCGTTTTAGTGCTAGTCTCTCCAACTGCTCTGATTACATTACTGCAGTAAAATGATAAACTCGCATTTCAGTAATTATAAATTAACTCTAATTTTGAAATACTATGCCAAAACCTGTATTTTATTTTTAAAGTATTTGGTATTCAGAGTATATTTAAGACTAAAATGGAACTAAAAATATAATACATTTTAAATTTAAAAAATAAGTAAAAATGTAAATGAATGCATATATAAATATTAATCATATTCTAATTCTGACTTAACTATTGGAGGATTAAATGAGTACAAAAAGTACTATTATAAAATAGTAAGATGAACACTAATAAAGATAATATTGAGAATTTTAAAATAAAACAGCACTTCAGATATATTTTTAAATGCAGCTTTAGAAGACAAAGCATTCATGCATGAACATGTAGTTATTTTGTACCAAATATTTTCAGCTTCAGTTAAAAATTCTGAATTGTACCTAAGTAGAATGTTGAGGTGATAATGTTATGTCAATTAAAATATTTTCCTCTAACTTATTCAGCTTCAAATAATCCTTTCTCTTGACTTAATTTTATTTATTTTCTTATTTTTATTTTTAAAAGGCATTTTCTTGATTGATTGAGAGAGAGAGGAGAGAAACATTAACATAAGAGCTAAACATCTATCAGCTGCCTCCTGCTGACCCCCACCAGGGATTAAGCCTGAAAGCCGGGCAGGTGCCCCTGACCAGGAATCAACCAGCAACCCTTTGGTGCACGAACAATGCCTACCAATCAAGCCACACCAGCCAGGGTTGACTTACAATTTTAAAGTCTTTTGGAGAATTTTACTTGGGGGTGGAAAAGAGATTTGAGACTGAAATCTTTATAATGAGAGTGAGATGTTCTTGTTTAAAGAAAACACTTCTGATTTTTCCTCTTCTTAAGTTTCCTTGTGTAGAGATGGAGATTCCGGTTTACAACTACCAGTATCAATTTGGATACTGTCATATTTCCTTTGTTTAAAAATTCTCGCTAAAATAAAATTTGTTTTTCAACAGAAGCTGTCTAGCACCCTAATTTGGCTGCTTAAAGTCATACAGGCGGTAATGTGTCGAAAACTACGGACTGCATATCATTTTTAAAAATGTTCAACAATATGCTTTATTGAACCCAACAGACATACTATGATTGCAATATGCATTCAATATAAATAGTTATTAACATTCCTTTTTTAAAATCAAAGTGTTGGGAATCCAAAACTTACACTCACAGCACATCTCAGCTCTCACTTGCCCCGTGTTTACCTTTGCATACACACTTAACAATAGCCCCGTCATTTAACTTCATCTAAACATATAAGTTACCGGGTGCCCTGCTCAGTCCTGGGTCTGTCTCTTGCTTCAGCACCACCTCTTAGGCCAGCCAACACACCGCCTTCTTTTCTACCTTAACTCATCAACTCTTAACTTCATTTTATTTATTGCCAAACAACCATGAGCTCCCAAATTCGTCAGAATTATCCCCCTACCTCTCTCTGGGCTTCTATTTCCACCGAAGATGTGGCTCTCCAGGGCCTGGGCCATCTCTTCCCCAGTTGGCGGAGAAGAGGCTGGGGGGCTCCGAGTGTCTCTTGAAGTTGCAAACCCAGCGCGGTGGCTGCCCTCTCCCCCAGAACGCACTGAGGCCCCCAGGATGAGCGGGCAGAACTCAAGGTGCCAGGGAGGCCGCCTGGCCTTCGGGAGGAATCTGACCCCGGCCCTTGGGGACCTGCAAGCCCTGGTTCAGCCCACAGACGCTCAGCTCTGACTTCCTGCAGAACCACTTCCGGGTGAGGCGGTGAAACCCATCAGGGAGATGGGCCACACCTGGCTCCCCTCCGCAGGCTGCGGCCCCCAGGCTGGGAGGGGCGAGTGTCTCTAGGAAAGGCTCCCCCTCCAGCACGACCAGGAGCCTGTGGAGCCCAGAGGCCTTTGAGGGGCCCCTCTGCATCCCCTGGTGTCTGCCTTTTGCCTGAGCCTCTCCCCAAAACTACTAGCCATTCCTTTAACCACCTGAAGCCCTCTCCCATGCATGGGATCAAATAGAAACAACAGCTTTTTGCAGAAAAATAAAAAGTAAATTACAGAGATTTTAGGTTTTTTTAAAATAGCAATATATGCCCACAAAAATGAAGCTTTTCACAAACATGTCACATCGGACTTTATTCCTCCTACCCATCCACGTATTTTTTTTTTTCCAATCTCTGTCACCCTTTCTCTCAGATGAGTGCACGTTTTCTTCTTAATACAAAAGTAGAAGCCTTTTAGGAAAGGCTCTTACCAGTACATGATCTACCTGGTTTGGCTCAGTTGATAAAGCATCTGCCCATGGACTGAAGGGTCCTGGGTTCGATTCCAGTCAAGGGCATGTACCTTGTTTGCAGGTTCCCTGGCCCTCTTTGGGGTGGGTGCAGGAGGCAACCAATCAATGCGCCTCTCTCACATTGATGTTTTTCTGTGTCTCTTCCTCTCTCTTCCACTCTTTCTAAAAACCAGTGGGAAACATATCCTCGGGTGAGGGTTAACAAACAAACAAAGGCCCTTACACGATGATTCTCAGCATTCCAAGCACTTTTGTCTTCACACAGGTTTCTTTGTTTTCCTTTTTTCTGTCCCAGGGGAAGAGGTGCCTTGGCTTCTCACCAGCTTCTATTTCTTTCCCTTCCTGCCTCCTGGGAACCTCATTCATTAGTTCTCCATGGCCCTTCCCATGTTTCCTTCATCTCTAAGTTCTATTTCAAAAAATGTGAGTTCTCCTTATATTTTAAAAATAACCCTTGACTCTGCTGTTTCCTGTTCATTTCCTTTTTCTCTTATAGAAGCAGGACAGTTTGGGGTCCTGAGTAGACAGCCTGCTGCCCATCTTCCTGGGTTTGCAGCCAGGTGTTACCACCTGTTAGTGGTGGGAACTCCAGCAAGTAACCTAATTTCTGAGTATAGAATGCTGATGATCATAGCGTTGTTATTAGCTTATTGTGCTTAGTTGATTTTCAAAAACATTAACCATATTTTCCTTTCTTTTCTTCCGTGGCCTCTCTTCCTTACCAAGCACAAAGATCTGAAATTTAAAGTCACAAGAGAGACATGCAAAAACGCAACTTTATTTTTTACAAGTGAATTTAACTTGTTAATGAGCCGAATTTCTACCCCATCATAGATAACACTGAAATTAGCCCTTATAGGAAAAGAAGGAGAAGCTGGGTTTAAAAGTTGCCTCTGGTGCATGCAAGCTCAATCTTAGGCTCCTCCAGTTGTGTGTCTGATTACATCTAAGGGAACAGAAGGAAGCTAAAGGCAGCGCTATTGACAGTCTTCCTGGTGAAGAAGAGTGTGCAGCAGGTTTAGCCATAGAAGAGAGACAAGAAATCTTTATTCCACAGCTCAATTTCAATTTCATTAACAAAGGCAGTGAGGTGTTGCTTGGGATGAGATGTTGAGATGTGTATTTTCTTAATATATATTTTTATTGATTTCAAAGGGGGAGGGAGAGAGATAGAAACATCAGTGATGAGAGAATCATTGATTGGCTGCCTCCTGCATGTACCCAACTGAAGATAGAGCCCACAACCCAGGCATGTGCCCTGACCAGGAATCAAACCCTGACCTCCTGCTTCATAGGTCATCGTTCAACCACGGAGCCATGCCAGCTGGGTGAGATGTTTTTTTGACCACAGCATTTTATCTAAGAAAATAATTTCCTTATGCCACTGCTGTGTATGTCTGTCTAAAGGATGGAGAATTGTCAACCATATTTCACTTATGCTGAATATTTTGACTCAATGACTATTCTGTAATATTCTCTGTTGCATGTTATTTTAACAGTCATCTAGAAAAAAACGTTTACTAAAACCCAAAACTTAGAATTGTAAGGTAAATATACATTAGGGCTATGGTCAGCAAACTGTAGCTCTCGAGCCACATGCGGCTCATTGGCCCCTTGAGTGTGGCTCTTCCACAAAATACCCCGGTCTGGTCGAGTCTATTTTGAAGAAGTGGCGTTAGAAGAAGTTTAAGTTTTTAAAAAATTGGCTCTCAAAAGAAATTTCAATAGTTGTACTGTTGATATTTGGCTCTGTTGACTAATGAGTTTGCTGAGTTAGGCCATCGCTGTAGCTGCTAAATTGATCCATTCCAAAAAGGCAACAAAAATATAATCTTGGCGAGTTCATATTTGACAACTCAGTCTTTTCCTATAATGGAGTGTAGAAGGATTAAAGATTTCATTTAATTGAGACACACCCTCCTTCTTTGGATATGTGCAATCTTGTCTCCCTTTGAATCTTGGAGCAAAACCTGCACTAGCCAGAAATGTAACTCAGAGAAACCATCCTGATTAGATGAGACTTCTACAAAATCCACCACGTCTAAATTAGATGGGAGTCCTAGAATAAAGAGGGGGTGGTAACTAAGCAGATTGTGGCAGGAAGATGATAGATGTTCTAAGGAAAAATGCATTTTGGGAGTTTCTTCCCTCCCAAAGTCAATCAAAACTTTGTTCCCTCCCTTTTCACTTCTTCCTATCACTTTCTATCGAAAGCAGTATTCACAATACCAATTACATAATTAATTATCCGCATGGCCACCTTCCCTGAACAAAATGATGGTAGCAGGTGCTCCGCCAGAGCGCAGCTTATGCAAGAATGAAGACATCTGTCCTCTGGGCCACTGTGACACGGAGCTCAGATGTAGGGGCGGGTGCATGCCGTGACACAGTGGCAGAATGACGGCCAACCACTAACCCACAGATGACAAACACCATCATTTTAGACCTGAGTTGTGATTATTGAATTTTCCTGTAGGCATTATAAAATAAACAAACTTGAAGCAACCTTGCATAAGTTTGAAGTAATCAAATAAATTTGACAGACATATGGGAAACAAGTGAACAATTCATGTGCTAAAAACAAACAAACCCATAAATTGCTCCTTTTATTATTGGAGAAAATATGTGCACTGCATTAAATATTTCTGCTTATTTCTTTGATGAATATTCTAATGAACTGGATTCAGCCATATCTTAAAATGACACAAATCCTACAACCATACGTTAACCAAGCCCATTTATTTATTTATAGAAATGCTAAACCACTTTCCATTACAGAGATTAGTAAGCCCATCCCTACAGGCATGACGGACACACGATAGAAAGCATAGCCTACAATTTTTTTATAAGTACAACACACATCCAAAAAATATATAAATATTAAGTATACAGCTCAGAGATTTTTTACAGATGGAAACACCCCCATCCAACTAGCACACAGATCAAGATGTGAAATATTGCCTGCATCCCAGGAATTTCCTCTGTGTAGCATCCAGGTAACTACCACTTAGAAAGTAATGCTCATCTAACTTCTGTCACCATCGATTAGTTTCCACTGGTTCTGAACTTTAAATGAGTGGAAGCATTGGAGGGGCTCATAGATGTACTCTTATTTGTCAGACTTCTTGCATTCAATAGTTGGTGAGATTTAACCAGGGTATCACATAAGTTCTCATTGGAAATATATGCAAAATTTCTTGCCTATCCCATTGATGGCCATTTGAGTTGCTTGGAGCTATCACACACAATGTTTTTCTGAAACTCTGTTTCAATTTCTTACGTCTTTTAAATTAATAAGTATTGCTTTCTTTGTTTAATTATTATTCACTTTGTAATGATATATGTGTATATTGTTTGTGTTTATCTTCATTATCACAAAAGGCATCTGTTGCTTATTAGTCTATCTTATATTTGTACTATTTACTTTTCTTAACTTCATTTTCCTCACTCCCAAAATTATGTAGTTTTCATATATATAAATTCTACATTTATTTGAAAGCACCTACACTGTTTTGTTTTAAAATGTCAATATTCATATAGATTTACTCCTGCAGTTACTTGTTCCCCTTTTTTTCATCCCTTCCTGCATTGCCATGAATCCAGCTGGCATCATTTTCCTTCTGATGAAGGACTGTCTTTGATATTTCTTTTAGAATGTGTCTGTTGATGACACATTCCCTCAAGGTTATTTGTTGTGGTTTATTTCACCATCATTCTTTTAAAATGTACTATGGGTCAGCAGTCACTTTTAGAACTTTTAAATTATATCTGCTGTTGTCAAGCTTTAATAATTTCTGCTGAGAAGACTTCTTTAAGTCTTCTTATATTCCTTTGATAATATGTCTTTGTTTTGTTGGGATTAGATGCTATTAAGAATTTCTTTTTTCTTAAAGCAGCTGTATTCTGATGTGCCTATGTGTGATTTTCTTTGATCTTCTTCCATCTGGGATTTGTGAACTTTACTCTGGCTTGATATGTGTAAGCAGGTTTAGAATATTCTTAACCATTATCTCTTTAAATTTGGTCATTTCTCATTCTTTCTTCTTTTATGGGGCTCTGATATGTTAGATCTTTTTACCATATCCCATTTGTCCTCAGTTTTTTCAGGATGCTTCAATATGAATATTTTCTAAAAACTATTCTCTAGTTCACTAATCAGTTCTTCTGCTGCAGTTATTAAATCCCTACATTTTAAATTTCAGTTATTATCATTTCAAGTTCTAAAATTTTTTATTGTTTTTCACATTTTCTAACTCTTTACCTATAGGTTCAAGATTTCCCCCATCTTTATAAATGTATCCATTACCATTATTTTAAAGACTAGAGATTCTCTGGTAATTCAAATACCTGGATCATTTATGAGTCTATTTCTACCATCCTTTATCTCTTAGCTTCCATTCACTTGGTCCTGTTTTATGACATGCCTATTAATTTTGGATGGTGACATTTTACATAAAAATAATAAATGAAATCATCTATTACTTATAGTTTCCTTAGTGGGGAGAACATTTAGACATGAAATAACTTCAAACAAGTACTAAAATGCAATACAAATTAACATTGCAAATAAATGCAAACACAAAAGGACTGAGTAATAACATCTTTGGTGAATACAAGTGTGATCTCATGTGGTCCTCAGAGCAAGGTACATTTTCAACACTATTATTGATGAGGAAACTCACTGACAGAGTCAACAAGTAGGGAGACCTGAGCTCAAACACAGGTCTTCTCAAACATTCACCCTATTTCCCAATATATAATGATACTTACCAATGATGAGCATTAGCTGTGATAGGAGGCATAATGCAAAGAATAAAATGGAAGTGGACAGTTGTCCTCATGGAGCTTATGAAGCATAAGGGAGGAAGAAAATAAATCAAGCTATCATAATACACAGTGATAAAAACCTAAGTTTTATCACTGTATGGGCCATGTGAAAATCAAATCTGAAAGATGGTAGGTGGTCAGGAAAGGTTTCTCAGAGGAAGAAAAAAAAAAAACCCTCTAAGATGGATGAAATAAAAACCTGTTTGAGGAGCTTAAAGGAGATCATCACAGCTGGAAAATAGAGTGTGGGGGCCTGGAGGCCATGGAAGAGGCTGGGCATTTCTAAGTCTGTATGTCACCCTGCACAATAGACTTGAAAGAATATTACCAATTATTATGTGTTTAAAAGACTTATAGGAATGCTACTAAGTGTACCAAAAAATTATAGTGTTTAAAGCAGATTTATTTAATTTCTAATTATTATTGATAACTAATATTTAGAATCAGAACCATAAGTAAAGTTGAAGCATGTAACACATTTCTAGAACACTGTCCTGATCAGTAAAGAGGGAGTTAGCCAAGCAAGTATCAGAACTCAAATTCCAGGAAGCAAAACGAAGATGGAAAAATGAACAGATGAGTACACTTGGACCACACAGGAAGGCAGATGTTGAAACAAGGATGGCTCTCAGACTCTGCCTCGTTATAGTGAATCAGCACAATCTCCCAAACACATGGGTAAATCCCCTTGTGAGACTGCTTAGGATTCATTGAGGAATCTGGCCTCCTTCAGTGAAGGGCTTGCACCTGGCATGTAGGTCCCACCTCTAAGCCACAAAATGTACAAGAGCTTTTTTGGGGGTCATTTTCAGCCATGTCCCCAGCCCAAAGAACACTTCTGAGAAAAGTGTGTTCATGGGAGCAGAATGGTCCCTTCACGGGTCAGCTGTGTGAATGCATAATGCTGGACTAGATAGGCTATTTTAACCTGATTCTCCTCAAGGTTTAAAACTTGGAGGGAGCAAGCAGTGAAGGCAGAGAAAAAGAGAGCATCGGCCAGGCCCATGTTATAAATTCTCTTCATTTGCTGTACATTATAGTCTATTACCCCTTTCCATTGCTGAATAGTGCTCAGTGTGATGCTCCAAGCACTTCCACGAACTCTGTACCCAGCCTTTTCTATTGTCATCCTTCCAGCTTCCCAGCATAGATGTAAAGTCACTATCCATTTCATTTTATTCCCTGACTTTAAATGTTACTTCTGGAATTTACTACAAAGTAATGTATTTATTATATAGATATAGATATAGATATAGATCTCTCTCTCTATATATACACACACACACACACACATATATATATATATACACACACACACACATATATATATATATATTTGATTTTTTACAGAGAGGAAGGAAGAGGGATAGTTAGAAACATCAATCAGCTGCCTCCCGCACACCCCTTAATGGGGATGTGTCCGCAACCAAGGTACATGCCCTTGACCGTAATCGAACCTGGGACCCTTCAGTCCGCTGGCCGACACTCTAGCCACTGAGCCAAAATGATTAGGGCCAAAGTAATGTATTTCTTAGGTTTAGAGAGTATACAATATTTGAACAAATACAATTTTGGATCTATAATTTCAGATTTTACTAAAGCGAGGTAATAAATATTTTCCAAAAATTTGATTCAGCCTCACCCTCTAACAATAAATCTCTCTCATCAAAAGAATCAGGGAAGTTCTAAAAGAGATAGTAACTGCCCTAGGCAATGCAACCGCCAAGATAGTAAAGGTTTGGGATCACTACTTAATTCCCTCCATTGGCTTTCATCTTGGGGGGGTTGTAGCTGAGCAAACCACCATTCAAAGCACCTAATTCCAAAACTGGTGAGTTGACTTCTCTATAACAGCCAGTTGATTGACTTAATTGTTCCATTTTCAAACGTTATTACTGACAACAAAACAAAAAAGCAACTAATTGGATAGGAGATGATATTTGCAAAGAACAGCTTTGACAAGGGATTAATATCCAAAATATATAAAGAACTGATAAAACTCAATGCCAAGCAAACAGATAATCTAATTAAAAAGTGGGCAGAAGACCTGAATAGACACTTCTCCCATGAAGACATAGAAACAACCAACAGATATGAAAAGATGTTCAACTTCACCAGCTATTAGGGAAATGCAAATCAAAACTACAATGAGCCCTGGCCAGTTGCTCAGTGATTATAGCATCAGCCTGTGGATCAGGGGATTGTGGGTTTGATCCTATCCATGGTTGGGGCAAGTGCAGGAGGCAACTAATTGATGTGTCATATATATATATCCCCATCTCTCTCTCTCTCTTCCCCACTCCTCCCTCCCACTCTGAAAATCAATGGAAAAAAATATACTCAGGTGAGGATTTAAAAAAACCACTAACAGTGAGATACCACCTCACACCTGTTAAGTTGGCTATTATAAAAAAAGACAAGTAATAATAAGGTTGGAGAGACTGTAGAGAAAAGGGAACTCTCATCCACTGCTGGTGGAAATGTAGACTGGTTCAGTTACTATGGAAATAGTCTGGCTGTTCCTAAAAAAATTAAGAATAGAGTTACCATATGACCCAGCAAACTTTAAAACACCTATCTGCAAAAATATATGTACCCTTATGTTTATTGCAGCATTATTCACTATGGCCAAGATATAAAGAAGATGTGGTACATATATACAATGGAATACTACTCAGTTATAACAAAAGACAAATATTGCTATTTGTTACAACATGGATGGACCTTGAGAATATTATGCTAAGTGAAATAAGTCAGTCAGAAAGAGCTAAAAACCATATGATTTCATTCATATGTGGGATATAAAACTGAAACTCAGACACAGACAACAGTATGGTGGTTACCAGAGGGTGTGGGAAATGGGGGAGTAAAGAGGATCAAACATATGGTGATGAAAGATGGTTTGATATTGGGTGGTGGGCACACCTGCAACATACAGATCATTTATCATAGAAATGTACACTTGAAACCCATATGATCCTATTGGCCAATGTGGAGATACTGAATGCACATCCATGGCAGATTACTATCCCCGACTTAGGCTGTGTACTGACAGGAAACTGCTTTAGATATTTTAAGAGCATGAACATGAATCGTTCCTTAGGTCTTTCTCATCAGATTACTGTAGTGTAGATCAGTGGGAAGTTAGATTAGCGCTGAACCCTGGCTTGGTTTGCCTCACCCTATAGGAACCAGGGCCTCAAAGAGTCAGCACAAAAACGCAGATACTCTGACTACTGCTTTAGCTGTAAGTAATAAATAGGCCTTCATTCCTGACACAGGAATCTCATGTCTTTTGGCAGCGTCCATGAAACTGTGTCAGGCAAACTTGTTAGCTTGTAAGTAGGGTAAAAATCTCAGACCCTTCTTGACAACTCCTTCCACTAGAAATTCGCATTGTTTAATAGTATGCTCATTTTGCTTTGTTTGTATGACCTTCGTTTATACAGCTAAAAATCCATCTTCCAAAACAATATTTGGCATTTCTCTGCTTGCTTTAATTCTTCTTTTGCCCATAATTGTAAAAGCAGTTTCCTGTATTTACCAAAAAATATCCATTTTGTTAACTGCTAACAATTATATATTTTTGAGGTCTAGTAAAAGCTGTTGATGTCATTACTTGCCCTGGCTAAAGTTACCAAGATTCCTGCTCACAAAAGGCATTAGCAGGCATTCTGATTAGAGTGATCTAACATACAAGAGGGTCTGTTAACACATGGCGTGCTCCAAGCAGTTTGGAATGTTCCAGAATGTCTTTCCGCCTCCCCTTTGTTCCGGTGAACACAGTTTTGCTAGAATGCAGGTGTGTCCCTGAGATGCTTGTCCTTGAAGGGACCCAACAGTGTGCCAGAGGCCAGTGGAAGCATTTTTCCAATTTCCCAGAGGAAAAATCAAGTGGAATGGTAAGTCGTTTGTACAGCCAGATGAAAGCAATGCATTAATGCATGGATTTGTACCCTTCCTTGATCTCTGTTCTCTTAGTTCTCTTAGACACCCACAAATTTGTCTTTTGCTACAAATGACCTCTGGAGCAGAAGAGTTAAAAGAGAATACATACATATTTCTAGAGGATCAAATGGGTTTTCCACTGGCTGACACTAATGACATCCTTGGTCTCCAAGGCTCTTCAAACTCAGCTCTCTAACACTGATTCTCTCAGAATCTTCCAAAGTGAAGCCTTTCTCTGTGATCTGAATAAGGATGGAAAGATTCAAGCTGCTTCTTGAGAGAACGGAAGAGCGATGGTGCCTTCTCTATACCACTGGCAAGCGAGGCAAAGAGCACGGTGATTTGTGCTGTTCCTAGTTACTTGTTTGTAACAGAGAAACCATGTCACTCTGCTTCGTGGAAGATTTTTTTAATAGATATTTTTATTGATCTCAGAGAGAAAGGGAGAGGGAGAGAGAGAAAGAAACTTCAATGATGAGAGAGAATCATTAATCAGCTGCCTCCTGCACACCCCCTACCGGGGACTGAGCTGGCAACCTGGGTTTGTGCCCTGACTGGGAACTGAATCATGACCTCTTGCTTCATAGGTCAATGCTCATCCACTGAGCCATGCCAGTCAGGCTGAAATATTTTCAATGAATTCATCTACTTGTTCATTTCCAGCAATGGCAATCTTATTTTCCAAAAAGAAATTAGATCAGAGCAGCCAGAAAAACTAGAATTTGAGAGGTTCTAGAAGATGGTTTTTTGTTTCATTTCAAGTTAGAATTATGTATCTGTAACATTCAGAAAAGTCTCAGAGAGAAACAGCTAGTTTAATTTTGCCACCGATTATGTTTCTCAGATGGTATAAGAAATCTTGTTTCTATCAATATATTTTGAGGCTTTAAGGTACACAAAATGAAAAAGAACTTTATAAGACACAATTAATAAAGACAAACTATAGTGCTATCTCTCTGAATGGACTCCTTTTATATGCAGTACACAGACACACACTAATCTTGCACACAGGGACCCCTCACAAGCTCTGTGTGGTTTGGACCAGGCTGCCAGCATGCCTGCCTAGTTCCTTACTCAGTGCTGGGAGACAGTCATGTTATATGTTACTCAAGGATGCTACCTAGCAAATAATTATAAAATTGTGTTAAGATGTCTAAGCAGAATGCTCCCACTGGCCTCTGGCACAGTCCTCGTTCCCCTCAAGGACAAACAGCTCAGTGACCTGCTCTCTAGCAAAGATTTAGATGCTGCATCAAAGGAGAAGCAAAAAGACATTCTGAAACATTCCAAACTCCTTGGAACATTTATGCATTAACAGACCCTAAGACCCTCTTTTATGTTAGGTCATTCTCATCATGTCTGCTAATGCCTTTTGTGAACAGAATCCTCCTACAAAATCAAAGTGAGATCCATGATGATCCTTTCCACTCTCATGTTTTGCTAGGTGTGCTGTTTGAGAGCTGACCGAAAACAGGGTGTTACTATGGGGTGGGAGGATGAAGAGGGATCGGAATGAGGTCTTCTCAGATCTCTTTAAGATCCAGAGACATGGACAACTGCTCACGGTTGTTTTTGTTCTTTATAGGCATCCCTTAGTACACGTTATTTTGAGGTTTTCATTCATTTACTTATATAGCTAATACAGATCCTATCTAATAAAAGAGTAATATGCAAATTGACTGTACCTCCAATCAGGCCACGCCCAGGCTATGCGTATCAGCCAATCAGGAGAAAATTATGCAAATAAACTCAAAACAAGATGGCTGCGGACACTTGAGAGCAGGAGGGAGGCTTGGGTTTCCCGGCAACAGAGAAAGCCAAGCTTTCCTCCTGCCGTTGCTAGCCTAGGCCTCCACTCAATGCTACAAAGTTTCAATTATAGAAGATATATTCCAACAGAAATGGCAGCAGCCACAAAGCAGGAGAGAGCAGAGGCTAGGGTTGCCTGGGTGATGGAGGAAGCCAAGCTTCTGTAACCCTAGCACCTAGGCCTCCACTCTAAGCTACAAAGTTTGAATTATAGAATTTAAACAGAAATGGCTGTTGCCACGGAGTGAGCAGAAGGCTTGGCTCCACTCCAAGCTACAAAGTTTCAACTGTACAACATAAATTAATCCCAGATCCCAGGGGCTCCACTTGGGTCGCTGGAGGCCATAGCCTGTCTGCAAACCACCACAGGCCTCTCACCCAGGCTGCTCCATACTCCAAGGGAACCCCCACCCTGAGCCAGGACACCCTTCAGGGCAAACCAGCTGGCCCCCACCCATGCACCAGGCCTCTATCCTATCTAATAAAAGAGTAATATGCAGATTGACCATCACTTCAACACACAAGAGGGCTGCCACCATGTGGTCAAAGATCCTGCCCCCAAGTGGACACAAGATGTCAACCACAAGATGGCCAGCAGGGGAGAGCCATTGGGAGGTTCCAGGCCTGCAAGGGAGGGCAGTTGTGGGTGACCAGGCCAGCAGGGGAGGGCAGTTGTGGGGTACCAAGCCTGCAGGAGAAGGTAGTTAGGGGTGACCAGGCCAGCAGAGGAGGGAAGTTGGGGCAAACAGGCAGGCAGGGGAGCAGTTAGACATCAATTAGGCTGGCAGAGTAGTAGTTAGGGGGTGATCAGGCTGGCAGGCAGAAATGGTTAGGGGCAACCAGGGAGGCAGGCAGGTGAGCAGTTTGGAGCCAGCAGTCCTGATTGTGAGAAGGATGTCCGACAGCCCATTTAGGCCCAATCCTCAACGGGCAATTCGACATCCCTCGAGGGGTCCCAGATTGGAGAGGGAGCAGGTTGGGCTGAGGGACATCCCCTGCCCCCCGTGCATGAATTTCGTGCACCGGACCTCTAGTCGACGTTAATAAAAGAGAAACAAGCAAAGCTACCAGCCAATCAGAGTGAGAATGCAAATTAACCTGTTAACATGGCAGCAGCCCCAACCCCCATCTCCCTGGGCAGAAGCCTGACCTCCACCTGCCCCATGTCCTGGGGGAAACAGAGAAACAGGGCCCCAGTGGCTGAGGTTAGCTGACTTCTGGGAGACAAGGAATCCACCTGCCCCATGATTCCAGGCTGCAGCCAGCCAGAGAAGTCACCCACACTGCATCCCAGGGAGGATGGAGAAGGTGCCTACCTGCAGTCCAGGTGCCAGCATCTGCGACTGACTATAGCCTGGTAGGGAGAAGCCACCCATCCTGCAGTCCTGGGCACCAGTACCTACAGCTGGCCTTGGCCCGGGAGATGGAGAAGCCACCCACCCTGTGGTCCTGGGCACCGGCACTTGCAGCTGCAGCCCAGGCGAAGCCACCTGCCCACCATCCCCTGCGGCTGCAGCCGGCTTGGGCGCCTATGGCTGACCAGAGAGAGGGAAGCCTAGATCCCTGGTGTCTGTGGTTAACTGGAGGAGGGAATCCTGGGTCCCAGATGCAGGCTGAGGCAGAGGTGGTTAGGGGCAATCAAGCCAGCAGGGGAGCACTTAGGGACAATCAGGCTGGCAGGCAGAAGAAGTTAGGCGCAATCAGGCAGACAGGCAAGCAGGTAAGAACCAGCAATTCTGGATTGTGAAAGGAAGTCCAACTGCTGGTTATTCCCTGAGGGGTCCCAGATTGGAGAGAGTGCAGTCTGGGCTGAGGGACTACCCGCCTTTGTACACAAATTTCATGCACTGGGCCACTAGTTTACTATAAAATGACTAGAACATATAGAAAAGTAAAAATATCTGGCAACCTGCCCAAACAATTTGATTATCCTACCTGCATTGAGAGTCACCATTATGTGTTTGCATAATAAGAGTATCTTGCCCTGGATGCTGTTGCTCATTGGTTAGAGCATTGTTCAACAAACTCATTAGTCAACAGAGCCAAATATCAACAGTACAGCAATTGAAATTTCTTTTGAGAGCCAAATTTTTTAAACTTAAATTATATAGGTAGGTACATTATTATCAACTTAATTAGGGTACTCCTTCAATTGCACTGCATGTGCACACCCGAATTTGGTATTTTGTGGAAGAGCTACATTCAAGGGGCCAAAGAGTCACAGGTGGCTTGAGAGTTGCAGTTTGCAGACCACTGGATTAGAGTGTCAGCCATTGAACCAAAGGGTTAGATTCCTGGTCATGGGCATGTACCTGGTTGCAGGTCCGATCCCCAACCCTGGTCAGGGAGGGGGTTGGGGTAGTACCCCCTCTGTGTCTCTCTCATATGGATGTTTCTCTATTTCTCAACCCCTCTTCCCTTCCTCCCTCTTAAAAAATCAATGGAAAAATATCCTGGGGTGAGGATTAACAACAACAAAGAGTCTGTCGGGGGCTGCTATAACACAGTATGGCAGACTGGGTGGCATATAAACACAGAGATTTATTCCCCTCAGATCTGGGGGCTGGACATCTGAGATCAGGACAGCAACAGGACGGCAGCCTCCTCCGGGCTGCAATCTGGAGGTGAGAGAACCAGGTGCTCCCTGCTGGTTAAGTGGATAAACATCCCCCTGTGATTTTTACAAGATTTCCTTTGTCCAGAGATTTGGTAAAAACAAGCAAACAGAAGCCCACCTTATATAGGGGACTGGATTTAAGAATTTGCTTTCTGCCTCAAATTCCATCCTGGTTAACTATGGACAGACAGATATGGCACGTACCAAGTGATATATCAACCACTGTGTCGCACAGTAAGTGTGGCTCAGAGCAGAGGGTGGTGCCAGACACGAGAGATGAGCAGGTTAAACTAACCTGTCCTGGCTTTTGAGTTACAACCAGCCCATCAAGATTCTCGCTCTAGGCCAGGTCTGCAGGCCTGATTCTGAAGTATCTGCTCTGTGAGCCCCATTCTTGCTCCCTTTTCGACACACCCTCATTTCCACTCCCTGCTCCTTCAGGGGACATTTTTGACCCCCGGTTTGAATAACTTAACCAGGACTTTCTTTGTAGCATGCAACGGCAGGAAATCAATTTCATTTAGGACAAGCTAAACTGCAGTCAGCACCACCCTACACAGCTAGTCTACGCTCTGCATTTTCCATCAAAGCACCTACGGCAATGGATTTGCCTGTTTAAAATCTGCTTCCCAGCCAGACAGCCCAGCTTTCAGGATCATTGACCTTTGACCAAAGCCAGGCACCTTTTCCCCTTTGCTTCTGTCTCTTCAATTTCTGCTTCAGTCCCCAGAATAACTTCCCTGGTCAAGGTGACTTTTCTTGACTCATCCTTTCAAATCAGTAGCGGCAAAGGCAACACTTCGCCCTGCCCCATCTCATGATAAGCCTTTCCTTGGAGCAGTTCCCGTTTCATTGGCAAAGTTACGGCACCAGGAAAGCAGCAGACTATGCCAGGACGTCGGGGGCCCGGACTGAGCCATCTGTCACTCTGGTGCCAGAGTCACTGCAGGGGCAGATGCTGTTCTCTCCTTCTAGCATTTGAAACCCAATGGGCACACTCTACGCGTGGGTATCGTTCTGCTAAAAATGCATTCCAACCTAAAAATTTACCTATGGAACATGTGGGATCTGTTTTTTGTTGCTGTTTCTAATAATGCACGCATCACCAATATGTATAATTACTACAACACTCGGTCTTGTTGGGGCAGGCTTGTACATCCCTACTCTAAAAGCAAGCATCAATACTGGAGGGATACTCAGGGAGTGAACATAGAACTCCCAAATGTAGACCATTTACATGAACACTGAACCAGACTTGGAAACAGACAAGCTCGGATTCAGATACCAGCTCTGCCCCTTGTTAGTTGGTGAGCTTTGAGCACGTTTCAGATTTTATTCCCACCTCTATAAAATGGGGGCGACAACCATAGCTAACAAGTCCCACCGAGTCTCAAACACTATGGTAAGTGTTGCACACCCATCGTGTCATCTAGTGCTCACAGCATGCCTGTGCACAGGACAGCTAAGGTAGCCATTTGACAAAGAAGGATGTGAGACTCAGAAAGGTCAAGGGTCTACAGACAGTTGCTGTGAAGATAAACGAGGGGAAGTGCTTCACACACTGTTCAGCAACAGTGATGGCTGCTGTTGTCATCATTATTGATCCCTTTGTCAAAACCGATCAATACTCTAATCCCATTGCATACTCATTTCTTGGAACACACCCTTGCATCTTACCATCTCTCTCCCTTTCTCTCCCACATCCATCACTCTGCAAGCGTCCTTTCTCTGTGAAATTTCCCTTAAGTCACTGGAAGATGATCAATGTCTATAAAACAGGAAATATAACATGGATTCTTCAGCTTCACAATCTTAAAATAAAAAGCACCTTCTCTTAACCGAACCGACAGGAAATGCTTCAACACTTGAGCTGATGTGTTTTATGTTTTTTGATTTATGATCACCAGACAGTCTTCATTAGGCAAATTGGCGGTCCCCTTGCATTTCATTATTTATTTTTTCTGATTATCCAAGTTATACCGAATTCAAACATAACAGAAGTAACTAACTGTAGAGAGGAACATCCTCTCCACCAAACTCTACCTTCCAGAGATGACCACTGCTAATAGGATACAGCTAGTCATCTTTCTCCATCTTCTCCAGATACGCTGTTATTGCTATTATTTATTTGTGTACAAACATATGGGCATCGATGCACTTCATTCTTTTTATTTTTTTTTAATTTTATTTCACTTGTACTTTGTTCTTTTTTGTGACTCTTTAGTATTCTATTATGGAAATATGCCTAATAATACATGCAATTCTCATGAATTACCTCTTAGGAAGTGAAGCTTCTTTGGAGCACACACACAAACACATGCACACGCACTCACAAATGAAATATCCCTCATAAGCCTGTTACTGCTGCTAGGAAACTCTATTTCTTTGTTGTTGAAATGCCTTGTTTCTTGATATGTTCGGTTCAGCTGAAGGAAGCCTGAGGCAATAACGCAGTAACTGCTAATACTTAGAGCTAGGTGCCTGGATAAACCGGGTAAAGAAGAGCAGGAAAGGGAAACGCAGTGGGGAGAAGAGAAAGCTTTGTCACTAGAGGGGTTTTCCGAGTGGTTCTTTTCACCCGCACTAAGTCTTTCTCCCACATCATCACCTCCAGAACACCAGTGGGCACTTTCTGCAATCGTCTCTGTGCACCACTCAGAAGTGGATGCACTCCTGCTGCTTTGAGGACATTTTTCTTCAATGTCATGGTGAGCAGGTGATCTTGCTGAATATGTGCTGTCTTTTATGAATGAAAAAATGTAACCTCTACACCTAAAACACAGTCTCAGTGTGCATAGTCCTGAAAGAAGCTATGGAAGGTGTACAAGAAATACATCCATTGCCATGGCATCCAGAGCACTGCTTTCTATGGAAATGAGCATCTGTACCTAGGCCCAAAACTTTGAAAACATTTATTCCTAAAGACATATGTAAGTACTAGAGGCCCGGGGCACAAAATTCATGCACGGAGTGCAGGGGATGTCCCTTAGCCCAGCCTGCACCCTCTCCAATTTAGGACCCCTTCAAGGGATGTCCGATTGCCCGTTTAGGCCCGATCCTAGGATCCTAGGATCGGGCCTAAACGGGCAATCGGACATCCTTCTTACAATCCAGGACTGCTGGCTCCAAACTGCTCACCTGCCTTCCTCCCTGATTGCCCCTAACTGCTTCTGCCTGCCAGCCTGATCACCTGCTAACCACTACCCTGCCAGCCTAATTGATGTCTAACTGCTCCCCTGCCAGCCTATTTGCCCCCAATTTCCCTCCACTGCTGGCCTGGTCACCCACCCCTAACTGCCCTCCCCTGCAGGCTTGATCACCCCCAACTGCCCTCCCTTGCAGGCCTGGTCCCTCCCAACTACCCTTCCCTGCTGGCCTGTTCACCCACAACTGCCCTCCCTTGCAGGACCTGGAACCTCCCAAAGGCCCTCCCCTGCTGGCCATCTTGTGGTGGCCATCTTGTGTCCACATGGGGGCAGGATCTTTGACCACATGGGGGCAGCCCACTTGTGTATTGGAGTGATAGTCAATCTGCAAATTACTCTCTCATTGGGTAGGATAGAGGCCTGGTGCATGGGTGGGGGCCAGCTGGTTTGCCCTGAAGAGTGTCCCAGATCGGGGTGAGGGTTCCCTTGGGGTAAGGGGCAGCCTGGGTGAGGGACCTGTAGAGGTTTTCAGGCCAGCCATGCCCCCCAGTGACCCAAGCAGAGGCCCTGGGATCTGGGATTAATTTATGTTCTACAATTGAAACTCTGTAGCCTGGAGCAGAGTCAAGCCTTCTGCTAGCACCGTGGTGACAGCCATTTCTGTTTGGGTTTATTTAAATTCTATAATTGAAACTTTTTAGCCTAGAGTGGAGACCTATGTGCTAGGGCTGCAGAAGCTTGGCTTCCTCCACTGCCCAGGCAACCATAGCCTCTGCTCTCTCCAGCTACATGGCTGCCGCCATTTCTGTTGTGATTATATATCTTCTATAATTACAACTTTGTAGCATTGAATGGAGGCCTAGGCTGGCAAGGGCAGGCGGAAAGCTTGGCTTCCTCCATTGCTGGGGAAACCCAAGCCTTCCTCCTGTTCTCAGTGACCACAGCCATCTTGGTTGGGGTTTAATTGCTCCTGATTGGCTTGTTGGCATGGCTTGTGGATGTATTGGAGGTACGGTCAATTTGGATATTACTATTTTATTAGATAGGATAAATCAAAGCCAGCTCTATATTCTACACGCCTGGTCATGGTAAGATGGATTAATGGTGAAAATGTCTCTTGCAGAAGGTAAAGGATAGACCAAAGTCGGAGTGCTCAAAATTTCCAGACTTAGGAATCACTTAGGATGCTTTTAAAATCAGATGTGTCTTGATCCCCAAGATTGAATTAGATCCCCAGAAATCTGCATTTAATGGGTCGCTCTGGAGATAATGATGTAGAGAAGTTGTGGACTATACCTTGAGAATCATTAAAGGGTCTGTGCTCAAGAGAATAGAATACTACTACCCTTCATTAAAAATTTAGTGTTAATTTCTGATTCTGGCCATGATGAGTAACTAACATGAAACTTACCCTCCCCGTGTAAAAACCCCCCAAAAAAAAAGACCAAATATGCCAAACAACTTCTTTTCAGTGGACAGTGCAGAACAGATAATACAGGACCAATTTACCTGAGAAAAAAGATACCAGCAAGGTGAACCCGAAGGATCGCCACAGCTTTTGGCCTGGAGGCATATTCTCGATCACAGTGCAAGGAGGGAACCCCACACGGAAAATAACTGTCTCAATGCTAACAGAAGAGACTGCAGTGAGTGAGTCTGCAGAGCTAGATATCAGACAGAAAGCTATTATCAGACATGTTCCCCAAATCAGCTGAGTACTGTATTTCCTTGAGGCTGGTGCTGGAGATGAAGTCCTAAGGTAGATAAAATTTCCAACATAATATTAAATAACGGTGGCAATGTACTTGTCTTATTTCTGCCTACAATGGCAATCAAGGCCTACAGTTTTACCATTAAATGTTGGATACTGGTTTGGAGTATATTTTCCTTACTAAAACAACTTAATGGTTTACTACGCTATTTTATCGGGAACTGATGTTTTGGGGAAAATGTCATCACTGAGACAGATAACATTGTTCCAGTGCCTTCCCCTTATTCTGAGATGAAATTCCCAAATTCCTTACCTCAGTCTAGAAGACCTAAAGTGTGCCAGTCCCTGACAAGCCCTCCAGCCTTGTCTCTCTCTCTGACTCGGGCATTAACTCCAGCCTTATTGCCTTTTTTCTCTTCATAAAACATGCCAAGCTTGTTCTTCCCTCAGAGCCTTTGGCACCTACTATTCTCTCTGCCCAAAGCCAATTCCCTCCAAATTACCTCACACCTGAACCTTCCTTTTCAAATTGCGATGTCTGACCAGGTGTCAGTTTTTTTGTTTTTGTTTTTTAGAAACACTAAAGCCAAATATGTCTTTAATAAATGATACCAAAACCAACCTCATAAAAGAGCTGAACTATCACTTAAATAGTTAGCAATGCTTTCAGGTGAATGGGGCATGTGACAGTAGGAAAATGCCACTTCGCACATGGAAAGCACCTGGAAGACAAATGGCAATTCATTGGGCAAAAATGAGAGCCATAGCCACTGATTTTTAAAAATATATTTTTATTGATCTTAATAAGGGACAGGGATAGAAACATCAATGATGAAAAGGAATCATTGATTGGCTATCTCCTGCACTCCCCCTTACTGGGGACTAAGCCTGCAACCTAGGCATGTGCCCTTGACGAAATTGAACCAGGAAACCTTTAGTCTGCAGGCCAACGTTCTATCACTGAGCCAAATCAGTTAGGACAGTAGTCAGCAAACTCATTAGTCAACATGTGGCTTATTAGCTGAATGTGGCTTGCCAGCCACAGTTTCCCGACCACTGCTAGGGCATAGCCCCTGATTTTAATAGTAGCATATGCATAGCTGAGACCAAAAATATGCACCATGCTGCATCAGATGAGTACCTAATGAATGTCTCAGAATGTAAAATATTAAACCTAAATTGTGTCCAACAAGGGGCTTCATTATAAGCACTGTACAGTACTTCGGATGCTTTAGGCTCATCCTTCTCACAATCCAGGACATGACATTGCATCTTGGTTTACAGTGACTCCTAGAAACCAAGAAATTTGTTCTCGTAAACTCAAACTGTAAGATGTTAGAAGTTGCAAAGAAACTTCTATGTTTAGAATTAGTCCTAGTATGCTCCCAATCTCAAATTATGTGAGATAGTAATTTAGATTAATTTTTGCTCCATGTTTCAATGCACTTAATGAAATTTCTTTATGATGACAATAACAAAAATGAAAACAAATAGATAACTTTCACATCTTATGGGTATTCCATATATCTCATTTTTATAGAGTCAGTGAAAAGATTGTAGAGGAAATTGAGGGTATGTGCTATAATTTCAAAAAGTTAAAATGACAAAAATAACTAGTAATATCCATGAGATTGACTGAAAAGATACTCAAGATTTTTTTTTAAATGTAGCTAGTGTAGTAAATATTAATATTTAAGTATGTACTTACTGACACTTTTTATTCAGCTAGTTCATAAACATAGTTGACCGTGGTGTATCTTTTACTAAGCAAAATGCAAGCTAGCAAAGGTCATGGTGGGGTTATCTTGGCGGGCAATAAAGCATTCGCTTGTGATCTGCATGAGCTGGCGTGCTCTGCACCTTGGCAAAATTAAAATGCGACAGCTTTTCCAGACTCTCTCTAAGATCAGGTTTCTGAGATTAGATTGCTGTTGTAAACTAGGACCTCCCAGCAGGGTCTAGCAGTTTATCCAAAACGGGATGCAGGAGGCGTGAGGAAGGACTGGCAGCCTGTCCACTTGGGAAGGACTGGAACAGGACACCTGCCCACCTCGCAGGGGAGAGGGGTGCTCTTCCATATGGTCCTGGCAACCTCCAGTCACAATCGGGCACAGAATGACCTCTGAGGAGCCCATTTGGAAGCGGTGGCATCGCCCTCCGGCTGAGGATAGCCACAGGGAGGCTAAAATGAAGGTCAAAGGGAAACTTAACCTTGCGAACTTGGCTTAGGACGAGGCTCTGACTTAGGTCTTGGATGCAGGAACACTGAGAATAAAACAGAAACGTAGCGTGGTACTGGGGATGCGGGCAGTCGGGAGGGAGACTGCAGCCATCTGCACGGTGGAGAAAGAATTAAGGCGGCCAGGCCGAGCTCGGGGTCAGCCCTGCTCTGGGGCAGCATTTATTCTGTACCAAACTAAATTCCGATTCTATTCAGTAAGTAATAAAGGAATTATGGTATAAATTTAAAAAGCATATAAAACATGAGTTTAAATTCTGGGTCTGTTGGCTATTCACCAAAACTCTGTCTCCTCTTTTCCCTGGACACCCAGTTTGGTTGCATTTCCCAGCTTTATCTTATGGTCATAACGTAAATGACTGAGTTCTAGCTAACAGAATGACAACAGACAGAAGTGATGGTGATGTGGTTTTAACAGGGCAAAGATGCTTACCAGTTTCTCAGAGGGCAATTAAGAATCTGCTGCACGGTCACGTGGTCTATTTTAGGGCATGTGCTGTGTGCATATTTGAAGAAAAAAAAAGTAAAACCACTTTCACAGGTCTCCTGAACTCTGTTTTTATTTTAGCACAGATTATGTGCTGCTAAGAGATCAACCAAAGGACTTGTATGCATGCATATAAACCTAATCCAGTGGTCAGCAAAATGCGGCTCGCGAGCTACATGCGGCTCGCGAGCCGAGTTTGTAGCTCTCTTGACTAATGAGTTTGCCGACCACTGGCCTAACCAATGGACACAGACAACAGGAGGGTGAGGGAATGAGTGGGGGGGGGGAATTGGGGGAGATGGGGGGGATAAAGACACATATGTAATACCTTAATCAATAGATTTTTTTTAAAGATTATGTACTGCTAGACCTCTTCCCACCATCAATTATGAGAAGAGAATCTTCTTGTAATTCACTGAATCTGTGAATCACTGACAGAAGAAAACAAAAGAGACTT
Organism: Antrozous pallidus; assembly: GCA_027563665.1. Classification (NCBI taxonomy): domain Eukaryota; kingdom Metazoa; phylum Chordata; class Mammalia; order Chiroptera; family Vespertilionidae; genus Antrozous; species Antrozous pallidus. Next base: position 28,007,905 of record CM050527.1, on the reverse strand, counting down.
TTTTTTTTAATACATTTTTAACACCCAAAGGCATTCCTTGTTTGACAAATAGGATAGAATTAAAGACCAAAATTTTAAATCCTCACAGGGAAGGGCCAGCCAGGTTCAAGAGTTCTCCAGTGGTTCAGCTAGCCAGGCTGTTCAACTCTCCATCCTCATGTCTAACATGGGCAAAGGGGCAAGCCACTGAGATGTCTTCCCCAATTAGGGACCAAGAACATAGGCAGCCGACTCAGAGAAGCAGGACAGTCTGTGTCTGGCCACATCCAACAAGTCCAAAAGACCACATGGACCAAACCTTAAAGTTTCTCACTGAGGCACAGAGTTAAAAGCTCATGACACAACTTCACATATACATACTAGGGGCCCGGTGCACGAAATTTGTGCACTGGGGGTGGGTGGTCCCTCAGCCTAACCTTCCCCCTCTCACATACTGGGATCCCTCAGGGGATGTCCTACTGATGGCTCAACCCTGGCCCAAGGCCGAAAGCCTCTGGCCAAGGCTTTCATCCTTGGGCACAGGACCTCGGCCAGGGGACCCCAGCCAGCAATTGCCCTGTAATGGGGCTGATCCCTGGCTGGTTCCACTCAGGCCTGCCCAAGGTCAGAAAAAGCCTCTTGGTGAGGCTGGTTCTGCTGGCTGATTCCACCCCAGCCTTGGGCACCCAGCAATTGCCCTGCAATGGGGCCAATCACTGGCCAAGGCAGAAGCCATCTTGGTTGGGGGTTGATTTGTACATCGCTCCTGATTAACTTGTGGGTGTGGCTTGTTTGGTGTAGCGAAGGTATGGTCAATTTGCATATTACTCTTTTATTAGATAGGAAGATATATTTTAAAAAGCCTAAACAAGTTATTACAAACCAAATCAACAGGAAAATTAAAAATAAACTTCATTAGCTGACAAAAGGTATTCACAAATTAGCAAGAGTCAAGAGGAAAGAAACATCATACTTAATGTTTGATGAAAATCAGAAACAAGGAAAAACTTGTTTTTTTCTTTGTCATCACTTCTCAACTAAAACACTGTAATGGGGAATGTTTTGCCAGAGCATTAAGACAATAAATAAAAAGTATGTTTAAAAACCTCTAAAATAGAAATTAACTGAAAATGTGAAAAACTTTTCTTAAGGAAACCATAAAATTATCCAGGATAACAAAAATAATCATTTGAATAAATAAAAAAATTTACTATAATTCTCCAAAAGTTAGTCTTACATTTAATATAATCCGAGTAAAAATTCCAGCAGGAGCTTTGAAGGAATTTGATAGGTCAATGCAAAACTGAATGTAGAATAAAAGAGCCCTTACCCATAAGAATATCACAAACATTTTTTTAAAAAGAAGAAAGAAGTTTATCAAAACATATATAAACATATCAACAACATAGGGAAATTAAACCTGACTGGGATCAAAATAAGAATAGCATATCAATAAATCAAAAGAAACTATGAATAGATCTATATACATGGAGATTTTATATATATAAAAAAAGAAGAAAGCTGGTGTTTCAAACCATTGAGTAAATGATTTATTTTCAATAACTGGGGTTGGAGCATCTGAATATTAGCTTTAAAAAGTAATAAAGGTACCCTACCTCATAGAAATCACAAAACAAGTTAATTAAAAATATAAATTTTTAAATTTAGAATTAATTTTTAATTAAGTATTTATATTAATTAAAAATATAAAGAAATGTGTATGACAATTATAAAATATATCTATAATTCTGGAATAAGGGAGGTCATTTTAGATAAGAGATGAAAGCAAAATATTAAAAAACAAATTAAGCCCTAACTGGTTTGGCTCAATGGGTAGAGTGTTAGCCTGTGGACTGAAGGATCCTGGGTTCAATTCCAGTCAAGGGTACATGCCCTGGTTGTGGGCTCAGTCCCCAGTGGGGGCTGGGTAGGAGGCAGCCAATCAATGACACTCTCTCATCATTGATGTTTCTATCTTTCTCTCCCTCTTCTTTCCTCTCTGAAATCAATAAAAAATATATTTTAAAAAAGAACAAATTAATTTGACATAAAAATGAAAACCTCATCTATGCTAAAAGATGACATTAATTAACTTTTAAACCAAACAACAGAAAAATAAAAATATATTTAAGTTCTATATAACAAGCAAAAAGTTAGTATCCAACATTTTAAAACAACTCTTATAAGATTACATTTTAAAGATCCACAAAATGGGAAAAGAATGTAAACAGGCAATTCTAAAAAAGGAAACCCAAATAGCTAGTAAACATGAGAAGACTTGCAGCCTCACTGATCAGGAAAAAAAAAAAGGAAATTGAAACAAGAACATAATACCATTATTTAAATAATACAATTGGTTGCGGGAGAGATAATCTATGCTGCTGAGCCTAAATGGGGGGAAAAATCTCCATAATTGCTAGTTGTGAATTGGTGCAGTTACTTTGGAAAGCAATTTTGTGTCATTTGTTAGATTTCTGACTGCACATATTCTATGTCTTGTCACTTCCAGTCCTAGAAATCCACTCCAATAAGTGTGCAAAGAGGCATGTGTGAGATTCTGCAGCTTCAATTGAAACTGCTTACTTAAAAAAAAAGAAATAAGAGGAATGGTAATTAAACCAACATATATCTATTTTATAAACTTCTAGTATATTATGGGAAAATTTATTTGAACATGAAAATGTACAGCATATTATTAGTTACACTTTAAAAATTAATACTATGTATCTTTTTTTGTAATAAGATATTTACTAACTCAAACATGCAAGAAGGTCTCATACACAGTGCTCACTGATAATAATGGCTACTTGCATGGAAGGGCCTGGAAATTAAATGTCATGATAAAGTAAGGCTTGGTTTTATCATAATACTAGAGGTCTGTTGCACAAAGAGATTCCTGCAATAAGCCTTCCTTCCCTTGACTTCCAGCACTAGTTTTCCTCTGGCACCTGGGACCCAAGCCTTCGCTGCAGACTCCGGCCATAGTCTGCCATCTTTGTCTTTGCTGCAGACTCTAGGCCGAAGTCTGCAGTCTTCATCTTCGCTGCAGCTGGAGTGCCGCTCCTATAGATCCCTTCGCTCTCCCTACCCTCCCTCTCATAGCAGGCATCCTGTTCCATCCAGCCACTCCATGCCTAGAGCAGCTGGGAGGCCACCATCTTTGTCCTTGTAATTTGCATATTCACTCCTGATTGGTTGGTGGATGTAGCGGAGTGATGGTCAATTTGAATGTTTCTTTTTTATTAGTATAGATTTGGATATCCCCTAAAGAGGTCCATGTCCTAATCTTTGGAATACATAGTGTGTTACTTTACATTTAAAAAGGAACTTTTTAGGTGTGTTAAGAATTTTGAGTTGTGGAGAATATCCTAGGTTTTCTGGGTTGGCACAATATAGTCATAGAGTCCCAGTAAGAGGGGGTCAGGAGAGTCAGTCAGGAATGTGACAACAGAAGGAGGGAGAGAGACTGAAGATGCTGAGTTGGATGCTGGCTTTGAAGGTGGAGGAAGGGGCCACAAGCCAATGAGTGCAAGCAGCCTCTAGAAGCCAGAAAGGTGAGGAACCAGAGTCTCCCCCAGTGTCCCCAAGAGGACTGCAGCCCTGCTGATCCATCCTGAACTTCTGACCTCTGGAATTATGATACATTTGTATTCGTTTTAAGCCTTTAAGTTTCTGGTGATTTGTTACAACAATAGAAAATCAATACAACTAGCTATAATAATAATTTATGAGTCAGTAAATAAACAGACATTAAAAAAATACGTTTGCCTTAATTATGAAATAGCATCCATTCCATCGCACACAGAAGGTGTTAATGTCAAGATACATTCGATGAAAGTTTCTACATACAGAGATAGTATATCAAAGTAGAAGGTAAAAGAGTGAATCTAAATTATTGGCACCAGCAACTATTTTCATTTAAAATTCTCCTATATCACATTTTTATTCCCATCAGGGAATGTCCGGCGATGTTTTCTGGCTCCTGGTCAGAATGCCGCAGTATCTTGTTAGCATTCCCTGTGAGTAAGTTCTCCTCAGTTCCAACACACAAATCTCTCTCGCCAGCTTGTTCCTCTTGTATCTTATTGGTTTTCCCTGAGATTTAGAGCAAACATTTCACCGCTCGTCCGCGCGAGAGGACTGCAGCCTTCAAGACAGGCTATGGGCACAGAGGGACACAGTGAGCATCTTTAGGGCAAGGGAAAATTGTCCTAAGCAAGCTTTGAAGGTCACTCTCAGCTGCTTTATCTTCTTAAATGACAGCAGAAAAGGTAAAGTCAGTTTTAAAACTGACTTTACTTTTTAGAGCAATTTAAAGTTTATAGTAAAATGAATAGAAAGGCACAGATATTTCCCATGTTTCTTCTGCATCCCCCACACAGGACACAGCCTCCCTTATTATCAGCACCAGAAGCCCAGTGCATGAATTCGTGCACCAGGGGGGTCCATCAGCCTGGCCTGTGGGATCTGGCCAAAATGGGCTCTCTGACATCCCCCAAGGGAGCCCTGATTGCAAGAGTGTGCAGGCCAGGCCAAGGGACCCCACTGGTGCACGATTGGGGCCAGGGAGGGACGTGGGAGGTTGGCCAGCTTGGGAGGGAACGTGAAAGGGCTCCAGGGCGTATCCAACCCATCTTTCTCAGTCCGATCAGCCGGACCCCAGCAGCGAGCTAACCTACCAGTTTGAGTATCTGCCCCCTGGTGGTCAATGTACATCATAGCAACTGGTCAACCAGTCAACTGTCTGCCCCCTGGTGATCAGTGCATATCATAGTGAGCAGCTGAGCAGCCTTAGCATATCATTAGCATATTATACTTTGATTGGATGAATGGCCAACCAGATGACCAGACACAGCACATTAGACTTTTATTATATAGAATTCCTCACCAGAGTAGTACATTTGTTACAGCTAATGAGTCTAATTTGATACATCATAATACCCCAAATCCACAGGTTACATTAGGGTTCACTCTTAGTGTTGTGCATTCTAGGGTTTGGACAGATGTATAATGATATGCATCCATCATTATATCACATATATAGCATTTTCACTGTCCCCCAAATCCTCTATGCCTCCTATTTATTTCTCCCTCCCCTCAATCCCTTGGCAACCACTGATCTTTTTACCACCCCCCAGTTTTGCCAACCATACTACAAAAAGAAAAGTTAATGAAGAGTACCTTTAAAGTCTTGTTTGATTTTAGCTTTGGTTAAAATCAGACTGATCTTTAAAAGAAAATAAAAATAAAAATAAAAATAAATCAGACTGATCAACCAAATTCACTAGTTGCATTTTTCCCAATGACAGTGTTTTTCCATATTATTGTCTCCTAATTTATTTTCCATCATCAAAAAGCACTTAAAATACTAATGACCCACTCCAGAAAAAGGTTATGGATGAAAGCCGTTGGTTGGCTACTAATGGGCCAGGTTTATAACCTGCTTTTTATTTTTTTATTTAAGCATTATCTCCAAATTCAACAGTTTCAGAAAGACTACATTTTGTTAGAAAACTGTGGAAAGTCTGGAGTGAGGGATGCTATTTTTGTGAGAGAAGCAGGGTACGGTTAGAAGAGGTTTAAGACACGTTTTTCCATTGATGGGATTGATCTATTATGAAATTGAAACATAAGACAAATTGCCCTATTTTCCACTTCTGCTATTAATGTCATTTTTTCCATTTGGAGTATCTTAGGATTCTTGGGAAAACTTCTCTGACAGTCTCTCAGGCAGGAACTGTGCTGAGCTTACAAAGAAAGTGGCAAAGTGATGAGAACATAGAGTAACAGTCCGCATAAACCAAGCCTGGAGGAAGGAACACTATTTTTACATCTTTTAATCAGGCTATATTATTTTCTGTTTTCAACACAATTCAATATAACCATTTTGTGGTGCTCCCTCAAATAGATAGGGTTGTATCCTCTCTCAGTAGTCACAGCATAAGTAGAAATAAATGGAGGGTAAATAGGTCTAGGAGACAGAATTTGGAGTCAAGAGCATTGGATTTTGCAGTCCATCTCTGCCAAGCTCCAGCTGAAGACCTTAGACAGGTTTCATACGCTCTTGAGCCTTTGTTTTCTCATCCGTTGAATGGGAATGGGAAAGCCGCTTTCGTCTGGCTGTCATGAATCTTGCATGAGATATAACCCTCCTCACACTGTCGGGCACATACTAAGGCCTCACTAGATTACAACTGTTGCTCTGCAGTTTGCATTTTTTAAATCACTATGAGGATCAGGAAAATGTATTGCTGTGACTCATAAAATCCATTCACTCAGCTTAAGCCAATTTATTCTTGCTTAAATCTGTGCCATCCTAGACTGAATACACACCATGATACCTACTGAATTATGTAAATTAGCAAAAGTTATTTAATTCATAAGGTAAGTCAGGTGCACTTCTTAATGGAATTTTCTGAAATAAACAGCTATTTTGGATTAGATGATACTTCTGAAGAAGATAGCCTTTAAATATCACATTTATCTAGTAATGGGGTGCCAAAACCATTAAATTCTGTTACTTAAGCTACCCTTTCTTCACTGAGACATTTAACCTCAAAGGAAGGAAGGAATCCAAAGGGATAGGATGGGAGCAGACTCTAGACTAAAGTATGTGACTGTGAATAATTAACCTCTCTCATCCTTCATTCATTTTATCAGGTTTCTGTTTGTGTTTTTTGTTTGTTTTTTAGCACCTTCTACTTATCAAGGGTAGTTCTAGGAGCTGGGAATGGAGCAGAAATGAAACAAAATCCTTTCTTTAAACACATTGGGAACAAGCTATCAACAAATAAACAAATAAACATATAGGTCATATTCTAAGATGTACCATTGTCAAAAGCATGCAAGATGAACTGCCAGCTTGGGAGTGGGGTGCGGGAGTAGGAGAAAGCCGTTCTGAAAAGATGATAATTGAACAGAGATCGGAAGCAGCGTGACATTCAGGTATCAAGGGATAGAATGTCTGGGTAGTATCCTCAGACTAACCAGAGACATTATATTTGGTGGCTTAAAGACAGTGATTCAGCTTTAACCGAAAATCAGAAGGAATAAACCAATATTCTGAATGTCTAGAATTCATGTCCTTAACAAGTATTTCCAACTTTACCATTCAGTGACAGAACCAAAGCACCTAGAAAGAAATCTTAGGATGTGTATAATTTTCCAGAAAGTTGTGGTAAAACCAATGCACTGGAGAGAGAAAAGAATCGGCTGTTTTATTATAGAGTGAAGAAAGGTGATTCCAAACTGGGAAACAGGAGAATACTTTACTATGGTGTGTGGATAGATGATAAACTACATGGGAACAAAACATTTGGTGCCATGCTGAGATGGCATTGATCCACTGGAGAAAAATCTTTAGGCCAAACAAAAGGCAAGAATCATAGAATTTCAAAACTTTAGATAAGAGCCACAGTGATTCATAAAAAGGTGGACCCAATACATATCCTATCTAAAAGAGTAATATGCAAATTGACCGTCCCTCTGATCAAGCCACACCCACCAGCCAATCAGGAGCAAATTATGCAAATAAACCCCAACCAAGATGGCTGCCGCCACTGAGAGCAGGAGGGAGGCTTGGGTTTTCCTGGCAACGGAGGAAGCCAAGCTTTCCACCTGACCTTGCTTGCCTAGGCCTCCACTCAATCTACAAAGTTTCAATTATAGAAGATACGTAATCCAAACAGAAATGGCGGCAGCCATGGAGCTGGAGAGGGAAGAGGTTAGGGTTGCTGGGGCGATGGAGGAAGCCAAACTTCTGCAGCCCTAGCCCAGGCCTCCACTCTAGGCTACAAAGTTTCAAACAGAAATGGCTATCACCACGGAGTGAGCAGAAGGCCTGGCTCTGCTCTAGGCTACAAAGTTTCAATTGTACAGCACAAATTAATTCCAGATCCCAGGGCCTCCACTTGGGTCGCTGGGGGGGCATGGCTGGCCTGCAAACCACCACAGGCCCCTCGCCCAGGCTGACCCATGCCCCAAGAAAACCTCCACCCTGATCCAGGACACCCTTCCGGGCAAACCAGCTGGCCCCCACCCATGCACCAGGCCTCTATCCTATCTAATGAAAAGAGTAATACCATCACTCCAGCACACAAGCGGGCTGCCCTCATGTGGTCAAAGATCCTGCCCCCATGTGGACACAAGATGGCCATCACAAGATGGCCAGCAGTGGAGGACAGGAGAGCGCGAGGCATTGGAGAAGGAGGCAGCAGAGAAGGGAGCAAGGCAGCAGAGACAGGAGGGAGCAAGGCAGTGGAGACAGGAGGGAGCTTTGCTCAGCCCACAGGAAGCCCTATTCTTGCAGGAATCTTCCTGCAACGGGTCTCTAGTCTACCTAATAAAAAAGTAACATGCTAATTGACCATACCTTCACGACACCCACCAGCCAATCATGAGTGAGTATGAAAATTAACCCATTGATGCAGCCATTCCGCACCACCCCTGCTGCTCTAGGCCTCTGGCAGCTTGGGAAGGTTGAAAGGGGCCTCCGGCCAGAGCGAAAGCACTGCCGGCAGCCAGGGACAGGAAAGCCCATTCTTGCACGAATCTTTGTGCGTTGAGTCTCTAGTTTATACATAACAAGTCACATGTTACATTTTAAAATTAGAACCCACAATGAACCAGGCCCTGTGCTAGGTGATGAACAAAGAAAGAAAAAAAATCCTTATTTTAGGTTGATTACGCTGCTTAAACAATTAAATAGAGTCTAGCTTATTGGGAACATTTTAAATCCAAGTTTAGAAAATCTTAACTTAAAAGACTAGGCCATAGCCATATTATAGGCTAGAATATAACAAGGATGTCAAATTGAAGATTCTGAAGGAAAAGATCAATAGAATAAGGATTCTAGCTAACACTTGGTAAAAATGTCAGACAATTACCAATTTTAGACTGTCAAATTTCACAGCCATATTCAATGATGAAGAAAAGTGATCACTATGGTAATCTTCAATCAAATGAAATTCACTACAGACCTAAACACTATGTTTGACATTATGGGGCCCCTACAAATTGTGGGGCCCCTAGTAGAGCAAAGCCCTGAACTAGACAGGGAAATGGCATAAGCATGGGGCATAGCACATTTCATTAGCTATTGACAACTTGCAGAACTTGAAAGAACCAAATGTGTTCTTAAATGTGTTTTTAAAATACTACCATTTCCCATCAAACTTAGAGAATCTGAGCTTCTGAAACCAACAAGATGGGGCATGTTTGAATGATCAATTATACAACACCTCAGATCGTTAAAATTAAAATATCATTGCACCTGAGAATTAATTGATCATTAAGACATGTCTGGTCAATCTATTTCCAAATGACTTTCACAAATTCATTGAAGAGCTTGGTTTTTGTAAAATTCTCTAAATGAAATCTAGTGTGGGTTAGTCCTCCAGGACCGGGTCATAATTAAATGTGCAACTTGAGAAAGCATATTTCCAAAACTAGCATTGTTTTTTTCTAGCAAAGGAGCAAAAGTGGATTTTAAAAATACAAACACATACTCATACCACATTGAGTTTTTTATGTATTCAATCCATTAACTTGAATGATAATTTTAATTTTCAAAAATGGTCAAATCTTCTCCTTCAGGAGAAGATTTGACTTTGGGTGGTGAGCACATGGTCCTATATACAGATTTTGTAAATTAATAATCCACACGTGTAACCTATATGTTAATGCTGACTAATGTCACCCCAATAAAATTTAAAATAATTTTTAAAAATGATCAGCCATATTTAAAGTGACTTCATAACCTGGGAAGATTAGGGTCTTGCCAGATAAGTGCTGCTGAGGGCTTTATCTTAGAGCACCTCATTTAATCCTCACAATAATCCTAAAAGACTTAACCATCTGAGTCCTGTCCGATGTAAACATATGCTTGACTTCAGCATGATCACTAACGAGAGTGACAAGGCGTGTGAGACTGCAGATGGCTTCTTGTATCCAGCAAGGAGAACCTCCTAGATCATGACGTGGCTCTGATTTTTACAGTTCACAACGTGGCATGTGGCAGCAGTGAATTACTTCGCTGGCTTCCTCGGGAAACGTATCATTTAAGCACTAAGGTTCCAAACATTACATTTGGACCAGAGAAAATCCATCCATGTGAACAACAGAATGGAAGTTCGCTGGAGGCAGGAATTAAGTGTCTTGGACAGTATCTGGTGCATACAGAATAGGTACACCATAAACTGTTTAGTAAATGGATACATGGCAATGTGGAGTCAGATGTATTGTCTGAATATCAAGTCTTATAGGGACATGTGTTTGAGCCAAGCGTCCCTACTTTTCAGTAGATCCTCAAAAGGGTCTAGGAAGTAGGTGAGGGTGCAGGGCTAGGAGAAATGAGGGATCCTGAGACTGGGCAGCAGGTGGGACTAGATGGCTTCTAATCATTTTCCAACTCTAACATTTGACCTCAAAATACTCATATCTTTATCTTGTCAGTATGTTTACACCTCACCATGCACCAGCCCTGAAAGCCCAGCTTCTAATCAAGAAACTGAAGTGTCTCTCTTACAAAGGAACTGGAATTGTATTAAAACAGAGGGGAGCTTGATGGAATTCTGGCGACCTATCACAGAGGGCCCTCCAGCTCTGCTAATACAGGAAGCCTGCCCTCCTGGGGGTTTTCTATCAAGTTCAGGCCACCAGAAGCCCCTCAGCAGCCATCCGTCTGTTGTGAACGTCCAAGAGTGAGAGGAGTGAGAGGAGATTTAATGTGTAGCAACCACACTTGCTAGACTATTGTTTCATATGACCACTTACATCATTATGTATACTTTCTCAGCAACGAATTAATTAATGCCTAGAGTCCATAGATATAAAAAGTCTGACATTGATAGAAAAATAAAGTCAAATGCAATTATATATTTAATAATGGATTTGTGGTGATCATACATTCTAAAACCAAAATTTGAGTCACAAAGCATATAAAAATAACAATTTTGATTTGTGAGTTTATTATGCTAAACGCCATACAAAACTCTAAAAAATGAAACATTACATCCTCAGTCTTTGTTTATGTGTGATATGGTTGGCAGGTGAAGAGGAGTTATTAATGATTGGTATATATCTTCAAATTATCTTTGCGTGCCCGATTTTGGTCCATTCTTATAGAGAGGCTAAGAAAAGAGGAAATGACAGGAAGTCGGGAAATCAAGACTTCCCTGAAGTTTGAATTGAAAAAAAGCCAGCGCAGCCCGGCCGGTGTGTCTCAGGGGCTGAGAGGCGACCCAGGAACCAGGAGGTCACGGCTCGATTACCAGTCAGGGCGCATGCCTGGGTGGTGGGCTTGATCCATCATGTGGGAGTGTGCAAGAGGCAGCCAATCAATGATTCTCTCTTCATTGGTATTTCTATTTCTCTCTTCTTCTCCTTTCCTCTCTGAAGTCAATAAAAATATTTTTAAAAATGAAAAAAAGCCCGAGCAATGGACAGCTCAGAGGTCTGGGATGTGGGGGATTGTGTCACTAGATGAGCAAGAATTTCTCTGCATGCTCTGGCTCTAAGTCCAGTTCCTCCCTCATGACTTGGCCTGACCCCCACTGCCTCCTGGTTGATTCCCATCGCTCCTTCTTCACCTTCCCCAACTTTGTTCTTGAGGAAATCCTTCTAGCTCAGTGAAGCCTCTATGCACAGTGCAAGCTTGTTACATGCTGTTTGACTAAACAAATTTGATACCATTTTAATCCTATTATCCCGGCTTGGGCTAAATTATTACAAAGCCTGTATTACTCCCGCAGTGTGAGAGGAGTGTTATCCATGAACTTGGGGCTGTGTGAAAGAAAACCAGGTAAAACTATCATGTTTCTGTGAGTGCCTCATTACCTCAGCCAAGGAGATGAACGTTTTCTGATTATTCTCTACCATTCTCCAGCTTGAATCTGGGTTTCATTTATGGATACTTTTATAGTTGACCTTAAGCTGGTTGACAGAACAGTGGTATTGAACAGTGAGAAATGAATCGCTCTCCCTAACACCACTGTGCTGAGGGTGGGTCCTGCGCCTCACTTTTGTAGCTCTGTCACATATTATCATCTCCTAATATAAATAAAGAACTAAACGTTGATTAATATAATGTTGCCCTATGCACTATATTAAAAAAAAAGGTAGCTTAGTCAATGTTATTGGAAAAATAGAGCAAAACACTGAAAATAAGAAATAGCTTTTCTAAAATTATAAGGATTAAAACAGATGCTTCTGACTCTATATTTTCTATTTATGGATCCAGATGGATACGGACCAATGCTGATCAATAGCGGCTTTTCTATGGTAATAGCTATTGTCATTTTTAAGAAAGCATGAATATACAAATCTGGTTAAATCTCACTTAAAAAATAATATCCAGGTTCAACCAATTTCATATGTCCTGCATTTATACTAAATATCGTGTATACCTAAATTTCATGTATAAATTTTACACATATGACTTTGGGCTATTGGTTATTTTAGAAAATGTACAGAAGTGTGAGTGCTTAAAACAATTTTAAACTATATTGAAAGCTAACAAATTATCACTTAAATATCTGAACTGAAGGACCTGGTCTCTGAGAACAGCAAGACGCTTAGAGTATTTCCATTGCACATTATTTTGTGTGAATACCCATGTACGTAAGTCCTTCCCTATCATCAGAGTATCCTGTTGATAAAGGTATTTGCATGTGATATAAAATACTCTAAACTGCACTTATAGATCTATGAAAATGAGCAATTACATCACATTAAAATAATGAATTGAAATGTTCAACAAAAGCATATGCCTCTGTGTATTTTGCTACAAGGAATCAGAGAGCTAAGAAAAGTACTTGATTTGAAAATTCATCCAAAATAGTCTATATGTAAAAAAGGAGGAGTATGAGGGTATTAAATGTCATAAAAGAAATTTTAAATTAACTAGAGCTATTAAAAATGTTAACTAGATTCTGTAAAAAAAGTCAATCTATGCAACGCCAGAGAATATACACATGGAAGAACTTTGAAAAATATTTATATATGTCTAAACAAAACTTCTCTGATTGTAAAAATGTTTAAACCTTGAAACAGGTCAATGAGATGAAAACAGTGAAATTTCCCTCCCTATATGCCCTTTAAATCTACATGAGGAGCTGCCGGGATCCCTTCCTGCACAGAGGATATTGTTCTGCACGACTTTGAGGTTCCTTTTCATTTTGCCATTGTATTACATTTTCTAATGCTACCAGATTAACATCGGCATTCTGCAAGCTTTCTTGACCTTTGGCTTTTATTTCTATTTTCTTTAGCAAGGCAGGATTCAATCTGGGTAGCACATGATAGCATTAGGGCTTTAGTGCTTCGAGATTTTCTCCTATTTCTTTGCTGTCTATTGTATGATATGTAGCAATGCCTTGCAGAAGGAAGCTGTGGGCTTTGCATGGCATTCCCGGAACAAATGAATCTTGCAGGCTGTCTTGGCTATTCCCTTGGTTATTGCCCACATCTCAAATCATGCTTCATTAGAGCATAACATCACAGTGGATACATGACCCTTTTAAATTCAGTCTGACTGTGATGGACAACCATGTAACCCAAATATTCACGGGTCCCCTGATCGTGACGTGGTGAAGCCTAACCATTGTACCCTCCACGGGGACATGGTCTGTGACTGTGGTCTCACTAGATCAACCAACATAAGGCAATTTTCACACATTAACCATCATTTCAATTTGGGTGAGAAAAACTTAGAGAATAACGACCTATGTGGCTGCATGCTTGGTCTATTCTCTTAGACCACAATGATCATATCATTTATTGCCCAAATTAGAACCCTGTGAGAATAAAATGGAAGATAGGAGTGTCATTAGTAATAACCCTGGGACCACAGAAAAATAGATAGGGACTATCCCCCCCCCCCAAAAAAAAAGCTGGGAGTATAGCTGCCTTATTTTGAACCCAAGTCCTGGTGTAATACCAACATGATGTTAGAGATGCTTATCATTCTTAGTTATTTACTGAAAAGGAAACATGCTAAGTAGGAAGACAGACAGAGAAAAAGTGCACCATCATTGTTCTTGAATTCTTTGACCCCTTCTCTATTTTGAGAAAATACTACACATACAGTATTCTTAAATTTAAATTTTAATAATTCATTCCTTTTCTACAGTCAAGGCATTTACTTTCACTTTAAGGGCTTTGAGCTGGGCAGGACCAACTCTAACATCTTGCATAACAAACCACCTCAGCCATAGTAGCAAAAACAGCAGCAATCATTTCTTGTGTCACCCAGTTCTGGGAGGTGAGTGGGCATAACTTAGCGGTCTTACTCTATGGCCTTCCTTGAAGTTGCAGGCAATGCTGTCAGCCATAGTGTCATCTTAAAGGCTTCCCTTCTCACATGCGTGGTAGTCATTGCTGACGGCCAGCGAGGCTTGTCATCCGGAACCACTTCTGCATGTGGTGTGGGCTTCCGCAGAGTATGGAGTCTGTGTTGGAAGAGCAAAAGCATCCCAAGAAAAAGAGCCAGGGGGAAGCTCTCTCTCCTTTTGTGGCCTAACGCTGGAGGTCACACAGCGTCACATCTACACTAGACAATGACAGGCACACAGATGCACCCAGGTTCAAGGGGGAGGAACACAGACCAGCTCTGTGTCCTGATGGGCGGTGACAAGGTCACACTGTAAGAAGAGCATGTGAGTTGAGAGATGTTTCCAAGGCCAAAGGATACCCAAGAGATAAGAAAAAAATGTTAACTTGAAAAGGCAAACATTGCTGAAATAGACTGAATAAGTTGTCTATTTTTCTTGAGTCAAATTTGTAACTTTCTCTTTCTTTCCAAATGAATTGGGATAAAATTAATTTAATTAAAGCATTATAGATTTAAAAAATGTACGCAATACAACATTAGCTCAAATTGGTATCCAGTGAATGATATATAGGGGATTTTTTATGATATAGATTTCTTGACTTACATTTTATTTGCAATATAATGTGCTTACATATGCGTGTATACCTAGAATAGGGTGCAGCAATGAAATGTCCTCTCAGGCTTAGGAACGGGGGCTGCATTTATTATGGAAAAGAAGGTTTATGTTAGAAATAAAAGCTGAAACTATGTTAAAAATAAAAGCATGTTACTCAAAACATCACCTCAAATTAGTAGAAAATTAATTTGGCTGAGATACAGTATTGGGGTAAACACTGGTTTTAAAAATCTGGTTATAGATTGAGTATTGGTTTAATTCCAGAAAGCAAAACTGTTGTGCTGTGACTAAACGGAAAACTGTTAGAAGGTAGAGTCTTTTTGTCTCTTCTCAATAGAGAACCTCATTCTGTGTTTTGAAAATTGTCCGTCATATGAATTTTTGTTTCTTACTAAATACAGAAATTAAGAAGACAACAGGGTTGCCAGATATACAAGTAATACCACTATAGGGTGCCCAGCTGAATTTAAATTTCACATAAACTGTGACTAAATTTTTAGTATATCTCCTCTAACTACATCTCCCAAATTTTGCAAATATCAAGCCTCCTGTATTTTATTCTGCAAGTCTAAAAGAAGCAAGATACTTGCTTCCCCAACTTCCTATGTAGCTAGAATGCGATGCGACATAGAATGGCCTTGTGACCTAAGATTGACCAATTAGATGAACTGGCCCAGACCTTGAATCAGAAAAAGCAGGAACAGTGGAGAATTGATTTAGTTAGTGGTGGTAGCAGCAGCAGCAGCAGCATCAAGTTTCCATGGCAACAATGACTGTGTCTCAGTGGTGCCCAGCAGTGAAAGCTCTGGCATCCTATGTCCAGTAGCAGTAGGAATGTCTCCACTGGACTGATTCTGGGGTGAGGTTTCACTGCTTAGCCTCTCTCCTTCCAGCTCCATTTTGAAGAATTCTTTAAAATTCTTGAAGATACTTTGGACTACACAGCATCCTTTCAAGAGATTCCTTTTTTGTTGAAATCACTCATAATCATATATATATATATATATATATATATATATATATATATATATTTATATACACACACACACACACACACACACACACACACACTACAGGCCCAGTGCACGAAATTTGTGCACGGGGTTGGGGGAGTTGTCCTTCAGCCCAGCCTGTACCCTCTCCAATCTGGGAACCCCTTGAGGGATGTCCAACCGGGACCGGGCCTAACTGGGCAATCGGACATCCTTCTCACAATCCAGGACTGCTGGCTCCCAACTGCTTGCCTACCTGCCTTCCTGATTGCCCCTAACTGCTTCTGCCTGCCAGCCTGATCAGCCCTAACCACTACCCTGCCAGCCTGATTGATGTCTAACTGCTCCCCTGCCAGCCTGTTTGCCCCCAAATTCCATCTTCTGCCCACCTGGTCACCCCTAACTGCCCTCCCCTGCAGGGTTGATCACCCCCAACTGCCCTTCCTCACATGGTCTGGTCCCTCCCAACTGCCCTCCCCTGCTGGCTGGCCATCTTGTGGTGGCCATCTTGTGTCCACATGGGGGCAGGGTCTTTGACCACATGGGGCAGCCCTCTTGTGTGCTGGAGTGATGGTCAATCTGCATATTACTCTTTTATTAGATAGAATAGAGGCCTGGTGCATGGGTGGGGGCCAGCTGGTTTGCCCTGAAGGGTGTCCTGGATCAGGGTTGGGGTTCCCTTGGGGCATGGGACAGCCTGGGCGAGAGGCCTGTGGTGGTTTGCAGGCCGGCCACATCCCCCAGTGACCAAAGCAGAGGCCCTGGAATCTGGGATTAATTTTTGTTCTACAACTGAAACTTTGTAGCCTGGACTGGAGCCAAGCTTTCTGCTCACTGTGTGGTGGCAGCCACTTCTATTGGGACATTTACCTTCTATAATTGAAACATTGTAGCCTACAGTGGAGGCCTAGGCCTGCCGAGCTGCAGAAGCTTGGCTTCCTCCATCTCTGGAAGCAAACCTAGCCTCTGCTCTCTCCAGCTCTATGGCTGCTGCCATTTCTGTTGGGATTATGTATCTTCTATAATTGAAACTTTGTAGCATTGAGTGGAGTCCTAGACCAGCAAGGGCAGGAAGAAAGCTTGGCTTCCTCCACTGCCAGGGAAACCCAAGCCTCCCTTCTGCTCTCAGCGGCCACAGCCATCTCGGTTGGGGTCTATTTGCTCCTGATTGGCTGGTGGGGGTGGCTTGTGGGCATGGCTTGATCAGAGGTATGGTCAATTTGCATATTACTCTTTTATTAGATAGGATATATATACATACATACACACACACACACACACACACACATATATATATATATATATATATGCCAATTTAATATCAGAAGAGACTAATTTGGGAAGGGAGAAAAAAAGAATATAAACATTCAGATATAACAAATGTTCAAGCATCTTCTTAGGACAACAGAATCTTTACTTCTAAGACAGAGGTGGGGGACCTTTTTTCTGCCAAAGGCCATTTGGATATTTATAACATAATTTGAGAGCCGTAAATAATTATCAGCTTAAAAATTAGCCTGCTATATTTGGTCAAACACTTAACTCACCCTTAATGCCTTGGCAAAGCAAAACGAAATGATTTCATGGGCCTTGTATGGCCCTCGAGCGGATGTTCCTCACCCCTGCTCTAAGAGCAGAACATGGACTCTGGAGTAACACCCCCTGGGGGTCACAGTCCAGCTCTGGCACTTTACCTAAGCCAGTGGTTGGTAAACTGTGGCTCTATTGACTAATGAGTTTGCCGACCACCGGGATAGGGGCTTTAATCACAAGGAACAACAACAACCTGTAATTATTGGAATCAAGAGACTAGGTCAGTGGTCGGCAAACGCATTAGTCATCAGAGCCGCAGTTGACCGTGAGCAAGTGACTTAAGTTTTCTGTTGATCAGAAAAGTTTGGGTCCACATCTGTACAGTGAGCATAACAATGGAGTCTGCCTCACAGAACTGTGTTGAATTTCAAATGAGTGGATATGCAGAGCAGAGACGGGCACACAGAGAGCAGTGTCTACATGTTGAAAAAACAAAGAATAATCACCACTCACAACTCTAAGTTGTAGATTTGAGGCAAACACAGTCAGCTGTGATCACCGTGCTGATTCTCTCATCCAGATGCCAGGAAGGGACTTCCAGGAGCCTGCCCGTGCACTAAACCGTTCTGTGACTGATGCGTTACAATAAGTGAAATATTCTAAATAATAGTACTCACACCTCGAGCATTGCATTTTCAAGCAGGAGACCTCAGTGGGGCCCTATCTGAAAGTGAAATAAGTGAGATTAGGGAGGAAGTGTAAAGACCTACATGTTGTACAACATCATCCCCACCGCTTGTTACGGCCTTAGTAGTTAATTATTAATGGAGTAGGCAGAACAGGTATATATGGCATGATCAGCTAAAACACCATTAGCAGATTATAAAGGGGGATTATTTGATTAATTGATTGGTATTACAGGTCTTGGCATAACAGCATAGAGCAGTGTGGTCGGCAAACTGCGGCTCGCAAGCCACATGCGGTTCACGAGCCGCGGTTTGCCGCTCTGCTGACTAATGAGTTTGCCCACCACCGGGATAGGGGCTTAATCACAAGGAGCAACAACAGCCTGTAATTATTGGAATCGAGAGTCTAGGTCAGTGATCAACAAACTCATTAGTCAACAGAGCGGCAAACTGGGGCTCACGAGCCCCAGTTTGCCGACCACTGGCATAGAGGGTTTGGAATTTTCAGTGGAATCAATAAGAAGCAAGAGAGGGAATTTTGTCATCTCTTGATGAAAAGAGAGGGAACTGTGAAGCTGAAGCCAAGGGCAGGACAGGAGCAGGGATCAGATGTCAGGAGCCGAAGTGGGGATCCGGTAGCAGGGCGAGGGAGGAGGATGAGGTCAACCAAAGGGGAGAGGGAAGAATCCTACAGACATGTATAACACATGTCTCGATCCCCGCTCTTGTGCCAATACCTATTACTGTGACTAGCATATACAGTAAGTGCTCTAAGTTATTTGTTTAACCAAACATACTGTGATCCTTTAATGGAAATGTGTGTGTGTGTGTGTCCGTGGGGAGTGAAAGTATAACTGGAATTGGACTCAAAATGCCAGTACTGGAGTTTCAAGACATGAGTTTTGGAGCTAGGCAGAACTCAGTTTGTGATGGATTACTCCATCTTCCTCTGTAGCTTTTAAAATAGGGATAAAAAAAAGTATAATATGTAATCATTAAGATTATTTGTATAGAGAATTCATCATGACACTTAGCAAATGCTAAATGAATAGTATGATTTTTAAAAATGTATAATAGAAAGCTGGCCGAGTGAAAATTCCACAAATAAAAGTGAAGATAAGACACTGTGACTTGGAGGAGCGGCGGCGGACAGCGTTGAAAGATTCGTGCTGAGAGAGGTTTGGAGCGCGCCAGCGGAGAGGGCGGGCAGCTGAAAACCAGCCAGTTTTCTTGAACAGGGAGACAAAGACGTCCCACTGGACTGATTCTCCAGCTGTGGGCGAAGTCCAGGGAACCCACTATCATACAGGGTGAAAACTGGACAGTGGGAGGGCACGCCGAAGCTCGGGTGCTGCAGGGGTCTGCCGGCTTGTGGAGAAGGCAGCTTGTGCGAACAGCTCGGCTGCGTGACGTGACGGGGCAGAGAGCGATCTGCGACTTGCTTTCTCATTCGGAAAACCGTCAGACTGCTTTGTTTTATGACCCTGGGTGAGACATTGGGCATGTAGAGTCATTTGGGGAGAGTCTGAATTCCCCGGCAGCCAGTGGAGCTCGGCAGCGGCTCTCTCTCAGAGGTGCTGGCAGCCATTGCCCCCAGCACAGAGTCCCTGGGGCCGCATAGGGTGGAGCTAACGCTGTCTGCTTGGCCCGGAGACTCCGCCCATCCAACCTGAGCACAGCTGAGCTTCACAGACAATTGGCCTGGAGGTCAACCCCTCCAAGTGCTAACAACGATTAACCTGAGCTTAACTTCAGCAAGACTGTGCAACCCATATCCACCTCAGGTAACTGGGGAGGTTGAGCCACTGTCCCTAGTAGGAAGTCTACCACACAAAGCTAATTGACCAACTCAGGGAAGCAGCCACCATGCAGAGACATGGAAAGAAATCAGATGTGAAAGAAATGGAGGAAAAAAAACGACTGGACATGGAATTCAAAACCACGGTTATAGGGTTTTTCAAGAAGCTCCAACAAAAGGTCGAGGCCTATAAGGAAATAAGCCAGACCACAAAGGAAATGAATGACTCCTACAAGGAAATGAACGAGACCCTCAAGGATATGAACGAGACCTGCAAGGAAATGATCAAGACCAACGTGGAAATGAAGGAGACCCTCAAGGATGTAAAGGAGACTCTCAAGGATATGAAAAAGGACCAACCAGAAATTAAGCATACACTGACTGAAATAAAAAATATTATACAAAGACCTAAAAGTGCTCTGGAGCACCCCAAGAACCAAGTTAAAGATTTGAAATACAAAGAGGGAAAATCCACTCAGCTGAAAAAGCAAGAAACCAAAAAAATCCAAAAAATTGAAGATAGTGTAAGGGGCCTCTGGGACAACCTCAAGCATACCAACATCCGAATTATAGGGGTGCCAGAAAAAGAGAGAGAGCAAGACAATGAAAACCTATTTGAAGAAATAGTGACCGAAAACTTCCCACACCTGGTGAAAGAAATTGACTTAGGAGTCCAAGAAGTGCACCGAACCCCAATATATAGGAACCCTAAGAGGACCACACCAAGGCACATCATAATTAAAATGCCAAGAGAAAAAGACAAAGAGAGAATATTAAAAGCAGCAAGAGAGAAACAGTTGGTTACCTATAGGGGAGCACCCATACGATTGTCAGCAGATTTCTCAACAGAAACGATGCAGGCCAGACAGGAGTGGCAAGAAATATTCAAAGTGATGAATAGCAAGAATCTACCACCAAGATTACTCTATCCAGCAAAGCTATCATGCAGAATTGAAGGTCAGATGAAGTGCTTCGCAGATAAGAAAAAGCTAAAGGAGTTCATCACCACCAGACCAATATTATATGAAATGCTGAAAGATATTCTTTAAGAAGAGGAAGAAGAAAAAGATAAAAGTGTAAATTATGAAGAAAAAATACACAGCTATCAACAAATGAATCTGAAAATCAAGTGAATTTTATAAGCTGATAAACAGGATAAACTGGTGAATTTAACAGAATCACGGACATGGAGAGGGGATGGACTGACAACTCTTGGGGAGAAAGGGGGTGTGGGAAGTGCAGCAAGAGACTGGACAGAAATCATGCAACTATGGGAGAGGATGTATAATAGACTTGTGCATCTGATGAAATGACTTCATAATCAACAGGTATTTATTACGCTCTACCCCATAGGCTCATCTCGAGGTTAGGGTCCCTGAGGAGGCCAGTCTCCCAGCTGCTTCCCTGTCTAGCAAGCCCACAGATGTCTCTGTCTGGAAATGTTTAAATAGTCCCAGACTGTCTTATTTCTCGTCCACATAATTCATTGAGAGTCTTCAGTTGGGGAAAAAAGTTAAATACTGCTAAGCAATATCTCATTGATGGGGACTTGCAGATTTAATAGATTTCAATGATTTTAATATAATAAGGTCCTTAATGAATATTTATTGCATGAGTCCATCTTGTCTCAGTTAAGGGCTATCATTTTGTTTCTACTCCTGATAAATCAGGCATTCAATACATTGAGCCAAAACATATTAAGACAGAGTACCTCTGGGAACCAAATCAGCAGGTTGATATGCTAGGTTTGTGAAGAGTGCTATTTAGGTACTTGGCTAGCATCTTGGTGATTCTGCATTTTTATTGCTAAGTTTTTTTTGTACACACACACATTTTCATACCATGAAAAGCAAGAAGCCATTGTGTTTTCTGAATTTAGCATTACAGTGTCAAAGTGATTTTTTTTCTTTTCAATTATTTGGGATTACTATATTACTCTTTATGAAACTTTGTAGTAAATGACTAAGTTACTGGATATGTGAGAAAACAGAATGAATTCCCCAGGACTAATACAGTATTAGAAAGCACAATTTTACTGAGACAATTGGAACTGAAAAGTAAATAAGTAAAGGGTGACACAGTGTGGTTATAGAAGCTAATTTCATACAAAGTTTCATCCAAAGATTTTTTAAATTTAAAATAGGATTAGTTTACAGCTATTAAAATCTCTTCTCTATACTGTAAATTAATGTAAAATTTTAAAAGCTGTCAATTATTTAACTTAAACATTCCCTTAAAATAGACACATGTGGTAATTGATATTATTCATAATAGGCCAAAAGCCACACTATTAATAAGTGGCTGAGCAGTTTAAAATTTACTTTTATCTGATCTCAGTTTCCATGCTTTACACAATCTATAATCTAAACTTAGGTCTCCATAACTAAAAGGCATCTCTCCCTCCATAATCAGTGATCCTGGTCTCATATGTCAATAGGATCAATTTTATTACACACACATATTTTTTAGAGATCCCATTAATACCTCAAACAGAACTTCTCAGTGTTAATGCTTTTCATGGCAATCTTGTCAAATAGAAGACATAGAAGTTAATATCCTCATTTTCCAAACAAGAAAAATGAAACTCAAAATATTTAGGTGCACCCTGACCGGTCTGGCTCAGTGGACAGAGCGTCTGTTTGTGGACTGAAGGATCCCAGGTTCGATTCTGGCCAAGGGCATGTGCCTTGGTTTCCGGCACATCCCCAGTGGTGGGTGTGCAGGAGACAACTGATTGATGTTTCTCTCTCATCGATGTTTCTAACTCTTTATTCCTCTCCCTTCCTCTCTGTAAAAAATCAATAAAATATATATTTTTTAAAACCCACAAAAAAGACAAGTGGATGTAAAACAATTTTTTGAAGAATGCTGCCATCTAGTGGTCAAACTAAGAAATTTACTTACATGTATACATTAATATATCCCTTAGAAAATTGTGAGTTAATGTTTTATATGCTGAATAAATATTTTTCCTATTCACTGATAGTTAATAATTTCTTATTTTTCTTAAGTTATATGCGATCCATCAATTAAATCTGTCCAAAACAAAGCAACAGGCCCAACCAGTGTGGCTCAGTGGTTGAGCATCAACCTAGGAACCAGGGGGTCACAGCTTGATTCCCCAGCAGGGCACATACCCAGGTTGTGGGCTGGATCCCAGGCAGGGGAAGTGCAGGAAGCAGCCAATCAATGATTCTCTGTCATCACTCCTCTCCCTCTCCCCTTCCCTCTCCCTCTCCCCTTCCCTCTCCCTCTCCCCTTCCCCCTCCACCTCTCAGAGCCCTGAGAGAAGGCGAATAGAGAGCATCATGGTTGGTGCAGATTACTGCTTGGAGGACGTTTCAGGATGCAGTAGGAGGCAAGGGCTTCTCCTAAACCTTTGGTTCCAGATCCTTAGCTGCCCTGAATTGCCTGTCACCGTGCATGCTTGGTGTGCACCCCTTCAGCCAGCCTGGGGCAGCCAGCACCCTCCAGGCCTGGGGAGGTGGGGCACGGTCCTAGCACAGTGTTCAGCGTGGAGGGGCTCACCCTGAGAAAATCACCCTGGGCAATTGCTGCATATTGGCCACAGTCACTCTCATTTGGACCTGCCGCCTGATGGTGTTGGTGTCCCGGGTCCTGCCAGCAACCAACACACTTGAGTGTCTCTCAGAAGAAAATACTGCCCGCCCTCCCAGACTTTCCTAGCAAGGCTGCCCAGTACCTGGAACTCTGCCGTCAGTGGGAATGTTGCCCTGAGGGTATTTCTGGACCCATTCTTTGACAGAGCCTGCTGGGCCCTGGCCTAGTTCCAGGTCCCTGGAGACCTCTAACTGCATCCACACTTCTCACTTCCTATGCCTCCAGGAAGGAGGGGCCCATCCCTTAAAATCACCCACAGGCAGACAGCAGCTACAAAATGCTATCAGTCCCCAGGAGGACTTGCAGCCTAAGGCCTTGGTGGGCAAACTGCTGCTCTCTCGAGCCTCATGCAGCACTTTGGCCCCTGAGGGTGGCTCTTCCACAAAATACCACGGCCTGGGCGAGTCTATTTTGAAGAAGTGGCGTTAGAAGAAGTTTAAGTTTAAAAAATGTGGCTCTCAAAAGAAATTTCAATCGTTGTACTGTTGATATTTGGCTCTGTTGACTAATGAGTTTGCGATCCCTGGCCTAAGGGATCTCTCCATTTTCCAAACACCAGGCTCCCAGGTGCGTCTTTTTAGATAATGCCCGCCCACCAGCCTGTCCCCAGCTCGGCTTTCTGGGCAAATGTGCACTTTTGCATTGTTTAGAGCTCAGAGTAGGGCAGAGGCCTGTGTCCCTGAATTCTGCACCACTGATTGCTCTCCTCATCAGTGACCCCTGCCTGCCTGAACGAGGCCACGCATGCAAGTGCAATATGCCCTTGTTCAGCTGGCTTTATTCAGCCAGGGCCCCCCCAGCCCAGCTGCCTGCATGTTCTCCAATTGGTAGGATCCCCATGCCTCTCCTACCCCTCCCAATCCCTGAAATCACACTCAGGCGTACCTACCTGTAAACCAGCGACAGTCACACTGTCTTGAGGCGTCTTGACTTCTCCAGCCACCACATTTCCCACGGTGACATCAGAAGACGCCTCTGCCGCCCTTCAGACCCCTCCCCAGCTCCAGACTCCCAAGAGCTATCCTGGCCCCGACCACGTCCGGGTTCCAGATGCCTTGCCACCTTGGGCCCGGAGCATGCAGAACTCACCCCTTCCGCCGCCCGGGGCCAGCCTGGGCCTCCCAGGCCTGAGCAGCGGGGGCCGGGCCTGAGCAGCCTGCGGAGTCTCCAGGCCAGAGGCAGTCCAGCCGGAAAAACACCTGGGGGGGCAGCTACAACCTGGCGATCTTCAGTTCCCAGGTGGCCCTGCGCCTGCGGGTCCCGGGCCTCTCCTTGGCCTGAGGGCGTTTGCGCATGTGTGTAGTTTAGGGCCTGGAAGCAGGTAAAGAGATACCTTGTGTCTCACTTCCTGCTCCTGTGCCCCGCCTGCCCCGACCCAGGCCGCTTCCGGTAGGTGACCTGGACGTGAGCAGCTGGCGCATGCGCAATTCGCACGTGCAGGTCCCCTTGTATCACCTGCATTGGGCGGGCGGGGCCCGGGCGGGGCCCTCCAGGCCTGTGAGGCTGGGGTCTGTCCCCAACCACCTGCATCATTTGCTTCCGAGCACGCCCAGAGGCAGAAGCTGCAAATTAAGGACCGTCAGAAACATTCCGGCTTGCTGCCTGTGGGTTCAGAGTGTCTCTTTCTAGAAGCCTCCCCTCCAGCCTGCCTGGTCCTGCCCTGGCATCCATCAGGTCTGCTTCAGGGGAACACGTGCCTCTGTGTAGATGAGGCAAGTGCTTCATGTTCCCACGACCCTGCTTCAGTGCCCTGGCCTCTATGGACTGGTGCCCTGTTCCAGGTTCCTGGTCACCCTGAACTAGGCTTTCATGCACATGTGTGGTTTTCACTTATTCACCAGGCCTGGGGGAGCCGGGCGAGGCTCCAAAGACCTGCCTGGAGTCCAGTGTGGAGGGGCCCGCCCTGAAAATCAGGAGGCACCAGCAGCAAGTTGTTACAACAAGCCACGTCTGAACTTACTGCTTA
Source organism: Antrozous pallidus (assembly GCA_027563665.1). Classification (NCBI taxonomy): domain Eukaryota; kingdom Metazoa; phylum Chordata; class Mammalia; order Chiroptera; family Vespertilionidae; genus Antrozous; species Antrozous pallidus. The sequence continues at coordinate 27,982,385 of CM050527.1, read as the reverse complement.
CCGGGCTCCTCATTGTCTCCAGTTGCATTAGCCCCAGTCCCAGCAAGGGAGGCTCTGAGTCCTGAGAAACCTGGCTTCAGGTGGTGGGGTCCTTGGTGTACGTACAGCTGTGGACATGGCCAGATGCCTGCTTTCCCTCAAGAGCCCATGATAGTGACAAAAAAGAAAACTACTGGGTTTATTCATTTGCTGTCTCCTCATGCTTAAAATTATACCATAATAACAGGCTGAGGCTAGAATCCTCTTTTTTTTTTTTTCTGCTCAAAGCACTTAATACATTTTTTCAAACTCTTCTCTCATATAATGAACTCACAAAGAATCTTCACCCTCTCTGCTCAGGGCATATTGGTCTCTTTCCTGTTCCTGAGACATGCATGGTGCTCCACCTCTGAGCGTTTGCGTTTGCCATTCCCTTGAGGGTCCTGCCCCTCCTGCCTCTTCACATCTTCACTCTGACCTCACCCTCTCACTATGAAGTTCTCCAGGACCTCGTTTAAAATTGTACATCCCCAACACTTCCAGCTCCTCCCTTCCCATCTTTAATTTCCTCCTTAGCACTTACCACTAACAGTCTAGAAACTTTCTTGTTTTATCATTGGTCACCTCCACTAGAATGCCAGGTCCTGGAAGAGAGGCGCTTGGGTTGGGTTTGTCCGCTGTTGTAGCCCCAGATCCTGCAACATGCCTGATGAACAGCTGTAAGCAATCATTTGTCCTAAGCATAAATCAACCGACAGAAGAATTGAGCTGTCAAGTGTTCCCTCCTTCTTTACTTTTGTTTTTAGTCTTTCCTCATGGGTGGAAATGTGAATGAGAGGTGAAAAAGACAAATGAATAGCCAGCTTAAAGAAAGACAAGTCAAAGGAAGAAGGAGGAGGAAGTCCTTATTCTTGCAATACAATCTGTCCCTAGGACAAGTCTTGCATATCCAGCCCTTGCCACTCTCCTGGATTTTCCTCTGGTGCTTCCTATAGGACACATAGTTTTGTATAATATCAGTAAAGTAAAAGGTTTAACTAGAAGTAGTTATATTTTTTCTACTTGCTGAATAAATACATACCATTTGCTCAGCAATTTATACGCAAGAAAAATAACTATGATTTAAAATGACAGGTTTCACATTTGAATTTAAGATTAACAACTTTTAGGTTTGAAAGCCATGAATCTGAGACTTTCATAGCAACAGTGCAATATGTCATTAAAAGTAATAACAGTCAGTTACCTCGTGCTAATTTGCAAAAAAATGTATTTATTTCATAAATGTATAAATGCAGATATAAATAAAAAATAGTGTTGTTTTGTGGCATGAATCCAGTCAGTAAATAACATTCACACACAATGCAAAGCCTTACGTATTGAGATCGACATGTTAAATATTCTAAATAGAAACCACATTATAAAAATAGGACACATAACATAGTTGGCGAGGAATGTCTGAAAATATAGTCTATGTCCCTACATTTGCATCAGGAAATTCATACTGATAGAAAATGTAGCTGAGTATATTTTTACATAATCAACATCATCTTTAACCTAACAAACTTATAAGGGTATTATTCTCATGCAGCTTTATGTAGATACCTGCAAATTTGAGTATTATAAAATCAGGCTCTTATAATTAGTACTGATGTCTGTGCTGTGCTATTGATCCAGTTGTTATGGAATTTCAAACTGCCTCAGCATCAGAAATTGCTGGCCCTTTCCAATACACACACTATGCTGGGGGTTTGCTTAGAAACTCCTTGTTGAAGAATCTTCTTGCCTCAATGTTACTGAGGGAAACAGAGCAACGAGATGGATTCTGTTTTCTGTATTCAATGCTTTCAAGGATGGCACTCTTGATCACCTGCAAATAGAGGCAAAAAGGGTATCATTTGTGCTGCTCTGAACTCATTTAAACATTTGATTGCTCAAAACAAAAACTCATAGTACTGGGAGTATTAGCCATTGCAATTAGACAAGAAGAAGAAATAAAAGGCATCCAAATCGGAAAAGAAGTAAAGCTGTTCTTATTTGCAGATGTCATGATACTGTACATAAAAAACCCGAAAGACTCCATCAAAAACTATTAAAGTTAATAAATGAATTTGGCAATGTAGCAGGATACAAAATTGATGCCAAGAAATCCATGGCATTTCTATACACCAATAATGAACTTACAGAAAGAGAGACTAAAAAAGCAATCTCATTTACCATCACACCAAAAATCAAAAAATAAAAAAATAAGATACCTAGGAATAAACTTAACTAAGGAGGTAAAAGACCTATACGCAGAAAACTACAGGACACTGAAAAAAGAGATAGAGGAAGATGTAAACAGATGGAAGAACATACTGTGTTCATGGATTTGTAGAATCAACATCATTAAAATGTTCATACTACCCAAAGCAATCTATAGATTCAATGCACTCCCCATTAAAATACCAACGTCATTTCACAGATCTAGAAAGAACTCCCCCAAAATTCATCTGGAATTAGAAAAGGCCCCGAATTGCCACAGCAATCCTGAGAAAAAAGAACAAAGAAGGTGGGATCTCAATACCAGATTTCAAGCTGTGTTACAAAGCGACTGTTCTCAAAACAGCCTGTTTCTGGCACAAGAATAGATAGATAGACCAATGGAATAGAATAGAGAACCCAAATATTGACCCAAACCACTATACTCAATATTTGACAAAGGAGGCATGAACATACAATGGAGTCAAGACAGTCTCCTCAATAAATGGTGTTGGGAAAATTGGACAGATACATGCAAAAAAAATGAAACTAGACCATCAGCTTACACCATACACAAAAATAAACTCAAAATGAATATAGGACTTAAACGTAAGACAGGAAACCATAAAATACTAGAGGAATCCACAGGCAGAGAAATCTCAGATATATGCCAAAGCAATTTCTTCACTGATACCGCTCCTAGGGCAATGGAAACTAAAGAGAAAATAAACAAATGGGACTACATCCAAACAAAAAGCTTTTGCACAGCAAAAGAAACTATCAACAAAACAACAAGAAATCCCACTGTAAGGGAAAACATATTTACAAATGTCATCGCTGATAAAGGTTTAATCTCCAACATCTACAGGGAATTTATACAACTTAATAAAAGAAAGATAAATGATCCAATAAAAAAATGGGCGACATACCTAAATAGAATCTTTTTGAAAGAAGACAGAAGGAAGGCCAAGAGACATATGAAAACATGCTCAAAGTCACTAATTATCCAAGAGATGTAAATCAAATCGACAATTCAGTACCATCTCACACCAGTCAGATGGCAATCATCAACAAGTTCTGGCTAGGATGTGGAGAAAAAGGAACCCTCGTGCACTGCTGGTGGGAATGCAGACTGGTGCTGCCACTGTGGAGAACGGTATGGAGTTTCCTCAAAAAACTAAAAATGGAACTGCCATTTGACCCAGTAATCCTACTCCTAGGAACATATCCCAAAAAACTAGAAACAGCAATCAGAAAGGATATATGCACCCCTATGTTCATAGCAGCACAATTTACAATAGCTAAGATTTGGTAACAGCCTAGGTGCCCATCTGCAGATGACTGGATCAGAAATCTATGGTACATCTACACAATGGAATATTACATTGCTATAAAAAAAAAAGAAGGAACTTTTACCATTTGCAGCAATCTGGATGGAACTGGAGGGCATTATGTTAAGTGAAATAAGCCAGGCAATGAAAGAAAAATACCACATGATCTCACTAATTTATGGAAAATAAAGAACAAAAAGATAGCTACAGAGGCAGTAAAGCACTGAACAGACTGTCAAATTATAGCAGGAAGGCCGGGAAGTGTTGGGGAGGAGGGGAAAGAAATCAACCAAAGGACTTGTATGCATGCATATAAGCACACCAATGGACACAAGACATTGGGGGATGGGGGGGGAGATGAGGGCATGCGACAGGGGGTAGGGGAGACTGGGGGAAAGTCAATGGGGAAAAAAGGGAGATTTATGTACTACTATAAGCAATACTTTAAACAATAAAAAAAGAAAAAAATGGATCTTTTTACTATATAATTATTTTTGAAATAGAGAAAGAAATCTCTGAGTCATATATGTACATATTTAAATTCAGCATCTCACCGTTACATGCTTAATAAGCTCCTATTCAAGCATTCTTCCCTCTCCTACCAGAGGAAAAACTATCCTGGGAATGTTCCAGATTTTGTGCTGATAAAATTGAGAATAAAATACTCATAACTTGGTAAATTTATCTTCATTCTGTCCTCCATTGGGAAGGCGATAAGAGGGAAGAAACAGCAATTACTAAGTCTAGAATTTAGGTTCTTTACAGTTAGTGGACAAAGAGAGCCACAGGGAAGTACCACCTTCCCCTAAGCCTAGTTAAGGGAAAAGGCATTGTTGGCAAATTGCCCTGCTTCCTCAACTAAATAGAGCAGTTATAAAACATGGATGTCTTTTATCTAGAAAACGCTGGGCTTTGAGTTTTTGTTGATGATGGCTATGTTTTATTCAGAATATTCTCTACATATACTCAAATGAATGGTGACTGCAACCTCTCAGAACTGCTAGTACAATTATCATGTGCTTCTCTGGTACGAAGTTAACCTAGTTCAAAACTCCTGGAAAATCTGGGATTTGGCTGAAGAAGTTGCTGCAGAGCAATGGGAAGGGGCTTCAGGAGAGAGGTGTGGACTGCAGTGTTGGCTCTGCTGCCTTTTTAGAACCCTGTCACCCTCAGGAAGGTCCATTCCCCAGGATGGGACTGCAGTATTTCATCTTAATGACTCTTTTGAGATCGAAGTTTCTTACACAGAGACAAGTCACAGGGGTAGTCTACAATCCTCTTTAATTTCTACCTTAGGATCTCTAGGCAACATTGAGTTATTATCCATAGGTTTCTAAGTACTCTACCATGGGGAGGAAAATGTGGCAAGTCTGAGCTGTTTAGGATCCCATGTCCCCCTCCCACCCAGAACTGGTGTGGCCCACTTGGCATTGGAGAGGTACGCACAGAGGGACTTTCCCATTCCCACAGCCGATCTCTCTGAGCAAGCCAGGCTCAATGCCTGGAGAAGAGAGATGTGTAACCTGGGTGGTGGTAACATGAAAGGAATATTCTGTGACTTCATGTCAGGCCCAATGGGCAGGCCCCTCTGTTCTCTATCAGCAACTTGAAACAACAAGCAGTTGTATTGTGGGAAGGAGTCTACCAAAGGAATGTGGCACCTTTATTTGCCTTGTGACTTCTAAGTTTATATATGTAAGGGTGGGCAAAGGTAGGTGTACAGTTGTATGTGGAACAGAATTTATTCTTGTTTTATTATTTATTAATGATTGTATTGTTTCCATATGAACAGCTGTAAAGCTACTGCCCACTCTGGCTGGATAATTGTCTTCTGAGAAAAATGGGCTCAAATGTTACTGAGTCTTTTAAAGAAGATATTTGCTGACCCCATTTACCCATGAGTGAGAGAAACACAATTTATTCTTTCGCAACAGAAGAGGCTTCCGGCCTGTGAAGGAAACCTGACATCGGCCTCCAGGAGCAACACTTTCTGGCTACGTGAGATCAAGGGGAATTAGCTGAGATTCTTGTGTCTGTTTCCTCTTCTTTAAAATGGGAATAATCATACGAATCTTGGCTTTTGTAGGGATTGATGATCATTTATAAAAAGTACTTTGCACAGTGCCTGCACATAGAGAACATTCCATAACTAATGTCTATTTGTTGTTATTTTCAAGCTGAACTATAGATGTGAAGCTATAATGTTTACTAGAAGCAAAATCACTAGGTATAGCCACTAGTGGGCTTATTATTTGGTAAAAGCTGGCAAATCAATTCCGAGATCATATGTGTCCTACCACGTTTTCTGTTAACACTTTTTTAAAAAATTGATTTCAGAGAGAGAGAGAGAGAGGAGAAAGCGGAAGATTGAGGTAGAAAGAGAGAAACATCCATTTGTTGTTTCATTTACATATGGATTCATTGGTTGATTCTCTTTTTAAAAATATATATTTATGGATTCAGAAGGGAAGGGAGAGGGAGAGAAACATTAATGAAAGAGTCATTGATCATCTGCCTCCTATAGGCCCCTAATGGGGATGGAGCTCACAACCGAGGCATGTGCCTTGACTGGGAATCAAACCAGGACCACCTGGTCCCTAAGTCAATGCTCAGTCACTGAGCCACACTGGCCGGGCCATTGATTAATTCTGATACGTGCTCTGACTGGGGACCCCAGGGACTGAACACCACAACTTTGGCATGTTGGGATGACATACTAATCGACTTTCCAGTCCTTGCTGCACCTTCTTAATCTCCCCACCTGTGCTTCTGGTCAAGATGGCGGAGTAGGTAAACATTGTACATGCCTCCTCCCAGGACCACATCAGAATTTCAACTAATTTATAGAACAATCAACCTGGAGAACCATCTGAAGACGAGCTGAAGAGAGCTCCTAGAACTAAGGATATAAAGAAGAAGCCACATAGACACTGAAAATACCATGTCAACTGCAATTTGATTTTTTTTAAAAAAAGGAAAACATATCTCCCTTTCTGGAGATCAAATCACCAAGTTTTCAGTTGGTTCTCCTTCAACACAGCAGCACAAGATGCATTAATTCTTATTACAGAGAAGTGCCAAGTAAAATAAAAGTCAGCTATTTCCTTTTCAAATACCGGAAAAGTTTTAATCCATAAAAGACCAACGGGGAGACTTATACTAATAAAAACTGTCAATTCCTTTAGAATGAATTCATGAGCACAAAAATTCAGCAGTATCAATAGCAATAGTTAGTGTATTTTCCATAATTGGACCTTGGCAGGTGTTTTAAGGCAACAGGACATTTTTATAAATTAAAATTAATATTTACACAAATCTGAAAGACCCAAATCATATGCAATGAGAATGTGCAAGTTGAACCACTAGGTGGCACATTAATACTATGAAACCATTAACCAGATCTGTTTTCAGATTACTGCAAAAAACTGTTATGCTGATTTATAATTCTGTGTAATATAAACCAAAGAGGCTAAACCCAGTACTATATCCATTGCTAAATTGAAAACTTCCAGCATGATACATGGTACAACTTGATGGCCTCCAAAAAGCAATATGTCATTTTTGAATCTTCCTGGTTTTTCATAATTAGAAGCATTCTTAAGTAGTGTTTAGATCTAATTTCCTCTTTCATTCACCCCTGAAATCCACTGAGATTCCAAATTCTCTCTGCCAGTTACGCTAGCCTTAACCCTCATATCCCCACTGCCTGCCTCTATGTATGACACGTGTAATTTCTCACTTGTGCCATTGACTAGCCCCCTGACTGTTGTTCCAGCACATTTAAATCTTTGGCAATAAGGGCAGAGAGCAAGAAAAGAAAAGATGTAAAATGTGATCTTCTCCCCAAAGGATTAGATTTATAACAGCGAGTTTGAAAATAACCCACAAGCAAATGTTAAATTCCAACAGAAAAATTAAAAATGAGCCCAAAGAGAAAGGTATAGTATTTATTTGGAGAAAGAAATAAAAATTACAAATATAGAAAAATACAAGAAGGTATACTGGTCTAAATTACTGAGAATTTTCTGGTTAATGTCAGCCTTCCCAATGAATACTGGTGTTGTGGAAGCAGCAGCCTTTTACTTCTCATCATTTTTGACGCCCACATTTAGAACATGGAAGGGAAACAATAAATATTTGTAAAGTTAATGAGTTCACAGAAGGTTGAATTAAACAGGATAAGGATTAATTCATGGGGACAGTGAGTCTTGGGTTGAACTGAAGGACAGATAAGATTTTATCAGAAGAGTGGAAAGATTGGGCATTCTCAGTAGAAGGATAACTTAAAAAAGGCTGAAGATGGAAGGTCATGGCATATATAGGAAACATCTGGAATATATGAAGCACTCAAAACTTCCTTGTATTTTTGTTGTTTGAATTGTGTACCGGGATATCTCTCTTTCCTAAAACAGTACCTGTCACAGTAGATACTCAATAGATGTGTTGAATTAATGAAGAAATACGATGGTAAGAAATTACAGGAAACATTAAAGATAGATGAATTTGGGCCTAATCTGTTAGGCCATGATACTTAAAAGCTTCTAAATTATTTTAGAAAAGATAAAAACTTTAACTTGTACCTGGACACTCATCATGATGATGAAATATCAAATTAAGAAGTACCCATACTTCTGGGCATGTGCTTTTCCTCATTTTAATGAGGACCTAATGTTTAACACCTTGTAGAATTGCTTGAAAACAAATTTTAAAAGCTCATTATTATCATCATTGACATATGCTGAATAAACTCACACACAACAGGCTCATAGAGTGTGCCTATCGAACTGATAAATTGAATGAGGGGGACTGCATAGTAGTACATTTTCTTGTGGATGGCTGAGTCAACGAGGTCCTACAGATCCCAGAGGTCATGTTCCCTCCGGTTGAAAGTTAGTGCCTGAGCAGAGCCGGTGGCCGCACTCCCTGGCCAGGCACACACTCTGTGCAGGTTCTCCATGGTCAGGAGCTCTGCCACCAGGCTGTATCCTGGCCCTTGCTATCTCCTCCACCTTAAATCCTTCACCAGTTTCTGCCAATAAGTCAATGGCATTTAGAAAATCATTCACAAAAAACGTTACTGCGTATTCTAGGTGCCGGGCGTTGTGCTCAGTATCTCTGGAGGATACAAAGTAAACAGAGCCAGTAGTTGTTTTCCCGTCTAGAGCTTAAGAGCAGAAGGTGCTATGAACAATGATAACAATTATTGCCATTAGCCCATTAGCTGCTTCAGTTCATTGAGTGTCTCTTAGATGCCCTTAAATGATAATGTTTTGGTTAATCCTCACCCTGATCCGTAAGACAGGTAGCATCGTTTCCCCTGACAACGAGGGAAGGAAGAATTTGGAACGGTTAACCTACATGCCCAAGATCACGCAGCCAAGAGGCAGCAAGCCAGCATCTGAACACCCAGTTTGGTCTGACCCCAAAGTCTCCGCATTTCCCACATTCCACACGTCTCCCTGGAGAAGTCATCGTATGTTAGGTTGCATGAAATACTGCCAGGGTGAAAGCACTCAGGCGACAATCAGGGGAAAGGAATCTGCAAGGTTGAGTAAGCCAGAAACCTGACGCCAAGGACGGGCCCAGGCTGCTGTCAGGGAGTGAGCACAGGCAGAGCAGAGGCAGAGCAGAGGCTTTCCGAAGAGGAACTGGAATTCGGGAATCCAGCTTCCCCAACGTGGGCCAGCCAGGATCTCCGAGGAAAACGCAGCCGCAGAAGCTACAGCTGTCAGAGACAGGGTAGCCTCTAGAGAGTGAAAATCTATGCCCGCATGTGGATTGAAGATGAGAATTTGCCTTGGCCTCAAACTTGAAAAGTGTCTTCATAAGGAGTTGGCAGTCGAGAGTCTTCGCATGAGAAGAGTTTATATGCAGTGTCCGGTTTCAAGCAGCTCTGACAGTCCACAGCAAGCATGTGTGTGTGTTGCTGGTGTGAATTAGTAACCTGTTCTATTCAAATGGTGTGGGAATGCATGATTTAGCTAATGACTGAGCCTGACGGAGTCTCCAGCATCCTACCGCAGCACTTTCGTTGTTCTTTATCATCACTTATCAAGAAGCTTTGGTTTTGATAAAATATGCTTTCTCCATAAAAAGTAGGTACAAGAAAGAGTTATCAAAGGAGAAGTCTTACCTGGGTGAGGTGCACTCAGGTGCACACACACACACACACACACACACACACACACAACCAGGAATTACTTGAACACAAGTTTCAGTGGTCATATAATTTAAGAGGAAACTTACATTCATTCAAACAATATTTATTCACTGCCCCGGCTGCTATTACTTATACAGACTTGTCTATATTCTCTTTTTAAAAAATACATTTTTATCGATTTCAGAGAGGAAGGGAGAGGGGGAGAGAGAGAGAGAAACATCAATGATGAGAGAGTAATTGATCGCTGTCTCTTTTACATCTCACACTGGGAATCAAACCATGATCTCCTGGCCCGGCCTGCACCGCCCAGGGGCTGAGCATCGACCACCTGTGAACCTGGAGGTCAGGGTTCGATTCTGGTCAAGGGAACACGCCTGGGCTGTGGGCTCCGTCCCCAGTAGGCAGCTGACCAGTGATTCTCTCTCACCTGATGTTTCTGTCTTTCTCTTCCTCTCCCTTCTTCTCTGAAATCAATACAAAAGATTTTTTAAAAATACACACACATAAAAATTCCACGACTTCCTGGTTCTTTAGATCAAAGCTCAACCACTAAGCCATGCTGGACGGGCTAGTTTACATTCTTAATTCTGGGCTTGGCAAAGATCTTGAGATAGATACATCATGGTGGAATACAGACACATACAGGTAAGGTTCCCATTAATGAGCAGCTTCTGTTTGTCAGGCACTGTTCATACATACATCGCTCGGTTACAGAGTCACCACCGCCATTATGATAGATGCTGCTTCACCTGTTTGAGAGGTGAGTCACCTGTGGCCCAGAAAGGTGAAGTACCTTATTCGGAGTCACCCAAGTGGCCTGTCTGAAAAACCGTGACCTTGTTTCTACATGTTGTGCGAGGAAAGCTCTTGGAAACAATGAAAACCTACTTAGTTAAATGCTTTGTGAAGAATCAACATTTGATAAGCTGTAAGGCAGGACAGCTACCTGGGAACTCAGTCAATTTTTGTTCAGGCTTTAACTTTTTCACCTCTGTCAAACAAACCACTTTGAATAATGTTAGTAAAATATAGAAATAGAACTATATCATTTTTTTTACAGCAAATAGTTTAGCAGGTTTTATATAAACCAGAACTGAAAACAACAAAATACAGATATCTAAGCTACATATATAGTCATATATGTATAAGAACATATGTACTCACACACTCATTCATACAGTGTATATACAAGGGTAGGCAAAAATAGGTTTACAGTTGTGAGTACGAGAAACACAGTTTATCTGATCAGTATTTATTTATTTATTTATTTATTATCGTATTATTTATTTTCTTTAAACCTACTTTTGTGCCCCTTTTATTTTCTCAAGTCTAGTAAGGAATTTATATATTCCTACAACCTATTTTTTTTCACTTGTGGGTAACTTATCAAGTATAATACATTTCATCCCAAGGAATATTTACTTTTTAGTTTATTGGTTTCATACTGGAAAAATAGTTTTACTCTGATATAATCCCTTAGTTTCTTTTAACCGCAGGGGTTTTATAAAACAACTCTATTTGAAAATGTTTGCTCTTTATAAATCATAAAGTACTGATTTTCTCTTAATATTCTTTAAATTTTCATCATCACAACAGAAATAATGTAGCATAGGGATTTCAAATGTCCACTGCTTGTGAGATAAAAAAGGAATAAATAGATTTAGAAACTGACATATGCTATAAAATTTGTTAAGCATGCTCTACATTAATTATCACATATTATTCATAATGGAGGGCTAACAAGAAAGCGTTTTAAAAGGTTCAGCTGGTGTGGCTCAGTGATTGAGCGCCAACCTATGAACCAAGAGGACACAGTTCAATTCCCAGTCAGGGCACATACCCAGGTTTCAGGCTCAATGTTCAGTGTGGGGCATGCAGGAGGCAGCAGGTTAATCAATGATAAACTCTCATTATTGATGTTTCTATTTCTCTCTCCCTTCTTCTCTGAAATCAATAAAAAATATATTTTTAAAAGTTGCAGAAATGGAAATTTATTGGGGAAAATTTCCTACATTTACAAAAGTTAAAGGTATTGATAAACAGATTATAGTATAAGTGTAAATAATTGATCATTACTAGTCTCAGGCCAAACTGAACAAACAAGCAAACTAGATGTGCCAGAGTCTATTAGCTCACAAAACCCAAATAAATCTCAGATACAAAGAATAGTCATCCACACACAGTGTGTTCTTTTGAGCCATCCACACAATCTCCAAAAAGACTGGCAAATTATATATGATGCTTTCCCCTCTCCATTTAATTTCCTTCTCTTTCTTTTCCTCTGTTTTCTTATTTTCTAACTAGAGGCCCGTTGCATGATATTCATGCAAGAATAGACCTTCCTTCCCCTGGCTTTGCTCCCGGCCACCTGGGAGCCTGCAAGTTCTCATTCCCAGCCAGAGCACTGTTCCTGTAGCTTCCTCCGCCCACCCCCGCCCCTCATTGCAGGTGTCCCACACCTCCCAGCTGCTCCACGCTTGCATATGCAAATTAACCAGCCATAGGTGGATTAGTTTGCATACTCACTCCTGGGCATAGTGGAGGTATGGTCAATTTATATGTTTGTCTATTATTAGGTAAGATGTACAAAATTCAATCAGGCTAATGAACTTTTGCTTCCACAACTGATTATAACTTTGTAGACACTATGATTTGGAACAAGAGGCCAACACGATTCCAATGACACAACAGTGTTCCTTAATGGTGAGTTAATAACTAAAGAATTGCATGTGAGCACACATCTTAGCCGTAGATATACCAATGACCAGAATGATACTGAGGAGAATAATTTGTTTCTAAAGTTTCCAAATCAAAGCATACTTGCTATCTTGAGGGCTAAAAAATGGGAAAGCTGCTACTTTTGGCAACATTCCTGAGATCCAGAAAAATAAAGATAGTTAAAAGCATATGTGTATTCATTAACCGCTCTCTGGTTATGATCACTTTCCTACTTTTACATTTATTTTGATCACCTTTCTTCCTACTTCTAATTTATTTTGTCATATGACAAATACATTAGATATTTGTGAAAGAAACTTGAGTATTAACCAACCTGCCAATAAAACAAAGGTATAAAATGTAGCCTCTGCCCATGTGGAGGCATTGATTTTCTTATTTGTGAATTTTATAGGTTCTTCTGGAGATTAATAAAATAATTCATGAAAAATAAAATGGTAAAATTTGGGTGGTGTCCTTCATAAGCCTTGTTTTTATTTTTAATTAATTAAAAAGAAGTACTGCTATGGTCATGTGATATGAAATATTTGACATTGTCAATGATCGGAGGGGATACTTACATCGATGTTGTTCAGGGTATTAAAGTACATCAGATCATGCAGCCTCTTGAATGCTTGATTTGGATATTGAAAGTTGAAGGTTGAAAATGGTGATTCAGGGTCATCAAAAATATCAAAATCAGCTATTTCTTTCTCTTCCTTAGTTTCTCTTGGAACACCTAAATATCAAAAGAGTCTCAAGTGGGGTATTTGGAAAACTACAAAATATCTCTAAAAACCCAGGAATAAAACATACAGAGTCATAAACGTAACGTGGGGAGCCCCTCGTGAGGTCATGTAATCTGTTTATACATATTTATGTCCCCCTCATATTGCCTGCGTGAGAACTTCTGTGTTTTGATGGGAAACTTCCAATTGCCAGGGTTTGCACCTCTGTGCCCCAGGTCCTCCAACTCCCCTGCAACTGTGGCAGTCTGACCAGCTCATCAGCACAAGGCCGCAGACACTGATAATCACCCCTCGCAGGCAGCAGCTATCCAAAGACTCTAAGGACTTAGGCTTTAAACACCTGCGTTCCCTTGCCTCTTCCTGGGTAAGGGGGAGGATGATTCTGCAGCGTAAGTTCTATTCCATTTCCTAGTGTTTTCCAGCAGGATAAAGTCTCTTCCTGGTAGCTGACTCTCTAACATGTCTTTTGCTGTCAGTTCCTTATCAAAGTTCCCTCGCTCACCCACTTGAATCCCTTACTCAGAATCAGCTTTTGGGGGAATCCAAAACCAAACGTTATCTAATTGTCTTCATGCCCTAATTTAATCAGCCTTGAGAATTAAGAGTGATAGACAATTCTCTAGGTTTCAAGTACTTCACTCACTGTTCAAGAACTAAGTGTGAGTCATAAAAGCGCCCATCCTTATCCATCCTTGCTCTATCTTTCCTCTGCCATCTGGTAAAAGGTCACTTTCTTCTCCATTGTCCCATGTTAAGTCCCCCATGACTATTTCCATGTGTCTTTCCTTTTACAGCTACATATTCTGGTCCTAAAATAGTCTGATGTTTAGACCTTCAGGAGCCTGCCTGTCAACCTCGAGCTCTCCTTTGGTTAATCAATGTTTTCCAGGATACTAAAGAGTTTACGGGATCCTCTGGATGTGGTACAACAGAATGACTTGCTTTGAACTTGACTCATTTTCTATGAAATATAACCTGGCAACATGAAATTACCAGCCATGTTGCGTTACTCAGTTACATTCATCTTATGGTCAGCTCAGATTCCCAGAACATCTGCATGATTTGTTCTGAAATAAGGGCTCCCTTAAATGGTGGTATTCAAAATATTTAACAAACCCTTATGATAAGGGCCCTAACCAATCAGAGTAAATGTAATTGGGGCTTTTTGGAGTAAAGCCCCAGAGAATTTTGCTGAGCTAGTTGAGCCAGTTATTAACCTTTCAGTTTCTGGATGGTGAAGAACCCAAGAGATCATGGAGTGAGAAAGATGAGGAGCACTTGAGGGTCTCAGGATAGCAGCTATTCATCAAGAAAAGGGAAGCATTCAACGTTGCAATAGCCGGTACAGCAAGTGCCAGGGTGGACCAGCTTAATATCAGACTTGCTCCTTTACCAGGTTTCTCCTTTGCAGAATGCAACCTACTCCCCACATACCTGGAGCCTTGTACTTTCTGAAGTTGATGTTAGCCAGAACAAAGTGGATGACAGTTGGGCAATCCTTGTCCATATCGGAGTTCTTGGGTTTAAAGACATAGCATTCCTTTAGTCCTTCTCGATCAAACACATTAGGGTCGATCTTGGGAAAGGGGAGCTTGTTCATTTTAGCCCACTTTTCTGCAAGCAGCAGTTCCTGTGGAAGGGAGGGAAAGATGCATTTGGGAATTTTCAGTCTTCATTTGTTCAGTTAGTCTGGCCATCATTCAATATTCACTAGGTGTACCATGTGCTAGCATTGTGCTTCTCACTAAGACAAACCATGACCCTCCTCTCAGGAAGCTCATCAATCTCAGAAACCTTAAAAGTACTCTGTGAACAAACTCAGTCCTGTTATGTTAATTCTTGGCTCAAGGCTAGCTCCATGGGAGGCATTGGAAATGTTATTAATGAACTGAACTGAAGGAAATATAGATATTATATTTCATCTATATTATATAGATGTAATTGCTACAAGAGGAAAAAAAAAAACAGTATGGATTCGGGGCATTTATAAGCCCTGTGAATGTTTGTTGAGTCAATGAACCTGTTACTGAATTTTTACCTATATCATCTACACACAACTAATAATAATTAATAAATGTTATGTATGAAAAATATTTTACCTTTTCATTTCCACACCACAAATGATCATAATTTTTATATATACAAAAATATTTGAGTTACTCTGCTTGACTTTTTTGGAAGTTGTTTGTCTGTATTTTGAAGGGGAGGGGGTTTGTTCCTGTTTATGAGAAGAAGTTGAGCTTCTGGCCATGTTATCATTACATGTGCAGTGGCCAAGCGTGGGCTGTACGCAGGTACCAGGAGCGGGGAGGATGTGCGATTGTTTTCACACATTCAGCGAGGAGAGGATTAGACTTCCCCACCAGAATGAGAAGACGCTTGGGACAGAGCCACAGCAGCTGATCTGCAGCTGCAGATAGAACGTATTTGTTGTCGGCCACCGATATTTTCAGTTTCTGCACTGAGGCTGACTAATGCTGTGAGTAAGCCCACACACACAATATTGCATCTAAACTGGATAATATAAATCAATAGGGAGACGTGCAGCGAACAGACCTTATTTCTATTTATATCAGCTTACGGGGGAGTGGGACAACTCAAACAGGCGCTGGGGCCAGCTTGTCTGAGTTAAAGTATGAGCTATGGGACCTTGGGCATATTTCTGAATGTTTCTACACTCAATACCCTCAAATATAACTAACATAAGGATGGTTATAACACATATCTTATAAGATTGCTATTAGAATTATTTGAGGGCTGAAGTATGCAGCGACACTCCCCTAATGGTACAATGGAGATCATAAGTGACAACAAACAAACAGGGACCAGGCTATCCATTATTCCTGAAGTCGTGGGCTCCCAAACCCACTGCATATATCTCTCACCAGTTCCTTGTTTTTCTGCACCTCGTTTTATAGCCTATAAAATAAAGTTAATGCTATTATCTTTCTCCTGATTGCTGTGAGGACTAAATAAGCTAATGTATTTTCAAAACCTCAGTAATTTCTATTTTTTAAAGAAGTACTTTTTAAAAAAATATATATGTTTATTGATTTCAGAGAGGAAGGGAGACAGAGTGAGAGATAGAAACATCAATGATGAAAGAGAATCATTGATCAGCTGCCTCCTACATGCCCTCTACTGGGAATCAAGCCCCGTAACCTGGGCATGTGCCCTTGATCAGAATCGAACCTGGGACGCCCTATCCACTGAGCCAAGTCACCTGGGGCAGAAAAGAAGTACTTTAAAATAGCACATTAAACTTAGAGAAAAATATCCTTTCCATTGGATTTTCATTGTTCTTGATGCTTGTGGAAAGTCATGAATTTAAAAATTCTCCCTCAAAACCACTTACAAAGAAATAAACATATGGGAGAACAAAAGATTTAATATTAAATCTTATATTCAAGCATTAAAGTACATTACAGCATTTGTTTCATAAACTACTAAACTAAATACAGAATGAGCAAAAGTAGGTTTACAATTGTTTATACAGAAAATAATACTATCATTAAACAATAACACAAGCATAAACTGTGTTTCACATACAACTGGAAACCTACTTTTGCCCACCCCTATTTGATCCTAGTTCACTGAAAATCCCATGCATATTAAAACGTTCTTGCTTGAAACTTAAGAAAACTTTTATCACTGACTCCTTTTCCCCCTCCAGTTGAACTATTCAGCTGGTTGCTTCTTATCTAGTACTGGTATTCACTCAAGACTCTTCAACATCAAAATAAAAGCAAAAGTTCACAGTGTGAATCAATTGCGTGAGACTAAAGAGAAAAAAGAGCTTTCCAGTGTTTACAAACATGACTCAAGAGGATGACCAGGGATGTGTGGAGAAAGAGGAAAGGGGAATTGAATGAGGTAAAAGACCAGGCTATTTTTAGGTAGATATTTTATGCTGGAATTCGGAAGTGATAGAAACTTTCCCTTTCCTTATATGATCCTGACGTGGAAGTGATTAAAACTAGTGACTATAAACATTACGGGATGGAAAAATCATCTCCACTAGGATGTCTCATTTCTCTGCTTGTAAAGACAGAAACAATGACACAGACTATGAGTAGAGCACATGAGTTTGAAGAGTGTTTGAAACGCATGCATTGAGCAAAGAAATTGTGGCTCCACAACTTAGAGCAATATGCCAGAACTGTGTTCTAGGATAACTATCCATCTTGGTTGTTACTGGACACCTCAGATGCTTCACATTTCCAGAGATTAATTCATGGTAAATTTACACAGTACTAACTAAAATGATTTTCTGTGGAGATAACAACTTGATAATATTGTGCTCATTTTTGAGAATTAATAAAACATCTTGAAAGACAGAAGACAATCTAAATAACAGAAATATAATTAAACTATAGTATGAATGGAATATTTTTATTTTACCTATTTATAAATAAGAAATATATTTATATCTATCTATTATGATAAATTAGCTTTTCTTTATAAGAAATGAGTATTTTCTCTATACAAACCTAGGATATACACTTTCTAAGATGTTTCTTATTATTTTAAAGCAACTTTTAGATTAGGGAAAGTTGTGAAGTGTACATATAAGTACATTTACAGAATCTTTAAAAATTATTGAAGCAACTAACATAAGATACAAGAGATAGAAACTATAATTTAGATGTCATTATTCTATGTTTTTTACCATTCTCGTTTCTAATAAAGGCATGCTGGTATTAGGATCCAAGAGCTTTGTAAAGCAACATGCAGGAAAATAATTTTTTATGTCTAATTGTGTGCAGAATTTACATAACATTTTGCGGTTCTTGTTGGTTCTTCTTCCCTAAGAGGTTACAGGCAGGGGAAGGGTGGGTGACTAGGAAGAGATCAACCAAAGAATTTGTATGCATATATGTGTAATCCATGGACACTGACAATAGGATGGTGAAGGCTTGGGGCCTGGGGGTGGGGGGTAGAGAGGATACCTGGAAGAGGTCAATGGAGGGAAAAAAGGGACATGTGTAATACTTTCAATAATAAAGATTAAAAATAAATAAAGGATATATATATATACATATATATATTCTGTAAATATATATATGGAAAATGAATGTTGAATATATCTATTCATCACAAGATATCTGTTCCTCAATGACCAATATAGGTTTAGTGGCTGAGTGCCAGTCCTCTATCTAGAAAACAAGTGAAATTAGGAAAAAAATTTTGCTCTAACCTCCCAGGACCTGTGAATATTTGGAAAAGGTGTTTTTGTAAGTGTAATTAAATTCAGGGTCTGAAGAAGAGATCACTATGGATTATCTGGGCGGGTCATCAATCCAATGACAAATGTCCTTCTAACACAAAAAAGTGCTGATGAGAAAGAAGGAAGAGACTGAGATTGGCATTATGTGGCCACAAGCCAGGGAGATCCTGGAGCTACTAGAAGCTGGGAAAGGCCAGGCAGAATTCTCCTGCACTAGAAGCTGGGAAAGGCCAGGCAGAATTCTCCTGCACTAGAAGCTGGGAAAGGCCAGGCAGAATTCTCCTGCACTAGAAGCTGGGAAAGGCCAGGCAGAATTCTCCTGCACTAGAAGCAGGGAAAGGCCAGGCAGAATTCTCCTGCACTAGAAGCTGGGAAAGGCCAGGCAGAATTCTCCTGCACTAGAAGCTGGGAAAGGCCAGGCAGAATTCTCCTGCACTGCCTTGGGAGGGAGTGTGGCCTTGAGGTACCTTGATTACCATTTCTGGCCTCCGGGACTGTGAGAGAGTCCATTTCTGTTTGAAGCCGCAGTGATGGCGGTGAATTGTTATGGTGACCCCAGGAAATCAATACCAGAGATAAATCTGTAAAAGCTACAATTACTAACATGGGGTTCTCTTTATCAGCTACAGTGGGTTGATGCCCACAAAGCTAAGTCTGGTTTGGCCATGATGGTGTGAATCAATCTAAAAATCCTAAGTAAATCATAGGCAGAGGTGCTAAGACAAAGAACAGGCCCTACTGTCAATAAATAAATGAAGTTAATATGGAAAAACACTGATTCTTTTCCCATTACTTGTGGGCTTAAATGGACTTTTTACGTCAGGTGAAATATAGGGAGATACAGTTCATTTAGATACATTACTTCTTTCATTTTGTGAAGACTGGCAGAAATTTTCCTTCCTTCTCTCTTCACATTCTCCTTCTCTCACTGCCTCTTTCTTTTCTTTTCTCCCTCCTTCTTTCCTTTTATTTTTAAGAGAATGAACTCATTGTTCTGGATTCTGGTCATTAAGCATTTAAAAGACCACTGAAAAACTGAGCTAGATAAGTGGAAACATAATGTACAATAACATAATTTATAGCACAATAACTCTAATATATTACTCTCCATAAAATTTAGTAAGGTGAACGGGAAAAATATCTAGTTGCAAACTCTGAATCCTCCTATCTTCTTTGTTTCTCAAAAGATCCAAAGGTGTGTTGTTGTTTTTTCTAATTTCACAATCTGATTATTTTGTAGTTGAAGATCCTGGCTTACATTCATGGCAAATATTAAAGAATAATCCTATTAGAATAATTCCTGAATGGACTCTAATGGAAAGCTAAATTTACATGGCATATATATAACTTACTAAATGTTTAACAAAAAGAAATGCAAAATGAAACACAGAGCTGCTTTGTAAAAATCAAATAATAAAAGTATTACTGAGATTCACAAGGCTTTTTATATCTGAACTATTTATTAAAGTGTGTGTCTACTAGTCTTAAAAAATTAATAGTATCACTCACACTGATGTCATCAACTTTCAAAGCCAGTTACAATACAGATATAATAAATAAAATGGTGCCTTTATCAAAAGCCAAGAAAGATGTCTATCATTCTCTATCTCCCTGACAAGATCTGAAAATCATACTTATGAAATGCTGATAATAGTAGCTGTGAAATAAAGTTAATGGTTCTAATATTTTGCCTAGTATTTATGGTTTGTTTTTTTTAAAAAAACATACGTTTAGCCTTAACCAGTTTGGCTCAGTGGCTAGAATGTCACCTGCGGACTGAAAGGTTCCAGGTTTGATTCGGGTCAAGCGCATGTACCTTGGTTGCAGGCACATCCCCAGTGGGAGGTGTGCAGAGGTAGTTGATTGATATTTCTCTCTCATTGATGTTTCTAACTCTCTATCCCTTTCCCTTCCTCTCTGTAAAAAAAAAATCAATGAGAAATATACTTAAAAAAATAATAAAAACCATGTTTATTGATTTCAGAGAGGAAGGGAGAGGGAGAGAGAGATAGAAACATCAATAATGACGGAGAATCATTGATTGGCTGCCTCCTGTATGCCTCCCATTGGGGATTGAGCCCGCAACCTGAGCATGTACCCTACTGGGAATTGAACCATGACCTCTTGGTTCATAGGTTGATGCTCAACCACTAAACCACACTAGCCAGGCTATGGTTTGCTTTTTTTTTTTTTTTTTTTTTAATTACAAATGACATTCATATTTCAGTCTCAAAAATAGAAAATTATTCATGATTTAGTCACCTTAACAAAATCATATTGCATATATCCAGTTATTACATTGTCATTTCTCCCCTCCTTCCAAAAGACTTTATGTATATTTCTCATCAATTTCTAACCTTATTAATTATATCTAAAAAGTAAAGGCATGGTTAAATAAATGTTTGCATATTCTCAATAGAAATATCATACTGTGTTTATAATGTTTAATTTTTTTTTACTGGCATGGGGAAAAAAATTCCTGATATAATTTTAAGTAGAAAGAAGCAGTGTGCAAAGCTATATGTTCCTGTTGCTCACACACATGCATAAGAGGGACTAAAAGAAAACACCAAAATATCAGCAGCTGTTGTTTACAAATAGCAGAAGCGCTTGAGATATGCTAAATTTCCAAAATTTTACAATGAGCACATATCCTTCTTAATTAGAAATAATGAGTCAAAGTAACGTTACAAACTAACAAAGTATAGTGGTTCTTTTTAGAGATACAAAATGATATTCTAAAACTTGTTTCCAAATTTCCCAACATCATTTAGTGAATAAACTATCTTTATCTTCTTGTATATTCTTGCCTCCTTTGTCAAATATTACTTGACCATAAAGATGTGGGTTTATTTCTGAGCTCTCTATTATATTGTGAACACAGATTATGTATTATGGAATTGTATACCTGAAACCTGTATAATTTCGTTAACCAATGTTACCCCAATCCTAACTAATAAAGAGGGAATATACTAATTGACTGCCCTGCCATCAAAGATGGAGGCTCCCATTAGCCACAAGATGATGGTGCCCAGTCCCTTCGCCCTACTGGGGTGGCAGGCAGGCCTGGATGCTCTGTGCACCTTCTACTGGAGTGCCCCAGTCCCCTCAGAACCCCAGCCGCCCAGGGCTACCCGAGGCTCAGGTAACCAGGGCCAGCTGAGGCTTGCGCTGCTGGCAGTGGCAGCAGCAGAGGTTTGATGGAGGCGTCATCTTCCCCTGATTACTAGGTTGCTTCCCGCCCCTGAGGACTCCCAGACTCTGAGAGGACGCAGGCTGCGCTGAAGGGAACCGCCCCCCCCTAGCTGTGCATGAATTTTGTGCACCAGGCCACTAGAATATTAAAAAAAAACCAATAAAATAAAAATAAAACTTTCAACAGCAGCTCTTAGAAGTGGTGGAACTCTGACTTACATATAAAATGATGGCACTGACATTTTATACTCCCGTAGGTGATATGAATAATAATTTACCCCAGAACTAGCTTCTAAGCTGTCATGTCAGAATCATCTACTGACATTCACCTCCCCACTGCTGCTCATGGCAGCTTGCTCTTGGTTTTCACAGTCACCCACTCTGGCACGATACCTCATTAGCCTACGCTTGGATTACAGTGAAGCCTTCTTAATCTTAATCTTTTGTCCTCCACTCTCCACTCTCAGATTAATCATCCTGAAATTCCAATTTCATGAAGTCATTTTTCTGTTGGAAACCCTTCACTGAGTCTCTCTTCTCTATCATCTAACTTTAAATTCTCCCCTAACGCCCTTCTAATGGGAGCTTTACATCTATCACTTCTAATTAGATCATGCCCAGGTTCTCCGATGTGCTCATTGCCATCTCTGTGCCATCTTTGTGGCTTTTCCAACCTGTCCCATTTACTTCCCTGCTCATCTAGTCTGGTGCACACCAAGGTATCCTTACACAAATCTCCCATCAAATGACTTCATGCATATTTCTCAATTTCTACACCTTATTAATTATATCTAAAAAATAAAGCACTGTTAAATACTTATGTAAACCCAGATAACTATTTTACAGTAAGTTTCTTGGTTTCCTTCAAAATGTCTGTTATGTATAAAATTCTCCCGCCACACCCAAAGCTAAAATGTTGTGGAGATCAAGAACCATGTTTTAACGTTCACTGCAGCTCACAGAGCAGAAACAAGTACAAGTACAGTGAGTACAGAGGCAGCTGGTGATGGGGAAAAGCTTTCAATTCTCATTGTGGAGCCTTGCAGTCGGGTCCAGCTTGACCACTTCTTACCTAGCGCTTCCCCAGGCAGGGCCTGGGCCAGGCTTTGTTCACCCTTTGTCTTCTTTACTTTGTGAATGTGAAGAGACCACTTATCTCACCAGTCCTTACCTACTTGGCTGAATGCTACTAACTGGCTCAGGACAAAATCTGAAAGCATTTTAAAAATATGAGATTTTATAAATATTAGAGAGTTAAAACCATTAGTAGTTTTGAGAGTAATTTAATCACAGTATAATAGAAAGGAAACAAAGGTTATCACTGACTTCATCTTTATGAGTTTCCATTTCCTAATCTATCAAATGTAGATGATAATTCCATCCCTTTTACATCATTTCATTCATTCACCCCCCCGCCCCCCCAAAAATGATCCCTATATATTCTGGCTGGCTTTTATAAGGCAATTAGGACAAAATACACAATTAAAAAACACACAAATAGTGTTCGAGTACCCATGAAGTTCACAGACAGTGGAAGCAACACACACACACATGAAATGAACAGACAATACATCCTGAAAATTGCTGTGTTAGTAGAATTTACTAAGTGTTTCATTCTGAAGCTTTATCTGTGGAGGTCATGAAAGGTAACATTCAAGGTGAGTCTGGAGAAAGTTTGAGGTGCCCCAAATGGAGGGAATGGGTGAGGCCGCAGGGCAGCCCAGCAATCTTTCTCTATCGCTTATTCAGAATTTCTTTTCTCTTTTCTTCACAGAGGCAGACTTTTATTCTCCCCATGTCCCAGGCTTCACTAACCCCATCCTCTCCTTCTACAAAGATAACCAATTCCTATGAAAGTGAGAAGTCACCAGATGAGTAGTTTCTTAACTTCCCTTCTCCATGACCAACTACAAACCTTCCACAGCCATTATTTCTTCCCTTCTCTCTTGCTCCAATATGGACGTTTTTATACTACTCTCCACCTGTAACTTTACATCCCCTCACCCCTGTAACCTTCTCTGGGATGTGACCCTATTGTGTATGTCGCCTTTCCATTCTTCCATAACATCTTTATTAATGACTCCCAGCCACCCGCATGCTCAAGTCTTTTCTATTAACAATCCAACCCTCTACATGCACACACTGTTCCTGTTCTCCAGATATAGTCCATCTCCTTCTTCCTGGATAGTCTATAGAATTGTCTCAATTTTCTTAATTTCCACTCGTCCCTCAAGTCACAGCAGTATGATTTGTGAGCTCATAACCCTACAGAAACTTCTCTTGGCCAGTTCACCAAGAACTTCCCTGTTAAAAAATCTTCAATCGGTTTCCATAGCACTGCTCACTTCCTTGGTCTGCCTCCTTTTCCCCTGATATTGCTGTTGAATCTTCAAGACACTATTTTATGTTCCCTTATCTTCTCACAGAATACATTGCCCAGGCATGATTTTAATTATCTTTTTCCTCCTAATTCCCAAATCTCAACCTAATTTGCTTCCTGAACTTCAGATACATTGCATCCTTCTTGTCCTCCTCAGGGCTGTGAATTTTAATGAGGGTCACGGGGTATCGAAATAAGCCAGTCAATGAAAGAAAAATTCCACATGATCTCACTCATTTGTGGATAATAAAGAACATTATAAACTGATGAACAAAAAAGATAGATACAGAGGCAGTGAAGCATCAAACAGACTGTCAAATTACAGCGGGTAGTTTGGGGAGAGGTGAGTGAGATAAGAGATCAACTGAAGGACTTGTATGCATGCATACAAGCATAACCAATGGATGCAAGACCCAGGGGTTGAGGGCATGTATGGGAGTGGGATGGAGGGGGCAATGGGAAGATATGTACACATGTAATACCTTAATTTTAAAAAAATGGGGAAAAGCCGAGACCGGTTTGGCTCAATGGATAGAGCGTCGGACTGCGGACTGAAGGGTCCCAGGTTCGATTCCAGTCAAGGGCATGTACCATGGCTTGTGGGCACATCCCCAGTAGGGGGCGTGCAAGAGGCAGCTGATCGATGTTTCTCTCTCATCAATGTTTCTGACTTTCTATCCCACTCCCTTCCACTCTATAAAAATTCAATAAAAATATATATTAAAAAAAATAAAAAAATGGGGAAAAAAGAACTTCTTTTAAGCAGGAGAGGGTTTGAGTACTCCTAACAATGTAGACAGTAGACTAATGAGATAAAAAATTGAATCAAGAGGACTAAGATATTTACATGGCATGCAAAAGAATGTGGTAGCTAACAGAACGCTACCTAAATTCTCCTTACCTTGAATGGAGGACTAGAGTCACTTGGTCTTGCAGAAAAGTCAAAGGAGATGATGAGATCGACTCCCCTCTGAGGCCTCAGGATCAAGGGGTAAGGCAGGTTAAATGTGAGGCCACTGTCCACTATATGAATCTTTTTACTTTTGACATCCAGAGGCTCATATATTTGCTCAAATTCATCGGGATCTTTTAAAAGGGCAAAAGAACGAATTAAACAATCATTTAACATTACTTAGAATATAAAGATAATTTATTAGGTAAAGATGTAAGATAGAATTCGATATGGCTAGGCTTTTGAGACAAACAGAGCTGGGCATGACTCCAACTTCAGCAACTGGTAAATCGATGATTATCTTTAGCTCTGTTTCTTCATCTGTAACATCCGGGTAAAAGAATCTCTCCAATTAAACTGCTGGGGAATTAAGTAAGATAATGCATGGAAAGTACATTGTCCAGGTCTTGGTTTTAATTCCCAGCTATGCAGCATGATCCCTCTATTAGCATTACATGGGTATTTACTGGTTTAAATACATTACCTCATACATTATCTTATTTAAGTTTTATTACAGATGTGTGAGGTAGAGGAAATCTATAAATAGAAGATAGTATAAATTCATCTCTCAAGTGATACAACTGGGGAGTGACAGAGTCTGAATAAGTATCACAATGCACCTCTCTAGGTGATTGGCATTCAAGAAAATAATCCTCTTTTAAATCTAATATTATATTTGAGAGAAAATCATTACTAGTTTGTGAACCAATTCCTAACTCTTGCATGTAGTTAAACACCATGGTTCCAACCTCTAGCTAAATTGACAGAAAGGTATGTTTCAAAGCATATAGTTTTGCAAAATATTACCAGATACTCTATACACAAAATAAGAATTCCATGTTCAAGAAGGTTTGAGAAATAAAGGATTCGACAGCTTAAAGTAATGGGCAATTATGTTATGTGTTTTCTGTTCTCCTTACTATGCCTTGGTCTTAGAACACTTTTCCAAAAATGAAGATGCTACTTAATCCTCACATAGGTACCACTATTATTTCTATTTTGTAAGTGAATTTGGAGTAAAACCTGAAGATGGTTGCATTCTCACTAATCTGCAGTTCCATCAGGATCAGGGTTGTTGGATTTTAGTTTTACTCTACTTTCTTATCATTGTTCACTGAGGCTAATGCTAAGTAACTGCTCAAGAATGTCCAGCCAATAAATAACCCAGCTGGATTCCAATGTAAGCTAATCTGCTTTTAAAGTGCTATACCAGAGGCCCTTTTAAGTAGAACTTCTCAAACACATTAGAGTATCTCATTGCACTGTGAAGAAGGGGATGAAGTTGTTGGTTTTTCCAAATTTATTTGAACTTGAACCCCATTTATATATAACATCTGCTAAAATGTCATGGAGAGTTTAAAAATGCCACTATGGAAAAATATTCTCCCATAATTCAAAACATACATGGTTTTCAAACCTGTAAGTGAGTTCATCCGTTTTTTTTGATAGGTATGGAAACACGCTATGTTTTATAATTATGACTATTTCCTTAAAGTGGGTCAGCTATGAACATTTCCGAAGGTCATTTTATAAATATATCACCCAGATTCCATTTAGGATGCACAAATATTTAGAAGTTTGTGTTTTGAACTCTGGCCTGAATGAACTCGTGTTTCAATTTCTTATTCCAGATGGTATATGTCACAGTAAACAGGGTAAACACAAAAGTAAACAGAGAAGTCGTGTAACTAATGGACAGCTCTTCCAAAATTAGTTTCCACCTGTATACAACTATTTTGAAGTAAACAAAAGAGGGGGGGTTTTATCATCTTGTTATTTTTCTTGTTTTCAAAATATTGTCTGCAAGGTGTAGAAATAGGGATAAAAATAAGGCACTAATTTTTCTCATTATAGGTTGAAAGATCGTTTTAATTCTAAGATGCTCATATTTTAATCAGCACAAAGAAACATCATAAGGTAAACAAAAATGTAAGATTTTCCCAACATAATATATAGACTAGATAAAAATCTTAATTCTCTTTTTGCAAAGTGGGGAGGGTAAAAATAAAAAAGTATGGTATTTAACTGTATAATACATAGGAATCTTAATAAAACTTCTATGAACCAAGATGATTACAGTTTTTTTAAATATATATTTTATTGATTTTTTTTTTCCAGAGAGGAAGGGAGAGGGACAGAAAGCCAGAAACATCGATGAGAGAGAGAGAAACATCGATCAGCTGCCTCCTGCACATCCCCTACCGGGATGTGCCCACAACCAAGGTACATGCCCCTGACCAGAATCGAACCTGGGACCTTTCAGTCCGCAGGCCGACGCTCTAGCTATTAAGCCAAACCAGTTTCTGCAAGATGATTACAGTTTATGTTAAATCCTTTAACTTTTCAACCCATACACATGGTAATCTTAAAATTTGGAAGTAATTGGAGAGAGATAAACAGGGTACATCTTAGTAAGGACATTGCCTAAAAAATCACTTTTGAATTCAACAAATTCAATCTAAAATGCAGTCATTTTGAGAAATGTTAGTCTGTAAATAAATTTGAATAAACTTGACACTGACTGATCTGGATTTCTGATTAAAATCATTATGTTATGTAAATTTTTAAAAAATAAATACAAAGTGAGTGAAATAGAATTTTAACAGGAGACACTCTAAGGAATAAAATGTAAAGTTCTTTCCAAAGATCATGAATTTAAAACAACTTTAGATTAAAACATTTCAAAATATCTCAACAAATCTGAAATTCACACTTAACTGAGAAGGCTATATTTCATCTAGCAGCCCTAGGGTTTGTACTGAAGGTATATATAACCTGACATAACTTATTGTCTTAGACTTTGATGCCATAAACATAACACAAGGTATAGTAAGTTCTACTTCTCTTGTTTAAACAACACTTCTGAATCTTCGTAAAAAAGTGTAAACCTCCCAGGAAGTTGTTAAAATGTGGAGTGCAGAAGTGCAGAAGGTAAGCGTGCTGTGCGAACCACAGAGGAGCCACATGGGTGACGTGATCAAAGCAATAACGTAAAACAGATGTAATAAAGCCCTCACAAAGGAAACGTCCATTTTTACATCAGCAAGACAATGACTAATAAAACCCAGGGCAGGGGGAAGGGAGTGTAGCAGAAGGGAAAGGCTTTGAGGAATGTCAAGAGGCCTGTCTCCACTTCAGCTCTGCTGAGTCATTTTAGGCAAAGATGACATCTATCTTCTGTAATCTTCCTCTATTGGAGTGAAAATTACTAAAGATTCTTTTTAGCGAGTCTAAATACTCTACAAAGCTAAGTTAGTTTGAAAGCCCATTATCATTCATCCTTAAAGCCTAGGTTTCTAAAGAAGACACATTTAACTGACATTATAATGGAAATGAATATAATCAAGTGCCACAACTTAAAAATATAATGTTACCGATTGTAAGGTCAGGTTGTTGCTGGTTTTTTTTTGGGGTGGGGTGGGGAGGGGTTGGATGAATTTAAAAATAAATGTTGACTTTATCACAAATCAACTTTCATTCTAGTGTACAGGAAAGGGTTTGGATTGAAGATATATAACCAGACATAACCTATTATCTGAGACTATGACACCATAAACATAACACAAGGTATAGTAAGTTCTACTCCTCTTGTTTCAATAACAGAGGTAACTTTTATTTTTGCAATTTTCATTATGTTCAAGCAACACACAGGAATAGCACTACCAAAACAACAACAAAATCGGAAGCCTTGTTCTAATTCCATTGCTTAAACAAATAGTAGTAGAAAGTTTTTGGGGAAAATCCCATTGACATTTTTATAGCATCCAGTTGATGTCTTTAAGGCAGAAATGACTGAAAAATGACATTTGGGTGGTTAAAGAAAAAATGATGGTGTGATGAAGTAGAAAAATTTAAGATGACAGGATCATTAGGAGAAAGATTATTAGTATTGATTAGTCACCAAGGTAAATTTAACTTTTAATCTGAAACATGGATGCATAGAAGAATAAAAAGAATTGTTGGGACTTGGCTGAGAGGAGAGTGAGTGGGTTCTTGCCAGCTGGCCTTAAGAAAGTTAACTAACGTTTCTGAGAACAGAGGGCCAGATACAATAGTCTGACTGGCACTGCAGACTGGCAACCTTCACTCCACACCACCCACATCTCATGTATGACTGCCCTGGCCTGGAGAGTCAGGCTCAGGTCCACAGTTACCAGACTCCCTTACAGCTCCAGTCTGAATCTGCTGAGACTGGTCGTTGGCTAAGGAGAAACACCCACGTGAGATTTGAGGAAGGAAATGAGGCAGAGGTTATGTTTCTGCTATTTCTATTGCCAGGCACAGTTGTGGGGGCGTTTGTTTTAACTTCTCATTCCAAACACATGGTAATCCTAAAACTTGGAAATATCCAGAGCGAAATAAACAGGGTCTCTCTTAGTAAAGGCATTGCCTGAAAGAGCACTTTTCAATTCAGTAAGTTCAGTCTAAAATACAATTGGTTTTTTGGTTTTGAAACAACATAAGCATTCTTATTAAATGTATTGGGATGACATTGGTTGATAAAATTATAGAGATTTCAAGTGTACAGTCCTATGAGACATCATCTGAATATTGCATTGTTTGCCACGAAAGTCAAATCTTCTCTCATCATTTTTAGCAATGTTGGTCTATAAGCAATACATTTGAATAAGCTTGACACTGACCAAACCAGGGTTATTCTGACGTGTTTTTTTAAATCATTTTTAGGAGCTCCATCTGGAACTTGTTCTCCCAAGCCTTTGAACCATTTTGTAAACATCTAATTTCCTGCTTTAAGCCCCTTTCAGTTAAACAAGGGAGTGGGGTTCCTGTTTTCTGTGAGTGAAACTTGACCAGTAGAGAGAGGATCTAAGGTCCGTCTTAATATTGCAATGAAAATGTTCTATGCTGACATGGCTATGCTACGTCCTGTCCAATGTATTTTTTCGAAACTAAAAACCAACACAACAACAGTCATTTGAAGCCCTTCACATACTAAATGTATGTTTTTGTAACTGGGTCTAAACAGATAAGTAGTAATAAGGAAGGAAGATCTCCTGAATTAGATTCTCCGGGGTTCATTTTCTGTACTTACCAGTTACAGCTGCATCCAATTCATCTTCCTCCAAGGACTCCTGTGTGTCAAAATCTCTGAAAGGAGACAGTGGGTAGGATGTATTGAGATTCAAGCCCAACATGAAGTTGTGCACCTTCCCAGCACGACCCTCTCTGGTATTGAATAGTGCTGAGTCACTCATCAAGGCCATTATCATACGCTGGACCCAACTTGCTTGATTATTGTTTTGATATTCCTCTTCAGCATCTTCAGCTTCAGTACCTAAGGAAAAAGAAAGCATCAATATATAGATTCCAAAATTCATTTTTTAAAATCTTCTTTGGGCAACTGAACATCAAAATTAACAGTGAAGCTCTATGGCTTTTGATTTAACAAATATTTGTGTGCATAAATTAATACACTAAATATTTTAGTTAGCCATTTTCATCCCTAAATTGTTCTCACTTTACTCTTTACCTATAGTTAGTTTAAGATTGCATTGCTGACAGTGTCACGTGGTCTAATCTTATATTTCCAGGCAAACTTTTCTTCTTTCTCCCCTTCCCCTGTCCTTTTCTTTTTTTGTCTTATTTACACAAACACAAATAAACAACACACACACAGGGAAAATCCACAGTACCTTATCATCTTTACTTCCTAAGTTTCCTTCTCTCTCCTGTTTAATAAGCTTCCAGAAATCATGTAAACTGAGCACTGACAACGGAAGGATTCGACATATATTTCCTGCTCAATAAACACCCTTATAAACTGTCATTTAATCGCTACTTATAGAGTTTGGCTTTTAAAACTCTGTAATTTAAACACATGCTTTAAAATGTTTTAAAGTTCAGCAATCTTCCCAAAGAAGCAGCTTTTGATCACTTCTTCCTTAAAGCCTATGCTCACATCACTACTACTGGGAAGCCATGCTGTGTAGTTACTTAGAGCGCTGGCTCCATAGTCAGACTGCCTGGATTCCAAACCCCTTGCCTCTATTTTCCTAGTTAGTTAACCCTTCTCAGACTTCATTTCCTTAACAGAAAACTCTGTAGGGTTGTTGTGAGGATTAGCTGAGTTAGTGCATTCATGTAAATTCCTTAGGAAAGTGCCTGGCCTGCATTCAATTATAATAAACACTATTTAGTAGTAGTAGTAGAAACAGTGGCAGTAGTAGCAGAAGCAACAGAATAACTGTCAGTGTCAATATTATTCATTCACAATCCAAATCTGAGAACACTGCATGGTACAGTGTGATGCCCACCTGCCTAAATCCCTTCTGCTCAGATTTCTGGGAACTCGGTATATAAATATACATAAAACTGTGTGTGTGTGTGTGTGTGTGTGTGTGTGTGTGTGTGTGTGTGTGTGTGTGTGTGTTTTGAGAGAAAAGAGAATGTATGCTCAAACTTCATAATTTCCAATAAATGTTAACTAAACACACATGAACCACACTACATACTGGTTTTGATTTTCACAAAGATTAGCTTAACTGTACCAAGTAAATGAAGTGATCTTTCAGGAACCAATCCAGATGCCTACACATTCACTAAAAAACAAACATACCGTTTTCTACTCCTACATTTTTCTAATGCCAAGTATGACGAATAAAATCTTTTGCTAGAACAAATCAGGCTTCAAAGTGAATGTTTGTATCTCTAGGTACACAGGATATGAATAAGATATTCATTTTTTTCCAAAGATTTGGAGCTGCTGCATCATCATCATCATCATCATCATCATCATTATATTTATGAGATAAACTCCACTTCTGTAACAGCAGAGGGTCTCCTTTCCTTGTGATATATGTGGAAATGGTATCATTTGTGGCACAAATCCAGCAGTCAACAGAGAAATGATATCCATTGCTTACAAGCTATTTCTATTTGCTGCCTTTTACAACTTAAAGGCCTTTGAATGTGTTTTCTAATTTGATGATTACATTTCTATAAGAGCAAGTAAAAGTGATGCCAGCATAGGTCTGAAGAAACTAATGTTGAAAAATGCCTAAAGACCTTAATCAAGATCATATGAGTAAAAATGAAGGAAGTTCAAGAGAATGAAAGGAAAGCCATTGACTGAGAGAATATATTTTCAAAAGATACATCTGATAAAGGACTGTTATCCAAAATATACTTAAGACAAACATCCCACTTTAAAAATGAACAAAAGACCTCAGTAGAAGAATATACAGATGGCAAGTAAGCATAAGAGAAGGTGATCCACATCAGATGTCATCAGGGAAATGCAAACTAAAACAACAATGAGATAACACTACATACTTATTGGAAGTGTCCAAATTCAAAATACTAACAGTGCTGAATGCTACAACGATGTTGAGCAACAGAAACATTCATTCATCGCTGGTGGGAATGCAAAATGGTACAGTCACTGAAGATAGTAGTTTAAAAGTTTCTTACAAAACTAAAGTGTACTTCATTCGTATGATCCAGCCATGACGCTTCTTGGTTTTTACCCAAAGGAGTTGAAACTTACATCCACACAAAAATTTGAATATGGATATTTATAGCATCTTTATTCATAATTGCCCAAACTTGGAAGTGACCAAGATATTCTTCAGTAGATGAGTGGATAAACTGCGGTCCATCCCGACAGTGAACTATTATTCAGCATTCAAAAGAAATGAGCCATCAAACCATGAGAAGACATGGAGGAAACGTAACTGCATGCTACTAAGTGAGGGAAGCCAATATGGAAAGGCTACACAGTGTATGATCCCAAATATATGGCATCCTGGGAAAGACAAAACTATGAGGACAGTGAAAAGATCAGTGGTTGCTAGGAGATGGGAACGGGGACAGAGGGATGAATAAACAGAGCGTAGAGGACTTTCAAAGCAGTGAAACTACTATGATGGTTGATACATTCATTTTATATTTGTGAGTATATAGAATATTAAGAGTGAAGCCTAAAGTTTGGACTTTAGGTAGTGATGATGGATTAGTGTGAGCTCATCAGTTATAGCAGTTGTACCACTCTGGTATCGAATGTTGATAGTGGGAGAGGCAGTGTATGGTGGGGGGCGGGGGGGAGAGGGTACAGGTGAGGAGGGGTTAAGGGAAGTGCAGGGGATATATGGGAACTCTGTACTTTTTACTCAATTCTGCTATAATTTAAAACTACTCTAAAAAATAAAGTCTATTTAGAATGAAATAAATGAATATTAAGATGTAATAAAAAATCATCAAAAACATCCCGAATATCTTTCTCCAATTAAACCAAAGTCATATTCAATTGGTTCTTAAACTTCTCAGCCTTAAGATAAGCAAACAGTACTTCAGAGATGATCAAATGTACTGATCAATGTTTTACTTAATAAGTGACAAACCGTTTTTACATCTACTTGATAGTCCCTAAATCATGACATGATTAATTCTAGACATGCTAGGCATAGACTCTCTCTTCCCATTGTACTGGCTAGCTCCCTTCATTAAAAGGAAATTCAAAATTAAAAAAAAAAAAGATCTGAACAACCAAAATAATTAAAATGACCAATATGAAGGGGCAGAATTTAGACTCAGTTCCTTCCAGAGCAGGGTTCTTTCAAATGGAGTTCTTGCCTAATAACCTGAGCTGCCATATACTAGTATAATTAGGCAAATTTTTGTTTACATAAGTCAGGAGGACAGTAGGCAAGCAGGGTCTGTAGCCCAGATTGTACACCACTGGCTATCTTGTGCCTGGTCAAGAGCTTTGTCTGCCCAAGGAAGGTCCATCCCCTTTTTACATTTTCACAAGAAGCTACACACTAAGCAAGCTATGGGCCTGTGTAGCTGCATTGCCCAGAGAAGGCACATCTGATGTGGGCAGACTCATCTTATGAGGAAATAACAGCCCAGTTATGAAAAAGAATTTTAATTTTAGTGTTAATTCAGCAAGGATAAAGTGGGCTCTTCTGTTATCTATAGCATGACAGGTAGAATTCCTTATGCTTTGAGCAAGAAAGCACTTAATGCCTTTTAAAATCTGTATTCATCCCTAACTGGTTTGGCTCAGTGGATAGAGCATCGGCCTGTGGACTGAAGGGTCCCAGTTTCGATTCCAGTCAAGGGCATGTACCTTGGTTGTGGGCACATACCCGGTAAGGTGTGCAGGAGGCAGTTGATCAATGTTTTTCTCTCATCAATATTTCTAACTCTCAAGAATCCCAAGTCTAATTTACAGAAAAGATCCCTTTATTAACTTTTGGTCAAGAATATGTTTATATATTTTCAGGAAACAACTCCAAGACCATATGGATTCCTGCAACAAAGAGGAACTGACAGGTCTGTTCCAGCTGCAAAGACAGTCCAGAGATGGAAGACACTGATGACACCTTGCCATTCTAGCAGTCAGTAGCTGTGTGTTGCTACAGGTGGCCCAGGTCCAAGCCAGAGAGGGTGGAACCTGCATTGCCACCATATGTCCACCATCCAGATACCATTGCTGACATGTACACATAAGGACCTATTTGACATTGAAACTGGGACTCAGAACTGTTGGACGTTGAAACTGAGACTCAAACATTTTTTTGTTCTTATTTATTTCCATTATGCAGATGCAAGATTTTTTAAAAAAAGAAATGGGGGGGGGGAAAGATTGATACAGAGGCAAAGAAGCATTGAGCAGACTGTCAAACTACAGTGGGAAGACAGGGGAGGGTGGGGGCGGGGGCTGTAAAAGATCAACCGAAGGACTTGTATGCATGCATATAAGCATAACGAATGGATCCAAGACACTGGGACAGAGGCGAGGGGCAGGTGAGGGTATGTGCTGGGAGGTAGGGGAGGCTGGGGGGAGGTCAATGGGAGGGAAAAAAAGGAAACATATGTACTACTATTTGTAATACTTTAAAGAATAAAAAAATAAAAAAATATTTCTATCTCTCTCCTTTCCTCTCAGAAAAAAAAATCAATAAAATATATTAAAAATAAAATAAAATCTGTAATAAGACGTTAATAGGACATGTTCACCCAGTTGTTATCAAAGCTATTTAATTTTTGTTTGTTTAATGTTTGTTATGTTTTGTTTTTGTACAAATGGTTGTGTCAAACACTTTGTCAAAACGTAAAAACACTCCATTTTCACACATTTGCAACAAATATGCCTGATTCTTGCCTTCTCCCTGCCCTCCTTCCATCACGGACTTTCCTGATCCACACCAAGCTAAAAGCTGTCTTGTCAAAATGCAAAGGAACTCATTTATACCACAAAGTAATACATGTAACAAAGAGTTCTCCATAGTTCTACCCAACTTGCTCCCTTCCTAAGACATGACATGTTGGCAATGAGATAAAGGCTCAGGATGGAGTCAGGATATAATTTTTCACATGTTACTTAATAATATATTTTTAAAAGATAAAATTTAGATTAAAAAAAAAAAAAGCCAGCTAAAGGTGCTCCCAAAACACGATTTCCATGCTGAAAGCGCAGTCCAATAATCAGATTTAAAACAGAATTTAATATTTCTAAAACCTCAGTTTGTTCTCCATTTGTTCAACTGATAATATTTTTGAGGTATTAAAAAAGGGAGAAGGGATATTTCTGTGTTGCACATTTTGTTACACATTCAGCATCAATTCTCTCTCTGAATTGAAAGCTCTGAGGCTGTCACTCGGTGCCTTAAGCAGAGACCGCCATGAGCACCTGCAGTGACAGGTCAGAGGTGGCGTCCTTTCCCAATGGGCTCCTGCCAGAGCAAGTCCCAGCCCTCTTACCTTTGGGTCTTTGTGATTCATCATCACTATCCGAGCTATCATTGCTCACAATATGCTTTGCTGTAATATTTTCTGTGGAAAGAAAGAAAAACAATGGAAGAATTTCAGGTGCCAAGACTCACAATTAAGTTTCCTATATGGGGGCCTGGCTAGTGTGGCGCAGTGGCTGAGCATTGACCTATGAACCAGGAGGTTACAGTTCAATCCCCCTCAGGGCACATGTCCAGGTTGCAGGCTGGATCTCCGGCAGGCTCTAGAAGGCAGCTGATCAATAATTCTCTCTTATCATTGATGTTTCTCTCTCTCTCTCCCTCTCCCTTTCTCTCTGAAATCATTTAAAATATATAAATTTACCACACGGAAGTAACTTCAGCAAACCCTCAGAGTGAAACCTGCTAGATTACTAGTATAAATATAAATCAATAATTGACATGACTTTAGAGCAATTTTTCATTGGAAAACAAAATTTCCAAGGAGAGAAAAAGTTAATTTAAAATTTATTCATTCATGATTTAAAGGGAAGAATTTTTGTTTATCTTAATTCTGACAGAAAGAATAGCTTGATTATAGGAAGCTTCTCATCATACAAAAGTATTTTTTTTCTTCAATCAGATATGGTTAAGAAGTGTTTGTGAAGAAGGTAAATGCAGGGTGAACCCAAAATCTACAGGGGGGTCCAGAGCCATTTCATCAAACTAAATGAAAGTGTCTAATATAAGGTATCTTTTAAGTTTAATAACACTGAAAATTTTCTGTTGAAATGTATCTTTTGGGCTGAGAATTTGTGCTTCCTCAGAACATAGTAAGAGAGTAGTTTTTAAAACTAAAATAGAAATTACAAATCCTTAAAACAATGACATAAGTAAGAGCTATACCAATAATTAGTCTTTTTTCAAGTAAAAAGTACCTAAATTATAGGTACATAGACCATTGTTTTTAATCATCATTCATAGAAAAATAAAAACTTCTTTGTACACATATAAAATCACTCTCTATATAGTAACTTACTTTTTCTTCCATTAGTCAATCAATTTTTTAAAGAAACTGACTCCAAATTTATAATTTTTTAGTAATAGAATAATTTGGGGGCTTTAAACTCAGAGAAATATAGATATAATATATTATTCTTCATTTGTTTACTATAAATGAATATCATGTATTTAAATGATCTAGATTATATAAATGAAGGGATAATAAATGCTTGAAGCAGTAGATTGACTTTTTAATTTTTAGATTTCTTTCATTTTACTGGTAAATTACACATATGAAATTCATTAAAGGAAAATGTTCACTGGCTAACATGATTATTTATTTCATGACTATTACAGAAAGTACTAGTAATTTTGTTATAGAGAAGAAGGGGATATAAGTAATGGTCCACTCCAGTATTATATGCATTAGGTGTCTTTTAGGCAAGACAACATTTTGTTTCTTTAAACATTTTTTGGGCCGAGACCGGTTTGGCTCAGTGGATAGAGCATCGGACTGTGGACTGAAGGGTCCCGGGTTCGATTCCGGCAAGGGCATGTACCTTGGCTGCGGGCACATCCCCAGTAGGGGGCGTGCAAGAGGCAGCTAATCGATGTCTTTCTCTCATCGATGTTTCTGACTTTGTATCCCTCTCCCTTCCGCTCTGTAAAAAATCAATAAAATATATTAAAAAAAAAAAAAAACATTTTTTGGGGTCATATTTGATACTATCATTTAAGAAGATGGTTCACCAAAATATTGCCTTCTTCATAAGGAAATGTTTATGATATAAATAATTAAATATTCTAAATGTATCCATTTCATTTTAATTTATCTGATTGTGGTCCAATTTACCTTTAACTCTTTAGAAGAGAGAGGAGGCGGGGGTGGGGGGAGGGTTGGGCAAACACCCCATTAAGAGGGAGACCTTGGTTGGCCCACAGATGAAAGAGCCACCAGGAGTCTACCGATTCCCCTCAGTTACCTCTCTGGTCTCATTTCTGGAAACCCTTCTGTAATCTGAGGTAACAGGCATCCTGCTGACCAGGGTTCTCAAGTTCACCATATTCCCCCTAAGTCTGACACACAGAAGAAGTAAATAAACTGCCAAACCACTGGCCTCAAAGGGGTTGCCTCACACCAAAGAATATTCTCAGGATGATCTAGTTAGTGTAAACAGTCTCCCTTTCCTTGGCCTAAAGCCATTGTCGCAACCACCTTCAGATGTGTTATTTCAGTCCTATTCTCTTCCTGCCTTTGGAGGGAAAAAATAACAACCCTTGGGTTTATCTGGATTATTCAACAGATAAAGTGTACAGAGAAGCAAGTCCCGGAATCTGTGGTACTTTCATTTTCTTCTCTTTCCCCTGAAATCTGCACATAATTCAGAGAAGAATTAATCATTTCCACAAAATTAGAGTTGATAATAAGTGGGACGTAAGGATCATTTGCATAAATGAAGTCAAAACATTTCAGCAGTATACACTCCGCCTTGTTACCCTTAGGGAATGTGGCTCTGCAGCTAAGTAATGGACATATTATTCCTAGGAAAAACTTAGCTTGCTTCAACCAAATTATCGATAACTTTAGAAATTACAATTTTATGATTTAATTTTCTCTATGTACACATGTTAATTAAATTTACCAATATAGCATAGTTATCAATTTAAGCACATTTTAATTATGTACCTAATTCTTCCTCCATTGTGGAATCTTTATTTTGTGAGCTGGAAATTCCCAAGACTCTGTTGAACAATATAGAAAAGGCACTGCCCCAGACACCTAAAATAAAGCAAAAACAGAGAATAACTTAGAATGCTCCAAAGTTTAAATCTGTCAGACAAACTAGTGGTAGATTTTGATCACTTACCCATTAAGAAATGCAAGGGGTTTTCTTCATATTTCTTTACAACTTTCCCCATAAAAAATTTGCTTCCAAATAAGTCAG
This sequence comes from Antrozous pallidus, assembly GCA_027563665.1. Taxonomy (NCBI): domain Eukaryota; kingdom Metazoa; phylum Chordata; class Mammalia; order Chiroptera; family Vespertilionidae; genus Antrozous; species Antrozous pallidus. The sequence goes on along the minus strand of CM050527.1, from coordinate 27,943,814 downwards.
GAGTCATGAAAGTACCATATTTTGCCATGCCGATCTCATATGGAGTAAACTCAACCCAATCTGAAAGCATTAAAAAAATTCAATCCATTCATAGAAAATATTACAGAAATGTGCAGTTACTGATCACTTCAACAGTGATTATTCTCATTCATTTATTTAAAATATTTTTAAAAATTAAGCAAGTGCCTATTATGTATATGGCATTGTCTAGAAGTTGGAGGGGGAGGGAACTAATCCCATATAAGAAAAGGATAAATGCAAATCAACTAATGGTGAAATGACTGGTCGCTATTATGTGCGCTGACCACCAGGGGGCATATGCTCAATGCAGGAGCTGTCCCCTGGTGGTCAGTGCACTCCCACAGAGGGAGTGACGCTCAGCCAGAAGGCCTAAGCCCAGCTCACCAGCTGGTGAGAGCAGTTGTGGAAGCCTCTCTCACCTCTGCAGCAGTCAGACATCCCCTGAGGGCTCCAGGACTGCGAGAGGGCCCAGGCTGGGCTGAGGGAGCTCCCCCCCTCACCCCAATGCATGGATTCCATGCACTGGGACTCCAGTGAATGAATAAGATGAGAACACAAAGGGTCCCTTCTAACTTGCACAAGTGGAGTAACCTTTTGCATTTATAAACTCCTTTTATAAGTCCATATGAATTCTAAAGAGTGGAAAACTGAAAACTGCTAACTCAGATTTAAAATCCATGAAGGTAATGCAAGCAGATTATGAAAATGGATGAAAGTGTTTCTAACATTTGCCTTTTCTTCATCTTTTAATTTTGCTTATTAACCATTATACTAACTGACCTGATCAGAATGCCAAGTTTTTTTGTGTGTGTGTTTTTTTTTTCTTAAGATATATTTTTATTGATCTCAGAGAGGAATGGAGAGGGAGAAAGAGAGAGAAGCATTAATGATAAGAGAGAGTAATTGATTGGCTATCTCCTGCATGTCACCTATTAGGGATGGAGCCCGAAACCCAGGCATGTGCCCTTGACCGGAATCGAACCTGGAACCTTTCAGTCCACAGGCCAATGTTCTATCCACTGAGCCCAACCAGTTAGGGCTCAATGCCAAGTTTTATGCTGAATGTTTCAAGAAACACAAGGAAGGGTCAACAGAGTATACTTTGAGCCGAGGCTCTGGAGCCAGAGCCCTGGATTCAAATCCCGTTCTGCTGCTTATTAACTGTGCAACCTTATGTAGATTATTTGTGTTCTCCATGTTTTAGTTCCATAATCTGTAAAATGTAAACAAAAGCAGTAGAAAGTTTATAGAATTATTGTGAGGATCTAATGAGTTAAGAAATGGGAAGAACCCAGAAAGCATAGCACATTTTAATCACAAAATAAATGGTAGCCAAATTATTCTTCTGTATGTCCATGGCTATAATATGTCTAATTATTGTCTGAATCTCAATGTATCAAAAAAGAATTCTAGGTTTCTGACTTCCACTTCTTGCACTTGCCGCTCTCTCAGTCTTCCCCTTCTTGGGAAATAGTACTACCTTTCATATATTCACTGTTCTACTTTAAAATTACCCTTGATTGTTCTCTTTCCCTTATATTTCACATGTAGTCTCTATCATTAGATATAGTTAGGAACTGGCCACTTATCCATTTGTCCACCACAACCATTCTGTTCAACCGCCATATTCTCTCCCCTGCGTCTCCACAGCAGCCTCCTAAAATGTCCCTTCTCTATTCCCTTACTACCTTGTTGATACCCTGTAGCCAGAAAGAATTCTTACAAACTCAAGTCACAGCACACTGGTGCCAGCTGAAAGCTTTCCCATGACCTCCCATTACACTGAAAATAAACACATGGCTAGTTTGGCCTCATGGTCTGGCTCATGCTCCTTGTCTGACCACATGCCCTAACCCCGTGGTCGACAAACTGTGGCTCTCGAACCACATATGGCTCTTTGGTCCCTTGAGTGTGGCTCTTCCACAAAATACCATGGCCTAGGCGAGTCTATTTTGAAGAGGTGGCATTAGAAGAAGTTTAAGTTTTAAAAATTTGGCTCTCAAGAGAAATTTCAATCGTACTGTTCATATTTGGCTCTGTTGACTAATGAGTTTGCTGACCCCTGCCCTAACCAATCACCTGTCATGTTTTGTCTTGCTTCACCACATCAGTCATACAAGCCTTCTTAATGTTCCCCATAGAGACCAAGCTCATTCCCACCTCAGTGCCTTCATGCTTGCTATTCTCTTCTGCAATTATAAGGCTGCTTCTTAGTAACCTTTAGTTCAAGGTCTTTGTTACCATCCTCCTTTAAGTCCCACCACCATCCACCCCTGTAACACCAATAACCCTCTGCCCTCCTTATTTTTCTTCAATTTTTTCCTTTTTGAAATTATAACATCCTAATAAAAGAGTAATATGCAAATTGACCATCACACCAAGACACAAGTTGGCTGCCCCCATGTAGTCAAAGATAGCTGTTCCCATGTGGACACAAGATGGCTGCAACAAGATGGCCACCACAAGGCTTGCAGGGGAGGGCAGTTGTGGGAAGTTAGGGGTGATCAGGCCATCAGAGAAGGGCAATTTGGGGTGACAAGGCAAGCATGGGAGGGCAGAGAGAGGGACCCAGGCCTGCAGGGGAAGGCAGTTGGGGGCGGGGACCAGGCCTGCAGGGGCAGGCAATTATGGGTGATCAGGCAAGCAGGGAGGGCAGGTAGGGGTGACAGGGCTTGCAGAAGAGGGCAGTTGGGGGAGACTGGGTCAGCAGGGGAGGGCAATTGTGGGGGACCAGGATTGCAGGGAAGAGCAGTTTTGGGGGACAAGGCCTGCAGGGAAGGACAGTTGTGTGAGACCCAGGCCTGCAAAAGAGAGCAACTGGGGGGGACCAGGCCAGTAGGGGAGGGCAGTTGGAGGAGGGGCAGGCCTGCAGGGGAGGGCTGTTGGGAGCCAGCAGTCCTGAATTGTGAGAGGGATGTCTGGCCACCAATTTAGGCCCAATCCAGTCCCAGGTTGGAGAGGGTGCAAACTGGACTGAAGGACACCCCCCACTTCAATGCACAAATTTTGTGCACAAGGCCTCTAGTATCTATATAAGCCTTACTCAGCAATCCCAAATTCAAACAACTCCAAAATGCACGCGGTTTTTTTGCTACCCATTTTAGTGGTAAAACCTGGCCTGAGTTCATTCTATTAAAAAAATAAAAGTCTTAAAATGATATGAGGCAGAATCTTTATTTATCCAACTCAATCTAAATATTGATACATTCTCCTGGAGAAATCACTCTATTTAATCATAAGACCCTAATAAGAATATTATGCAATATACACTTGAAGTATTTTCAAACTTTAAAATCTAAAATATTCTGAATTCCAAAATATCCATCCCCAAAGTGTTGGAAACAGAATTGTGAATGTATATTTATTATTTACTCAGCTGACATTCTACTTTTGTGAGTGAGATAATGAAATCACAGTTGTGATGACAACACATTTATACTACAAGCAAGGCCAAGGGCACATGTACCCTTCACCAGACAGTGGTATGTTTCATAGTGATTTACAAGGAGTTAGCGAAACATGACTAATGATGAATCAGGGGTTGTTAGGAAAATTGCTGTATCACCCTATCTCTGAATGTCACATCCCTATCTTGGGTATTGATGCATAATAATGTCTCTAGCTATCTGTTCTGTATCAGTGCTGTGGCTCGTGTCCATGATAACTATAGACATTCTCCAGAGCGAAGATTTGCTGCCTAAATCTTCCTTAAGAACTTGCCGTGGTGGCATCTGACTATTATTGCTTTGCTGTTAACTCATACATTTCAAATGTGCACCTTTCTGCTGTATCTCCTTCCACCTATTTCCAACTTCCTGGGGTGCTTGGATAAGCAGTCATCATATTCCACTGCCATTGCCTGGAAAAGAATTCATCACTTCTCCTCCCTGTCTAGCTCACCTGCTCCCGAAAACCATGGTATCACAGCCCCCTGGGGGAAGGGAGGTAGTTTTAGTTTTTTTAACTGAAAGCACTCACATCGAATCATCAGCACACTTCACCTGTCACCCTCAAGCTTTCACTTTTATCTTCTCCTCTCTTTCCTTATCAGTATCTCCCTAGTTTCAGAACCTTATTACAAAAACACAGCGTTATCATGGCTTCCAGTTTCTACCTTTGCCAATCAACCCATGTGAATCACCAAAATACATTTTTCCCAAAAACACTACGTAAAGAGTTATATTGCTCTTCTGCAAAGCATTATTTCCCATTATCATCATAACTGAATAAAAACATTTCTGCCTGGAATTCAGATTTTTCTGTTTTGCACTAATGGTTTTCCCAAATGTACCACCTACGCTTCATTAGTTCATACCAAGGATACTGGTTTGTTTTTTTTATCGCTCTCCAAAGCATACTTTCGGCTTCCCTTCAGAGCATTTCCTCATACTGTTTTACTCAAAGATGACTTTTCACCTCCTTATGATAGATCTTTCCATGAGGTCATTTCTATGACTATACTCAATATCTTTGATAACTTATACTTAGGTCAGCTCTACAACTTTAATGAATAATAATATTCTGTGTGTATAGCTCATTAATTTTATATTTTATTTTTGTCTTGTTAATGGGGTTGTAACTTTCTGAGGAAGAATACCACAGTTCTACTCTTTTAGTGTCAACCTGATGTTGAGTGCATAAGTTGTGCTCAGTAAATGCAATTTACTGACCAATGGATATTTGAAAATGAAAGTTGTAAATCCTGTAGGCAAAGCAGTGAAGTGGAGGAGTCAAAAATGTTTAGTAGTTTAAACTAATGTTTATTTGTTTAAAATCTTCAAAAAAGGGGAAAATGTTTAAAACTATCCTAGGAGGGAAGAAAAACATTCTCTGATATTGTTGAAGTGAAGTTGGTAACACTTCTGTAAGCTAATGAGCTTCTTTGATTTTTAAAAATATAATGCAAATATTTTCCCTTTCCCCCCTTAAATATCCATTTTTCATCTAAGAAAATTTCAAAGGCACAAAGAATAGACATGACTCCACCTTTTTTTCCCCTCAATAACTCAACTGACTTAAACCTTCATGACGTGCATCTTTGAATGTCTTATCTGGGTTCAAGATCCGGGTAACTGATGTTTGATGGCTTTGTCCAACTCTGTTGGAAGAAACAGCTTGAACCTCCTTATCACAAAAGCTTAACAATGAAGGTTAATGGCGTATCTCTTATCTCAGTAACAACATGGAACCTAGACAAGTGGTAAGACTACTAATAAAACAGCCTTTTCTTACTCTGGGTAAAAAATCCCAAATATTCACTTGCTGAAACATAATTAAATAATTATGTTAGACTTTCTGTTGAGAATGGCTGTTGATTAAAAGTTCAGAATAAAAAGCCTGTGAAATCTTAACAGTCATAATAAGTGATTAACCTATTATATTTTTACTAGAGATCCAGTGCACAAAATTTGTGCACAGGTAGGGTGCCTAGCAGCTGCCAGTTGCCAGCTGGGGTGCCTCCCTTTCCCCAGCAGACAGCCAGGGGGCCACCCTTTCCCCAGTGGTGCAGCCATTCCCTTCCCCCAGCCGCCTGCCACTGCTGGCCCCTCCTCCTGGCCAAACTCCCTGTTGATGGGACAATTTGCACATTAGGCTTTTATTATATAGAATGTTTTTTATCGTATTCAATAGCATGCATATCTCATGAGATTGTCATAATGGCTCTGTAAGATAAACCTTTTTTTTAATAATGAGGAAAATAAGAATCAAACAAGTTAAATGACCCATTCAAGTTATTTCAGCTTAGAGGACAAGAGTTCCAAGTTAAATTAGTGCTTGTTTGGCCATATCATTGTTTCTGGGGTGAAAGATGGTTTATTTTGGCTACACACATATTTGACTAGCATGCTACTGGTATTTATTAGCCAATTTCCAAACACTATAGGACATCACAAGACAACAGCTATGGGAAAGCAATAAACAAACAAGACAAAAACAATTTAATCACGAAACTTACTTTTTTATGTAATAAAATCTTGATTCTCCCTATGAACTCCATTAAAGTCAAGGTGTAGTTCCTATTGTGGCTGAGCACACCATGGCTACCTTAGATCCCCACTGCATTGCCTTACTCTCGTCAATATTCAAATTTATTTCTTATACAAATCCTATTTGTCTTTAAGATGAAGACCTCTGACTTTTGTCATACAGATTTCAGTGAACACTCTAACTTAAGATTTATTGAAATTAAATATATTACATACTTTATCTCATTTATTTAGCAAAACACTATGCAGAGAGTCTCATGGTGTTTTAATAGATGAGGAAACAGGCTAAAAGATGTTATGGAACTTAGTCAAGAGAACAGGGCATAGTAACATTCTGCTCTTTCTTGGGTCTTAACATCCTATCTAATAAAAAGGTAATATGCAAATTAATTATCACTCCATCACAAATATGGTGGTGCCATAGCCACAAGATGGTGGCATCCAGTCCTTTCAGCCCTGACAGAGTCCCCCAGTCCTGGGGGAGAGGAGGGGGGAGGGGGCAATCCTGAGAGCGGGCAGCGTGAGCAGCCTGGCAGAATGCTCGTTTCGTGGCCTCGGTGACAAGGCAAGCACACCACGCCCACCGCAGAATGGCCTCTGGACCACAGAGAGCCTCTGGGCAGTGGGCGCGGAGCAGCCAGGCCCTGCAGAGAGCTACTGATGCACGGATTCGTGTGCAGAGCTACTAGTCTTTAATAATTATTGTAAATCTCTCAAACAGATTGTAAGTTGTTATAGAACAGGGGCAATGTTCTCTGGTGGGGAAGGGTTGTTCTAGCTTAGCCCTAGCATGCTACATTCAACATAGTCAGCAATCAAAGGATTTTTGAGACCAAGTCTCAGCTCTGCTATTTATTTCCAAGGCAAGATGCAAATCATTTAAGGTTTTATTTTTTTCTGAGGTTTTATTTTATTTTTCTTTTGTGAAGCATTGCTAAAAATATCTCCCTCCCTGATTTTTAGTAAAAGTTGAATAAGATAATAAATAGACATGCTTTCTGAACCATAAGCATGATAAACATTTTAGTCAATATAATTGATCAACACTGGTTCCAGGTTCACCACATTTTATAAACTACTAGAAATTCTTGCCTGAGAATAGTCAGTTGAGGACAAAAAGTGAGAATTTATAAAACTGAAAAAGGATTATGGATATGAATTTGTTAACTACATGCCATTCACAGTGATTTTTTAAAACTCATTATGAGTGACTGATGTCACTAAGATACTTTTCTTAAAAATACAAGAAACCTTACCAGCCACTGCCAGAAATGCTATCACACTGCAGAGCAGAATGGGCAGAGGCCCCCAGAGCTATGTCACAAAATTTTAGAGCACAGAGCAAGAGGTGAAGCTACCAAAGAAACAGGTGTTTATATTTGAGACTTAATGAAATGAGGCATTTTGTTCACCAGCAGCCAAAAGTATAGATTTGTACAATTCAGGTGCTGAATTATAAAAATTAATAAACATGTATTGTATTATCTAATTTAATAACAATTTCAGCAACAAGCAAGAGAATATGCATTGTCTGAAAGCACTAGGCATACTATCTTGTTGAACAGCTTTTAGAAATGAGTGATTAAAATTGAATGATTGATTATATTTATGATTTACTTTGTATCATTTATTTTTTCGTTCACTAATATCAATGAAGATATATTAGTAACTAGTTTTCTGGAATATTCTGTACAACCAGAAAACCATCTAGCTTTATATTTTCAAATGTTTTTATGTTACAGAAAATATATTAAAATAAGCAATTGAAATGGCTTCCTCTAAAGAAAATCATGGGAAGCCATAGTTCAAAGGTTCCAGGAAATGTTCTGAAAGAGTAAGCAACATACCTGCAAACATCAGTTCTGAAACATCGGGCTTGACATGCAGACAGGTGAAAAGAGGTAAAGGACATTGGGCCGTATTGACTTTTTCCTTCAAACTGCTCAAGGTCATGTTCATTCTCTGTCCACAGAAGAAAAAAAAAAAAAGAAATGGTTTAAATATACAAACAGATACAGGTAGAAAACGATTTAAAATAGTACTTCCAGGCTGGTGTGGTGCAGTGATTGAATGTTGACCTATGAACTAGGAGGTTTTGGTTTGATCCCCAGTCAGGGCATGTGCCTGGAGTTGTTGCCTCAAGATCCTCAATAGAGAGTGTTCAGGAGGCAGTCGATCAATGATTCTCTCTCATCACTGATGTTTCTATCTCTCTCTCTCTCCCTCCATTCTTCTTTAAAATAAATAAAAATATATTTAAAAATAGTATTTCCAAACAAGACACTTAAATTTTTTATAATAAAAATAATTATTTGCTGTAGAAATCTCCTGAATAAACAAATAAACAAAAAGTAACCTCTATGAAAGTAATTGCCTTCATTCTAAAAACAACCCAAACTCCAGGGACTATGACTACTTTTGAAGTGGAGAAAGATTTGGCAGCTATGGAGTCCAGAAAGAATTTAGCCCCAGATTTCCTGGCACAGATTCCGTCTCCCCTGCTTTATCTTTGGATGAAATGTCACACTGTGATCATCTGTTAAATGAATTTTGTTCTGCATGATTCATTCTGTTTTCTGACTCTGTCCAGACAATCTCCATTTTTCCTCTACCATTAAAATATTTCTTGCATTCTTCTCCTTATCTAAAAAGCTTGCCATTTAGAGGAATGGCCAGTCAAGAGTTAAAAGGTATAATATCTTTCCAAAGAAAAGGAATACAAAATATTCCCCTACAACAAAACTGATATATAAAATGAATTAGTAAGCTCTAGTTTGAAATGCAGAAGAGTTATATCTGGCAGGAACTATGTGCCCTTAGTACACAGTGTTGATAAGATAAGATGAACCAAGTGACTTTTACAAAATAGATCATATTTAGTTTTATTTAAAACATTATGATAAACATAGTCTACTGCATTCAAAGGATTGTAGACTGAGGTATAGCTTACATTGTGAATTAGTGTTTCTCCTATTAACATCCCAAAGATATCGGCAAAGGTGACCGGCTGTCCAGACCTTTTCTTCTTCCATAAAGACTCAACATATCTTTTAACTTTCTGTGGTGTGAGAAGTAAAAGGGGGTTGTGGCTAACATTTTTCATTAGCTCTTCATTAATCTCTTCTGGCCCCTTTTCTGGGAAATCTGGGTGAGAATATAAGGTTGACATATACCTGTAAAGAAAACAAAAGACAATTCATAAAGAGGAAGGGCATTACATAATCTCCAAAGAAAGCAGGCATTCTTTGGCATAAGAAAAATAAAGGATGGTAGAGTTGGTTAATTTAATTAGCTGATTGATCATATTGACCCATTTAAGGGAAGAATGAATAAATCAGAAAGAAGCTGATCTTTAATGGAAGCCAAGTAGAGGTCTCAGGAAACACTGGATTTCCCATGCATAGTCCAGAGGGGAGGATTCCTTACTGCCCTACTGTCCACTGTCTAGTCTTTAGGAATGGGCATCCCCAGCAGACTACCAGAGACTAATGACACAATACACTGGAGTCATGAAAATTAACTGACTTTGTCTGGACATAATTAATACTAGTCAAGCAATTTGATGATTTGACTTTCAATGATGCTGTATGATTACTGTGAATGTCGAAGGCTGACAAATGTGGTTTTTAATCATCCACTGGCCGACTAGGCAGAATCCCAAGACTCATCAATGACAGGTCTCAGAATTTCTGAAGATACAAATCTGATGATTTGCTTTCTTGTGAAGATTCTTGGCCATCAGCCAGAGGAATTCCTGAAATATTCATCAGTTTAATGAATTGGGCTCCACTCTCTATAGATACAGAGCTGATCTCATTTCTCTTTAGATGGTATTACCAAACACATGGCAGTCCACATCCAATACCTCTTATGATGCTACATATGAATAGGTGTACTGAGTTGAGGAAGAGACACAGGATTACTGTCCTGATTCTCTTAATTCACTCATGTTGGTTCTCCTGGTTGGCTAATATATATTTAATGAATAACAAGTATCATCCAAAAACAATTTCAGAAATAATTATCCTAAAGGTAGTAGCAGTTACAAGGAAGCTTTTGTCTACATAAAATTCTCTTTTGTGATCGCAGAAATCTTAGTGGGAGGTCCAGGGCTTCTCCAGACACTTCCGTATTACTTCATTCTCATGCCAAGTCATGGTCATGGATCAGCCCAATATAAACTTACACAACACAGAACGTAATTTGTTTTTTCAATTCTTTCCGAATTCCTTCCTTTGAACTTTTTACCTCCTCAGCCGTAATGTTCAAGAGAGAATGGTTACCATGAATCATCTGGACCACCTCTTCCACCTCTTTTTCCGTCCCATGAAGTGTCTTTCTCTCCAGGGTTAACAGCTTTTGTGCTTTCTATCTCTTCCTATCCTGTCTTCAGCTGAATCTTTTTCTATTAATGATCCATCTATTTATTTTTAAAATATCTTTTTATTGGTTTCAGAGAGGAAGGAAGGAGGAGAGAGATAGAAACATCAGTGATGAGAGAGAACCATTAATAGGCTGCCTCCTGCATGTCCCCTACTGGGGATCGAGCCCACAACTCGGGCATGTGCCCTTGATCAGGGACCTTTCAGTTTGCAGGCTGATGCTCTATCTACTGAGTAAAACCAGCGAGGTCAATGATCCATCTATTTCCTTCCTTCCTTTCTTTCTTTCTTTCTTTCTTTCTTTCTTTCTTTCTTTCTTTCTTTCTTTCTTTCTTTCTAAAAAAATATATTTTATTGATTTTTTTACAGAGAGAAAGGGAAAGGGATAGAGAGTTAGGAACATCAATGAGAAAGAAACATCAATCAACTGCTTCCTGCACACCTCCTACTGGGAAGGTGCCCGCAACCAATGTACATGCCCTTGACTGGAATCGAACTTGGGACCCTTCAGTCCACAGGCTGATGCTCTATCCACTGAGCCAAACCAGTTAGGGCCATCTATTTCTTTATCTTTCATCTATTAGTCTACACTATTTCCTTCATCTCACACTTGTACAAAAATCTCTTAAATTCTGAAAACAAAACAAAAACCTTTCTCTGGTTCTATACTGCCCTTGTTGAACTAATATGTTCACGTTCCACCTTTCTTCCTTTCATCTTCTTTTTGTTTCTTATTTGTAATTTCATGATCAAATATCACCTTTATTTACTATATCTAATGACTCTTGCTAAAACCACTCATGATAGCCGAACTCAGTTCTAAACTAAGCTTCGCTCAGATTTTTACTCTATTAAAATAACCACTATTTAATGAAACATTCTTTATCCTCGACCTCTGGAACTCAGTTGATTCTCTTTTCTGATGGCTACTTTGCATTGTCCATTATCTTCCCTTTTTTGATTCATTAACTTTTGGAATGTTCTAGAGTTTCATGAATTAAATTACTGGTGGTAATAACTGAAAAGGTAGAAGGTGCTCAAATTACCAAGGGAGGATGTGAAGCTGTAATAGAATGGAAGGCAGGTCCCAGAGGAAAGCTCCCATTAAGGAGAAGAGCAGTACAGACAATGTGGAGGAGAGAGCAACCAGAGAGGACACAACCAACTCAAAAAGTTGTGGTCGGAGGGACTTGACAAAGGGACTCGTCAGTGTTGAAAGGTCTCAACTTCCAACCTCATCCTCCATGACTCCCCCAAAATTAAGAGTAATAAAAACTTCAAAAGGCACCACTATAGTAGGAAATTAGGTGGTGTCTGCATAAAAATCAATCAGTTGGAAATTAGGTGGCCTCTGCATGAAAATTGATTTGGAAGGATTTAAGGAGTGAATGGCTTTCCAGGAAATGGAATAAATAAGAGAAGGCTAATCACTGAGGAAATTAGACACTGGTAGATAGAGTAGAAGTTTATGTAGACATATATAAATACTAGAGGCCCAATGCACAAAATTTGTGTAAGGGGCTGGGCCCTCGCAGCCTCAGCATCTTGCCTCTGCCCTCGCAGCCTCAGCATCTTGCCTCTGCCCTCGCAGCCATCCCGGCTCCATCTAGAAGGTCATCTGATCTGGAAGGTCATTTGGTTGTCTGGTCTAATTAGCATATTACACTTTTATTATTATAGATGTGGCCTGTAATATTTAAGTGATCGACCTGTAGTATTTGAAGTTCTCTTTAAAGGACATTTTGCAGGTCTTGTTTTCAGAGCTCTGACAGGAGAATATAAGATGTTTCCCCAACTCTACAACCAAAGCAATTAGGGAAGCTCCAATTAAGCCCACACACTATTATAAGCCCAAATCAGCACTCAAGGCCTAGTCTTTCCTTATACAGGGGTTTAAGAAAGTAAGCTTCATGTAATGTTTTAGTCAGTGATGGACCACAGGGATCTAACAGTAGTGAACACGGAGAATGAATTCCCCAAGAAGAGTAACAAAATGCCTGAATAGGTGAATCAATCTAAGGGTCCAATTTTTTCCATCACATACTCATTAAACAGGCAAATGCCTGCCCTTTCTGTCAAGGAAAAGAATAATGATGGGTTATACCCTTCTTTCAAAAGAGATACATTATTTTAAGAAAACATACCAAGAAAGTGGCAACCATGGGTCTAGGTTTTTGTTTTTAAGCTAAAGAATCTGGTTCAAGATGTTTAAGAAACTATAGATTCTTTAAATGTGAACTTCTATGTAGAATAAATAGCTGTCAGGAGAAAGCTATGGTTTAGTTGAAAGATTCTTGGAATAGGGAATCAAAGGCTGGATTTATATCCTGGCTCTGTGAGTAATCTTGGACAAATCCCTTGGTTTCTGAGTCAAATTTTCTGTTTGTTCTTTTAAATATATTTTTATTGATTTTTTACAGAGAGGAAGGGAGAGGGATAGAGAGTCAGAAACATCAATGAGAGGGAAACATCAATCCCCTCCTACTGGGGATGTGCCCTCAACCAAGGTACATGTGCTTGACCAGAATCGAACTTGAGACCTTTCAGTCTGCAGGCCGACGCTCTATCACCTGAGCCAAACCAGTCAGGGCTGAGTCAGATTTTCTTGAAAAAAATGATAGAAAGCTAATATTCATGTCACAGGCTGAGAAGACACTGACATTTTAAAATGTTAGACATATATAACACAATATTATGACAGATAGGGTTTACTATGGGTGAGTAACTAAACAGCTTTATAAGTCAAAGTCAGACATTTGTAATAAGGTGACACCTTTATTTGAGACGTCTAAGCAAGGACTAATGTTTGATGTTTAATATGCTTATGTGAGGTAAGCAAACCAAAATGTGTGTACTCTCTTCTTTGAGAATGTTCCTATATTTAGAAAAGATAAATCCATAGTGTGCAAATAGTGCATATATACATAAATGTGTTTTTACTCTCTACCCAAGTTTAACTAAGCTTAAATATATTTAAAGGATTGATTTCATAGTTAGTTAAATACAAATCAGTGTAATTTATTGAATTTATGCAGTCAAAAGTTGTTTTCCTTCTTCTATATATAAAGGTTTTATTCTATTTGCCCTAAAGAAGTATATGAATACCTAGTGAATCATAATAGACTTAGACATAATCACTGAAAGATTACAATTCAGCAAATTATAGAAAAATTGAATTAATTATGGGTGGAGTATGTTATTCCACTTCTGTGCTATTTATATATAATTACTACAATTAATTTAAAAATTTGTTTCACTACATTTTATGCTACAAACAGGCTTAAAGGGAATGGATTTATGACAAGAGTCCATCATTAGGCATGAACGTGCCTTAAAAAACATATTGAAGATATAAATTATTGCATCAAGCTAGAACATTTCAATAATTCAAAGTTAATGTCCACTTTTCTAAAACTCCTTTTTCCCACTAATGTTTCAGGTAGATAAATGCCAAGCATTTAGGATGATAAAACTAAGATTTAAAATGTATACTAACCACGTGGAGCCAGAAAGGCCAGCAATGTAGGTAGCGCAGTCTAAAATCCCGGATTCATACAGTGCCTTCATCACACCGGAGAACCCCACCATGGCTCGGAAACCCCCACCCGAGCCCAGGATGGCCACCACAGGCACCTGGAACGACAAGACACAGATCATTTGCAAAGTAATTTACAAAATATGTTTTGGTTTAATTTCCATGTTTATGTATATGCTCCATATTTGGCAATAAAAAATTAAGATCACTTACACCTTAACAATGCCTAATTTTTAAAAAGAAAATAATATTTCATATAAAAGAATCAAGAATTAATGTATATTAGAAAGCAGGTATTATCAAAATGACCAACCAGTTTATTTGATAACAATAACAATCCTCAGTCCTTTGCAGTTTTTGGTTTGCTTTTGAGCGCAGGTTTTTAGTTTGACCCCCTCAAAAGTCCTGTATGGTGAGCAAAAAAGAATTTGCTCATTTACAGGTGGAAATTCTGAAAGGATGATATTACTTGCCTCATATTTATTAGCTGGCAATGTGTAGTGGAGTAAGTACCTGGCCTTCCTGGCTGAGAATTCTTATTGCTCCTTTATGCTGACTCATTTCAAAATATATGCTATTATTCAAGCCAGAAAACAGAATTTAATCAACTTAACAAGACCTACAAAATGTATTTCTTTACTCTTGAATTCATTCAATAAATCCGAGTAAGTGGTCTCTATGTTTCATGGTAGGGATAGAAGAATGTAGTTTATTTGAGATAGAAATATAAAATTATGACAGTAAGAATAGGGATAGATGATACTCATTAAGCTCTTTCTCTCACACAATAACTGTTCTTCATGTTTTACAAAAATTGACTCATTTAATCTTTTAAAAATCCCTATGATGCTTCCATTTCATAGGTGAGGAATCTAAGGCACTTGGAACTAAGACCCTGAAAATTTGTTTAGGGTCAGCAACCAATGAAGTAGCAGAGTCAGGAGTGAACCTCAGGCTCCTGCATTCAGGCTTGTGTTAGTGTGCACAGCACACAGGCTAGGAATGCGTAAGGTCCAGAAGGTATGGTCATTTGCAATCAGAGGAATTAGTGTTGGAGAAATTTCACAGACAAAGGCAAAACCTGAGCTTAACTTTTAAAAAATATATATATTTTATTGATTTTTTACAGAGAGGAAGAGGGAGGGATAGAGAGAAACATGAGAGAGAAACATTGATCAGCTGCCTCTAGCACACTTCCGACTGCGGATGTGTCCGCAACCAAAGTACATGCTCTTGACTGGAAGTGAACTTGGGACCCTTCAGTCCACAGGCTAACGTTCTATCCACTGAGCCAAACTGGTTAGGGCCTGAGCTTAACTTTTTTTTTTTTTTTTTTTTTTTGATTTTTTACAGAGCGGAAGGGAGAGGGATAGAAAGTCAGAAACATCGATCAGCTGCCTCTTGCACGCCCCCTACTGGGGATGTGCCCGCAGCCAAGGTACATGCCCTTGCCGGAATAGAACCCGGGACCCTTCAGTCCGCAGTCCGACGCTCTATCCACTGAGCCAAACCGGTCTCGGCATTAACTTTTAATGCAGTTACTCAACAGGGAGGGATGTGGACAGGGAAGGATGCTGTTCTGGAAATAAAAGCAACATGAGCCAATGGAGGGTTTTTGCCCCCCAAAATGGAGAAGCAAAGGCTGCCTGTAACATGACTGAAGCACAAGAGTGTTTGTTTGAAGAGGAAGAGAATGTTAGTTCTTGTTTGTGGTCCCAAACCACTATTACCTAAGATAGCAGATTATTTTTCTCTACCCTAAGGCACCAGTGCTCAAAGTGTGCATAGGTTTCAGGGGCCCCCAAAAAGCCAAACTATTTTTATACTAACACTAAGGTGTTATTTGCCTTTTTTTCATTCTTATTCTCTCTTGAGTGTGTGATGGAGTTTCCCAGAGACCACAGTGATGCGTGCTATAGCAACAGACTGAATTCAAGAGTAATTCAAGAATCCGGCAGTCTTCTGTTAAGTCACACAATGAAGATGCTTGTAAAAATTACTCTTCTCGCCTTATTTTTGCTTTGGGAAATACTGTTATTTTCATAAAATACGTTATTTATAGCAACATGAAATTGACTTATTTAAAATACATATTTTAGTAAATGTTCTCAGTTGTAGTTTTTAATGCGGTAGATATTAATAGATTTAACCCATATAAATCCAATTTTTTAGAAGTGTTTGATTTTTTAAATGTTTCAAGAATATCTGAGAAGAAAAAGTTTAATAACCACTGCCCAGGGCATCAGGGACGTGGTGAGTGCAGTCCAACATTTGGGGAAATCGGAGCCTGCTGAGGACAAGGCAGTGGGGAGACAGGAAGGGAATAGGAAAGAGGAAGCAGACTGGATGGAAATATCTAGTGGACAGACAGAGGCTGATGCAAAGGTAGAATCACATGTTGGAGAAAAGAGTGCATTTTGTTTGACACAGTTTTTCAATAATAATAATAATTATCAAGGAAAATTATAGATGGAAGACAGCAGTTAATGGAGCGAAATATATCAGATCACGAAGCAACCCAAAGCTTTCAAGAGGTTGGAAGAGCAGAACTTGAACCGAGAGAGGATGCTGTGGCTGGAGTATCTAATTCGAGTTACATCAAAATAGTCCTATTACTATCAGATTTTATTGTCTATGTTAGTGACAAAAATCTAATTTTTGGGGAAAAAAAAACATACAAATCAGAGTGCACGTGCATAGATGAGCTCAAGTACTTTTAACAGTTCTATCTTATCTCTAATAATGCCATTTTAAAAAAAACCTTCTTCTGGATGTGAATGGAATATAATGATCCCTTCTCCCCTCTACCCAGAAAGCTAAGCTTATAAACAGGTACATAGAACCAAAGGTACATTCACAAGGAGAACCTTTAACATGTGGTAACCAGATTCAATGTTGGCAGCAAAAGAGAAAGGAGTGTAGTTAGGCTATTAAGTGTAGTTAAGCTTTGCTCATAGCAGATGTTGCTGTCATTACCCAGGAGAAGGTACCAGGGCACAAAAACAGTCTACTAAAGGGGAAATACTCTCTTAACCTCAGAAATGCAGAACACTCAACATCAGTGCATTGTGTTCCAAGCACTTAGATCCTGACCATTGGATGTGCATTCGCCAATGTGACAAACAAAAGTATTCATGGAATCATTATTTTAGAACTAGAAGGACTAAAAAGATGATTGAACTCTTATTATGCAGAAGGAACCTGTAGAGGTGAGGTCTTATTGGAGGTAGGACAGTGAATGGGCAGGATACCTAGAACTAACATCCTAATCTAGGCTTCTGCCTAAAACAGTGGCTTCAAATGGAAAGAACCTCGCCATCAAATTAGATGTGAATTGTAGACCTCATTCATGGAAACATACTCTGCCAGTCCAGTTCAATGGGCCACTTAAGTAGCTTTGAACTTGTGTGTATTTATCAGGAACAGGGAATCTTTTTTTTCTGCCAAAGGCCATTTGGATATTTATACATAATTTGCAGGTCATACAAAATTATCTACTTAAAAATTAGCCTGCTGTATTTGGTCAAACATTTATTTAACTCTCCCCTAATCCCTTGGCAGGCGCAGACCAAATGATTTCTCTTATATGCCTTGCAGGCTGAATGTTCCCCATTTTTGGTTTAGATGAAGAGAATGCTCTCAAAACATAGCTTTTAAAATTGCAAATAAAGTAAAATATGTTTAAGTTCCTAAAAACTTGTCTGGAGTATTAATTGCAAGAACAATTGTAAGGAAGCCAGATAAGAAGTTAGAACAAGGAGGAGGAATTGGAATTAGGCCTTGAAAGAAGAGTTGAGTTTCTAAGCTATATAATAATACGCTGATATGCAAATAGACTGAACAGTGGAACAACCGGAACAATCAAACAACCAGTTGACTCAATCCCCAGCAGGAGGCAGCCAATCAATGATTCTTTCTCATCATTGATGTTTCCATATCTCCCTCTATGATGTGCGCTGACCACCAGGAGCATGTGTGGAACATGGCGGGTGTTGGCCACGGGAGGATGGTGGAGCAGGTGAACGGGGGCACCAAACCAAGGCAGGGCGCTGATCACTGTCATCAGGGTGAGCCTCTGGTGGTTACTGAAATTTCTTTGCTCCCATGCCCCACAGTCCCACCTGGTGCTCACACCTACTGCTGGTGCTGGCCCTGCTTGTATCCACAGCTGGTGCCAGAGCTGGTGCTCGCAACTGCTGCTGGTGCCTCGCACTGGTCCAGATCACTTGGCGCCATCAACAGTGCGAGCAGCAGCTTCTGGCTCTGATTGCCCTTAAGGGATTTTCTACCTCCCCCTGCTCCTGAGGGGTGATTGGGGCAGCAGCTGCTGCTTTTACCCGCTGACAGTGCTGCTGGCCTCAATCACTCCACGCTGTCAGTGGGTACGAGTGGGATCGGCAGCGGTGGGAGCTAGGCTGCCGGCAGACAGGGGACCAGGGCCACGGAAGGAGGGGCAGGGCAGGAGTGAAGAGGATGGGCCAAGAGCCACCCCTGTGCCTTCTATAGCCTCACAGCCCACAGTTTCTTTCAAGGTGCATGAATTCATGCACTGGGCCCCTAATAGTAGTAATAATAGTAATAATGCCCTTGCTGGTTTGGCTCAAGTGCCTAGAGCATCAGCCTGTGGACTGAAAGGTCCTGGGTTCGATTCCAGGCAAAGGGCACATGTCTGGGTTGGATGCTCAATTGACAATAGAGGGCAGGCAGGATACAGCTGATCAGTGGTTCTCTCTCATCATTAATGGTTCTATCTCTCTCTCCCTTCCTCTCTGAAATCAATAAAAAAATATTTTAAAAACTTTATAAAAATAATAGTAAAAATAATAGCAAATAATAGTAAAAATAATAGCAAACCTTTATTTTTCCAATGTGCCAAGTATCGGGCCTAAGACCAGGCCAAAATAGGCAGAAGCAGAAAAGAGTACGTGATTTTTAGGACCAGAGGCCAGTATTCTTATTGTAGCAGGAATGCACTAGAAAGTTGGGAAAAATAAGATTTTGAATGGCTTTAAGGGAACAAAATGTCAGAAAATTGTTCATATTAAAAAAAAACACAACAGGATTATTTTAGCCTGTTTGGTTACTTTTAACATTGTATTGTTGAAAATAACATTAAACCCAATGGATATCAGGTAGTTTAGAGTAAAAAAAAAAAGTAACAAATTGCATTGTTCATTTCAACACTCCATACACAACCTGCACTGTAGTTCAGAGAGAGATTTAATAAGAGAAATTGGGAAATTGAACATAAGACTTCTTCTAATCCTCAGGAAACAACTCCCAGATGTCTTTCTTCATATACCAGTGGCCCAATACAGTCATCTGGATGCTCATTTTATGCTGTTAAGAATTTTCTGGGAACAGACACTTATTAAACTGAAATTTATGAGTTAAATAACTGTTGTTTTCATTATTGCTTTACAATAATTCCTGAGAGGCCTTTCAGGAAGATCTTTAGGTCAGTTATTTTGGTTTGCTATCAGGTAAAAGAAAATGTCAGATAATAAAAGAGTAAAATGCAATTTGACCCACCAGCCAATCAGAAGCGAGTATGCAAATTAACCTAATAAAGATGGTGGGTTAATTTGCATATACAGGCATCCAGCAGCCAGAGGCAGGGCAGGATGCAGGTGTCCTGCACTGCCAAAGCTGCTCCGAGCGTCTGGGCAGTGTGGGAAGATGGATAGATGGCTCTGGGCAGGAGCAAAAAGGCAGCTTCGGCTTTAGTGAAGTTGGTGCCAGCAGCCAGGGAAAGGAAGGCCCATTCTTGCACGAATCTTCATGCATTGGGCCTCTCGTTTGTATATAAAAATTGAGTAATCAAATAATGAAATATTTCTGAGAATATAATTATGCCCTTCATTTATTGCACATGAATCAATCTGTTTTTATGCATCATATCATTTAAGTTTCACAACTATATGAGGTAGTATTACCTCCATTTGAAAGAAAAAGCAATCAAAACCAAAAGATAATTTTTCTATTGCTACAAAGCTATAAAGTGGTGTCCTGCCGGTTCAAAGCTGGGTCTTTCAGACTCCAAAGCTTTTGATTCGCTCTGTCTCTGAAAATTTCCTCTACAACTAACTTTGTGACCCGAAGCAGACAAAAGCCTCCTTGTACTCAGCTTCCTTATATGTAAAACTATTGGATAGAATTAGCAAGCTTGAAGCTTTTGGCTACAGGTAACATCCGAATTCTATAACTCATACAGAATACAAAACTATGAAATTATAAATTTTATTAACTATATAAAAAAGGGAAATTAGCCTTACCAGGTATCTAGAAAATACTGTGTATGGGACCCTAGCATGAGCTCTTTTACTCAATTTATTTCATTTAACCCTCTCAGCCCTCAAAAGATCTTATTATTTCCTCATTTTTCAGATGAGGAGGTATTCAGTGCAGACAGCTAATAAGTGGCAGCCCCAGGATGGGAAATGACACCATAATTTATATTTTTTCCTTTTCTCATTGCTCAGGAAAAAAAGAATATTCTTTATTGAGTAAAGAATAAAGAGCAATCTTTCTTAGCTAAATTATGTTTCAGATTCATCTATCACTTCAGACGATCAGTACAACTTTATGCAATGAAACACAGCTATATTTAAATGTTCCAATAATCATGGTCATTCTGATATAACTTTCCAAAAAATAACTGGGAAGTTATAAGCTGCAGCTGTTAGTTCTGGCTCTGTATCTAAAAGAATCAACCAAGTAAGTAAATGTTGTTGAGAGTTTTTAGGTTATATTTAGACCTAATAGCACCAGTGCATAAATGATATCAAGGAATATTGCTCATACTTCCCTCATGTGATTACAAGAAATTCATTTACCAAAAACCTTCCTGATTCGATTAAAATTATTTTTATGCATGAGCTGACAGATATTATTAATTTCTACCCTTGCAAAAGAAAATTCTAAAGAGCTCAAAAAATTTTTTTTTACAGTTTCATAAATTGTTAAAGTCTGACAGTTATAGAAAGACTTTTGCCTCCTTGGCTCCTGTATTAGGATTCTCTAGAGAAAAAGAACTTGAAGAGGATAAGAGAGGAGAGAGAGAGAAAGAGAAAGAGAAAGAGAAAGAGAGAGAGAGAGAGAGAGAGAGAGAGAGAGAGAGAGAGAGAGAGAGAGAGAGAGAACTGGCTCATGCGATCATGTAGATTGTCAAGTTCAAAGCTGCAGTATGGGCTAGTGGGCCCAGACCGGGATTGTCAACAATGGAGTTCTAGTTCAAATGCCTGCAGGCAGAGACACTGGTGCTGATGAAGTCCAAAGGCAGTCTCTGGGAATTCCCTCTTACTTGGAAGTTGGTCATTTTGTTCTATTTAGGCCTTCAACTAGTTGGATTCATACCCGATTATATACTGCAATCTGCTTACAGAAACATGACTTATGGCTGCGTAATATCCCACTGAGTAGATGATCTTATTATCTATTAGTGGACACCTAGGTTGCTCCCATATCTTGGCCATTGTAAATAATGCTTCAACAAGCACAGGAGTGTGCATATGTTTTCGAATTACTGTTTTCATTTTCTTCAGAAAAATGCCCATAGTCAAATTGCTTGGTTGAATGTTAGTTCTATTTTTAATTTTGTGGGGGCAGAGGGACTGCCATACTCTTCTCCATAGTGGCTAAACCAGTTGATAGTCCCACAAGAGAGCATGAGGGTTACCTTTTCTCCACATCCTCACCAAGATGCTTTTTGTCTTTTTTTTTTTTTCCCTCACTGGAGGATATTTTCCCCATTGATTTTTAGAGAAAGTGGAAAGGAGTGAGAGAGACACATTGATTGGCTGCCTCCCACATCCTCCCCACCAGGGCCAGGAGTCTGCAACTGAGGTATGTGCCCTTGACTAGAATCGAACCCAGGACCCTTCAGTCTACAGGCCAAGGCTCTATCCACTAAGCCAAACCAGGTAGGGCTGTTTTTTGTCTTTTTGATAACAGCCATTCTGGCATGTGTGAGTGAAGTGATATCTCATTGTGGTTTAGATTTGCATTTCCCTAATGACCGATTTTGAGCATCTTTTCATGTGTCTGTTGGCTGTCTATATGTTTTCTTTGGAAAAATATCTACTCAAATCTTTGGGTTATGTTTTTTATGTTGACTTGTATACATTCTTTATATATTTTGGATAGTAACTCCATACTGGACATGTCATTTGGAAATATCTTCTATTCAATCAGTTGCCTTTTTTTTTGTTTCATTTGATTATTTTCTTCACTGTACAAAAATGTTTTAGAGTAATGGAGTCCTGTTTGTTTATTTTTGCTTTTGCTGTTTTTGCTAGAGGAGAAATATAAAAAACATATTTCAAAGATTAATGTCAAAAAGTTTACTGCCTGAATATCTTCTGGAGTTTCATGGTTTCAGGTCTTATAGTTAAGTCTTTAATCCATTTTGAGTTTATGTTTGTATATGGTGTAAGAAAGTGGTCCATTTTCATTTTTTTTTTTTTTTTGCATGTATCTGTCCAGTTTCCCCAACATTATTTATAAAAGAGACAGTCTTTTTCCCATTGTGTACTCTTGCTGCCTTGGTAGAAGATTCATGGACCATATAAGCATGGGTTTATTTCTGGGCATTCCATTGATCTATGTCTGTTTTTGTACCAGACCATACTAGTTTGATAACTATAACCTTGTACTATGGTTTGAAATTAGGAAGCGTGATACCTCCAACTTTGTTCTTCTTTCTAAAGATTGCTTTGGCTCCTCAGTGTCCACATGAGTGTTAGGATTATTTGTCCTAGTTCTGTGAAAAACTGAGGTCCTAAACTGGATGCTGTTTGTGGAAAACTGTGAAGAGATAGTCATAGTCTCTGAAAATTGAGTAGAACTGTTCTTTGTGTAATAAATTTCCTCAACAGCATGCCCCTCCAGACCTTACAGGTGCCATCAGCAGTACTGAATGGAGAGTAAGGATCTTGGCAGGGAGCGAGGGAATTGGGAAATGAAGGCACCCTTGGCCAAAGAGTAACATAATGGGGAAATGTTACTTGTGTTATGGGAATGGGTGGTGCTGAGTATATCTAAAATGGCTTTTTCTGCCAAGAGAAAAAAGTCTGGACTAAAATCAAACAACAAATGTCTTAATTTTAGGAACTGCTTCCTAAAACATGAATTTTATATTTTTAAGATTATCCCGAATAAAGTATAATTACCTCATTCTCCCTCTGTTGCAAAAAAAAAAAAAAAAAAAAAAAAAAAAAAGCCAATTGTAAGGATATTAGGCCAAATTTTATTTTCCCAGGAAGACTCCTTTCCACAAAACAAGGAGTGCCAAGGGGTGCAAGAGCAACTTTTGAGGACAGCCTAAGAACAGGACAACTTGACATCTGTATATCTCGTACATTTCTAACTAAACAGGTCAAACTGGACTCTTTTCACCCAAACCCTCTCCTCAACCTGTATCTCCTCCTAAGTCCTGATTCTAGGGTTCCTCAATTTTGAGCCCCTGATATCTGTCTTTCTAACTAATTCATCCTCTGCATGCACTGCCTAAATCTGTACCCTAATGGTGTTGGGAATATAAAGGCAAATAACAAGCCCTGTCCTGGTCTTCATGTGATTTATATTCTAATGGAGAGAACAATCAGGAAATGAGTAATTTGTACAAGTGATTTTTAAGTACTATTGTGGTGAATGCTAGAAAGATAATGTGCATATTTGTGCCATAAGAGAATGTACCTGAGAGAACTACCTGACACTTGGGAGGCAGGAGGGAAGAGCTGAGGAGGGAGAGAGAAAGTCTCAGAAGTGACACATGTACTGATTAAAGACTGGGAGTGTGTTAGTTTCAGAAAAGCAGGTGGGGAGGAGAGGGATGGTACAGGGGAAGTGCACTGCAGTAAGAAGAAATGTCTGCAGGAGTAATACTTGGGCAAGGGTTCTGTGGAGACATGGACCTAAGAGGCACCTAGTGGGGAGGGGCGATGAATTTGGGATAAATTGGCAAAAAATGGACCTGGAAAGATGCTGTGAGGCCAATTCCTAGGACAAGAGTGGGGAACGTTTGGCCCTGGGGCCACATTAGGCCTGAGAAATCATTTGGTCTGGCCCTGCAAAGGCATTAGGGATGAGTTAAATGTTTGGTCAAAAATAACTGGCTAATTTTTAAGTTGATAATTTTGTATGGCCTGAGAGAGATGTTATAATTGCCCAAATGGCGCTTGGCAGAACAAAGGTTCCCCACCCCTGCCCTAGAGCAATGGAAAGATTTTAAACTTGGGTTTGATAGAATCAGATTTCTATTTTTAAAAGATCCCTCTGAATTCAGTGTGAACAGAAAGTGGGAGAGTGAGGACAGGCCTAGTAGAAGAGACAGGGTCTCACTTTCAAGTTCGGATATGCTGAGTTTGAGGTGTGAGAAACACTAGTGAAGAAGCCAAACATGTGTGTAGACATTTGGGTTGAAGCTCAGAAGAGAGGTTCTAAGCTGTTGATAAATATGGGAACATTCTTAGCACACAGGTGGAACAGAGAGAGAATTCCTAAGGAGAGAGCAGCTTGAGGAGAAAGAGGGCCCAGGACTGAGTCTTGAAAAACTCTGTTTAAATAACAGGCAGAGGAAGATGACTGGCAAAAGGAACCAAAGAGGCCCGATTAGAACCAGGAGAAGGCAGAGAGAGAAGGGTAGAGAATATCCTGAAAAGAAGCGAGACATTTGTCATTGGCAACTGCTGGCTGTGTAGAACAGGTTCACAGGAAGATGCTTTGCATTTATTAGTACCAGTGGCCAGCGGCGCAGCTGCAGCCGGAATAGTGAGGGCAGAAGCCTGGGGAGAGTGCGGAAGTAGAGTGAGGTTGTGTAGGAAACTTCGGAGAAGTTTGCATGCGAAAATGAGAGAAGCAGAGCAGAAAGTTCCTTTTTTCTTTTTGTATCAGAGTTTGGAATATATTTATATTTTTATAGGAAAAAATCATATAGAGGTATAGAGGCAGACAATATAGGTGGGGAGAGGCCCTGGGGAGACTGAACAATTGACATATGGAGTTCCTAACTGGGGTTTGCAATCCAGAGCTGATGTGGACCTGCATTTGGAAGAAAAGGGTGATTTCTTCCACTGAACTCAGAGGGAAGAGCCAAGGGATATGCATAGGGTATTAGGTATGTCAATCCTACTGACGTAGGGGGTGTGGTGGAACAGCAGTAGTGATTAAGAACTATAGGAACAAGCCCCAGCAGGTTTGGTTCAGTGTTGGCCTAAGGACTGAAGGGTTCCAGGTTCAATTCCAGTCAGGACACAGACCTGGGTGCTGCGGGCTCCATCCCCAGTAGGGGGCGTGCAGGAGGTAGCCGAGCAATGATTCCTTCTCATCATTGATGTTTCTCTCTCTCTCTCTCTCTCTCTCTCTCTCTCTCTCTCTCTCTCTCTCTCTCTCTCTCCCTCCCTCCCTCTCTCTCCCTCTCTCCTTCCTTTCTGAAGTCAATAAAAATACACATTTTTTACAAAGCTACAGGAACTCTTGAGAAGATAAGACCATAGGCCATTGGATTAGATCAGACACTTAAAACTGGCAGAGACCAGCTCAATCCAACAAGTTAACTAATTTCACCTAACAGTAACTCGGGCATCATTATATACTCATTGTAATATATTAGCATGCTAAAGGACACACTCCTCACTGGCATGATTGGAAAATGAAAGCCCATATAAGGACACCAAATGGTCTATGGAGCTCCTCTGAGAAATCACCCCTTCCTCAGGAAAAGCCTGAGTATTCCTCCCCTCATTGAATACCCTACACCCCGTCCCACTAAACAACCTCAGTAAAGGAACCACGTACCACTGCCTGGGGAGGAGCCTCTCTCTGTCTCACTGCTTCACTGATAAACTCTCTCTCACTTTAGGGCACCCCAAAAGGTAGAATTGCTGATGAAAGCTTTACTATAGGAAAAAAATACTTCCCAGAAAGCCAGAAACTGCTGAGTAGTATGCAGAGAAGGAAGTGTTCTCAAGAACCAATTAACCTGAGACCATAATCAACCACAAGTACCACCAGGGTGACAGCAAGACTGGATGGAAGAGAAGTCCAGTTCTTTTTTTAAAAATAGAAACTTCAATGGAAGTTTCGCTTCTCCTCCCAGCTTCCTTTTAGCAAAAATTCTCCATGAGCAACATTTTATCTCTGAGTCCGCTCCCATTACAGCCGTTCAGCCCAGCAGATTTGCTTCTCACCCCCACAGCCACTTGCAAACACATTCTGAGGCCAGGTGTGGGGCCCGGTGCCCATCTGGCTCCCTTCCTCAGGAACCATGTCTCATTTCCGATGGTGTTCACAAGAAAATTTACAATTTCATTTATAATAATCTTGAATCCATCTGTGTGTGCATATATGGGAACATCTGTATATACATTTACTTATGATTTTTATACAAATATTATCTTTCTAAAAATCTATATATAAAAAGCCAGTGACCAAAATGCTATAATGACCAGAATGACTAGTTGCTATGACGCCCTCAGCGGCCAGTGAACTGGCCTGATCAGGGGGTGGGACCAGCCTCCTCCCATCCAGTCTCACCCCAGATCATCCCCCAACCCTGATCAGGGGCAGGTCTGGCCAGTCAACTGCCTGTGGCCCTTCTCCCCAGCCAACTCTGCCACTGATCAGCCCCCCACACCACTTGGGGGTGGGGCTGGCTGGCCCATCACCCACAGCCCTTCTCCATGGCCAGTCTTGCTGGTAATCAGCATTCCAACCCCAATGGGGGGCAGGGCCCCTGGTCAATCACCCGTGGCTCCTCCCTTCTCAATCACCCGTGGCCCCTCCCCCCAGCTGGCCCAGCCCTGATAGGGTCCCAATTGGGGCAGGCCTGTGATCAACCTCCTGCCATCTCCTCTACCTGACAGGCCTGGCCCCAATCCACCCTGATTGGGGCAGGGCTGGCCGGACCCTAATAAATTAAATAATCTTGAATCCCTGTCTGTGTATACATGTATAGGAATATATGTATATATATTTACTTATGTTCTTTATACAAATATTATCTTTCTAAAAATAAATTATATTCATTTAAAATATTCCATTAACAGAAAGTTCAAAGAAATAAATAAAAAATTAACTGACATACCACTAAGAAGGGATTTCATCATACCATTTGATGGAATTATAGGAATTTGTTTTTTTTTATGGAGGTATAATTAATATATAACATTAGATTAGTTTCAGTTGTATATATTGTGAACTGATCACCACAATAAGGTAGTTAACATTCATCTCAAGGTAGTTAAAAATTTTTTTCTTGTGATAAGGATTTTTAAGATCTACTCTCTGAGCAACTTTCAAATATTCAACAAAATACTATTAAATATAGTAGCATTTTTTGTAGATTTCAGGTAGAAAGATAAAACAATAAATGAATGGTTAAATTGATGTTTGGATAAATGAATGATAGATGGATGGATGGATGGATGGATGGATAGATAAATAGATGAAGGGATAGTAAATGAATAAATAGCCCAAAACTGATTATTATTTTACTGAAATTTAAGGAAAGAAAAAGAAGATAAAGTACAATTAAAGGATTGTATTTTCAACATTTGTTCACAAAATATTATAATTTTAAAATCTCTATAATTAGTATTATGAAACATAATAAAAGGCAGAGATCATTATTTTGGATGTTGTCTTTAACTTTCTGCAAAGAAACAGGATGAATTTAGAACATTTCCGTTCATGTTCCCTATTCACATCTATCTATTTTTTTAATTGTGTTATCATTAATAAGATTTGTAAGATCTTCTTGTTCAGTAATGATAATTCCTCAGTTGTTTAATCTTAGTCTACATTAACATTAATTCAATGATCTTTTTATACCTGACACTAAATTTTCCCTTCTAATGAAATGATCATCTTGTTTGTGCATAAGTATGGGTATGCCTCTTTTAATAGCAATATCTGATAAATATTTCCAAATATGGGCAGCATTTGTGATCACCTTCCTCAAAGAGTTTCCATTTATGAAACACTTACCTTACCTTATCTCAAAAAGCTACAAACATTTTCCCAAATTTTTTCATATTTGGGAAAAATTAGGGAGAAAGTACAAACAAAATTATTCTTAAATTGCAATAACTTTTGAAAATTTTACAACTCACATCACGTGTAGAACACAAGCTTTCACTATTCTCCAGGCCCAGGAGTTTCTTCATGTTTTCCTTTACGTTTTCTTTTCTCTGGTATCTGAAAGCTTTCTCCTGGTCACACAAAGCCATACTAAATCGGAGGTCTGGGGATGAACTGTATGTAAAACAGAGAGTCATGAGCGTAGGTCCCCAGCCTTCTTATACCTCACCCGGTCCCCCAGAGGTTGGTGCCCAGTCGCTACACAGATATAGGCTCACTGCATCCCTCAAGCCATTTTCTATGTAGGGACCTGAAGCAGAGTATAACATGATTACTGTCTCCAAGCATGTTTCAGAAAACAATAAGATGTTTTATGAAAAAATGAACAAGCAACCAAACAGCTCCTGACCAATTGCATGTTATTGATAGTAATAGTACTTTAGGGAAGCACTTCAGAAAAGAAACCTGTTTAAGTAATGCTTCTATGAACATAAGAGTGGATATATTCTTGCTGAGTGGAGTGGGACAAAGGAGGTAGGGGACGGGGACATCTGCAATACTGTCAAAAAAAATAGAGGAAATAATAAAAAAGAACCTGTCTAGATCAATTTGACACAGTAAGAAACCTTAAATTAAACAATATACCTTTCTAAAAAAATAGTGTCTTTACTATTCATAAAAATAAGCTCTTCCCTTAAGAAAGTTAAATTTAAGGCTCATTTCTATAACTCAGTTTTTTCTTCCTTGTAAACAAAGAATGAGAGAAAAAATTGTAAGGCCTCTGGGCTATGTATTCTATACTGATATTTGATCACTGCAAATATTTTAACTACAACTTCCCACAGAACAAATAAAGGTAACTCATAAAAGAGTAAGTATGAGAAGTAATGATTAATATAATAATAGTCAATTTCATTAGCAAAATTATAAAATACAGTTATTATTAAATTAATAATTCAAAAATATTTAAAATATCTATTATTGGTAAAGGTAAAGTAACACTGCTATTCTCATGCACATATTTTGAAAATATAAATTTGCAAAAACACTTTTGAAAAGCAATGAGCACCAAAAATAATTAAAATGTGTATTTCCTTTGACCTAGTAATTCTATTTCTGGATATCTACCTTAAGGGAAGAAACTGAAAAGATCATTTAACTGTATTATCACATAATAAAGTTATTAAATTGTACTATATCAAAACATTGAATTACACAGTCATTAAATTTTATTATTATGAAGATTATGTAACAAGGTGGGGAAAATAAGATAGTAAATTTGCATTTAAAAAGTCAAGTCTTGGGGTAAGTTTTTTTCTATTATGATTATTTATTATAATATGTCAAGTTGGGTATAGTCTATTCACTTAATGAAATAAAAATCTTACCTGCACAGTTGTCTCAGAATCCTCCTCAATTTTTTTTCCTTTTCACTCCTCAGAAGTAACTACTCTTTTAAATTTGCTCTTTATTTCAATGAATGTCTTTATATTTTTACAATATATATTTATGCCCCTAAGAGTCATTTTTCAGGTTTATTTTTTTATATAAATGCTGCCAACTGTATGTATACTGCAAATTATTTTTTTAATTGAACATTTTGCTTTTAAGATCCATCTCTGTTTATGTAGCTAGAACTAATTCAAGTATTTTTACTATTGTGGAATATTTTCAATATATGAATATAGCATAATTTGCTTATCCATGAACATTGTAGTTGCTTCCAATTTATTTTTAACTATTACAAACAGTACCACTATGAACATGTAGTGTATATGTAGGCAAGTTTCCTATAATATATGATCTTTAGAAAAAAACACACACCATCTTATTAAACCATAACAGATATAAAGTACTCTTTTATTTTACAAATGAGTAAAAAAAGTAATTAGAAATTTTTCAACCATTTGCATAATTAGCAGGTAATAGATTTAAATCCAGGACTTCTCATTCTGGGACTCACGTTTTTTGTAATGTGCAATGATAATCATTATCTTACACTAACAATAAGAAGCATGATTTTTAAAAAAAATCTATGAACAGAGCAATGAACATAGATGTTTAGAAGGTATTAGAATGAAATATATGGAAGAAAATTTTTAAATGCTGAATAATTTTATAAATATTTTGCTTTAGTTTATTTCTTTCTCTTAGGTATTATCTTTAATTAGTTTGTTTTCTTTTAAAATTTTATTTTATATTTAATGAAAGATATTTTATGGGAAATTGAATTTTTCTTTCAAGAAAACATTTCCATTGAAAATCAAGATATAAGTTAACATATAAAAATAGGGTTTGATTAAAGTTCATTATAAATATATAATAAATTGTTTCTGGGCACATACGTACATTACTTGTGATTTTTTTCTGCATCTTTTATAACTGGGTTTTATAATGGTCCTAAATAAAACAGTGAGGACCATTTCCCAGGAAAAGAAATAGCATTACTTGCATAGTCAAATAAAAATATTTCTAATCTCATGCCAAAATAAATCACTTTTATGCAAGAGTTAATGTAATGCAAAATGATGCAACACAGTAACTTGAAATGTCCTTTGACACGTCCTCTCATAAACTGAGGGGCTGTGGTAATTTATGCCAATAATTTACAAAGTCAACTTGTTCCAGAGATCAAAATAAGAGAAAGAAATGTCTGAACTGAATGCCAGGGCATCATTATTATACATTTGGCAAATCACTCACTTATGTGATGTTTGTATAAATAAAATTTGTACCAGTAACTTTCGTAAAACCCACTTCAACCGGAAAGTACAAAGAGGGGTTAAGGGAGGTGAGTCTGAATCCTGCATTGGATCAGGAATCAGCTCATTCCCAAGACAGGCCTGAGTCCCCTAAGAGTTACCCTTTGAAAATAAATAAATGGCCGAGACCGGTTTGGCTCAGCGGATAGAGCGTCGGACTGCGGACTGAAGGGTCCTGGGTTCGATTCCGGCAAGGGCATGTACCTTGGCTGCGGGCACATCCCTGATAGGGGGCGTGCAAGAGGCAGCTGATCGATGTCTCTCTCTCATCGATGTTTCTGACTTTCTATCCCTCTCCCTTCCACTCTGTAAAAAATCAATAAAATATAT
This sequence comes from Antrozous pallidus, assembly GCA_027563665.1. NCBI lineage: Eukaryota > Metazoa > Chordata > Mammalia > Chiroptera > Vespertilionidae > Antrozous > Antrozous pallidus. The sequence goes on along the minus strand of CM050527.1, from coordinate 27,912,718 downwards.
TTAAAAAAAAAAAAAAAAAAAAAGAAAATAAATAAATGACTTTCCAACTTTCATTTTTTAGAACCCACTTTGAAAGAGCAACATCTTTTCATGGAACTTGACCATTTTTAGTCCTGCTGATTACTATGACAAATTGGTCTCAATTTTCAGTTTTTCTTTTTTCAGTTTTCTTGTTCACTTTTGTGTTTTTAAATTTCTATCAAAATCAACAATAGAAAACAGACTTAAGTAACTGTACTCACTTCTATTGGAATAGAAAAATAACTTAAAGGAAACCCCTTTCTAAAAAGCCCTCATTTTTGACATCTAATATTTAACCAGCAAATGATGGGAAAATTAATAAAAAAAATATTAGATTTATTTTTTAAGTTGTAACTGTTAAAAAGAAGCTGAAGAAAAGTAAAGTACATTTAATGCATTTTGATAGTCAAAAAGCTGTTATAATTATTTCATATATTAAAAGTATATTTTTATTATGTTCTTAATCATTATTATTGAAGGTATTACCTATGTCCCCCTTTTCTTCCATTGGCCCCTTCTAGCCCATCCCTACCTCCAGTATAAAGTATACTTAAAAAGTATACTTTTTAACAAAATAAATCAATGGAGCTCTCACAATATCTTCCACTCAATAAAATTAATGTGCTTACCAAACTTCAAGGCACATTTCCAGAATCATTTCAGTGACCTGTAAGAGATTTATTAGGTTAGGTCATAAATAGATGTGTGTTACATATACTGCAAACAAAGTCAAAATAATTGTTCAGTGGCAGATTATTTTTAACCTATACAAAAACCATAAGACAAAAAAAGTAGCATAGCTCCATGAAGATCTTAAATTACAGGTGTATTTCAATATTATTTTTTGCTATTTTTTACAGTATAAATCTAATTAAGTCATTTTAGCAAACATAAGAATTGCCTTTGTATGGCCTTTTTCTCCACTCACTAAAATGAAGTAGTTCAGGACTACAATCATTATTTCACAGAACATAAAACTTGTCTGAGCTCTAAAACATATAAAGATGTTCTATCTAATATTCAGGAGCTGTGCCCAGGCCTCAAAACCAGAGGCTGAAATGGCTGGAATGTTAAAGAAAGCCTGGGTGTGCATGTGCAACATGTGCGGGCAGTGGGAAGCGAGACACAACACCTGTCCAGGCACCAAGGGACCAACCAACTGTGGTCAGGTCCAGAAACATCTCCAAATGCAATAGGGGGCTCAGGTTTTTATTTTGTCAGCGCTGTGTACATTAGCCAAATTTATGGGATGGGTCCTGTTAGTGGGAAAGAAAGTACTTAATATCCACCAAGCCGAAGGGATATTAAAAGATGTCTTCCCAAGACTATGAACCTACTGTATAGAAAAAAATTATCAACACTCCCCTTGCCATTAATTATGAATAATGTAACCCTAAGAACCAAATGAGAATGTATTTGAAAGGTTTGTACACAATTGTGAGATGGTATTTTTTTTTTTTTTAGATCGGTTAGTATAAGAATACAGCTAGAGTTAACCTATTCAATACCTTCAATAGAACAGAACTAGAATATGCATCTTCAAATATGAAGAGGCTATTTTTAGAACACAAAATGTTATAGATATTTGGTGGTTGCTTTTTTTTGTGTGTGTGTGTGTGTGTGTGTGAGTGTGTGTGTGTGTGTGTGTGTGTGTGTGTGTGTGAGTGTGTGTGTGTGTGAGTGTGTGTGTGTGTGTGTGTGTGTGTGTGTGTGTGTGGTGGTTTCAGGGGATGGAAAAAAAACAAACCAGAAGGAGCCTCTCAAAAAGTTATAAGTTCATGCAGAATTCTCAGTACTGAATTTTATGAGTACGAAAAAGGTATTGAAATCATCTGTACAAAAAAATTGCCTCTCCAACTAAACTGTAAGTTCTGTCTTATATAGTTCTCTATTTCTAGTTCATTGCATGGTATCTGGCATATAGCACATAATCAATAAATATTTGTTGAATTACTGTGCATGTGTATGTGAGAGGAAGAACGTCAGGCAACCTTTTCTTACCAAGAACATCTCGTTATTTCTGGAGATAAAATCATGGACTGCCCAACCCAGATAGTTTTTGTTATGTATGGAATGCTATGAACCTTCGTTCATCAAAGCAGCATTAAAATATTACTTTGAAGCTCATAAATCATCAAGAATCCCAATAAAATGGTTTTTATTTTTTAACATACTTGGGTGAATCATAGTTCAGTTGTAAATAAAAAATGTGAATGACTTCTAAACCATTAATGTAATCGCTGTCTGTTCTATTAATGAAAGCACTGCTTAGATCAAATCCCAACACATTATGTCTATTCCCCATTTCAAAATTTCAAGTGGAGTCTTTGCCAAAGAAGAATTGGAAAAAAAATATTACAGCCCTAGACGGTTTGGCTCAGTGGATTGAGCATCAACCCGTGGACTAAAGGGTCCCAGATTCAATTCAGGCCAAGTACACATGCCTGTGTTGAGAGCTCAATCCCTAATTGGGAGCGTGCAGGAGGTAGCCAATCAATAATTCCCTCTCATCTTTGATGTTTCTACCTCTCTATCCCTCTCCCATCCTCTCTGAAATCAATAAAAATATTTTAAAAAGAAAAAGAAAAAGAATTACAAAGAATGAGATTACTTTAGATGTTTAGTAAGAAAAACAAGACATGGGTAAAAGCATAGTCCATTGCAATAAATAAACAGGTAAATAAATAAATATATAAGTAAATAAATAAGCTGCTATTAAAATGACACTAGATTCACTGTTTTTATCTTGAGAGGTCAAAAGCACTATGGGAGAATAGAAAAATTTTAAAACCCCACAAAATTACAACTCAATATGGAGTTTTCGAATAAATGGGAAGATCCAACGCTGGAATAGGCTTCTTATTCTAAGATGTTACCTCCTAGCAAGTGTTCAGAGAAAAGCTGGCTCCCCAACCGGCAAGCCTCAGACAGTTTATTTATTAAACAATTCATTACCTGAATATATCTAATGCCTATTTGTTCTCACAACTTAATAAGTGAAAAGAAAAATCAGCTGTGCTCTGTTTCTGATCATGTCTTCTCCATAAGGATGTCCCTTCCACGTCCGTTCACGTTTCTCGGCTAAGACATTCACAGACTTATACAGACTGACAAGACTCTTCAAATGAAGGCAGGAGGAGAGAAGAGGAGACACAGGATTTTCCTGCCATTTGGAGGAGAACAGGACGTGTTGCCATGGTCCTTACCTCCGCTCACTGCCCAAGTGGATCACCCACCATTAGGAGGAAATAGTAAGCTCTCCCACTTGGTGCTCTATGTTCAGACATGTTGGGAGGCTGACATTCACCATCTCTCCACACCTTTTACTTTCAACATGTGATTCAGATAAAATAGCCACAAAAATATGCACTTCCTGTGGCATTACACAATGATTGTAAACTTCTTCCCACACACTGCATAAAGCATCTTCCCATGTCAGTCATCCAGGTTGCTCATCGTAATCAAGGCACTTAGAAGGAAATGTGACCAAATTTCCCCAGTTCTCCCCCACCCCGTCATATTTAGTTAGAACAAATGAGAAGAATTCCACCTCTTCTAGGAACTATAAATGCAAGAGCGGCCTGTACTCATTGTACATTCTTGTGGGGAAACAACATTCTCTTCTTTGAATTCCACCACGAAAATAATTGTAGATGCTTGCAATGGCAGGTGTTCCATTGAGGGGAAGGGCAACTAGAGCAAAAAAACTACTAAAAAAATAAAAACAAAAAAGCTGTTTCAGACTTAATTAATTTTGAAACTATATAACCCACTAATTCTTTTGCAAATTTTCCAGGGTCATTTTGAAACAATACAGCTATGGTATAGAGCATAAAGCCTGGCATTCAGGAGGTCCTTTGAAATTATTATTATAAAAAGATGCAAATGGTCAAATAATTTTAAACCAGATGTGGCTCTAACAAGGAGGTGCACACAGAAATCGCAGCCCTGCCAACACCAGCTAGGGCACAGCTAAATAAATTTTACGTGTTTAAAATTGAGTCAGATACTTCTAAAATCATTTTTAAATATATATGATTTTCTATAACACTAACATTGTTCTTTTATTGAGATATAATTGACATATAATATTATATTAGGTTCAGCTGTATAACATAATGATTTCATATTTGTATATATTGCAAAATGATTACCATAGTAAGTTCAGTTGACATGTGATTTCCTCATATAATAAAATGAGTATTTACTACCAGGAATCATCTAATCTATCATCCAGGAATTCAGGATAATTGTGCCTTCCCCATCCCCAAATATCCCAGATGGTTTTCAAAGACTTAAAAGATTAAAAATACACTCTTCCCTTCTAGCCACGCTCCCCTCTATCACACTGAGTTTTCTGCTTTACATTGAGTGATAGCCTCCTTTCCTTAATTTGAAGTCCTTTTTCCTTCCCAGCGAACACTGGAGATTCTGAAAGAGCTTGTCATCATTAGCTCCCATATAAAAATAATTTCCTAAAGCACTACTATGTAACCAAAATACTCTTTCTTCAAATGGGACTCTCTCAGATGCTCTAGTTTTTCTCTTTTAAGCTTCATTCACTTCCTTTACAGCTGCCTGAGCACTTCCCAGGTTTTCTGTATTTCCCCTAAGTATAATCATTTATCCATTCATCCAAAAATGATTCAAGTGACTGATGTGAGTCAGGCCGAGTAGGCAATGGTGTTCTACTCCCTGAAGGAATTTAGGTACACTCATGGACCCCAAGGGCACAAGAACATTCTAAAATGCCCTAAAACCGTGGTCTGCAAACTGCAGCTCATGAGCCACATGCGGCTCTTTGGCCCCTTGAGTGTGGCTCTTCCACAAAATACCATGTGTGGCCGCACACATAGTGTGATTGAAACTTCGTGGCCCATGTGCAAAAGTCAGTTTTCGGCTCTCAAAAGAAATTTCAATCTTTGTACTGTTGATATTTGGCTGCTGACTAATGAGTTTGCTGCCCACTGCCCTCAAACTTAAAACATAAGTTACACAAGTGTCAAAAAGACTTATTTAAGCCCCTATTGCTATTATGACAAAATAAAAATGCATTCTCTCTTAAAGTCAGGAATTATTGGACCCCCATTTGAACTCTGCTCTGTATCAATCTGATGGCATCAAGTCTTAGCCAAAGATTTCCCAAATTTCTCACAAAATGATAATGTTTCCCTCCAAGCTCTGCTTTGTATCATTCTCTTAGGTGAATTGTAGTCTTTGTCTTCACACATTGTTTTCCAATACAATCATCCTGATTCTATCTTTATATTCTAAACTCATCATCAAAACTACCATTTTTTAAAGCTTTGCTACTACTATCTCTTCTATAGAACTATCTTGTTCATTTTTCAAGTTGCAATCATTAATAAGTAATGATAATTTTAAAAAGTCAGCAAATTGATCATTGCACAGACAGGCTGGTGGAGCAGGTGGGGGGAGGGGGCAGCACCAGGCCAAGGTGGGGTGCCAGGCAGGCAGTGGGGCTGTGAGGCTGGGGGCCTGAGCTGGGGCCTGATTTCCACAGGCCACCCTGAGGGACCCCACCTATCATGAATTTGTGCACCGGGCCTCTTCTAGTTAGATATAATAGAAGCCATGAGACATGACCATTTTTAAATAACACCAACTTCTCAATAAAGATGGAAAATTGAAACACCATATAATGTAAATTTAGAGGCTACATTCTTCAAAGTATTGGCCAAAACAAACTGATTTTTCATCTAGAGAATGAAGAAGTGTAATTTTTCTCTGTCTTCCAAAAGTGTTCATGCATTAACTTACTTAATCATGACAATCCTAAGAGATAGACACAATCTATATATATAACCTTGTTTTACAGATGAGGATGCATTGGAAAAAACAAACTTGTCCAACATCACACAGTGAAGAAATAGCAGAATCATGATTCCAACCCAGACATGGCTGTCTGATGCTGAACCTGGGGTCGAAGACAGTGGATCCCACTAGTGTCTCTCAAAGGACAACTCTGATTTTTGTTCTTCAATCTTGTGATTCCAACAAACACAACCTCACCCAGATTTTATATATGCTAGCTGGAAAACAAACCCTGTGGATCTAGCCCTAAATTTGGTTTTCTCCTATAAAAAACAAACAAACAAACAAACAAACAAACAAACAAAAAACACCTAAAGTTGAAATCAGTGATAAATCATAGTCTCAGGGAGAGCTGGACCCTTTGTAAGGTTCTGCTTCCCGATGTCAGCTGACCCTCACTGCCACTAAGCAATCCTTCCATTCAGCGCTCAGGGACACATTAAAGCTGGAATAAGCTACACCTATTTTCCTCAAGTCACCCTGTACTCCTCAGACTCACCACTTTCCTCAGAAGACTGCTAACGCTGCATTAAGTTTTCATTTTTGGTACCAAACATTATCTGTATCGTTTTACCTACCAACTTTTCGCTTCCTAACACTTCTGAGGAAGAAGCCAAATTCTGTTTGCCCTAAATTCCCCATTACCTGTCAAAAAAATTTCCATGACTCATTGCTGCCAGTAAGATAACATCCAAATGCCAACAGCTTGAATTTGAGCGCTGCTATCATCTGATCCCCAATGTACCTGTTCTCCCTTCATGTATGAATGCTCTCACGTCTAGACACTGTTTCCCGAACACGCCTGTCCTGTCTGACCCCATGACTATGAGCAAAGGCTTGGCTGCTCTCTCCCCTAGAATGGCCTTCCAGTCCTATAAGTCCAACCACATCCTTCTCTTAAGGACAAGATTAAGCCATTGATGCCTACTACACCCCATAATGGTCCACTACATCCCCATCCTCCTTGGCCTCTCTGTCCTCATCACTTTTCATTCTCCCTGTGACCTTCATGTCCCAGCCATACTCTCGCCCTTGCTGATCGTTAATATGCGGGGCCAACTTCTCCTTCAGGACCTCTCTGCACTCAGATATCATCAGAGATGCTTTTCTTAGCCACAGTTTTTAAACTTAATTTGCAACCCCCTTCACTATATATACTCCCCTCTCCTTCTTCCTGGTTTATTTTGTACTTATTATCACTCTCTAACACAAGTATATTTTACTTATCTTGCTTCCTGTTGATCTTACTAAGTAACATAAATTCTAGGAGGATGGGAATTCTTGTTTGTTTTTTTCTTAGCTGAATAGAAGTGCCTACAGACTGTCTGCCACTCAGTAGGTGCTCAATAGTTGTTTGTGAAATTAATGAATAATTCCATCTTATAACTCTTATTGTAGAGATCTTCAGCACTATTTACTTGGCACTTTAAAATGTAATATGCAAATACTACACTCTAGTAAATATGCAGAAATATTTAGGGGTGAAGCATATTGTCTGCAGCTTGTTTTTGAACACATCAGAAAAGTAAGATGGTCTGACTGATAGATAGATGGAGACATATGTGACAAAGCAAATACAGTACAATGTTAATTGTAGAGTAAGGGCAGCAATAATAAGGGTTTTTAGTTTACAAATCTTTCAACTTTTTATATGCCCGAAAACTTTAATAAAAAAATTTTGGGAAAATTCAATATTTTTGAAAGGGCTGGCCTGACGATATAAACTTTACTAGTACTTGCCCACCAACTGTTCTCTGTCACCTCTCTCTATTTTATTTTCTTCATAGTATTTATGCTGACTGATGCTGTGTTGATTATCTCTTTGCTCTTTGTTGCTTATTTACCTTCTCCATGAGTGCAAGCTCCCTGGGAACCAGGACATCATCTATCATGTCCCCTGCTGCTTGCCCATCTCCTAGGAAACTGCCCAGAAAATAACACGTATGTAATAATAACTTACAAGCAAGTAAATCAAAGAATGGATGCCTCTTGATACTGTTTATTATATTAATTATCAATTTGCACATGAACGTCTACTTATTTCCAAACATATTATTAGCTCCTTGAAAATAGAACTTTTAAAAATAATTTTCTTAATATTTAGCAAAGTTTTAGGTGCCCAATAAAAGCTTAAATTATCATATTAAAAATAATCCATCCACGGTTACTGAACTTTTGAAATTATATAATAAAGATTTTAATTATCGCATTATAATTATTTTGTCTCTATATCTGTAAAATAGACTTGGGGATAAAATGTTCAAATAAAAAATATAGTATTCTTTCTAGATCACAGAATTTTATAAATTAGAGAAGATCTTAGAAATAAGTAAATGGATATCTTCACTCCAGAGTTGAAGAAAACAAAAATCAGCTAGAAAGAATGACCATTCAAGCATCCTAGAGGGAGGTTAGTGAGAATGACAAAATGAGAGGCTGGGTCTCCAGGTTCCTGGTTTCTACCCTAAGGGGGCAGAGCAGGTCCTTGGGAGTCTGCATTCTCCACTTGAGGCTCCTCTTTTTTCTCCAGCTGGCTCCTGGCTGCAGAAATCACTCTATGTTGACTTAGTATTAGCTTTTAGATGACAAAATTTTGAAGGAAGTTTTGCTAATAATATCTTGGCTCAAAGAATTTGTTCTCCCTCTGTCAAATCCAAACACTTTCCATTAGACCAGATTGCCATAACCAAGAACTGTTTTAAAATCTCTTCTCCCACACAATTTTTTCACAGCCTCTCCTCTTCTACAGCCTCTATGAACATTGTAGAAGGAAGACTGTCCACTTCTGCAAGACAGGGATTCAGAAATGAGGAGAGGCGGGATGGCTGGCAGAGGGCAGGACCCATGATCTGGGAAGGCCAAGGCTCTCCAACTGACCATAAGGCATTTACCTCCCCACCCACTACCATCATAGGTCCCCAGCTCAAGAACTGTCACCCAGATAAAAACTGTAAAGGACTTTGGAATAATAAAAAAGTTAGCCAGCTGTTTTCTCAGTCACTCTAAGGGAAATAATTACACAAACTACTTTAAATTCTGGAATGTAGATTCTTGGGATTACACACCTAACCATAGGAAATGACAGAGGGAGAGGAAATGCATGTTTTCCGACAATATCTTTTCTTATAATCAGTCTTTGTATCATAGAGGGCGGAAATAACATTATTCTTCAGAAAGGCCAATTCATGCTTACAAAGCCCTCAAAAACTTTATTGAGGACTGATCGTAGCAGCATGTCATAGGTAAGCCTTCCACCTCTTAACTCTTTACTACTCACCAACATGTAGCTGCCAAACCCTGTAACTTGCCATGCCCCAACTTGCTTTCTACTTTCCAGGCTCTATGTTTTTGCAGTCTCCTCTGCTTAGCCATGACAGCGTCTTTGCCTGCTGCAATTCTACCTTATCTCAAAGTATAATAAGAGCAACAATAAAAACAACATTTACATAGTACTTACATGTACCATATGTATGTTTGTACACATCTCTGGCTGTATACTATTCATATGTATATTTCTATAACCAATTATTATTATACTTACTATTAAATAAACTGTACAGTTAATAAGTATGTAACATGCAATCTATATTTTATATAATAAATTACATTAAATTATATTTAGACTTGTAAATATATAAATGTAATAGAGATTATGTGACATATACTATATTATATATGTAAATCATAATAACTCTTCTATGAAATATTATCTCTACTTTACAGATGAGTAAATTGAGGCACAGAGGAGCTATGTGATTTTTCCCAGGATGAAATAGTTGGTAAGAAACAGAGCTGGAATTTAAACACCAAAGTGCTTGGCTTCAAAAACCAAGGTATTAGCCACTATGTTTAAAATCATCTAGAGTTACAGCACCATCCCTGTACTCCTCCTCTCACAACACTGTCTGCCTTTATTTAGTCTCGCAACTGTAGTCTGTCCATAAGTCATTGATACTAACTTCACTATATAGTGATTTCTTTTCATCATATGCATGTATCTCCCTCATCTACTTCCCATTCCAACCCTCACCTCAAGTCTTAGCCAGAGCAATCAGGCAAGAGAAAGAAATAAAAGGCATCCAAATTTGGAATAAAGAAGTAAAAATTGTCATTTTTTGAAGATGATAATTCTTTATATAGAAAATCCTAAAGACTCCACGAAAAATCTACTAGAAACAATAATTACATGCAGTAATACAAAATCAATGTACAAAAATCTATTGTATTCCTACATACTAACAATGAAATTTCAGAAAAAGAAATGAAAAAGAAAATTCCAACAAAAAGAATAAAATTCCTAGGAATAAGCTTAATGAATGATGTGAAGGACCTATACACTAAAACCACAAAGCATTATTAAAAGAGATTTAAAAAGACACAAAGAAATGGAAAGACATTCTGTGTTCATGGACTGGAAGAATCAACATAAGAGATGGCTATCTTACCCAAAGCAATATACAGATTAAATGCAATCCCTGTCAAAGTACCGATGACAGTTTTTAAAGCAATAGAACAAAAATCATCAGATTTGTATGGAACCGCAAAAGACCCTGAGGAGCCAAAAATATGCAATGGATGAAAGAACGCCTCCTCAATAAACAGTGCTGAAAAAATTGGAAAGCCACATGCAAAAGAATGAAACTAGACTACTGTTTGTCCCCATATTAAAAAATTAATGCACAATGGATCAAAGACCTAAATAAAAGGCCCCAAAACAATAAATTAAATAGAAGAAAACAAAGGTACTAACCTTATAAACTTTGGTCTTAGAGAGGATTTTATGAATTTGACCCCAAAGGCAAAAGGGAAGTAAACACATAAATAAATGAATGGGAATAAATCAAACTGAAAAGTGTCTGTACAGCAAAGGAAATGACCAACAGAACAAAAAAGGCAACCAAAAGAATGGAATAAGATATATGCAAATAATAGCTCTAACAAGGGGTTAATACCCAAAATACATAAATAACTCATACAATTCAACACCAAACAAACAATTCAATTGAAAAATGGGTAGAGGACCTGAACAGCACCTTCTCTCAAGAAGATATACAAATGGCCAACGGATACATGAACAGGTGCTCAACCTCACTTGCTATTAGGGAAATACAAATCAAAAGTGTAATGAGATACCATCTCACACTTGTTAGAATGGATATTATCAACAAGATAAATAATAAGAAGTGTTGGAGAAGTGAAGGAAAGGGAACTCTCATGCACTGCTGGTAGGAATGCAAACAGTAAGGAGGATCCTCAAAAAATTACGAATATGGTTGCCATTCAACCCAGCAATCTTTTTTTTTTTTTTTTGAGTATCTATCCAAAAATTTTGAAAACATTTATTCGCAAAGATATTTGCATCCCTTTGTTTATTGCAGAATTCTTCATGGTAGCCAAGACTTAGAAACAGCCAAATTATCCTTCGATAGATGACTAGATGAAGAAGATATGGTATGTATAAATAATGGAATACTACTCAACCATAGGAAAAGATAAAATACTGCCATTTGTGACAACATGGATGGATCTTGAAATGATTATGCTAAGCGAAATGTTAGGAAAAGTCAAGAACTGTATTTCACTCAGATGTGGGATATGAAACTGAAAGCAACAAATGACCAACAACAAAAAATAACAAAAACTCATAGACACAGAAAACAGTATGGTGATTACCAGGGGAAGTTTAAGGGGGTCAAATATATGATGACGGAAGAATATTTGACTGTGGTGTGGGTAATGGTGACACAATCAATATACAGAAGATGTATCATATAATTGTGATCTTGAAACCTATATAATTTTATTAACCAATGTCATCCCAATAAATTTAATTTTAAAAAGCAAATAAATAAGTAAATAAACAAACAAGAATGCAGCAAACCTAGAAACATAAAGATAACAATAACCTCATAAGCATTCAGATAACCTCTTTATCTTTAGGCTCTAATTATTTGAGGATTATTTAAGACAGAAATACTCCTCTACACAGGATTACTTTATTACTAAACATGTAATTTTTTAATAGTTTGGATGACCCAACATTTTTCTTTGTGTTCACTCAGTTATTCTCTCTGGGTACCAGTCCTCTGAGAGTTTACATCTTCCTTTATCTTCCCAAATGTTTTGTGCTAGATGTGCCAATGGAGTCCACAGTCATTGCTTAATCTCAGTGTCATCATTTGAAGCAGCAAAAGAGGTGAATGCCTTTTGATAATGTCTCAACCAAAGTTCACATATATCAGAATAATAGGAGATTAGTACAGGAAGTAAAAGGCAAAACAAAATTTTCTATTTAAAAAAATAAAACATTCTAATAAAGAAATAACTAAATACAGCCCAGCTGGCATGGCTCAGTGGTTGAGCATCAACCTATGAACCAGGTGGTCATGGTTCGATTCCCAGTCAGGGCACAAGTCCGGGTTGTGGGCTCGATCTCCAGTAGAGGACATGCAGGAGGCAGCCTATCAATGACTTCTCCCATCATTGATGTTTCTATCCCTCTCTCCTTCCCCCTTCCTCTCTGAAATCAATTAAATTTTTTTAAAAAGAGAAATAACTAAATACATACTATATAAATCTTCAAGTATCAAACCCAACTTTCAAGAGTAAATGGATTTTATCTGATAAAAAGTTGAAAAATTAATTTTGCTGCATTACTTACTTGGTTGAAAATAAAAGGAACCTCTTTCTTCTCTCCTACTTTCATAGAAGATATGGGAAATGTTGCTGTCCCCAGAGTTTCATCCATAATGTAATTAGCATCCATCAATGTGATCTATAGAGAATACAAAAAATAGAGTACACACTTAAGTTTCCATTGGATCTCTGAAAATTATAGCTAAAATCTAGATCACATTAAAAAAACCTAAAGTTCTCAAATGAGGTGTGACAGACGTGTAAGATTTTTAATATTCAAATCGTAAATACTTTTTTTTTCTTTCTGAATACTATATTTTCAAATAATTATTTTTCATTTTCCTAATTGACCTCATTATTATGTGTTGAAAAGTGGAAATTTATTCCCTCACAGGACCAATGCTATTTTGGAATGTGAGAAAGAAATTACTATAGAAAATCAATGCAACCTTTTGGGGGAAATTTATTTTATTTACCTTACTTTAAAGGCAATTGAAAATACTTTTATTCTGTTATATTTGGATCCTCCTCTTTATAACAGAAAATGTTTTCTCCATAGCCTATGGGGAGGATAGAAAGTATCTTCTCACTCCTACCTAACTACTGCATTTCCCTTTGGATGCCCATAACTTGATGGACGCTACCTAGACGCAGGTCTGCTCTGCTGCCCAGCTGAACTGCACTATAGCCAAACGAGGGGAACGAGGCAGGAAGGGGACAAACTCAGGCATCAACTCCAAATGAATGCTGACCATCTAACAGTCTCTCCAAAGGATTCACTTACCTCCAAAACATTTTCCTGATTAGGATCCAAGATAAATTCAAAGGTCTCATTCCACACTGGGTTTATGTCATTATTGAAGTGTCGTGTTCTCTTCCTGCTGTCAGGGGTTGAGGAGATGAAAAGCTCCACATAGGGATCTGGGGTGTCAACTGCAGACATTAAGCACAAGTGAGAAGGAGGCAAATGTGATTCATGGTTTCTGCTTTGTTTTTATTAATATGTCAGGTTATTTTCAATGAACCTGCAGGGAGTATTCAAAATATCTAAAACAAGAGAATATGTAATAGAAGAGCATCATAGGTTATATACTTTTATGTATTATACCTCTGCCCTCCATAATAGTCCCATAAAAGGGGTTCATTTTTAGGTAACTTATTCAGAATTCTCCCATCACTTAGAGAGCGTGTTCACTGTAGTCAGCATCTCAGTCCAACTACCACACTTATTTCTCGTATATACACTCATCAAGGCAAATGAGCCTGCTTAAAATACGGATCACTCCCTCTTTCCTGGCTCCAATGAATACTTCATTCTCTTACAGCATTGAGCACACTATTATTTTATGGATGAAATTATAACCTGTTTTTCCTACAATACTATCAACAACTTGAGGGCAAGGACCAAGTCTTGCTCATGTTTATATATTCAGAACCTCATAACTATCACAATATTTGTCTCCTAACTTAAGGATTCAACTTTTCTCTTTAATACATCCTTTCTCATGTGGCCATTACAATTCATAATCACAAAGACCAATAATTGAATAGGACTGCTAACATCTCTGTGAAGCACTTTACATACATTAGTCTCATTCAAACGTCAGTAAAGCATGATAAGTTCTATGTTTTAGTGCTGAGGCAACCGGAGCTGATAGGCAATCTATTCAAAATCACACAGCTAGCAAGTATCCAAACAAGACCTGACAGCGAGAATCATTCTCTTCATGACATCATGCTCCTACATGTTATGGATTGCTATGGAAAAAGAAACTGGACTCACTGTTTTAGAGAAGAAGAGAATGAGTAAGGAGTAGGAAGGGAGAAAAAGTGGTACAGAGATTCACACAAAAAGATCCAAAAATTGAAAACCAGGGAAAAGCAAAAATAAGAGTTCGGATTCATGATTGGTTTTTCAAAGAAAACTTTTTAAAAAGTACACATTGCCCTAGCTGGTTTGGCATCAGTCTGCGGACTGAAGGGTTCTGGGTTCAATTCCAATCAAGGGCACATCCCCAGTAGGGGGCAAGCAGGCGGCAGTCGGTGAATGATTCTTTCTCATCATTGATGTTTCTACCATGCCACTTAGTGCTCAGATTGCAAACCAGAAATAAAATTACATGTTTAGAATAGCAAGTGGTAGAGGATTATGAAGAAAAATATTTTCCACGTTTGATTAGAAGTAAATATGTGCTTTTAAAGAGAATATTCAATTGGCACTTTACATTAAGTATATAAAATGTAGTTCCTCATCATTCCATTGGCCTGGTTTTTTATCCTGGGGCTAGTGCTGCTAATCTACTTCCCTAAAATATTAGAAAAAATGAAACCAAGCAAAAAATAAAGTGTTTGGGGAGGGGGTGGCATGAAGATGGTAAACACCATTCATTCATTCAACAAATATTTGAATGTTTACTGTACGCCAGGCACTGCTCATCAAGAAGCAGCTTGATTGGGTGCCAAACACAAAACTGCAGATCTGCATTATGGAAGTGAGTCAAATGCTAATAGCCTAATTTTAGAGGCAAAAGTAAATGGGAGACAAGTAGGTACATTAAGCCAGTGACTAGTAACTCAGTCACCAAGTTTATTAAACACAAATAAACTCCAACCATAGGTGGAGAAATTGCCTTTTGAGGCTTGGGCTTCATTTGAATCTTGGAAGAGGTGAAGGGAGAGGTTTTCTGGGGCCAAATAAGAAAGAAAAAGCAGAAAGTGAAGTTCCTTGGGAGGAACCGGAAAGGAAAAGAATGCACATGTTGAAGTGCCATAAGTCACCCAGTGATATAAGCATCTTCTCAGCCATTCTGGCCATCAGTGAGTCATATGCTCTGGAAGCCAACACTATGATTCTCTGTCAAAACATGAATGAGCCTATTGTTTGTTTGTTTATTTGTTTATTATTGTTATTTATTATTATTATTTATTTTTTAGAAACGGTGAGAGGGGAAATAAAGAGAGAGAGAAATATCGATTGGTTGCCTCCCACACATGCTTCAACTAAGACCCGGGAGGGCCTGCAACTGAGGTACATGAATCAAACTCAGGACCCTTCAGTTCATGGGCTGACATTCTATCCACTGAGCCAAACCAGTCAAGACAATGGGACTTAAAAAAAATTGAAATCCTCAAAGCTGTCACTTTGGGCTCTTGTTTTTACTTTTAAATAAAGTCAATATTCTAAATGTTTTCCTTAAGAGTGGTAGTATTGCTAGTTCCTCCTCTTGCTTCATTAGCAAAGTTAAGATGTCAGAGGGTGCTGGGCAGTGAACCACCACTGACAGCTGCACACTTCGATGCTGCAACCTGCAAATGCTGATCTGTGCTCTCAGAAACAGCGGTAGCAGAGGCAGGCACTGCAGGATGCAAACAAGTTCCAGAGGCTAGTTTAAAACTGGACTGCCATAATCCCATAGCTCACTTCCTTTGTATAATCTGTAATCTTCACTGGTAACATGTGATAGCTTTGAAAAGGGAAAGCAGTCCATTTCGACAGCAATATTAGCTCAGTGCTTTAGAGAAGTTCCTAGATATGCATTAAGGAAAAGTCAAATGTAGATAACGAGATGGCTTTTTCTCTCTGGTGTATTTATTTCATGGCTTTGTGAATTAATGCCTTTTGGGAAACTGAGGGTTGAGTCCTGGATTCAGCTTTATCTTGATTAGTTACAGCTAAACTGGTGGTAAAGCAAAGATGTAATCTGTAGACAAAGACTTTTATCTAAATCTTGCGAAACAAAAATGTTGAGGGTGTAGGATACAGGTCTTTGTGGATCCCTCATGACTCCACTACACGTATCGCCATAGCTTCCAAATTCCAGGGTTATAAAACGTTTCATATACCTCACTAATTCAAGGAACACCCTAATTAATAACAGGTCCATCTCTCAGCTTTGCCTGAGAAATATATAGTATATGATTAAAAGCTGATGGCAACTTCTAAACTCCAAGTTCTGCTTTCTCTATCCACTTTGCTCAGTAGCAACTTAAACCCTTTGCTTCAAATAAAGATGACCCATAAATTGTTGTGATTATTGTGTTAGACAGCAAAAAATCCCTATAGGGAAAGTCTCCCTCAAATTCAGACTATCACAACTATGATACTCCAGTGGCATGCTTAAAACACTGTTTCTCAAAATGCAACTCACTACAATATCTTCACAGAATCACCTGCATAGGCTTGCAGATGTATTTTTTAACAACTTGGCCAGGTAATTCTCATGTACATGAGTCTTAAAAAAAATTGAATTTTAAAGTATTTTATTAGAATCAACAAAATAATGATGGTATAATAACACCCACAGAAAAGTAGAAATAATTTAGCATTGAATCAATAGCCTTACTGGCCTTCTGTCCTGGAGTTATTCTGCTCATAGACAATATTAAGCAAGCCCAGTAATTGACATTTATTTTTCTTTCCAACCATTAAATACATTTTCAAGTGGCCACATGAACACAAATCTAAGAATAAAGTTCATATGGGTGTGTTAGTTGGAAATCTGTTCAAGTTGATGGGCTGATATTCAAGCTTTCTGCTTCACTTACCATCAGAGTGGGAATGAGTAGTAGTGAGACTAAAAATTAAAGAGCCATTTGTTGAAAGAAATACCTCTGAATACTATTCTCCAAGGTACTCACTCCTTTGAAATATTTATGATTTCATGATCATGGTAATTACATGGAAAACGTAAAGCTCCTAAAGTTAAAGGTTTAAAAACTCAAAGTTTTTATGATTGCCAAGCTTTTCTCTCTTCCTGTACTAGGCTGGCTTACTGAGGTGCTGGCAAACACCCTAGGAAGATGGTTAGCCCTAAGATAAAGATAAATGTGTACATTTCAACAACTGTTTAGTTCTTCATTTTTAAAAAATATTTTATTGAATTTTTATTTATTTATTTATTTATTTATTTATTTATTTATTTATTTTTACACAGAGGAAGGGAGAGAGATAGTTAGAAACATCAATGAGAGAGAGAGAGAGATCAGCTGCCTCCTGCACATCCCCTACTGGGGGGATGTGTCCGCAACCAGGGTACATGCCCTTGACCCGAAAAGAACCTGGGACCCTTCAGTGCACAGGCTGACACTCTATCCACTGAGCCAACCCAGTTAGGGCTAGTTCTTTTATAATGTAAAGTTTTTATTAAGAGAAGATACATTTAATAAAGTTAGAATATTGTAACTGTACAGCTTACTGATTTTTTATCAAGTGAACTCACCCATGATATCACTACCCAGACCAATATAAGGATCATTACCAGCCCTCTAGAAGGTTCTCTCAAGCACGACCTCCCCAAAGGTGAATAGTCCCCTGTCACCTATCACCATAAAATATTTTTATCTATTTTTTTAATCTTTACATAAGTAGAATCAGGATATATATATCCCTGGGTCTAGCTTCTTTTGCTCACTATTAAGCTTTGAGATTCATCCATATTGACACATATATAATAATATATTCACTACTGTTGATGTAAACTGTTCCATTGTATGAATGTTCCATAAACCATTTATCCAGTCCAGCCCTTCCACCGTGGCTCAGTGGTTGAATGTTGACCCATGAACCAGGAGGTCATGGTTCAATTCCTGGTCAGGGCATATGCCCAGGTTTGGGCTTGATCCCCAGGAGGGGGCATGCAGGAGGCAGCCGGTCAATGATTCTCTCTCATCATTGATGTTGCTACCTCTCTCCCCATCTCCCTTCCTCTCTGAAATCAATAAAAATACATTAAAAAAAAAAAGAATTTGGCTTGTGCACATGATGAAGGCACTGACTCCCAGGACTCTCTATGCTTCCCTTTATCTAAGATCTTGTCCAACAATTCTGAACTTATTTGGTCCTAAAACCCAGCTTTTTTGTCCCCAAGTCATTTGAGATTGCCAAAGCTCTGGTGTTTTCTCTGTCTCTTCAGTGCTTGGCTACTTCTCACTTCCCTATCACCCCCAAGCCTACCTAGACTCGGCAGTGGTCAGAGCGGAAATGGCTTGCAGAACACTTCAGGGACTTCTCTCCTTCAAATCCCAGTTCACTCAGCAATTTTCAATCATTCAGACACTTAAATTAATTTAATCTGTGTTTTCTAAATTGCTCTTCAGGGAAATGAGTGCTCTGCTCCCATTTACTTTAGTCTGATGAACATTCAATGAGCTTTTTCTCAGTTTTCACTTTATTTGGCATATATGCAACACCTTTGGCAATTCTCTCCTTTTGTGCCCAAGATATCATTACTTTGTGAATCCTTGTTTCTCTGGATGTTTCCTCATTGTATCTTTTATTTTTCTTTTATCATGGTAACTGCCTCCTTCAATTTACAATACATTGTGGACTTTCTCTTCTTATCTCTTACAGGTCTCCAGTAGAAAAAGGGGGTGAACCCTTTAAAAAGTATAATGTTCATGTAGTCAAAAGCAATTTGAAGAGACATTATCACATTGATGTAGATAGTCCTAAGAAACTCGATATGCACCCCCCACTCCCAATAGCAATATAAACCCTTTTCTTCAAATAAGGTTTAATGACGGCAACAATCCTGTAGTTCAATTAATCTCATATCCTTCAAAAGCTGTCATCTTCAGGTTTAAATGACAGCCATCATGCACTCCTTCATTTCCTCAAGGCTGCAAGGAGGAGGTGGCACAAACACAAGAAATACCAGGTTCCCAATTACAGGCCCATATATAATCTCATGCTGAGTAATGCATTTTCAAGAGGCTCTGTTTTATAACCATTCTGCATCTTTAAAGAAAATCCAGAATTGGCTCTGGCTTATATATAAAATATTGTTTCTCTAAGCCTCATCTGTGAGGTCCACTCTGAGATCTCCAATCTGCTCTTGAAAGCCTTAAAAGTGGCCACATGAAAACCCACAGAAAAGTAGAAATAATTTAGCATTGAATCAACAGCCTTACTGGCCTTCTGTCCTGGAGTTATTCTGCTCATAGACGATATTAAGCAAGCCCAGTAATTGACATTTATTTTTCTCTCCAACCATTAAATACATTTTCAAGTGGCCACATGAACACAAATCCAAGAATAAAGTTAATGTGAGTGTGTTAGTTGGAAATCTGTAAGTACCTTGAAAATACCTCCAACAAATGTATTTTCCCCATCTTCCTTTCCCTAAATGTATGACAAAGGAAAACCAACACACACAAAAACAACCCAAAATACTAAAAGTAAAACACTGTACTTTTCCCCAAATTCCCTATTTTATTTAATGGCACTATAGGTAGAAACATGAGAGTTGCCCTCTTTTCCTCATGGCTCCTATGTTCAATCTGTCTCCAAGTTGTACTGATTTTACTTCTAACAGGCATCTGTCTCCTCATTTCCTCTTGAATTATCACTGGCTCATTTCAACCAAGCACCACTCCTCACCTGGACCATTCATATAATCTCAGAGTTGCTCATTTTCTCACAATGGAGCCATTTCCAATATGCCCTACAATTGTCTTCGGGAGACACGCTTTTGACCTTCACTGCTTCTGAAGGCAGGCTTCACCATGGTGAGAAAGCCCTAGAAGGGCTCCCTCCACCAGACCCCAGGTCACTTGCAGTCAGTGATCCTCTTGCACCATGCACTTGACTGCCACTCTCCAAGTCAACAGGTAGGCCAAGCAGCATCTCTGAAATTCACACTTTCTAAACATTTCACACAGTCATCTTGACGGCAGAAGCCTTTGTTCTACCTAAGGGAACATTGCTTCCCTTTTACTTGAGCATATCTATATTTTCTTCTGCTGTTTTAGCTGATAACTAAACATTATTCACATATTGTCCTTGCCCTCAGAATATCCAAGATAAGGGTCCACAGACTAAAAGGATGAGTGGAATGAAATGTTCTCTCTCTGTTTTTCTTATCCCTAGTCAACTAGTTGTTCTCTTTTTCTTAAAACCGCCCATTGTAAATTATATTCCCTAGAGGCCTCATCTATAGCCATCTGTATAAAATAAAAATAACTCCACTGAAAGCCTCAAATTGCTGAAATCGAGACTTAGAGGCACTTAGCAAGTCAAGTAAGGTCATTAGCCTAGTCTTTTTGAAGCCAAATTCCTGCCCTTTCATCTATACTAACACTAAAAACTCTTACTTATTTCTGCCTCTATTATACTGTAAACTCCATGATGGTAGGAACCAGATCTTTCCTATTCACTACTCTGTCTAAGAGTCTAGCACAAAGTCTGAAATATTAGAGAAACATAATAAATATTATTGAAATAATGGATGACGGGCTAGCCCCGAGCAATACTGTAGAAGAGGTGACCTTTATCTAGGCACAATAGTCACCCCTCTCTAACTTCTTTTTACTTTAAGCAATATGTCCCCACCTTCCTGGTGCTTTATTTATCTTCTGATATATATATATATATATATATATATATATATATGCCAATCATTTCTTCCAAGCACATTTGTATTTAAGCTTTATTTCCAAATAATAAATGCTAAATGCATTTTTAAAATCCTCCCCAGTTGCCTCCCTTAATAACTCTGAGGAATAGGGTAGAGTGCTGAGGTACTTGTTTATAGATGGCAGACCCGGCTCCCTCCAGAATTTCTATGTCTCTGAATCAAAGTTCATCAGTGTTCATTAGTGAGGTCATGTGGCACGTGTCTTTCTCTGACAGGCTTATTTTGCTTAGCATAATAGTCTCCAGGCCCATCCACACTGTTGGAAATAATAAGAGTTCTTTCTTTTTTATAGCTGAGTAAGATCCAGAGACATAGAGGCATGGAACAGATGTCGAACCTCAGGGGAGGCTGGGTGGGTGGGAAGAGATCAACCAAAGAACTTGTACGCATATATGGGTGACCCATGGACATAGACAATAGGATGATGAAGGCCTGGGGTGAGGGTGGGTATGGGCTAGAGAGATCAATGGGGGGTAGGAGAAAGCAACATATGTAATCCTTTCAACAATAAAGATTAAAAACAAACAAACAACTGGAACTGTTATGGCTCCAGATGGGGATGGGCAGTTCCTACAAATTGCTGGACATACAGCAGCTTGAAGGCTTGGTGAAGAATTCTCTGACGTTTAGTAAAACATAACTTTGGCAGTGATTCTCTATATACTGGAAAGAGAAGAGCAATGTCTTTACAACAGTGACAGCATTGTCTAGGAACTCAAATAATCAAAGAATACCTTTCTCATTTGAAGTACAAAGCAGTTTTAGCAACACTATTTTGAAATTGTTCTATTAAGCACAGTCCCCAATTTGAACTCTTTTTTTTTTTTCCATTTTCCTCTTTCTCACAGCCTCAAGTCTAGATTAGTGCTATGTCAGGGCATATGTCTCCTTTGGTAAAGGAAAATGAAACTACCAGAATGTACTACCAGCCAAATGTATATTAGGGAAAAAGACCAATATCATCTACTCTCAATTGACTTAATGCATTGTGTGTTAACAACGGACTTAGTACATTAATGAGGTGGGTTACTACCTGGCATACAATAAAAATGACTTACACTGTATTGTAAAAAAAAACTGCTGGTATTCATTAAAAAATAGAGAAAGATACATTCAAAACAACACAAAGAAAGAAAAATGTAGATCTAAAACAGAACTGAATTTTTGGTTTTTACCTGTATTGTCCTTTTATTCAAATCTCAATGATACCTTTTTGGAATAAAATAAAAATACCTTTCATATCAGTATCCATGCCTGAATTGTTTTAAATGTTTATAATCTAGGGATGTTTCTTGGAATCTGGTTAGGTTGGAGAAAAAGTAATTCTCCAGAAGTGCTTATTTAATATTACAAATCATGTTTATTTATATTAATTTTACCTATATGGATTTACTTTTACATGTGGATTACAGTCTATGCAAAAATAACTTCATTTTCATTAAAACCTTGAGTTCTCAACCTTGGCACTACTGACATTTTAGGCTGACTAATTTTTGGTTCTGGGGCCTTGTCTTTGGTTTCTACCCAGTAGGGTCCCCCAATTATGACAACTAAAAATATCTCCAGATTGCTTAATGTGCCCTGGGAGATAAAATCAACCCACAGTTTAGAATCACTGCACCAAAGCAAGGCACCACCATCCTTGCCATCCGACATTTATCCACCAGCACAAACCATTATAAAATAGCAAAGTTACCTAAGTAATGTGTATTAGACATACTAAGTCAATCCCATTTTTACAGTATTTCCTTATGATGTTTTCCCAAATTGAAATGTCCCACATGCTTCCACATATGAAAACTCTGAGTCATA